>CM064883.1:69305537-69426056 GCA_003313485.2 Penstemon barbatus | reverse complement strand
GTAAACATCCTCCAAGTAGACTCTTTCTTCGTGAGCCTCCAAAACAGGAACCAATGATGCTTCTTTGATCTTTTCCAGTAATGAACGCATCAAATCAGTGCCAGAGAAATGGAATTTGCTGTAGTTGAAGTACCTTCCCTCAAAAATCTTGTCCATTTTCAGAGATTAGTGAGTAGATTCTGCAAAAGAACAGTGAACTTTCGAAGCAGTAGGGTTTGAGAGTTAGAGAGTTTGAGAATTTTTGTGTGCGTAAGACGACTATACTGTTTAGATCGGATTTTATAGGTTTCCTTTTGATTTGGTTTCCGTGATTTATCTGAACCGTTGATCTAATCTGACAGTTTTAAATCGTATGGCTAGGAGAGACGGATTTCAATTTTATTATTTTAATGTCAGATGGGCGAGAAACTCTATCGACACTAATCTGTTACTTATAAAAGCGCGTTTCTTATAATACGATTTATGACCATGCTTATATAGGATATCAGATGAGTAGAGTTTAACTTATCTGACAGACGAGTGATCTGTTATCTGATATTACTAGAGAATGCCAATAGCTAGTAATCTTCCTCTGCTGTTTGTCAATCCAGCAAGATAAAATAATCTTCAGTCTTCAAGAATTAAGAACAGATCTTCAGATAATATAACTTTCACTAACTGACATTAACAGATTTCATCTTTAGAACAGAAGTACCGCTAGTCTTACACGTTCCCCCTGTCTTTAAGAATCCATAAGCTAACTAGTCTGTTGAAAGTTAATTCTTGAATAGAATAACGGATAACTAAGCTGTTGAACTCCAGTCTTCTGGTGAGTTCCCCCTCAGCTTATGCATCCAAATTAAGTAGTCCTAACTCAGCTCTTAAAGTTGAGAACCTTGCTTCACTTAGAGGTTTAGTGAAGATATCAGCAATCTGATTGTCAGTATGAACATACTCTATCATAACATTGCCTTTTTCCACATGATCTCTAATGAAGTGATGCTTAATCTCAATATGTTTAGTCCTTGAATGACTTGTAGTATTCTGAGTAAGTGAGATTGCACTTGTATTATCACAGTAGATTGGAATTCCACTGATCTTGATGTTGTAATCTTCTAGTTGATGTTTCAACCAAAGTATCTGTGCACAACAAGCTCCAGCAGCTATATATTCAGCTTCAGCAGTAGATATAGAAACTGAGGTTTGTTTCTTACTCATCCATGAGATCAGACGACTACCTAAGAACTGACAAGCACCTGTTGTGCTCTTTCTGTCAATCTTGCAGCCAGCAAGGTCTGAATCTGAATAACCAATAAGCTCAAATCCAGATTCTCTAGGATACCACAATCCCAATTCTTGAGTGCCTTTAACATACTTCAATATCCTCTTGGCAGCTAAGAGATGAGATTCTTTGGGGTTTGATTGGAATCTTGCACAGACCCCAACTGAGTACATTATGTCAGGTCTGCTTGCTGTTAGATATAACAGTGACCCTATAATGCCTCTATATTTGGTTATGTCCACTGATTTGCCATCTTCAACTTTATCCAAACGAAGACTTGTAGACATAGGAATAGTAGCAGTAGAGCTAGTTTCCATACCAAACTTCTTGAACAGATCTCTTGTGTATTTTGCTTGATTTATAAAGATTCCATCAGGTAGCTGTTTGACTTGTAAACCAAGAAAATAATTAAGTTCACCCATCATGCTCATTTCAAACTTATTCTGCATCAGCTTGGAGAACTTATCACACATCTGTTGGTTAGTTGAACCAAAAATAATATCGTCCACATATATTTGCACAATTAATATATGATTCTCCCATTCAATTGTGAACAAGGTTTAATCTACCTTACCTTTATGAAATCCTTTAATTAAAAGAAAATCAGATAGGGTATCATACCATGCTCTTGGAGCCTGTTTCAGTCCATAGAGGGCTTTCTTCAGACGATATACTTTGTCCTCTTCTTGATAGACTTCAAATCCAGGAGGTTGTTCAACGTACACTTCTTCTTGCAATTCTCCATTGAGAAAAGCAGACTTCACATCCATCTGATAGACAGTGAAGTTCTTGTAAGCAGCATAGGCGAGAAACAGTCTGATTGCTTCAAGTCTTGCTACTGGTGCAAAAGTTTCATCAAAGTCAATTCCTTCTTCTTGACAATAACCCTTGGCCACTAGTCTTGCTTTGTTTCTGGTAACAATACCATCTTCATTCATCTTATTTCTGAAAACCCACTTAGTGCCAATTACCCTTTGATGACTTGGTCTAGGAACTAAGTACCAGACTTCATTCCTTTCAAATTGATTCAACTCTTCTTGCATAGCTTCTATCCAGAAGGAATCATTTAGAGCTTCTTCAATTTGCTTAGGCTCTATTTGAGATAGAAAGGTGACAAACATAGCATCTTGTGCAGCAGCTCTTCTTGTTTTCACTCTATCTAATGGATCACCAATCACCAACTCTGGTGGATGGTTTCTGAGCCATCTGAGATCAGGTTGCAGGTCTGAATGTTGTCCTCTGTTTTGATCTTGCAACACTACTGTTGGAGATACAGTAGTAGTCTGTTGAACATTTGCCGTCTGTTGAACAGTCTCTGGTCTGTCAGCTGTTTGCAACTCGTCTGTTAGACAATCAGCACTGTGATTTTGAACAACACTTGAGTTATCAGCTGAATTTAGGTTAGGTAGTATGATGGGAACATATTCTTCATTTCTTCCAATGTCTAGTTTCTGTAAATCAGTAGACAGATCTTGATTAGCACTTTGATTCTTTTCAGAAGATTGACTTGGCTCATCAAATACTACATGGATAGATTCTTCTATTAGTAATGTTCTTTTATTGAAAACTCTATAAGCTTTACTAACAGATGAGTATCCTACAAAAACAGCTTCATCAGCCTTTTCTGCAAATGCAGTAAGGTGATTTTTCCCATTATTCAATACAAAACATTTACAACCAAAAATCTTAAAGTAATGAATGTTTGGTTTCCTATTGTTCCAAACTTCATATGGAGTCTTGTTCTGATTTTTGTTGATCATACATCTGTTCTGGGTAAAGCATGCTGTATTTGTTGCTTCTGCCCAAAATCTTTGAGGCAGTTTAGCTTCAGCTATCATGGTTCTGACAGCTTCCTTAAGTGTTCTGTTTCTCCTTTCAGCAACACCATTCTGTTGAGGGGTTCTGGCAGCAGAGTACTCATGATGTATTCCTTTGATATTACAGTACTCTTCAACAGTAGAGTTTGTAAACTCTGTCCCTCTATCTGATCTGATCTTCAATATTTTGATAGTCTTCTCATTCTGGATCAGTTCCATCAGATTAGTAAGATGTTCCTTGGTTTCACTTTTCTTCTTCATGAAAATCACCCAAGTATATCTTGAATAATCATCCACAACAGCTAGGCAGTATTTCTTTCCACCATTGCTGACTGGATCAATAGGGCCAAATAAGTCCATATGTAATAGCTCCAAAATCCTTTCAGAAGATTGGTGCTTCTTGCTTTTGAAAGATGACTTGATTTGTTTACCCTTCTGACAGGCGTCACAGAGCTTGTCTTTGCTCATGACTGCTTTTGGAATCCCTTCTACCAAATCATTCTTGATTAATCTGTTTATGGTCTTGAAGTTTAAGTGATTCATCCTTTTGTGCCACAGCCAACTAACTTCACTTGGTGCAGATGCAACCAAACAAACACTTGAATTCTTGTCAGCAGAATCCCAGTCGACTATGTAGACATTCCCTTGTCGTCTTCCAGATAAAATTACCTTCTTTGTACCAATCTGTTCAACGTAGCACTTATCTGTTGAGAAGATGACTGAATATCCCTTGTCACAAAATTGACTTATGCTCAGCAGATTATATTTGAGGCCTTTGACATATGAGACGTCAGATATCTCTATGTTTCCTCTGATTAATCTTCCTTTAGCCTTAATCTTGCCTTCTTTGCTGTCTCCAAATGTAACCTTTGGACCATCCACAACAACTGCATCAGTCAGCTCATGTATGTTTCCACACATGTGTCTTGAACATCCACTGTCCAAGTACCATATCTTCTCTACTTTACTCCTACTCCTAATCCTATCCTACAAAACAAAAGTAAAATTGTTTTAGGTACCCTTATTGAGAGGGTCCTGAAGGATTAGTTCCACCTTTGACAACCCAAGATGTTGAAGTCTTAGGCTTCTTAGGTTTCTGAGTTTTCACAGGAGCATGAACAGTTTTATTTTCATCATAATTATCAGATAAGTCATGTTGATGATCAGTATGATAAGAATAGTGTTCATAAGCAGGGTAAGGTGCATGATAAGCAGGGTATGCATGCATTGGGTGAGCAGGGTAAGGTGCATAGTAACTAGGAAATTGAGGTGCATGATACATAGGATGATATGCAGCAGGTTGCACATAATATGACTCATTTCCATACCAAGCATTTTGATTTTTCTTATTCTTATGCTTCTTTGGCTTACTAGGTGCTTGCTCAACTTGTTTAGACTTAGTTTTACAACTAGTCTGATTGACTTTAGCTTTATCAGCAGACTTCTTAGGACTCTGCTGTTTGGTCTTACTAGTCTTATTTCCTACACTAGGCTCTTTGCTCTTTTTAGCCTTAGGAGATTTCTTCTCCTTTAATTCTTTCTCAGGTGAAGTTGGTCTAGCAGTTTGAACATACAGAATGACCTTACTATTGTCAGCTGATATGAATTTTTCAGTATGGTTCAACTCTTGCTTATCCTGTTCTAAAGGTATCTTCTGTTTACTAGATGTATGCGTGGATGCAACAGATGATTTCTCATGAGACTCGATAATCTTTTCAAGTTCCATGATTTTTCCTTTATAAACTTCACATTCAGCTTTCAGAGAATCATGTTCTTGCTCAAGCTGTTTGTATTCAGCTGATTCCTTTGGCTTTTCAGCTAAAAGTTTCAGTGAATTATTTTGCTCTTTTAGCAAGTTCATCTCTTCCTTAAGCTTAACAAATTCTCCAGCAATAGTAGTATTATTCAACATCATTTGCTCTAGAGAATTAAACAGTTCATTTTCTTGAGGAGTTACCTCATCCTCAGAGTCATCAGAGTCTTTTGCCATCAGGCACAGGAGAGCAGGTTTTTCTTCATCAGAAGATTCTTCATCAGACGAGTCTGAATCTGAATCAGATGAGTAGACAGCAGCAAGCTTTTCTGCTTCAGCCATCATTGCTTTTCCTCTCTGATGCTTTCTTTCTTTTCTCACTTTCTTCTCCTCTTCAGTGTACTTTTCTGCTTTTGGATATGGGCAGTCTTTAATGAAGTGTCCCAATTTCCTGCAGTTGTAACACATTAGTTTTGATTTATAATCATCTTTATCTTGAGAAGAAAAGTTAGGTTTAGAAGTAGAAGCATTGTTGTATTTGTTCTTCATTTTTCTTTTGTAGAACTTCTTGAAATTATTCATCAACAGTGCAACATCTCCAGCAGTGTACTCCTTTTTGTTGAGTAGAGTGGCTTCATCAGATGAGTCCACTTCTTTGCTTTTCTGTGCCGGTCTTCTGGTGTTTTCAGCAGCAACCAGTGCAGCTGTGGGTCCTGAAGTTGAGGTTTCTTCAATACCCATCCTAGGCAGTTTATACTCATAAGCCTTGAGTACAGAAAACAGCTCTGTAAGAGAGATCTTCCCCAGATCCCTTGATTCTTCCATTGCTGTCACCTTCATGTTGAACTTAGGAGGTAAGGCCTTCAGTACTCTGATGGTTATCTCCTTGTCTGTGAAGGTTTTTCCAAGCTTCAGTACTTCATTTAATATTCTTGTAAATCTTGTGTCCATCTGATCAATGGTTTCAGAGGACTTCATCTTGAAGTTATCCAGCTTTTCTAGAGCAACACTCAGCTGATGCTCTTTTATGGCGTCGTTTCCTTCGCTCATATCTCTGACTTTGTCCCACATCTCTTTTGCAGATTTGCAATGTTTGATCTTGTCAAACCGATCATTATCCAGGGCTTTAGTCATGATGAATCTCCCAATCTTGTCCAGGTTGAACAGCTTGATTTCTTCAGCTGTCATTTCGCTCAAGTCTTTTTCCACCACGGTATCAACTTCATTGATTTTTATCGTCTTGGTGAACTTGAATGGACCTTTTGTGATGCAGGTGAACATGTTGTCATTGTAGGCAGCGAGGAAAATCTCCATCCTGATTTTCCAGTCTTCGAAGGACATGCCAGCAATGTGGGGAACATGGTTTATGCATTCCATTTTCAAAAAGTTTTGATTTTTCAAAAAAAATGCTCTTTTGAAAAGTTTTAAAAACCTTTGAAAAACACTCGGATCAAGCTCGTTGATCAGGCAGCTGATTCAAATGAACAACCTGCTCTGATACCACTTGTTGGTCCCAAGTGGTCAGATGAGGTCTAGAGGGGGGGGGTGAATAGACCTCTGAAAATTTTTGAACTTAAAAACTTTTCAGTCTTCTGTCAGCAGACTAAGCTGATGAAGAACAGTAAGCAGACTAGTCTGATCGTGAACAAATCTTGAACAGACGACTGACCACTCTTCTTACAGTAACTTAGCTGTTTTTCAGCAAAACAGTTTTTCAAGAGTATACTTGCAGCGGATTGTTTCAAAGTGTTTTTCACAAGTAGACTAAGTTCTTAAAAGATTTTCTCCCCAGTTTTTAACAAACTTCTTTTTAAAATCTTTTTAAGTAATTCAAAGTGTTCAAATGTGCAAACTTTAAATATGCAAGAAAACTTGAAATGCAAGATAACACAAAGAATTTTTATAGTGGTTATATGGATAAAAATCCTTTAGTCCACTCTTCCAGATCACACAGATTCTGGGTTATACTATAATCACTTAGATTACAATATTTCTCCACTTACACCTAAACAACTAATGAGAAGGCTGTAAGCTCACAATAGAAAATCACTTAGAAATTCTACTCTCTGAAGTTTGATCACTCACAAAGATGGATCACAACTCCGCACAACACTCAGCTAAATACAAGATCACTCAGATCGTATTTTTCTATTTTCTTCAACTGGGTTTCTGTCAACAGATGACTTCCACCAGACGAGTGAGCTGTTCGAGCTTTTGAGACTTAGAAAAATTCTGCTTCAAAATCAAAATCTCTGATTGTTGTTGTGTGTGTCTCTCTTCGAACTTTGCTCTATTTATACTTGGATTTGAATTTATGACCGTTGAAGGAAATCACATCTTCAAATCCAACCTTCAGCTCTTTTTGAAACGGCTCCCTGCAGCAATCGTACAGTGTACAGTACCTTTCTGTCCATCGCATTTAATGCTGCATTTAATGCACTCTGCTGATCCGAGGATATCTTCAATCATTTGCCATTACTATCCTTCTCTTACAGCATCTATTACACTAGGTGCATTTATTACCGTTGGACTAATCTCTTGATCTCTTCCACTTTGCTGATCAAAATGACTATGCTGATAGATACTCTGCTGATCAAATACTGAACTCATCTGATTTGACTCGGCTGATGATCTACCCTTCTGTTCGCTGATTCAGCAAGAGATCACTAGTCTTCTGAGCTTTGAACTTTGAACTCTTCTGATGTCTTCTTTTACTTGTTCAAAATTCTTCTAAGGGAACTAAGCTTCCATACTTAGCTGATTATGATGTTTTGGAAATCATCAAAACCTTCCCTTAATTTCTGACTTCTTTGCACTTCATCTTCATCTTCATCCAACATTTAGACTTCTGTTTGTTTGTCTTTCTGTTGTGGTTTGTCAATTGTTGATCTTGATCCATTGATCGACACTTAAAAATTGGTATATTGATGATCCTAAATCAAGATATCAAATATTGGAAGTAATTTCTCAGAGTTACATTCATGTAGTCTTCGAAAATTAAAAATGGTTTATTTTCGACCAAGTAAGTAAGAACAACGATGCAGTTAACGAAATTAATAGTCTGATGAATGTGGGTCAATTAATCTTGCAGATGACCAATGGAAATAAAGTACATATTTTTTTTATTAAATGTAGATGTTGAAATATTTGTAATCTAAAAGCAGCTTGACCATATCATTGCTCCATATATATGACGACATGACGCGTGTCTTCACTACAATGAATTGTATTATTAAGAAGGACTTGATGATTTGAATTATTAAGCTATTTAAGTTCCTTATTTTTAATTTTCAATTATGATTGTCTGCTCAAAATGGTTAAAACACAGGGAAATTCGTTCCCTTTAATAGCTGCAAAATGTGTTGGATATGTTCAAAGATTTTATTTGCATGTAATTATTTAAAAATGATGGCCTTTACTGTGACCAAATTCAGGACCTGATTTATCGATCACTGATAATTAATCTTGTGTTGATGATAATTTCAATTTCTTGAGCTTTCAAGGTAATCAAACTGACATAGTTTTTATTACTTTCACAAGATTTTTTTGTTCTAAATATGGATTAGGCTTTCTTCATTTCAGTTTCTCTTCATTGCATTCATATCAGTAGAAATTGCAAGCTAATGGAGATTGACAATAATATCAATAATTGTGTTCTGGGTCTAATATTAATATTGATACGGTACCAATTTACTTTATTTCCAAATGTGGCATCGATGGACGTCTTTGACATAACTTCAAATGAAGATCATAATTGTACTTTTACACAATGTGATGGACGTCTTTGACATACCTTCAAATGAAGGTCATAATTGTACTTTACTACTAGTTTTTGTTTTCCTATGTCAAAACGTCTATTAATTTTTTGTTTTTGTTATAAACACCAAGGTTCTATATGGATTGATTTTGACTCAGTTTCGCTTATTTAGTTTCAGAAAAAAGGTTTGGTTGGTTTCAGTAAAATCTTGAAACACAATTCGGATTAAGTTTAGATATTGAGTATTGTTCAAATAATCTAGATTTCTCCTTCTCATTCTAACAACTTTGTATAGATCTATGCGTGTTTATCTATTTGTGTTACTTATGTGCTTCTCCCTTTGTTTTGGTTAAGTTACTTATGTGCTTGATCTCTTTCATTTCCTAATAATCTTTAAAGTTTCGGTTAATGAAATTTTTTCGAGATTCATTTGTAAATTTGACAAATTTCTTTGAACAACCGTACGAAAAAGACTATATGATATATTAAGTGAGCAATGGGTTAGTGTTATATGGTCCATTAGAATATCACACTGCCGTTGTTAGGCTATGCAATCCTGTAACCGGGCATTTTATTACCTTTCTCCGCACGTCTTTGATGGCCAAGGTTGGGATAGTTGGGGTTTGGTTGCAAATTTCGAAGATGGAATTCTTGTGAGTTACATTGTTGTGCATTTCTATGTGCCTTTCGGATGGAATCAAGTAAGATTTTTCTAGGTGAAGTATTTCTGTCTGAAATTGGTGAATGAAAATATATGATGTGCATATGGACGTAGCTATTCATTTTGACCCCACGAGTGCGTGTGTGAATCTTAATGGAAATTTGCATTAGCTGGCTCGAAGAACATGGTTGATTGCATATGATCCCCGCAAATATCCTGATCAAGCATACATTATTACATTGTCTGGTGAAGGAACTCTAACGAATTCCATTGATTATATGATCATGTTATCATATAATCAATGCAATTCGTTATAATCAATGCAATTCGTTAGAGTTCCTTCACCAAGCAACGTAATAATGCGTCCTTGATCAGGATATTTGCGGGGATCACATGCAATCAACCATGTTCATCGATCCAGCCAATGCAAATTTCCATTAAGATTCATACACGCACTCGTGGGGTCAAAATGAATAGCTACGTCCATATGCACATCATATATTTTCCATTCACCAATTTTAGACAGAAATACTTCACCTCGAAAAATCTTACTTGATTCCCACCGAAAAGGCACATAGAAATGCACAACAATGTAACTCACAAGAATTCCATCTTCAACATTCGCAACCAAACCCCAACTATACCAACCTTGACCATCAAAGACGTGTGGGGGAAGGGTAATAAAATGCCCGGTCATAGGATTCCATAGCCTACCAACGGCAGTGTGATATTCTAATGGACCCTATAACACATACCATATAGTCTTTCCCATACGGCTGTTCAAAAGAAATTTGTCAAATTTACAAAAGAACTATAGAAAATTCCATTAATCAGGCATGCTTAATCCTGCAGAGATATGGATCCCAACCAACAACTCGAGAAATTCAAGAGGTATGAGGCCGATATAAAACAATATTTGATTGAAAAATACTTTTCTTACAAGGACTTGTACGGAGGAAATATATTTGATATTAAAGTCAAGGGAGATGGAAAAAGTACAATGGCTAGCAGGTAACAAAATGGAACATAATCTAGAACCCTCGTTTTTCATTTTTCATTCTCTGAGTTTGCTATGAATCGAACATTTATTTTTGCAGGTTGGCTCCATACCAATCTTAGGCATATCGCAAGGCTTTTCATGAACTGCTTGCTAAAGAATCAGTATCAGCTAAAACAAAACCAATTGCTGGTACATTAAACTGGAAGCCGTAGCTAATTGAAATTCTATATTAAATTTCACCTATTATATGATATATTTATACGGAAATTCATAACAACGACTACATATCATTTGATTTTATAACTATGAATAGATTCAGTGATATGGTTACGATGTTTTTCTTTTGTAATATTTGCGAGACTGTGACATTTATTAGCCCATCTTGAGGACTTTGGAATATTCTTGCATAGACCTGGTCTATGAAATTTTCATAGACCTTGTGGTGGTAAATAAGCCACATCATACATTTTGATGATGTCATCCTCTCAAATTGTATGATGTGGCTTATTTACCACCACAAGGTCTATAAAAATATCATAGACAAGGTCTATACAAGAATTTTCCGAGGACTTTATAGATTGTGTACCAATAACATATTGTTGTGAATTGGAGTATTACATATTTGCAGGTCTCCGTGATATATACATTTTGAACCATTGCTCATGGCATTGTAGTGGACCATCAAATCCAATCATTTGAGATTTAGCTTGATTTCAAGTAAAAAAAAGTGTTTGATTTTGGATTCTTATACATGGAAACTGTAATTTTAGTATTATTATCACTTTATAATACTAGCTTCAAATAAACTTGTAGTTAGGGGTGTAAACGAGCCGAATAGTACCGAACGACACATTGATCAAGCTTGGTTTGTATTTTATCTGGCTTGGAATTTTATGCTTGAGCTTTGTTTGATTACTTAACGAACCGAGCTCAAATGTGCTTTTATCGAATGAGTTCGAGCCGACTATATTTAGTTTGTCGAGCTTCGAAACTTATCAAACAAAAAATCATGTTCAAGCTTGTTTGATTTGTTTGACGAACCAAGCTCAAACGAGCTTTTATCGAACTCGAGCCGAGTATCGCGTAGCTTGGTTTGATTTTCAGCCCTACTGGTAGGGTACCCACTAATTTTTATTTTTATTTTTTTTATCACATGATAGATTTACACCTCGATTCAAGACTGACTTAATAAGTTAAAAAATTATAATTTATATAATAATTATCAATAAATAATCGTAGAATATTTCATGATACATTATTGAATTAGTGTGGGACAATAACAAATTCAAACACAAGTCTAATAGGCTTACATTTAGTCAACATTATTTTGTAATATTTCAAATTTATGGTAAGGCATTATATAATTATAGTAATTAACACGTCTAAATTTTACTAATTTTAAATTAAAATAAGGCTGATTTGCATTTTCATGCTAGCTGTCTTGATAAATGTCAAATGAAAATTAGTTTAAATTGTGAGCTTAAAATGAAAATGGATTTATGTAACAAATTCAAAAAAAAAAAATTTCTAGACATTTTTATCTATGTATTTGAGTTAAATTTTAGGTTACACACTCTATTTGCTCTATTATCTAACTATTAAGTATATAATATTTAAAAAGTATTTGTTTATTAATATAATATGACTTTATTAAAAACATAAAAATATGATTATTGGGCTTCATAATTAATTATTTAAAATATGTAAAACCTATCAACTCGGTCGATTTCAATTAATGTTAAAGAATATTTAGAAACTAACTTATATCGGGATACTCGAGTTTGATTCGTGTTTGGTTCGATAATTCAAGTTCATTATTCTAGTAAAATCAAATCCAAACATAATTCAGACTAAGTAAAGCTATAATAAATTAAACTTAAACTATGTGTGTTTTACTATAATGTATGAATACTCTTAAAATAAATAACACTACATGATGACGAATTACTGAGAGACACATGTATATTCAATCACCGGTCAAAAAGGCTAATAGTTATAACATGTTTCGGACAACAAAAAAAATTATTTTGTAAAATTTCAAAGTCTAGTGTAAATTATTTTAAAATAATTTTAATATATCTCAGTAAATTTTGAATTAATAAGAGACTAGTTTGTATTTTCATGCTAGCTATTCTTGATAATGTCATATATTTCAGATTGGTTTGGTGTCCGGTTAGCAGTTAAATCAGTCGGATTAACCGGTCCGGTCTGGTTTAAAAATAAATGTTTTCCATATAAAAGGGGCAACAATCCACATAATGTTGTTGGTTAATTCCTCTTCATTTTCCATTTGTCCTTTATTGGTAAGGTATTAAATGAATTTATTGCAAAAATCCCTCTTAAATTTAGGGAAATCTCTTGATGTAGGTTTGATACACAATACACACACATATATATACACATTTATGTATGCGATGTCTCCAAAAAATTCACACTCCATAGATCTCTTCGATGGCGGCTACATCTTCATCATCGAACTTTGTTTCCAACTCTGTTTTACCCAAGAAAGAACCTATTTTACCTAATCAAGAACTTAAGTTAGAAATTAAGCAGGAACCACAACAGGTTTTATTCTTTTCTAAGGTCTTTATTCAAAAATAAAAAAGTTTTGATTTTGGAGGATAATTTTTTATATAAGTTATCTATAGATCTTTTATGGGTTTTACTTTTGTTGAATTTTTGAAATTTTTTAATTTTTCTTATTTTGTGGTTATCAAGGATGTTCCAAATGAAATCAGGGATACTAAAGAAGTGAAAAGAGAGCCAATTGAAGACCCATTTGAGTGAGTCCTTTTCTTACTCGGGATTAATATTAAAATTGAGTTTTTTCCCTTTATGATTGTGCTGCATACTTAGGTTTTTAAGTGCTCTTATGTTATTATCTTTTTGTTTGCATGAGTTGTTTTTTATCTTGTGGGATTTGTTTAGACTTCTGTTTGTTTGTCTTTCTGTTGTGGTTTGTCAATTGTTGATCTTGATCCATTGATCCACACTTAAAAATTGGTATATTGATGATACTAAATCAAGATATCAAATATTGGAAGTAATTTCTCAGAGTTACATTCATGTAGTCTTCGAAAATTAAAAATGGTTTATTTTCGACCAAGTAAGTAAGAACAACGATGCAGTTAACGAAATTAATAGTCTGATGAATGTGGGTCAATTAATCTTGCAGATGACCAATGGAAATAAAGTACATATTTTTTTTATTAAATGTAGATGTTCAAATATTTGTAATCTAAAAGCAGCTTGACCATATCATTGCTCCATATATATGACGACATGACGCGTGTCTTCACTACAATGAATTGTATTATTAAGAAGGACTTGATGATTTGAATTATTAAGCTATTTAAGTTCCTTATTTTTAATTTTCAATTATGATTGTCTGCTCAAAATGGTTAAAACACAGGGAAATTCGTTCCCTTTAATAGCTGGAAAATGTGTTGGATATGTTCAAAGATTTTATTTGCATGTAATTATTTAAAAATGATGGCCTTTACTGTGACCAAATTCAGGACCTGATTTATCGATCACTGATAATTAATCTTGTGTTGATGATAATTTCAATTTCTTGAGCTTTCAAGGTAATCAAATTGACATAGTTTTTATTACTTTCACAAGATTTTTTGGTTCTAAATATGGACTAGGCTTTCTTCATTAGAGCTTTTCTTCATTGCATTCATATCAGGAGAAATTGCAAGCTAATGGAGATTGACAATAATACCAATAATTGTTTTCGGGGTCTAATATTAATATTGATACGGTACCAATTTACTTTATTTCCAAATGTGGTATCGATGGACGTCTTTGACATAACTTCAAATAAAGATCATAATTGTACTTTTACACAATGTGATGGACGTCTTTGACATACCTTCAAATGAAGATCATAATTGTACTTTACTACTAGTTTTTGTTTTCCTATGTCAAAACGTCTATTAATTTTTTGTTTTTGTTATAAACACCAAGGTTCTATATGGATTGATTTTGACTCAGTTTCGCTTATTTAGTTTCAGAAAAAAGGTTTGGTTGGTTTCAGTAAAATCTTGAAACACAATTCGGATTAAGTTTAGATATTGAGTATTGTTCAAATAATCTAGATTTCTCCTTCTCATTCTAACAACTTTGTATAGATCTATGCGTGTTTATCTATTTGTGTTACTTATGTGCTTCTCCCTTTGTTTTGGTTAAGTTACTTATGTGCTTGATCTCTTTCATTTCCTAATAATCTTTAAAGTTTCGGTTAATGAAATTTTTTCGAGATTCATTTGTAAATTTGACAAATTTCTTCGAACAACCGTACGAAAAAGACTATATGATATATTAAGTGAGAAATGGGTTAGTGTTATATGGTCCATTAGAATATCACACTGCCGTTGTTAGGCTATGCAATCCTGTAACCGGGCATTTTATTACCTTTCTCCGCACGTCTTTGATGGCCAAGGTTGGGATAGTTGGGGTTTGGTTGCAAATGTCGAAGATGGAATTCTTGTGAGTTACATTGTTGTGCATTTCTATGTGCCTTTCGGATGGAATCAAGTAAGATTTTTCTAGGTGAAGTATTTCTGTCTGAAATTGGTGAATGAAAATATATGATGTGCATATGGACGTAGCTATTCATTTTGACCCCACGAGTGCGTGTGTGAATCTTAATGGAAATTTGCATTAGCTGGCTCGAAGAACATGGTTGATTGCATATGATCCCCGCAAATATCCTGATCAAGCATACATTATTACGTTGTCTGGTGAAGGAACTCTAACGAATTCCATTGATTATATGATCATGTTATCATATAATCAATGTAATTCGTTATAATCAATGCAATTCGTTAGAGTTCCTTCACCAAGCAACGTAATAATGCGTCCTTGATCAGGATATTTGCGGGGATCACATGCAATCAATCATGTTCATCGATCCAGCCAATGCAAATTTCCATTAAGATTCATACACGCACTCGTGGGGTCAAAATGAATAGCTACGTCCATATGCACATCATATATTTTCCATTCACCAATTTTAGACAGAAATACTTCACCTCGAAAAATCTTACTTGATTCCCACCGAAAAGGCACATAGAAATGCACAACAATGTAACTCACAAGAATTCCATCTTCAACATTCCCAACCAAACCCCAACTATACCAACCTTGGCCATCAAAGACGTGTGGGGGAAGGGTAATAAAATGCCCGGTCACAGGATTCCATAGCCTACCAACGGCAGTGTGATATTCTAATGGACCCTATAACACATACCATATAGTCTTTCCCATACGGCTGTTCAAAAGAAATTTGTCAAATTTACAAAAGAACTATAGAAAATTCCATTAACCAGGCATGCTTAATCCTGCAGAGATATGGATCCCAACCAACAACTCGAGAAATTCAAGAGGTATGAGGCCGATATAAAATAATATTTGATTGAAAAATACTTTTCTTACAAGGATTTGTACGGAGGAAATATATTTGATATTAAAGTCCAGGGAGATGGAAAAAGTACAATGGCTAGCAGGTAACAAAAAGGAACATAATCTAGAACCCTCGTTTTTCATTTTTCATTCTCTGAGTTTGCTATGAATCGAACATTTATTTTTGCAGGTTGGCTCCATACCATTCTTATGCATATCCCAAGGCTTTTCATGAACTGCTTGCGAAAGAATCAGCATCAGCTAAAACAAAATCAATTGCTGGTACATTAAACTGGAAGTCGTAGCTAAATGAAATTCTCGACTAAATTTCACCTAGAATATGATATATTTATAGGGAAATTCACAACAACGAATACATATCATTTGATTTTATAACTACGAATAGATTCAGTGATATGGTTATGATGTTTTTTTTTTGTAATATTTGTGAGATTGTGCCATTTATTAGCCCATCTTGAGGACTTTATAGATTGTGTACCAATAACATATTGTTGTGAATTGGAGTATTACATATTTGCAGGTCTCCGTGATATATACATTTTGAACCATTACTCATGGCATTGTAGTGGACCATCAAATCCAATCATTTGAGATTTAGCTCGATTTCAAGTAAAAAAAAGTGTTTGATTTTGGATTCTTATACATGAAACTGTGATTTTAGTAATATTATCACTTTATAATACTAGCTTCAAATAAACTTGTAGTTAGGGGTGTAAACAAGCCGAATAGTACGGAACGACACATTGATCAAGCTTGGTTTGTATTTTATCGAGCTTCGAATTTTGTGTTTGAGCTTTGTTTGATTACTTAACGAATCGAGCTCAAACGAGCTTTTATCGAATGAGTTCGAGCCGATTATATTTTGTTTGTCGAGCTCGAGTCGAGCTTCGAAACTTATCAAACAAAAAATTATGTTCAAGCTTGTTTGATTTGTTTGACGAACCAAGCTCAAACGAGCTTTTATCGAACTCGAGCTGAGTATCGCGTAACTTTGTTTGATTTTCAGCCCTACTGGTAGGGTACCCACTAATTTATATTTTTATTTTTATCACATGATAGATTTTAACCTCGATTCAAGACTGACTTAATAAGTTAAAAAATTATGATTTGTATAATAATTATCAATAAATAATCGTAGAATATTTCATTATACATTATTGAATTAGTGTGGGATAAATACAAATTCAAACACAAGTCTAATAGGCTTACATTTAGTCAACATTATTTTGTAACATTTCAAATATATGGTAAAGCATTATACAATTATAGTAATTAACAAGTCTAAATTTTACTAATTTTAAATTAAAATAAGGCTGATTTGCAATTTCATGCTAGCTGTCTTGATAAATGTCACATGAAAATTAGTTTAAATTGTGAGCTTAAAATGAAAATGGATTTATGTAACAAATTCAAAAGTTTTTTTCTTGACCTTTTTATCCATGTATTTGAGTTAAATTTTATGTTACACACTCTATTTGCCCTATTATCTAATTATTAATTATATAATTTGTCATAACCCGTTTTCGTGACATATTGCATGTGTGTGAATGTGCATATATTCTATTGGGCATTGCGTGCTTTGCATTTATTAATTGCTAGATAATATTATTTTATTTGGTTTATGACATAATTATGTGTTATATGACTTCATTTACATGTTCATGTGAGTTTTTAAACTCCAAGTGTTGATCTATAAATTTCCGGGGCTTTGTGAACCGAATTTGAAGCCCTAACTTCAGAAAATCATAATTAATTCATACGACCTCGGAATCAGGTGATTCAAAAGGCTAACTTGCCTAATTTTTCATGATATAGCTAATGGAAGAGGTTTTGAGTGTTTTTGGTTCAGTAAAATATAACAAACGAGCCTTGCACGGAATTGAAAAGGCTAGGCAATCTAGAAGGGTCAAAATGGTCCTTTCTCATTTCCACTCACTTATCCTCTATAAGATTATCTTCAACCTTAGTTCCAAATCAGATAGAAACAGAACAAAAAACGTTCAGGTCGTCTTGAAGGGTTTCAAAGCATCAAAACAATTGTTAAGAAATCAAGATTGAGTATAAATCAATTGATTCGGTAAACACTCCTTGGAATTCTACGATCGTATTGTTTGAGATCAAGATACAACGAGTCGAGTATAAATTGATCCGCTCAATAAACGCTCCTCGATCTAACCATACAATGAGTCGAGTATAAATTGATCCGCTCAATAAACGCTCCTCGATCTAACCATACAACAAGTCGAGTATACATTGATCCGCTCAATAAACGCTCCTCGATCTAACCATACAACGAGTCGAGTATAAATTGATCCGCTCAATAAACGCTCCTCGATCTAACAATACAAAGAGTTGAGTATAAATTGATCCGCTCAATAAACGCTCCTCGATCTAACAATACAAAGAGTTGAGTATAAATTGATCCGTTCAATAAACACTCCTCGATTTATCTTTAGCGATTAAACAGATTTTAGGTATGAAACCTAAGTCTAAAATAAAAAAAGAGTTGAATATAAATTGATCCGCTCAATAAACGCTCCTCGATCTAACAATACAAAGAGTTGAGTATAAATTGATCCGCTCAATAAACGCTCCTCGATCTATTTTCAACAATTAAAAAGATTTTAGGTATGAAACCTAAGACTAAAATAAAAAAGAGTTGAGTATAAATTGATCCGCTCAATAAACGCTCCTCGATCTACTTTTATTGACAAAAGATTTTAGGTATGAAACCTAAGTATAAAATAAAAAAAAAGTTGAGTATAAATTGATCCGCTCAATAAACGCTCCTCGATCTACTTTTAATGACAAAAGATTTTAGGTATGAAACCTAAGTCTAAAATAAAAAAAGAGTTGAGTATAAATTGATCCGCTCAATAAACGCTCCTCGATCTAACAATACAAAGAGTTGAGTATAAATTGATCCGCTTAATAAACGCTCATTGATCTATTTTCAACGATTAAAAGGGTTTGGGTATAAAAACCTAAGTCTAAATCAAGAGAGTTGAGTATAAATTGATCCGCTCGATAAACGCTCCTCGACGATAATAATAAATGAGATTGAGACGAAATCAACAACAAGAAGTATGCAAGGAATAATAATAAAGTTTTATTCATCTGTGTTCAAGGAACGTGTAATAAATTACATACTAAAAGCTTTGATCAGATTACAAAGGTCTATATACGATTTACACATCGTTACAATTGTTTAGATAAAATGATTCTATTCTATGGATCGATGGTCCTCACGACAATGTCCACGGAAACATCAATCTCCTCCCTAGTATCTCGAAGGTCGGAATTAACCACCTAAGAAGCATGCTGCTCAGGATGGTCGACTTCTTTAGTTCGATGGCCAGGCTCTGAAGATCAAATGTTCTTCCAGACGAAATGAGCATTACCAGCCAGATAACCGGCAATACTCATTCACCCACAACAAGATACTGCTTTTACATTAAGAGTTAAAACATTTTACCCTGAAGCAGCATCTCGTGGGACCAACGACGTAAGCACTTTTACCAGCGCACCCCGGTAGTCTATCACTCCGGAGGTGACATCGAAGAGCGAGGGTGACTGGTAAATATGAACCCTCCATGTGCAAACAGAAACCACGGACCTCAAACCTGTGAAGACAAAGGTTGAGGCCTCATGGGACCCGTTAGTACAAGGTAGGGCTTCCACGGGACCCGTCAGTACAAGACAGAAGAAATTTAAGATATTATGATATAAATCACGATAATGTGACTTTTTGAATATTATGGGATCAGAAGGCAAAGTGAAATTCAAGGAGACTGAAACCTCCATCCTTTTTGAGAAGTACAATTAAAATATGGAAACCACCTCCCTATTTATAGGGATAGATCTGATTAATCCAACGGCTGGATGGAGATTTAATCAAGGGACGGAAATGTGACCTTTTGACTTCCCGTAATTAATGCGAGTAAGTTGGAACGGCACCTCTCTAACCAACTCAACAAATCGATGACTAAAGAAAATCCAGATCGAAGCGATCATTGCACAATAAAAGCGGATCTGAAAGAGCTCCAGACCAGAAATGTTTGCACGCTCACATATGCTAGTCGCTCGACAAACAGCTTGAGATCCTCAGCAAAGGCATGCAGGTTTACACCATTATAAGAAAAATGGTTCGCTTAGAAATATAAAACCTAACCCTCCAGCATACGAGGGTCGTCACTGCCTCATATATTATATGGAAAATTATTAATTAGCTATACAAGAACTCCACTGGAGTCCAAGAAGCCTAACACCGATATTAAGGCAGTAATTACCATCGTTTCAGACTGCACTATTGCCGCTGCCTAACATTCCAAAGAATTGCTAAAGGGGGTCTGAACAAGCCAGATCTGGCTAATAATTCTACATTTTCCAATTCCTCCCATATCAAAGAAATGATATACTGATACACTGGTTGCTTTATTTGAGAAACAAGGAACTCACAATCAGTACAGAGAAACATGGATTTAAAGAAGATACCCAGAACGTTACCTTTTCACAAGGTCCAGCGAACTTAAACCTATGATAAGAAAAACAGACCTCCACAGTGGCAATAACAGCATCATTAAATAAGATATCCTTAGCAAAAGGACAAATTTACAAGGGTCTGATCGAACATCGACGACAACACTGACCATTCCTTTTTAATTATTCAGTCAACTATCTACATGGACGGCCTACTGTCCACATTTTCATGTCTAACGCGACTGTGGAACAATCATAAGGAACCATACTTGGTCGATCACTATTTTTATACTTAATTTAAAAGGTTTGATTTGCAGAACAATCGTTATATCGTTCAGTTACTTAAAAAACTGATCGAGCCAGACTCAGCTACTCTATCAAACAAAGCATATTCTCCCAGAAGATCGAATATCAGATAAGTATGTTAATCTATACTGATTATTTCAAGAAGTTATAGCAAAATATGAATAACGAAATATATCTATGGATTGAAATTGATCAAGGCATGGATCTGCCCGTAAAAGATCATAGTTTTAATTAATTCATTCTCCCCATACAAAAAATTCAGCCCAAAACGACCCACAAAAGGTCGGGGCACTACCAAAAAAAAAAAGAGAGAAGAGAGAAAAAAGCAGAAGTTCAAGTTAACAGCCGGATCGAACAGGTCACCGAGAAGGATTGTTATCAACAAGCCGACTAGCAGAAGCACTCCTCCGAGGAGTCAGGTTACCTGCAAATGCCATCAATTCCTCCTAACGTTTTAGATAACCGGCATCATAACCCTCTTCATAGGCCTGCCGTCGAGACTCCTCTGCTAGGGCAGCAGCCTGAACCAAATCACTTTTCTCCTTCTCCCAGGCAGACTTCTCTTCTTGTAATTTCTTTTAGATCATCATTAGCAAGCTGCAGTTGGAGGGTCTGCCCAGCGGCCTTCGCCGTCTCCGACTCCAAACGACGTTGATAAGTATCCTTACTGATCCACAAATCATCATTTTGCACACCCAGCTGGAGTGCAAAATACTTAGCCTGGAAAAGAAAATAGTCCTTACATAACAAGGCAATCAAAATAAAAGCGGGAAAAATAATTAAAAATATGTTTACCTGCTCGCATATCTTCATCAGCGACTGAACAAGGCGAACGTTGGAGGTACCCTCGAGCTTCTTCAACTCACCAGGCAAAATAGTGCTCAGGCCCAGGTCCCAGGACAAAGCGTCAGGCTCGACAGAGCCAGGCAGTTCACTAACAGAAGGAACACCGTCAGGACGTGGAATCACCGACTGCATAATATCCTTAACTTGCTCGAGGATACAACGGTCATCTAACAAACGGGGGGATTCCCTCCCATTGGGACTAACCGAGGACTCCTTACCCGAAGCAGAAATAACGGTCCGACGACCGGACCTTGACCCAGTTTGACCTCCAGAAGGCCCGCCAGATTCGAAGGAAGTAGTAACAACAGTTGTATCATTAAATAAAAAATCAGAAAAATCTTGGGAGATAGATTGTGTCATGGACGGATCCAAAAAAGAACCTCCACCAACTACCCCCGTGGCATCTTCCCTTTGGTGTCCGCTGACAAGCAGGGTGGTAGAAATAGTAGAAGGAACGGAGTTATTAGGAACCCCTCCATGAAAACCATGCTCAAAAGAAGAGACACCTGAAGAGACAGGTACATTAAAAGTCTGCTCCATGTTAGACATATCACCAAAGGCCACCCGACCTGGGGAAGGCCTACCTCCTGCTTCACCAGGAGAGGAAAAATTTGGTTGTGCAAAAGACGAACTAACTACAGAAAAAGGTTCGGAAGGAATGACAAGAGTATCGGTCGCCGACCTACTAACGGAGGACGAACGAGGAGGTTCCATCGAGGGCCCCTCTGCTCGAGGCTTCTTAAGTCTGATATTTCTAGCGTTCTCGCAGGAAGGACGCTTCGATGTGTTACCGAAAAGATTACTCATGATCGGAATTCAAAAAGTAAAATTAAAATATCGAGAAAGCTTATCGACCTGCTGAAGAAAAAGTATTCTGTTAAGAGATGAGTAAAGCGGTAAATAGCGAGTCAAGTTTTTACCTTATATATTTATACTATACGAAAAGACGCAATAGACCCAAAGAAAGGGCGCGAAAAAATAGAAACTAGCCTTGAAATAAACACTAGAATTTGAAAAGACATACGCATAATGATTACGGCAAAGTTAATGACTTGTCTGAATTATTACAGAGAAGACGAAAGGACGTGACTGTCAGAATATGAAACGTTTATCTTACAAAGGGATAAAAGAGTAATATTATAATTAGACTTGCGGTAAACAGTTACAAAGGTTATTTCACAGATCAATATATCATACAGCTTGGTCGCCGTCCGGAATCTTCTGTTCGCTAGCAACGACTCCTTCTTTCGCTGACTCAATATCCTCTTCCTCTTCCTCTAGATCGATAAAATTGTCATCGACCTCGTCATTAATATCTGAAGGAGGAATCGGCAATGGTTTTCCGAACTCTTTGACGAGGTGAGCCAAAGGAAAATTTTGATAAACGACGTTCGGAAGCTCGGAAGGAGAATATACTTCGCCATAACGGTTCAACCGATTGAGCGGACCGACCATTTGATATACCAACGCTGTATGAACAGGAGAACTGAGGAATTCACGAATCACTTTTTCATCAGGATTCCGACCATAACGATCCCTGAGTCCACTAAGTGGAATGTCCCTCTCATACTCCTCTAAGGAAGCCTGAAGACTTGATACTTGAGATTCCAACTCACTAATACGAGCAGTACTCTGAAATTGATACTCTTCCAACTTTTTAGCTAATTGAGTAGCTTGTTCTTGAGCACGAGAAGTCTCCAGAACCCTGTCTATAATCTCCTGGTCATCAGTCCCCGTAGCCCGAGTCTCTACGACCGGAAAAGAAGAGGTCATTGAGGGGCCAACCTCTGAACCAGAAGTCTTATGAAGTAAAGTTTTATATTTCTCATCCAGAAACTCACATTGTTGTTTCCAGAGAGCAGTTTCATAGGCATATGATGCCAAACAAAGTCTTAGTCTGAAAAAAGAAAAGGGGTAAAAAGAAATGAATTAGCAAACTAAAGTAATCCTCGAAGAAAATTACCCTATAAGCACACTTAAAAGGAGATCACCTTTTCAGCATAAAGAGAAGCTCGCTGAAATTTCTCTAAAGGATCCTTCCGAAGAAGCTTATTCATGTCACGAGTAAAAACGCCGGACAAAAGAACACGAGTTGCCTTATCCACTGCATTTTCGCTCCCGTCGTGAACTAAAGAATCATTCTCAGGATAGCCAGCGGCTCTTTTTCCCTCTAAATGATCCTCGATCATTTCGACCAAAGTGGGTTTTGGATGATTATCGCCGAGTAAAGAAAGATCGTTACCAGAACGACCATAATAACTCTTCTTTCTCTCCACAGGATTATCATTAGGATGAGGCATCCACCAGCTGCGACATCCACGTATACCCAAAGATGTCCTAAGCTGGAGAGGGGGATAACCGGATCCTATTCCCTGACGAATAGGGGATTCTTGAGAAGAATCTGGAGATTCCTCTCTATTCTCCTCAGATTCATGACCCAACTCCAGTTTTCTCTTCCGAGACGCTCTCTGCTCGATAGGAACGTTCTCTATGGTTTTGGTGGACTTAGACAACACCATTTTTCCCTTTGAAGAATGTCGGGAATTTTCTACCATATGAGCTGGAAAAGAAACGCGGTCAAACTCAGACCTTCTGCAGAAATGGGATCATCATAACACTACGCTGAAATAAATGCTTACCAAGTGATTCAGATGACGAAGTGATTGGAAAAACATGAGCACTCAATCCCGCTTTGCGAAGAAAAACTTCTCCAATGAGAAGAGCACTATGATATTTGTTGGCACGCATAGCCTGGATTTCACCAATAAACTGAGGATCGTCAGGAACAAGCTCACCAGTCGGCAGGCGACCTCCATAAACCCATTTGGAGTCATGATCCCACGAAAAGGGCGTAGTCGAGCCATCCGCCAAACGAAGATGAGATGGTGGACGAACAAAGAAAAAATGAGATTTCCAGGAAGGGTTGCTAGAAACTGGGGAGTCAAAGATTGCGCGACTAGGCTTCTGGCTAGCGAAGAAATATCCGCAATTGGAGGAACTAGAAATGTTAAAGCGAAACAATTGCGTAAAATTACGAAAGGAGGGTTGGAATCCTTTCGCTATCATCAAAACATAAAAACAAACCACGAAGGCCACGGAATAAGGGACTAACTGAGTCAAAGACACACTGAATATTTTTAAAATATCAAGAAAGAGGGCAGACAACGGAAGACGCAGACCGCTATTAAAATGGACTGTGTAAAAGGCTCGACATCCCTCCGGCGGTGATGTAACCCTATCAGAAGGAGAAGGGAGAACTATCTCGGAACCTTCCAGAAAATATTTGGCATAATTGCTCACAACCTCAGAGAAAGTATCCACAGTGTAAGCACAAGCAAGATCCTCAATCGGTTCAGAAATTTGAGGAGCTGTACCTCTGCCTTTCTTAGCTCGGGCAGCGACGTCCGTATCAGAGAGAATTTGTACCTTAAAGGTGTCTTTAGAAGGAACAATGAATTCTGAAACTCCAATTTGCTCGCTCGAATGATTAGAATGTATCATCTCCTCGATAATAGGAGCTACACTCTCCCTTAAAGACGAGGAAGATTTTCTTATAGAAGCCATAGTTTGGGATCCTCGGAGGATATGAGTCGATAGAAGCAAATTTTGAAAGGATAAATGATCAAGCAAGAAAATGACTGCGAGATTAAAGGAAGTATAAAGTAAAAGATGACTAATATAACGATCTCCTATTTATAGTGTGATGAGGGGTAATTTGGATCCCCTGTTTTCCTAGCCTCAACGGAGTTCGAATAGCACCGAACCATGTCACCAGGGATCAATAGCCGAATCAAAGCATGAAGATGATTGTTCCGAGCACATTAGAGAGCCATAGGTAGAAGGGCACTGTTGGGCCGAGCCCAGGCCCAAGTACTCCAATTTGGCTATAAATACTCCATGCATTTATTACACAACGACGACTTCCTAGGGGGCACTAACCTTGAGACTGCTGCTCGGGTTTTCTGGAGAATATTAGTATAGACTTTCTCATACATGTTTCACCCTCTAGCTTGTACGGCATCCTATAATGCTCGAGTAGGACCCTTGAATATTTGTATTTGTACTCATT
The DNA here is from genome assembly GCA_003313485.2 of Penstemon barbatus. Lineage (NCBI taxonomy): Eukaryota > Viridiplantae > Streptophyta > Magnoliopsida > Lamiales > Plantaginaceae > Penstemon > Penstemon barbatus. Next base: position 69,400,677 of record CM064883.1, on the reverse strand, counting down.
CAATTCGAATACAATTATTTTGATCTTGGCTTTATTATTGTCATTATTGTATTACACCCCACCCTTGATCGAACTAACGAAATCACGTAAGATCAATTGGCGCCCACCGTGGGGCCCTTATTCGAGTGTTAGATCGAAATATGCCTACTACGAGGAGGAATATGTATGCCAGCTGGAGGCTTTACTAATCCGAAACTCCGTTATTCACTGTCCGAGGCGAATCCTTCGACCCGTGGGGGGTTCATCATTTCAGGGATGAAGAAAGAAGGCCTATATGATAGTTTTTTTTCTTTTAAGCTTAAGGATAATGGTCAAGCCTTTGGTCGCACAGCTCATTTATTTCTTCAACGAATTTATTCTTAGGAGCGAATAAGAAGCTCAGCAGGTATCGTCGAAGGCTTAGAAGATCTATGAGGTTGCAGCTTGTTATTGACGATCGGAATTTATTCTTCCGATCTCCGTGTTAATTAACTTCAATGACAAATTTTCAATTCGGCTATTTATAAGATCATTTGCGAGATCTCTATATACTATTTATCGACCATTGGTATTTTTCTCAAAGTTGCTCGGGATAAGTTGATTGATTAAATATCTTCAACTGATTAGATAAATTCTCGAGCTAATGGACGGAATATTGGCTATCATTTTGACCAATAACGGAATTCAAGTAACTAAATTCGATTAGAAGTGAAATTTTATCATTAAAATTCTTCAAACAAGTTACAAAGTAAAGCTTCAAATATAATTTGGGCTTGAGGAACGCAGTACAATAATTCCTACCCTATTACAAAATTCTATGAGGTAATTCTATCTTGTTACGTGCTCGATCTTCATTCCCTAGGAGCGCCCCAGATGCAGAACTCAGCAGTGATCTGTCTTGCCAGTCACTAGCAACGTGTCGCACGTCCACCCTCGAGCTGGGTAAAGGCCGGATCGGAGATCCTCACCAGAGAAGCAGACCGACCTTAGGTCATCATCTGTAAACAATGATTGAAATACTCAATCATTATTTACAGGTTAATTCGAACCGGAGCAGCAAAGGGTTATCCCAACAAGAAGCACCCCAAGGGAACTCGAGGAAACTATCTCGTAAGAAAGCCCTCGAGGAAGCTGATGCCTCAGATTTAAAGAACTCTTCTCGGAGTAACCAGCTGCCCGATCAGGTACTGAGCCAGAATACCAGAATTCTAACCCGCACCAGACAAGATATGTCTGGGAAAACAGGTTGCCTGCCGGTATTCTAGGCGCAATTTCTTTTGCATGTCGATATTCTAAGCGAAAAGCGTATACAAAAGGAAACAAGATCGGAAAACAAAGTTCGAACTCTGATCTCAAACTCTTTTATCTGGGAGAAAATACGAATCAAATCTAAAACTCGACCCATGGTGATCGGAGGGAGCATAAGGAAAAAAGCAAGAAGTGTTGTATACACGAGGGGACCTATTTATAGTGGTAAAGGATTTAAAATCAACGGCCCAGATAACATATCACGAGCCGAATGTCCGCATTAAATGGAAGGACCGTTACATTTCCCGAGAAATTGGGCCCTGTTTGGTAACGTAGGACACGCGATCCAATGGGGAGTATAGAAGAATTACAACATTCTAAATATCGAATAGTTATGACGTATTCATAAAATTTTATTGAAGAATGGCATGTCAGATTTATATCCGGTTTATTCAGTTGTTTTTATACTCAAGTATTTATTATTATGCTTTTACGCTACCAACTGAGAAGAAATATAACCGGTTCAGTCGAACTGAATTCTCGACCTGGAAGTCATGCAGTTATGGAAAGACATCAGTGACAAAGGTTTATGGCATCGTTTTCCTTATCAATCTCAGGTCTGCTAAAATATTTATATATTATCCACTCACGCAAGTGGTAGTCGATTATTTCTTGATCGATATTAGAAGGTCAAGATAGAATTATGAAAGATAAACTTTTACCCAGTAATATTCGATGTTATCAACAAAATGGAGAGGAAATGTATTTATATTATCTCGGAAAATTACAAGAAATGGGAAAATACATATCGAGTATAGCATAAGCCTTTACATTACATCAGTACATTATTACAATCCTATGAAATTTTCGGTCTCCCGTCCCATCGTTTACTCGGGATAATTCAGCTCCGACCATGGTATCTCCTTCGGACCCGCTGGCTCTTAACTTTATTTACGATTCTCTAAAGATGAAGACTCGAGGGTGCGATTCATCGAGTAAATGAATCCTGCAGAAATCCCACCCCTGTACGTCTTCCTAAATGCATTGTGGCAATAGGTCCCTAATCGAAAACCTATGCCATAACTTACAAGCTCCATAGGTCTGGAATATTGGCCTTCAAGATGGAGATTATATTTGCCTGCCGATACTCTAAGCGAAGGTTGAAATAATATTTTTTCTGCTCGAATATTCCTCCACTTAAAAATCGTTCGAAATCTGACCTCGAATAAGCGAATTATTGAAATAATAATCTTAGTCGCCATGAGGGGACGGATGAAATGCCAACACAATGAATGAAATGGCTTCAAAGGAATGACAGCCTTTTATAGAGAAAAGTAAAAGGAATCTAACGGCAGAAATTTCGCGTAATGAAGGAACAAGATCTAAGAACTGTTGCGTTTCCCGATAAAAGAGGGACCGTTTGGAAAAGATCAACGCTTATTAAAGAATCGGAAACATTCGAAACAGCAAAGGGTATTAGTTCGAACGAGTTCGCAAGGAACATTTTTTATTAAGACGGAAGGATTATTCATTAAGTCTTGGACCTATTCGTTATCTATCGTTCACCTACTTGTTTTCCATCTATTATCTCAACCGAGGGAGACTATCATTTCCTTAGGAGTATTTCGATCGAAATTATGTTTAATGGAAATTCATTTCCTAAGTATGCCCACCTGCTCGTCGGGTGCCAACAAGGTCAATTTCTACTTAGCTGTTATGCTGGTATTCGGGATCTGCATTTATCCACTATCGGTTTCTATTACTTACATTCATTATAATAAGGGTGAAAGCCTCTGCTATGACCCTAGGGCTAAAAATGCTCTAAAAAACGAATAAGGGTGAAAGCCTCTGCTATGCCCCTTAGATCGAAATTATTAAAAGGGTGAAAGCCTCTGCTATGACCCTAGGGCTAAAAATGCTCTGAAAACGACTAAGGGTGAAAGCCTCTGCTATGCCCCTTAGATCGAAATTATTTAACGGGTGAAAGCTCTGCTATGACCCTAGGGCTAAAAATGCTCTGAAAACGACTAAGGGTGAAAGCCTCTGCTATGCCCCTTAGATCGAAATTATTTAACGGGTGAAAGCCTCTGCTATGACCCTAGGGCTAAAAATGCTCTGAAAACGACTAAGGGTGAAAGCTTCTGCTATGCCCCTTAGATCGAAATTATTTAACGGGTGAAAGCCTCTGCTATGACCCTAGGGCTAAAAATGCTCTGAAAACGACTAAGGGTGAAAGCTTCTGCTATGCCCCTTAGATCGAAATTATTTAACGGGTGAAAGCCTCTGCTATAACCCTAGGGCTAAAAATGCTCTAAAAAACGAATAAGGGTGAAAGCCTCTGCTATGCATCTTAGATCGAAATTATTATCCTCGATCAACCGAGATCAACCAACATTCTATTCCATTATTTCTCCATAATTATTCGTTCGTCTAAGGCTAACAGCCATCTTCATGACACTTAGATCAAAGCTATTATTCAAAGATCAATCGAAACCCTATTTCGATTATTACTTCACGATTATTTGTCCGACTGGGGAATTTAGCCCCTCAGAGTAAAACGGTTGCTCAAAGGTCATCTCGGATTCTTCAGTTTGATGTCTTAATTATTGTGTATTCGACGGTGGAATAAGAATCTCCTACAGAGAAATTGATGCTCGATAATAGTATACAAAGTAATTATACAGGATAACAAGTAAGGATGATAAGAAAAATAGACATTTCATTCATGACATTACAAACAGTTACAAGAGAGGTTGAGATTACAATAGCAAGGAAAATCGAACAAAGACAAGACTTTACATGTAATGTAACCCTATTACAAATCAACCCTACGCTAGAATTCTTCCGTGATTAAAGGAGGAAGGCAAGGCAGGGCTAACACTTCCACCCTTCATCCTTCACTTCCTCGGTACTTGCTCCACGTCGGGCCAGATCGAGAAAAAGCGAGGCAACCCCTAGAGAAGTTATTCCGCGCAATCTCGAAGGCAGTTTTCTTCAAGAAATATCTTGAAGAAGTAGAGATCGAGTGCAGGAAAACTCCTCCAGCAGTTGACCCACTATCCCGACTGGATAGAGATCAGAGTACAGGAGGTCGAGTCCCTCTCAAAGACTTGGAATCAGAGAGAGCTGGTCGCCTGCCGGTACCCCAGTCGCAATTATTTTCGCCTGTCGATACCCTAGTCGAAATAAGTTGCCATCAGGAGAGAGCGAAATTTGTAAAAAGTTCGAAGGAGAACCTCGAACAGTTCAATTGGAGATAGCAAACGAAACATGGTGGCTAGAAAGAGTAAAATCTCAATCATAAGAACCGATCAGAAATGTTACTGAAATGTAAAGTTTAAAGGTAACTACGGAACTATATATAGCGAAAGGAAAAGGCAATTAACGACCCAGATTTGATGGTACTAACGGCTGAGATATAAGCAGTAAATGCGCCGACCGTTACGAATCCCGAAAATGCAGAAACAGTTTCGGGAAAAAAGTGAAGAAAATGTCAAATTTGTTCCACTCGGGTTCATATTATCCGAATTCATCGTAGTCTCAGCTCCAATCATCAAAGGAAAATCATAAAGAAATCCAAATACAGCATGTAAAGGAAGCATTGTCGTCAATTGGCCCAAGGACAAGTAAAGCCATGGTAAAGATCAATAAAAAAGTATTCCCCGAGCTTAACATATTAAGCAGTTACAAGATACAAAAATATCAACTCCCATTACACACAAATCTGTTTACCCGAACAAGAGATGCAGATACCCTAGTCGAGATCGAAATACAAATTTTACAATGATATGTAAAGTAACTCCTAACCCGAAATTCGAAATATTGAGCCATACAACAAGATCTTCTAATCAGCATGATCGAAGGAATCTGTTCTCGATAAATATTATAGAAATGCAAAACGAAGAGCCCCATTTATAGATACTATCCTCAAAAAATCCAACGGCTACCAGAAAACAAACAGTCGACACCGAAAGATTGTCACGACTCCCGAGAATTTCGCCGGGAGGAGAAAGTGATATTGCTTTTGAAAATTAAGCGGAAATACTACGCCAAGATCGAAGATCAAGAAAGCGAAATAAAGCATGATCAAAGGAAGAACATATAAGAGGAACATGCAATCAGAGAAGAAAGCAAATTATTACAAGCCATAGAAAATAGAATGCCTAAAAATTATTCTTGATCGCACAAAAGAAAGCATACTACAAATCCGGGTAAATAAATAAAATAAAAAAAAAAAACATCTAAACAAGCTTATTGTCAGAGAGAATCTTTCGAAGCTCAGCGTTACGAGCCTCACATCCTGCTTCAAATCCACGATCATAAGCCTCCTTTTCTCGACGTGTGAAATCTTGTTTCTCCTGCTCGTGGAGGATCTTCAGTTTTTCGAGTTTCTCATTCAGCTGCTTATGGATCTCCTCTCCATGCTCGTTAGCCGTCTTCTCCCTCTCTAAAGCAAGCTTCTCTGCGAGGACACGGTCGAACTCGACTTTCTTCTCCTCCAGCTCGAGAGAAATAGCAGCGCGCTGGTTGGTCTCCCGCTCAGCAAATGTTTTAAGCTCAATGAAGTCTTGTCCGGCCTATTAAAAGGATCAACAGTGCTAATAATAATAAAAAAAAAAAAGGTAGTGCAGGGAAGAATAAATAAATATACACCTGAAAGAGGAAGTGCTGCCCAGACTCGAACAACTCTTCTATGTTTCTCTCTTTGGACATGTTTCTTTCCTTGGGTATGTCAGTTTCTGAAGAAGTAAAGGTAGCTTGCAACAAGTTACCCATGGGATCAACCTTAGAAGGAGATCCATCTTTCAACTCCTCGTGCAGGGAAGAAGCAACTTTTTGAGGAGAGGAATCGACAAAAGGTCGGGGAGGATTATCAATTCCTAAAGCTTCAGCAGAGGCCCCCCCACCAGTCTCTAACTTGGATTTTTTGCTGGGATTCCCTGAGGGAGGAACGATCGAAGTATCGGAAGATGACTTGCTACCAATAGCAAGATTTTGCAAAGCCTCAATGGGCGTAACCCCATCGGAATAAGGCCTCTTATTCGAAGAGGGAACAGGAGTCTTTTCTTGGACACGATCCTCACTCTTAGAATCAGTCACTTTCGGGGAGGAACCTCTGAGCTCAGCCTCGAGCTCTTCGTCCAAAATGGACTTGCTGGAGCTACCCTTGTTTGGTTTCGAGGAGGCGTTTTTCTCTTTCTTATCTTCTCCCCCTTTAGGAGCTTTCGGGGAAGACACAGAGGTCTTAGAAGAAGATTTGGAGGGTTTGGCCTCCTTGTCAGCCTTTTGCTCTTTGGTCGATTTCTTATTCTTCGAACCACCAAATATCGATCTGGGATCGATAGCTTTGCCTAATACATTCTCCATAATAAATGAATCTGGGATCGATAAGCTAGGATCTTTACTTCTTAAGGAGTTCAGAAAATGCAGAAAATATGGGGAGAGCTCCGATCTCGGTAAGGAAGGATGTCGTGTGAGTAATGAGAAAAGATCCTAATATTTATAGACGCTACGCACTACGATTGAGATAGTGAATCGACGCGACCATGGAGAAAAATCTCACTCGGATAAACAAAGTTCGAGCAGAAAGTGTGAAAAATTATCGATATTTATAAAGTTAGAATTCATGAGTTACACGAATCAAATCAAGAAATATAAAGTTAACTCGTTTACAAAATTGGGTTGCATGAGTAAATACAATTGATTCCTAACTAAAAAACCTTGAATCGCCCCCTCCGGCTTACTCAACCCGAGTAACTCGCTAAACTGAAGATCAGACGATATATATATATATATATATATTTGAAGCTCGATAATTACCCAGCTTGATCGAAAGATTGACCGTCTCCCTTATCCGGGGCATTGCCTATATTGACATCTTTATCTTCCTCCCCGGACACATTAGAAGGATCGTCGCAGGAGTACTCGAGCACATCAGGGTTAGGCATCGAAATGCCATACTCCTCGACTAAGGGGGCAAAGCGATGTTCCTGCCAGTTAGTATTCGCCTTGGGAAGAGAGGAAGTTTTATAAGCCTTCCCTTCAGCGTTCTTGAAAGGGTCCATATACTTGAAATATTCCTCCATGTCGTCCGGAATTTTCTCGGCCGCGACTAATTGTTGAACCCCTTTATAAAAAATCGTCTGAAGAATTTCTCCCGTTTTCCTTTGAACTAAAGGATCTAAAACAGGGGATTCCAAGAATTCTCGTACGGCAGGGATCTCGGCTTCTTCCCGACCTTGGGCATATGCACGCTCGGAGTCTTGCTTCGCCAGTTCGAGTTCTATCTTTACTTTCTTCAGCTCTTCCTCGAGGGCAATCCTCTCTTTGACGGACGCAAGCAAGTCCTCTTCTACTGAGGAAGAATGTTTCGTATTCGCTTTTTCAAGCTCCTTCTTTACTTGGGACAATTCTCGCTGACTCTCCGCCAGCTGAGATCGAAGGGCCTGATTATCAGCAAAAATCTGGGCATACGCATCATGAGCGTCCTGCGATTCCTGCTCTAGTAACGCCAAACGATAGGATTGAAGGGCGAATAAGTCTCCTACCTACGAGACATTTTCGAATATCAGTAAAGCTAGGAGTTCTAAAGAAAGAACACAATCAAAAGATGAATATTTACCTCGTGATACGTTCTGGAGAAATCACTCAAAACCTCAAAATCCCCTTTGACGGAATGAAGCAGGATATCCCGTTTAAACCGACCAGCCATAAAGATCCTAATGGCTTTGTCGAATTCATTCTCCCCTTTCATATCCAGATCGGTCATAATGGTACCATCCTCAGGATATCCAGCAGTTCTGTTACTACGAAAATGCTCGTCCATAAAGTCTGCCACATCAGGCTCCGACTTACCTTCGCGACAAGGGACAGAAGCAGAACTCACACCAAAGGGTTTTATCCTCCTCGAAGGCCCTGGGTGTTCAGCATTTCTTTTCTGGCCCAGAAGTTTCTCGTATTCCTGAATACCCTGAATCCGATTCCAGGAATGTTGACTGTAGCCGACAGACGAAAGAGCAGAAGTATCGGGGGAGAATAACGATCGGAGAGGTCCGGACGTGGCAGAATTCAAAGAGCTCATAGTGCCAACCCCTCTTAAGTCAGGAATCAAAGACGGTATGACTGCTGGATTCCCACCTAAGTTACCTGCATCTGTTCTTCTTTCGGAAGCATAAGGTAACGGATCGAAATAAAATTGTTTATCTCCGACCAAGCCAGCAGGGGATACCCGAAATTTCTCAACAATTCGGCCTGCGAGGATAATATGAATCGGGCACGAGTTCAAACAAGGAAAATTGTTTAATTAAACACAAAAGTAAGTTGAAGATAAGAAACACACCCAAAGAAAGAGGAACAGTGTTCGGAGCACTGGAGGTTGGCAGGACATCCGTTCGCATGAGGGGCCCTTGGGAGGACTGGCTAGGGTATCTAATCGCCGAAGCTAGGTAATTACAGTGGCTCAACCCAGCCAATCGCAAAACGCCTTCTTGAACCAAGTACCTAGTTTGATAAGGGTTAGACTCCAATCGCCCCAGGAGTTCATCAGAAAGACGATGGCTAAGTTTTTCTTTTATTCTGCGAGAACCGTATGTCCAAGTATTTGCGCCATCCCATCGATAAGGTCTTGTTTTCGAACTACCCTCTGAAGTAGGAACGTCAGGGCCCTTCACGAAAAAGAATCTCCTCTTCCAACCTAAAGTCTTCTCTGTTGCTATTTTTGTAAGAAAAGGCCGTTTAGACCTCGGACGGACGGACACAAAGCCTATGTTCGAACCCTTGCAGGGATCCATTCGGAATATCTGCCAAAAGTTGCTAAAGGAAGCTTCTTCTCCTTTCGCCTCCATAAGAGTGCAAAACGCTAGTATATATGCAACGGAGTGCGGGAGAAGCTGAGCCGGGGAAAGCGAAAAGAAATTCAGGACATTTCTGATAAGAGGAACGAACGGGATACGTAAGCCACAGAAAAATTGTCCCTCGTAAAAGGCTTGACATCCAGCAGGGGGCTTAGTGGCACGTTCGGTGTAAGAAGGAACGACAATCGAAAAACCTTTGGGAAGAAATTTCCCAAAATCCGCCTCGAGGTGAGCGCGATCCTTTTTCGAAAAACAACAGGAAGTTTCACTAGCAGGAAGCTCTGACTTACCTGAGATTACGGCTTGTGAGGTTTGCGTATGTTTAAAGATCCTGACAAAAGCACCTTCGCCGATACTACGTTTGTCGACCTCATTCTCCTCGAGATCCTCGCTCGGATCGTCGTCTTCGCCGTCTTGATGAAATTCCCCATCTTCAAAGTCATCTACAAGCTTAAACAAGGGATCAGATTCTTGGCTCTCTTCGACCTTATTCTTGCCCTTTGAACTTCTAGAACTTGACATTATGAATTCGGAGATGATTATACTAAAGTAACTACCTTTTCGATTAAAACACTTCGAGCACAAGAGAAAATATAACATGGAAGTAATTTTTCAACGGGTCAACATATATATACGGGGTTAAAAAGGTAAAATTGCAAAGAGGTCCCCGAGTAACCGCGACGATTGAACTTACCAAGGGTAAAAACTTTGGGTTTTTCCTCTCAAAATAGCCTTTTTGATCCTTCCTTTTCCAGAACTGCGGAATTGGTCCTTGCGTTTTATTCCTAAGGATCTCGGAGACCCTCCTTGTTATAACCAGAAATTATAAAAAAGCATCCATCTAGGGATCGAACAACGCATCTTGGAATCCGAAAGGATATTATTACTTCAACATCCTCCAACAAGGGTAACTTCAGAACGCGCCAAAGTATGTTTCTTATATATGCACTCTTTTTCCCTAGCTCGGTTTTTATCCCAATGGGTTTTTCCGAGTCAGGTTTTTAACGAGGCATATCCTAAAGACATTTTGAGCGGCTCGTCTCATTGTAGCATGGAACGTATTTTGTACTTCTTCGAGCGCTTGCTTCGCTTCACACTCGAGAAGTGGGGGAGTATTGATGAGGGGTAATTTGGATCCCCTGTTTTCCTAGCCTCAACGGAGTTCGAATAGCACCGAACCATGTCACCAGGGATCAATAGCCGAATCAAAGCATGAAGATGATTGTTCCGAGCACATTAGAGAGCCATAGGTAGAAGGGCACTGTTGGGCCGAGCCCAGGCCCAAGTACTCCAATTTGGCTATAAATACTCCATGCATTTATTACACAACGACGACTTCCTAAGGGGCACTAACCTTGAGACTGCTGCTCGGGTTTTCTGGAGAATATTAGTATAGACTTTCTCATACATGTTTCACCCTCTAGCTTGTACGGCATCCTATAATGCTCGAGTAGGACCCTTGAATATTTGTATTTGTACTCATTCAATTCGAATACAATTATTTTGATCTTGGCTTTATTATTGTCATTATTGTATTACACCCCACCCTTGATCGAACTAACGAAATCACGTAAGATCATAGTGAGAAGTGAAAAGACGTTTTGAACTCCTCACGGCTAATCGCATTCCCGCCAAACGAAAAAAGATGAAACGCTTCCCAAAAGGGACACGTAGCGGTTCATAATTGGAATGAGAAAACGACCATCTATGACGCGTAGCACTCTTTTCCTTACTTAGGATTTTTTCCCACAGGGTTTTTTCTTAAGTAAGGTTTTTAACGAGGCACAACTCATAGAAAATACTGTCGTAATTAACATCTACTTCTACGAGCTTTTACTACATAAACGCTCGAAGAAGTGAGGGAGTACTGATGAGGGCTATTTCGCACCCCTTAGAATCTTCAGATCGACCGAGTAATATAAAGATCGATTCGACCAGGCGAGCCTGTTCGGGAACATCTATCGAGCCGATAGAATATGACTCTCCACAGCGAGTAGGTTACAATCCGGATTCAAGAAGGATTATTGGGCCGAGTCCTACTAGAACTATGTTTCCTTGTAAAACTAGGTTAATGATGATATAAACACCTAGTTAATCATTTGTATTGGACACGTTCAACATATTCAGTTTACGCCTGCTTAACATCATAATCTAAGATTATTGAATAGAAAAGTTTTTGCTATACTATTATATTCATTGATTGTCTTTATTACTGATTGTTCCATCTAATTGTTCTTCCTTGAGATTGATCCATCCGGAATAAAGTAACAGAGCCCTTTAAATCATATTGATTGAGAATCCCTAAAATCACCTATTTACTGATATAATCTTACCCGACGAAATTCGGTTAAATCACAAGGTAATCAAATTGACGTATTTTTATTACTTTCACAAGATTTTTTGGTTCTAAATGTGGATTAGGCTTTCTTCATTTCAGCTTTTCTTCATTGCATTCATGTCAGTAGAAGTTGCAAGCTAATGGAGATTGACAATAATACCAATAATTGTGTTCGGGGTCTAATATTAATATTGATACGGTACCAATTTACTTTATTTCAAAATGTGGCATCGATGGACGTCTTTGACATACCTCCAAATGAAGATCATAATTGTACTTTTACACAATGTGATGGAGCCCTCGTCCCCTCACTCTCTCTCTCTCTCTCTATCTCTCTCTCTCTCTCTCTCTCTCTCTCTCTCTATATATATATATATATATATATATATATATATATATATACATTGACGACCCAGAAATTTCCACTTGTGCACCATCTCTTTTTCTCCTTTGCGAGTTAGTTTTTTCTCTTTCTACCAGTAATAATTCATCAACTTCACTTGTACTTCCAACATAATATCACTAAAAGTTTTATTACTAGTTTTTGTTTTCCTATGTCAAAACGTCTATTAATTTTTTGTTTTTGTTATAAACACCAAGGTTCTATATGGATTGATTTTGACTCAGTTTCGCTTATTTAGTTTCTAAAAAAAGGTTTGGTTGGTTTCAGTAAAATCTTGAAACACCATTAGGAATAAGTTTAGTTATTGAATATTGTTCAAATAATCTAGATTTCTCCTTCTCATTCTAACAACTTTGTATAGATCTATACTTGTTTATCTATTTGTGTTATTTTGTGTTACTTATGTGCTTCTCCCTTTGTTTTGGTTGTGCATTTCTATGTGCCTTTCGGATGGAATCAAGTAAGATTTTTCCAGGTGAAGTATTTCTGTCTAAAATTGGTGAATGAAAATATATGATGTGCATATGGACGTAGCTATTCATTTGACCCCACGAGTGCATGTGTGAATCTTAATGGAAATTTGCATTAGATGGCTCGAAGACATGGTTGATTGCATATGATCCCCGCAAATATCCTGATCAAGCATGCATTATTACGTTGCCTGGTGAAGGAACTCTAACGAAATGCATTGATATGACTGTTTCGAATCAAGTACAACTGACGTATTATCAATAACATGATCGTATTGTTGGGATATGCCTCGATTGTCAATACAACAAAGTGCGGAAATTAAAATTTTTCAAGGCACACCCACAGGTCCCATAATAATATCTCCAAGTTATATATACGAAAGACACAAAACAAAGCACAGAAATAATCTAACAAAGGGGGTTATCGATTTTTACCTCACCACAGGCAAGGTGGTGGAAACCTCCAACTCTGATTCTGAACTCTGATTAAGGTTCTGGTTCACTGGAGTGATCCAAGCGTCTCACCTCCAGAGAAAAGTCCACACCAACTGGATTATGATGACACCTCTTAGTCTTAGGCTCAGAACTAGATCTAAGAGGTTTGTTGATGAAGGATTGTGCAGATCTATTTGACAGATCAAAATTCTGCACAAAAGGAATGAGGGAGAAGATATGCGGCGGCGGCGCTAGGGCTTTCACGGCGGCGGTGCGGTGGTGTTACGGCAGCACACGGCGGCGGCGCTAGGGCTTGGGCGGCGCAGGGTGGGGCGGATTTCTTAGGGCAAGAGAAGACTAGGGTTTTTGCTTAGGTGTTAGTTCTCTGAGTTCTGTCAGAGCTCTATTTATAAGCACTCCTCAAGACCTAGGGTTACAAGATTCCTAATGGGCTTAGGAGTCCATCTCTTGCAAGCCCACCTTAATTTAATTAATTACTTAATTAAATATCCAGCCCATATTAATTAATTACTTAATTAATATTTAGTTTAATTAATCAATTGTCATTTAAATCAATTTAATCAATTAATTAATTTATCTCCCACTTGAATTAACACTTTAATTCACTTAATTGATTTAATTACTTTTAAATCAATTAATTCCTTTTATATTCCTACAGAACAGTCACCGTCCAATTGTATTGTGTGTGACCCTCTGGGTTCACCATCAATTGGCAGCAGGCTCACGAAACCTCGTGATTTAATTTATGAACAATAAATTGCTCCGATCAATTAAACTACCTTTAATTGACCACTCCTAGAATCAATTCCTCTACTAATTCAGGAGTACCCACACTTCATGGTCGATGTCTAGCCACAAGCCCATGAAGCCCAACATCAGGTGAATTGATATTTAGTGAACCTCACCTCATATAATTACCATGTACATACGGTCCTTCTGTCGACCAATTTCCCGATCAAGACTTAGGGTGTGTGAATTGATCGGCACCTCTAAATTTGTCTTGATAACTATACTTTCTAATTCAGGATAATGTTCCAGTGTGACTGCCTAATTTGGAAACCCCTTTCCAAATCCGTCACCGACTACGGCCGTAGATTCATTGGAAACATTATCTAAGAATCGTATAGGAAATATTCTCATCCATTACGATGAGTCAACAGATTCCATCTTGGTACTAACCACTCGCGTACATGTCCATAGGCACCCAACCTAGGCATTTTTATGACCAAGCTAAGTGGCCTATACCTAGATCTAAGTACGCACTTTCATGCACCGAATTCGCCCTAGCACCTCAAGTAATAGGACTAAATCGTACACTATTATAATCCTTTGAGAAACATCCCATCACCGATATGCGTCATGCGCTTCCACAATGGGTTTCTCTGTTCGGGTCGTTCGATGCATTCGATCCTCCATCGAATCACCTAGTCATATGCACTGGCCTCAAATGCCTTGTTCATGAAACTACAACAAATTCACTCCGTGTGAATCATGCATAATCGTACAAGTCTTGACGATTCACTCGATACCCCGTCTCGATATGAATCTATGACTTGGAACATTTTCGAGATCACGACCTTTGAGACTGTTTCATGATAAGTGCACTCAGTACCGAAGTGTATAGTCCCATAGTCATGAGTGATCTCAGGGTTTCAACCAATCGCTTAAATGTATTCGCGAGAGATGAAGTTTGGCCATTGTTTATCCTTATACATATATAAATAAACATGCGTATTATTATAAAATCAAAGATTGTTATATACAAGATAGATCTATTACAAGCTAATTGAACTGGCTTGCAGGGCACTATCCTATCAATCTCCCACTTGCCCTAAAGCCATTCACAAACGTTTCTTAGACCCATCTTATCTAGATGTCCCTCGAACACCTTTTGCGAAAGTGGCTTAGTTAGTGGGTCAGCTATGTTGTCTTCTGATTTGACATACTCCATATGCATATCTCCTCTACCAATGATCTCTCTGATCACGTGGTACTTCCTCAGTACGTGTTTGGATTGATGGTGTGATCTCGGCTCCTTTGCTTGAGCTATTGCCCCGTTGTTGTCACAAAAGACGACTACAGGTTCAGCAATGCTAGGAACAACATCCAATTCCTGGACGAAGTTTCTCATCCATACACTTTCTTTTGCTGCATCTGATGCTGCGATATATTCTGCTTCTGTGGTTGAGTCGGCAGTGGTAGACTGTTTACAGCTTTTCCAACTGACCGCTCCTCCATTGAGGCGGAATGTGTATCCAGAGTTGGATTTGAAATCATCCACGTCAGACTGGAAACTCGAATCAGTGAATCCTTCAAGTTTCAGTTCTCCACTACCACCGTAGACCAAAAACATATCCTTAGTCCTTCGCAGGTACTTTAGGATTGCTTTTACGGCAGTCCAGTGCTTCTCGCCTGGATTTGACTGATAGCGGCTCGTTACACTTAGAGCGTGTGCTACGTCTGGTCGAGTACACAACATTGCATACATTATACTCCCTATAGCAGAGGCATAAGGTATGATAGACATTCTCGTCTTTTCTTCGTCGGTTGTAGGGCACATAGACTTAGAAAGAGAGATACCATGTCTCAATGGAACAAATCCTTTCTTAGATTCTTCCATACTAAATCTCTTCAAGATCGTGTTGATGTACTGAGATTGGGAGAGTCCTATCATCTTCTTCGATCTATCCCTATAGATACGTATTCCCAATACGTAAGATGCGTCTCCCATATCTTTCATATAGAACTGCGCGGATAACCACGCTTTAGTCTGCGCTAACATCTTGATATCGTCTCCGATTAACAAAATGTCATCGACGTACAAAACAATGAATTGTATTGAGCTCCCACTATTCCTTTTGTACACACAAGGTTCATATACGTTTTTGATAAAGCCAAAAGCTTTGACTGTCTCATCAAATCGTATGTTCCAGGTTCGGGACGCCTGTTTGAGGCCATAGATTGACCTTTGAAGCTTACACAGTTTGTGCTCACTTCCTTTGGATGCAAAACCTTCAGGTTGTTGCATAAAGATCTCCTTATCAATGTCTCCATTGAGAAAGACGGTCTTTACGTCCATTTGCCATATTTCGTAGTCATGCCACGCGGCTATAGCAAGTAATATCCGAATGGATTTTGACATCGCCACGGGAGAGAAGGTTTCCTCATAGTCTATACCAGGCCTTTGAGAATACCCTTTCGCCACTAAGCGAGCTTTATGAGTAATTACCTCTCCATTCATTCCAAGCTTACGCTTGAAGATCCATTTACATCCTACCGGGATAGTTCCCTCAGGTGGATCGACCAAGGTCCAAACCTTGTTGGAATGCATGGAATCCATTTCGGATTGCATGGCTTCAAGCCACGCACCCGAATCTATGTCAGACATCGCTTCTTGATAGGTCCTTGGATCAGCATCAACTTTCTCGTTTTCGTGAATGAGACCAAATCGCTCTGGCTCCTTACGAATTCGATTAGACCTTCGAAGCATAGGTGTACTAGTAGGTTCAGTTAATTCTGGTTCAGCTCCCACTGTTTGTGGGGATGGGTCCGATTCTTGGACTTCATCAAGTTCTACGATTGTCCCATTTCGGTTGGTGAGGAAATCCTCTTCCAAGAAGTGGGCGTTCCTAGATACGAACGTATTACGTTCTTTAGGATCGAAGAACAGGTATCCAATAGAGTCCTTTGGATAACCCACAAATTTGCACAAACTAGATCTACTATCTAGCTTATCTCCCTTTTTGTTCTTTACATACGCAGGAGATCCCCATACTCGTAAGAACGAATACACGGGTGCTTTACCATACCATACTTGGTGCGGCGTTGTTGGCACTGACTTTGAAGGTACTATGTTTAGTATCTTCGAAGCAGTTAATAGGGCTAAGCCCCAAAACGAAAAGGGAAGGTCAGCAAAGCTCATCATGGAACGAACCATGTCTAACAAAGTCCGGTTCCTCCGCTCAGACACTCCATTGAGTTGAGGTGTCCTAGGGGGAGTTCGCTGTGCGAGAATTCCATTCTCTTTTAGATAATCAAGGAATTCTTGGCTTAAATACTCACCACCTCTATCAGAACGAAGTGCTTTAATACTATGTCCAAGTTGGTTCTCTACTTCATTCGAAACTCTTTGAATTTCTCAAAGGTTTCGGATTTGTGTGTCATAAGATACACATATCCATAACGACTAAAATCGTCGGTGAATGTTACGAAGTAAGAGAATCCACCTCTCGCATTGACACTCAATGGTCCACAAACGTCAGTATGGATAAGATCCAATGTCTGTTTGGTTCGCTCGGGATTCCCGGTGAAGGGTGATTTGGTCATCTTTCCTTTGAGACAAGATTCGCAAGTCGGGAGTTCATCTAAGTTCTTTATTTCAAGAGCCTTAGAGGAAACCAACTTTTGAATCCTACTCTTGGAAATATGTCCAAGTCTAGCGTGCCAAAGTTGTGGAGTTTGATTATCATATTTCCTTTTTCTAGATTGAATGTGCATGACGTTGGAATTTATAGGTTCTAGGGAATATAGACCATCTATCAAAGCACCACGAGCATACATTAAATCACCTTTAAATATGCAAAAAGATCCATTTTGAATGGAAAAATTAAAACCATCAATGTCTAACATAGGAATAGAAATGATGTTTTTAATAATGTTTGGTACGTACAGACAATCCCTTAAAATTAAAGTAAAATTCCCTAAGACTAATTCCACGTCTCCTATAGCCTCGGCGGCGATCCTAGCTCCGTTTCCAAAACGCAGGATTCTATCCCCGGGCTTCAGGGTTCTTACTGCTCCCATCACCTGCAAATCATTGCAGATATGAGAACCTGCTGCGGTGTCTAACACCCACGATGCACAGTTAATAGAAATATTAACTTCAACTAGAAAAATACCTTTGGCTACCAATTTCATCTTTAGGTAGTCTGGGCAGTTCCTTTTCCAGTGCCCTGCTTTCTTGCAGTGGAAACATTCGTTTTCTGGGCTTTTGCGCTTTTTCTCGACCACCTTGGTGACTGCCTTTGAAGAAAATACCTTCTTCTTTTTCTTACCTTTCTTAGGCTTTGCAGCCTTCGATTGGTGTGCAATCATTACAGGTTTCTCTTTCTTGAGAGTCGATTCTGCCGTTACCAATAAATTGGTCAGTTCGTGAAGAGCGAGGTTTCTATCCTCCATATTGAAGTTCAACACGAACTGGTCAAATGAACGGGGCAGCGTATGGAGAAGGAGGTCAGTGCTAAGATCAGCGTGCAAAGCCACGTCCAATCGCCCCAGTTTTTCAACCAAGTTGATGAAACGAAGACAGTGATCTTTTACACTGCTTCCCTCAGCCATCTTGAGATTAAACAACTCTTTAGAGGTCGCGAATCTTTCAGCGCGAGACCTTTCCCCAAACATCTGCTGGAGATGGAGAAGCATATCTCTAGCAAGCGGCATAGCAGCATGCTGTTTCTGCAGTTCGTTTGACATCGAAGCTAGCATGAGGCAACGAACCTGCAGATCATCATCAACCCTTTTAGCATGGGCGGTTCGTTGTTCCTCACTAGCTCGTGCTGCGGGTGCAGCAGGCATGGGTGTGTCGAGCACATAACTGCGACGTTCGGAGTCTAGGACTATCCTCAGATTTCTCAGCCAGTCGACAAAGTTTGAACCATTCAATTTGTTTGCGTCGAGGATAACAGATAATGGATTCTTAGACATTGTAATTAATATCTACAATAGGAAAGAAGACAACATTAAGCTAACTGATCTTATGTCTAATACTTATAATTATCGAAGTTGGACTTAGTTTCGAAAAAGTTCTCCCACTATTTTGTCGAAACAATCACCCCTTTGATTGCTCGGGAAATTCTATTTCCTAGTAGGTCTTGACGTCCCAGCAGCAATTAATTGCACCCACGACTCGTGGCCATACAAGTAATTCTCCAGGTAGGTATACTTTTACCAATTGTGTTACTCCACAACCTTCAAGCTATTTTGCCTCGATTTTCGCACCTATCTAGCACTGCTACATCATAGATGTTACTCCTCGTTTAAGTCTGACCCAGTCAATCTTGATGAGCAACAGGCCCGGTCATGAAATCCCCGTAACTAGTTATCGGTCGATTTTCACATCCCGACAAGTTCCCACCCTTGTCTTGTTTAGTTAAAAACAAGAATCGAGGAATTTCGTGTATTGTCCCTTTCTTCGACTCGGGTGCCAGACTCTGGATCACCTCTATCGATAAGTAGACAACATACACTAGTCCCTATTGATGGAAGGCTTGGATCTATAAAACTTCATTTTATAGTTTACCCAATATGACTTAATATTTTATTTCGAGAGGGGTATTTCTGGTTTGAAAGTTATACTAACTCTCCTCGAGATCTCACCGTGTAAGTTATGCTTTATTCTTTTATTACGATCTAGATTCTAGCGGGCATCACATACAAGCTAAATATAAATCGACAAATAAATTAAAAACATACAAGCCTAGCATGCATTCTACCACAATATGTTTTCGATCGGGAGCCTCCTATGTGGACCATCATCGAGCCATGATGTTGGTCCTATTGGTCAATCTAAAGGGTTCTCAAACAGGCCTATGCTATTACATTAATCACCATGCATACATGGCCTTCATATCTCCTTGGGCTCCCATCTTGTTTGTAACGGGCCTCCATCCTAGACTAGGAAATCATTAAAGCCCTATTCTATTACAAAGGCTCAAAGTTGGCCCAAAGACATAAAAGGCTCGCAGGCCTTAATAAAAACCAAACATTAAATTAAACCAATCACATCTACCCTAAGGTCAAGGCTCGGCTCGATCGAAAATCACGTAAACAGTTCACGTAGAGCAAGAAACATGTAAACAACATTTTACTTTCTCCTTTCTTTAATTTTAAAACATCCTTTTAAAACTAACTTCCATTGATTCTTACTTTTAGTCACTACTAATTATGACAAAATAAACTTTCGGGTAAACAAAATAAATTTTCCTGCTGAAAATCAGATTCTGTTTTTCAACTTTTGAAAATTGCATTTTCGGCCCCTCAATTTTCGAAAATTGCACTTTGACCCCAAAACTTTTAAAAGGTTACAAAAACACCCAAAGCAGTTTCGGCCAGCATTCCAGAAAATAAATTTTGAATTCTGAAAATTTTCGATTTTTCCAAACAGATCCTCGAAGTTTCGGTAATTGCAAAACAGTCCCTAAACTTTCGGAAATTACAAAATGACCCCAAAAAGCGTGCGACCAGTTTGCGAAAACAGTCCAGAATTTTTGAAATTTCCAGATTCTAAAATTTCGAATTTTTAGCCCTTTAAAACCCTAATTTGCGATTTTTGCCCAAAAAGTCCTGAAGTTTTCAGAAAACTATGAAAACGCTATAGATCTGAAAAACAGTTTTACCCAATTGTAGATCTAGTCATAACAAGTAAGAATCAATCGACATAACATAATTATCATGCGTTTTAATATACATAATTAAACATATAATATAAACACATATTATGTTCAAGCCTTTCGTATAATAATCATGGAGTTGGCTCTGATACCACTGTTGGGATATGCCTCGATTGTCAATACAACAAAGTGCGGAAATTAAAATTTTTCAAGGCACACCCACAGGTCCCATAATAATATCTCCAAGTTATATATACGAAAGACACAAAACAAAGCACAGAAATAATCTAACAAAGGGGGTTATCGATTTTTACCTCACCACAGGCAAGGTGGTGGAAACCTCCAACTCTGATTCTGAACTCTGATTAAGGTTCTGGTTCACTGGAGTGATCCAAGCGTCTCACCTCCAGAGAAAAGTCCACACCAACTGGATTATGATGACACCTCTTAGTCTTAGGCTCAGAACTAGATCTAAGAGGTTTGTTGATGAAGGATTGTGCAGATCTATTTGACAGATCAAAATTCTGCACAAAAGGAATGAGGGAGAAGATATGCGGCGGCGGCGCTAGGGCTTTCACGGCGGCGGTGCGGCGGTGTTACGGCAGCACACGGCGGCGGCGCTAGGGCTTGGGCGGCGCAGGGTGGGGCGGATTTCTTAGGGCAAGAGAAGACTAGGGTTTTTGCTTAGGTGTTAGTTCTCTGAGTTCTGTCAGAGCTCTATTTATAAGCACTCCTCAAGACCTAGGGTTACAAGATTCCTAATGGGCTTAGGAGTCCATCTCTTGCAAGCCCACCTTAATTTAATTAATTACTTAATTAAATATCCAGCCCATATTAATTAATTACTTAATTAATATTTAGTTTAATTAATCAATTGTCATTTAAATCAATTAAATCAATTAATTAATTTATCTCCCACTTGAATTAACACTTTAATTCACTTAATTGATTTAATTACTTTTAAATCAATTAATTCCTTTTATATTCCTACAGAACAGTCACCGTCCAATTGTATTGTGTGTGACCCTCTGGGTTCACCATCAATTGGCAGCAGGCTCACGAAACCTCGTGATTTAATTTATGAACAATAAATTGCTCCGATCAATTAAACTACCTTTAATTGACCACTCCTAGAATCATTTCCTCTACTAATTCAGGAGTACCCACACTTCATGGTCGATGTCTAGCCACAAGCCCATGAAGCCCAACATCAGGTGAATTGATATTTAGTGAACCTCACCTCATATAATTACCATGTACATACGGTCCTTCTGTCGACCAATTTCCCGATCAAGACTTAGGGTGTGTGAATTGATCGGCACCTCTAAATTTGTCTCGATAACTATACTTTCTAATTCAGGATAATGTTCCAGTGTGACTGCCTAATTTGGAAACCCCTTTCCAAATCCGTCACCGACTACGGCCGTAGATTCATTGGAAACATTATCTAAGAATCGTATAGGAAATATTCTCATCCATTACGATGAGTCAACAGATTCCATCTTGGTACTAACCACTCGCGTACATGTCCATAGGCACCCAACCTAGGCATTTTTATGACCAAGCTAAGTGGCCTATACCTAGATCTAAGTACGCACTTTCATGCACCGAATTCGCCCTAGCACCTCAAGTCATAGGACTTAATCGTACACTATTATAATCCTTTGAGAAACATCCCATCACCGATATGCGTCATGCGCTTCCACAATGGGTTTCTCTGTTCGGGTCGTTCGATGCATTCGATCCTCCATCGAATCACCTAGTCATATGCACTGGCCTCAAATGCCTTGTTCATGAAACTACAACAAATTCACTCCGTGTGAATCATGCATAATCGTACAAGTCTTGACGATTCACTCGATACCCCGTCTCGATATGAATCTATGACTTGGAACATTTTCGAGATCACGACCTTTGAGACTGTTTCATGATAAGTGCACTCAGTACTGAAGTGTATAGTCCCATAGTCATGAGTGATCTCAGGGTTTCAACCAATCGCTTAAATGTATTCGCGAGAGATGAAGTTTGGCCATTGTTTATCCTTATACATATATAAATAAACATGCGTATTATTATAAAATCAAAGATTGTTATATACAAGATAGATCTATTACAAGCTAATTGAACTGGCTTGCAGGGCACTATCCTATCACGTATAATCAATGCAATTCATTAGAGTTCCTTCACAAGACAATGTAATAATGCGTCCTTGATCAGGATATAAGCGGGGATCATATGCAATCAACCATGTTCTTCGAGCCAGCCAATGCAAATTTCCATTAAGATTCACACACGCACTCGTGGTGTCAAAATGAATAGCTACGTCCATATGCACATCATATATTTTCCATTCACCAATTTCAGACAGAAATACTTTCCCTCGAATAATCTTACTTGATTCCCTCCGAAAAGGCACAAAGAAATGCACAACAATGTAACTCACAAGAATTCCATCTTCAACATTCGCAACCAAAGCCCAACTATACCAACATTGGCCATCAAAGACGTGTGGGGGAAAGGTAATAAAATGCCCGGTTACAGGATTGCATAGCCTAACAACGGCAGTGTGATATTCTAATGGACCCTATAACACTAACCCATTGCTCAGTCCATATATCATATAGTCTTTCCCATACGGTTGTTCAAAAGAAATTTGTCAAATTTACAAAAGAATCTACAGAAAATTCCATTAACCAGGCATGCTTAATCCTGCAGCGAAATGGATCCCAACCAACAACTCGGGAAATTCAAGAGGTATGAGGCCGATATAAAACAATATTTGATTGAAAAATACTTTTCTTACAAGGACTTGTACGGAGGAAATATATTTGATGTTAAAGTCCAGGGAGATGGAAAAAGTACAATGGCTAGCAGGTAACAAAATGGAACATAATATAGAACCCTCGTTTTTCATTTTTCATTCTCTGAGTTTGCTATAAATCGAAGATTTATTTGTGCAGGTTGGCTCCATACCAATCTTATGCATATCCCAAGGCTTTTCATGAACTGCTTGCGAAAGAATCAGCATCAGCTAAAACAAAACCAATTGCTGGTACATGAAACTGGAAGCCGTAGCTAAATGAAATTCTCGACTAAATTTCACCTATTATATGATATATTTATAGGGAAATTCACAACAACGACTACATATCATTTGATTTTATAACTATGAATGGATTCAGTGATATGTTTATGATGTTTTTCTTTTGTAATATTTGTGAGACTGTGACATTTAATTAGCCCATCTTGAGGACTTTATAGATTGTGTACCAATAACATATTGTTGTGAATTGGAGTATTACATATTTGCAGGTCTCCGTGATATATACATTTTGAACCATTGCTCATGGCATTGTAGTGGACCATCAAATCCAATCATTTGAGATTTAGCTCGATTTCAAGTAAAAAAAAGTGTTTGATTTTGGATTCTTATACATGAAACTGTAATTTTAGTAATATTATCACTTTATAATACTAGCTTCAAATAAACTTCTAGTTGGGGGTGTAAACGAGCCGAATAGTACCAAACGACACATTGATCAAGTTTGGTTTGTATTTTATCGAGCTTGGAATTTTGTGTTTGAGCTTGGTTTGATTACTTAACGAACCGAGCTCAAACGAGCTTTTATCGAATGAGTTCGAGCCGAGTATATTTAGTTTGTCGAACTCGAGTCGAGCTTCGAAACTTATCAAACAAAAAATCATGTTCAAGCTTGTTTGATTTGTTTGACGAACCAAGCTTAAACGAGCTTTTATCGAACTCGCGCCGAGTATCGCGTAGCATGGTTTGATTTTCAGCCCTACTGGTAGGGTACCCACTAATTTTTATTTTTATTTTTTTATCACATGATAGATTTTAACCTCGATTCAAGACTGACTTAATAAGTTAAAAAATTATAATTTATATAATAATTTTCAATAAATAATCGTAGAATATTTCATGATACATTATTGAATTAGTGTCGGACAAATACAAATTCAAACACAAGTCTAATAGTCTTACATTTAGTCAACATTATTTTGTAACATTTCAAATTTATGGTAAAGCATTATACAATTATAGTAATTAACACGTTTAAATTTTACTAATTTTAAATTAAAATAAGGCTGATTTGCATTTTCATGCTAGCTGTCTTGATAAATGTCACATGAAAATTAGTTTAAGTTGTGAGCTTAAAATGAAAATGGATTTATGTAACAAATTCAAAAGTTTTTTTCTAGACATTTTTATCCATGTATTTGAGTTATGTTACACTCTCTATTTGCTCTATTATCTAATTATTAAGTATATAATATTTAAAAAGTATTTGTTTATTAATATATTATGATTTTATTAAAAACATAAAAATATGATTATTGGGCTTCATAATTAATTATTTAAAAAATGTAAAACCTATCAACTCGATCGATTTCAATTCATGTTAAAGAATATTTAGAAACTAACTTATATCGGGATACTCGAGTTTGATTCGTGTTTGGTTCGATAATTCAAGTTCATTATTCTAGTAAAATTAAATCCAAACATAATTTCAAGCTACATAAAAAGAAATGAACCAAGAATGAATGATGATTTATTGTTCAAAAAATAAAATAATTTAATGAGGGAGAGAGAAAGCAAAGTAAGCTACTATGTTTACGGTGAATCAACTTGCCCTCGATAGTCAGATTTCACATTCTGGACTGATGGAGAAATATTTATGGAGTCCAACTCTAGTAGCGCCCTGACAAGGATTGGTTTAGTTGAACCCGAATGAGAGTTGGCTTGAGAGGTCGAATATCGCGGCAATTGGCGGTACAATGTGAGGGATGAGTAAGACATGTGGGCGTTTTGTTTTTTTGATGTATTGTGGGATCATTTTCCATCGAGCAGGCGGAGGTTTTTGCCTTTTCGTGATGGTGTCAAAGTTGCATGGGAAAGGAGTTTTAGAATTTTGGTGGTGGATATTGAATCCGAGGTTGTTGTTAACCGCATGCAGAAGATTCACACTTTCATTTTAGAAGACTGCAAAACTCTGTTTGCCAAGTCGTGGATAGTATCCTTTCATTCCGTTAGGTTAGAAGATTAGCCAACTTAGTAGCTGATGCTTTGGCTAAGCTGACATCATTTTGGGAAAGAATATACTATAGAATGAAGTACAACAACGAAAATAAAAAAGACAAAATCTATGTTGGTCCCAAGTGGTCAGAAGAGGTTTAGAGGGGGGGGGGGGTGAATAAACCTCTTTAAAAAATTTCTTCAATTTTAACTTTAAAACTTTCACTCTAACTGAACAGACTAAGCTGATCATATTAGTTAGTTACAATTATGTTCGCGAACAAATCTTTGAACAGCCTTGTTGACCACTCGTCTGATTATTGCTTAGCTGATTTTGTTAAAATCAGTTTTAATACTTAGAGTACTTGCAGCGGATTTTCAAAGTGTTTTCACAAGTAAACTTAGTAGTTTGAAAAATGTTTCCCCATATTTGTAAAATCTCTTTTTAGATCCTTTTTCAAACAGTTAACTTAATGTGTTTTATGCAACTAAAAATATGCAGGTAAAATGCAAATAAAAACACAAACAATTTTTATAGTGGTTATATGGATTTGAATATCATTTAGTCCACTCTTCCAAGTCACAAAGATCTTGGGTTATACTAAAAACACACAGTAATTAGTATACTCTGCTTACGCCTTACAACAAATGAACAGGCCGTAAGTTCGCAGTAAGAAATCACACAGAAATCCTACTCTCTGAAGTAATATCACTCACTTAGATGGATATCTACTTCTCACAACACTCAGTGTTTACAAATTCACTCAGAAGATGTATTTGGCTTGATTCTTCAACTCCGCTTTTGTCAACAAATGACTCAGCTGATGAGTGAGCTGTTCTTGAGACTTAAAGAATTCTGCTTCGAAAATTTCTCAGAGATTGTGTTGCTTGTTTCTTCTTCGTCTCTTTCAGCTATTTATACTTGAGGATTGAAAAATGTCCGTTGAAGAGAGACAAGATTCAAATTCCTCGAGTACTGGTCCTTAAAATCCGCGAACGGCTCTTTTGCAATATGTCCGTACTGTGAACAGTACTATTCTGCAGGCAGCATTAAATGCACCCAGCTGATGCGAAGCGTTTCTTCAATCATTTGTCTTTAATAACCTTGTACTTCAGCATTTATTACTCCAAGGGGCATTTATTACCGTTGGGAACACTTTATGATCTTCTTCACTTGGCTGATAAAAGTACGCGTCTGATGGCGAACAAAGCTGATCTCAAACTTGAACAAATCTGATTTGAGTCGGCTGATCTTCACCAGTCTGATAACTTTTCTTCAGCAGATCAGAAGTCTTGGACCTTGAAACTTTGACTCTTCTGATGTCTTCTTTACTTAGTCAAAATTCCTTGATAAGTTTATCAGCTAAGTTACTCCATACTTAGCCAAATATGAAGTTTTGGAATGCATCAAAACCTCCCTTATCAAACTTCCTTTAGTGCCTTCATCTTCATCCTTATCCAACAATCTAGGAGAAAACATGGTAGTAAACTAGATGCATGCATTCCACGCGATGAATGTAGTTGCAAATAAATACTTACAGACATAACTACCAAGGAAAATGCAACAATAATAACTTTAAACAATTAAAATTAAAGACTTTTTTTGCATTGGAAACAGATAAAATTCGACACAAACAATATTACTCCCTCCATTTTTTTATTTGTCGCTTCGTACACGAATTAAGGAATGTCATAAATAGTCACTTTTTTTAAGCAAAAATTCCAAAATACTATTTTAATCAAATAATATTAGCTTTAATTAGCATTAATGACAAGTATTGGTAAGAAGGATAAAATTGATAAAATAACATTAATTTTCCATTGAAATCCTAAAGCGATAAATAAAAAACACCCGGAGGGAGTATCATATTAAATGCTTTAAACTATGATATTTTGAGAAGATTTGAACTTCTCCCTTTAAAATTGTTAGGTTGTCCTCCTCTAACCTGAACCATTTTCCTGATTGCAGAATAAGCCCGAATTAAATAACACGTGCTTCCGAAAAGAAGACACTTATAACTGAACTACTAATCTATTATACTAAAATAAGCCCATAATACAAGCAACCCAGCTACACAAAAGGAAAATAAAAGCCGAATTCCAATTAAAAGCAAAAATCTAGACTACAAATCATTGAAAATAACAATTAACAAAGGAAGGAACAATAATCTAAATAATTTTCATACTAATTTTACTTACCAAATCCAAGAACCAACCATATAATTGATACCTGAAAAGCTAATATGCTAAAAGCATAACTTGAGTCTAAAATAAAAAGAACTTTAAGGTGAGGGTGTTGAAAAAAAGGTAATATATGTAGAAAAACATTTTTTTGGGGTATAACGAGTGTTGATGTCCACATGTTTTCTGAATAAAAGTTGTTATATACCCTAAAAGGTGTATGGCACTTAATAATCTTGCGCTAGTCGATCACACGATCCATTTGTCTGTACGAAGTTGATTTAGTCACTGTAGACTCAATTTAACCCTCACGTGCGAGTGAGTCGAAATCAATGATATGATGAAAATAAAGAAAACAAAGCCTAACAAAAAGCAAGAATGAACAATGTTTTCACAATGATGACAATCATCTCTATCTCTACTATTATTAAAGTATGAATATTTTTTATATTTTTTGTGCGGATTAAAGTACTCTTATTTTAATTGTAAAGTGATATTTGATTCAAAGGTAAATATGTAAAAGTAATTGAACAGGTATAATTAAACATAAAGTCTTATTATATTTAATTTATCTCCTACATAAACCCCTAAAATTTAGAAATTATCTGTTTACATCAATATTTGTAATTTTAATATTTTTCTCTTATAATAGATGAAAAACGAACCATAAAAAAATACTATTCTTTTAAATAACCATTAAAATATATTTAAAATTATTATATTTTAGCATCAGTATTTATCTAAGTAAGAGAATATTAATTTAAAAATTTAATAGAACATAAGTCATAAACACTCTACATATAAAAATTAAATGAATTCTCTTAATTATCATTATGTTACCCAAAAAAAATTTGAATCGCATCTTATGATGAAAGAATAAAAAATACTTATGACTTAGCTAATTACATAATTTTTCTTTGGCTAGAACAGAAAATATATTAAAAATATTCAATAAAATTAAGACATGCAGAACCTCAAAATTTCATGGATTTTTT
The DNA here is from genome assembly GCA_003313485.2 of Penstemon barbatus. Classification (NCBI taxonomy): domain Eukaryota; kingdom Viridiplantae; phylum Streptophyta; class Magnoliopsida; order Lamiales; family Plantaginaceae; genus Penstemon; species Penstemon barbatus. Next base: position 69,372,331 of record CM064883.1, on the reverse strand, counting down.
TTCGTGAAAAATGGGTGAATTGGTGGAATCAATGAAATTTGATGAAAATTGTTTAAAACGGAAAAGTAAAATGAGAAAATCGTAAAATTAGTGAAAATAAGTTATAACCGATAATAAAATGGGCCAAACAGTTAAAAAATATATTAAACTAGTAAAAATAAATAAAATCAGCTAAAAAATAGGTTAAATCGTTAAAAAATGAATTAAATTAATAAATTAAATAGGTGACAAACTGGGGTTAATATATGTGGGACTAGTTTATGTATTTATTGATGGGCATGTGATTTAAGTGTTCTTTTGATCTTCTAATCATTTCGTTTGCTGGTTTTAATTTTCAGAATTGAATTAGTAGTAGATAAAGAAGAGGAGCAGAAACCATAGATCAAAGTTCCGTTTCTTGTCTATTTCGGTCAGTTAGATATTGAAATCTTTTCGAAAATGGTTCGTAAACAATTGAAAATTTTATAAAGAAAAGTTACTATATTAGGTAAAATGACGGATTCTCAAGACAAACAAATAGTTTTTGTTTTACTCCATTTGTTTCCAATTATTTCAAAACAAAAAAAATTCGATGCCTTCGACGGAAACGGTGGAAATTTTAATCCATGGCTAAAAAGTTAAGGAAAGATAATGAGTTGATTGAGGAATTTACAATAATGATGTCTAAAGTTGCATAACTATTCACTATTACATTATGACCACAACAATTACACTGCACAAGTTCTTGAATAACAGGCTTTACTTTACATGTAATTGTTGGAAGGGAAAGAAATTTACATACATGTCCACATATATACATATACACAAGATATTTCCACACTAATAAATAAGCCAATTTTACAAGGGGTAAATTGTACAACTTCTTCATCAAGAGTTGAAATAGTTCATCTTAAGCAGTTGGATAAGAAGCTACCATGGCAATACCACATAGACCTTCTGCAGCATCTATGTCCCTTTGCATTCTAATGTATCCAATCTCTCCCCAACTACTTCCCCATGAGTTCTTAACCAACCAATATTTTGTTCCATCACTAGTTGCTTCATATCCAACCGTGATGACACCATGATCGAGCTCTGTTCCACACTCTCCGGTGAAAACTCCACTAGAGTAGAACCGAAAGTCGGAACCACCCACATCAGTGGCTACGGATATCGGTTGATGAGCCACGGCTTTCAACAACGCAGACTCACTGTTGGTTGGAACATCTTCGTACCCGGTGATCTTTGCAACACGAGAGGATTCCTTCTTAGTATTGCACGTGGCATCAACTCCTTCGTACGGATAGTTGGATTTCGTAGTGAGACCGTGATTTCCAATAATGAATTGAAATGCATCATCCATGAGACCACCGTTGCAACCTTGATCTTCACTTGTATCACAATCCACAATTTCTTGTTCGGATAACGAGACCAAATTTCCTTTTGTGAGCTGGTTGATTCCTTCGGTGTCTGCGACAGCCGAGAAAGCCCAACAACATCCTGTATTTTCATTTATGCATGGAAATTAGTGTCTAAAAATGAGATTGTAATTTATTTGGAAAACGATTAATTGTAATTTTAATTAGTTACCACATTGGCCTTGATCCTTAACACCAATAACGACTCCCTTCTTTCTCCAGTCCATGGTAGATGGAACTGCAGTCACATTTTTATATCTAAACAAAGAATATTTCAATGACTTTGAATGAGATCCAGTTTGGTATCCTTTACGAGATTTCTTAAACTCGTCGTTTGTCAAATCAGCAAACTGATTTATTGCAAGCTTGTAAGGTCGAGAACCTGCTTCATTGGAAGACTGAATGTACTCTACATTGTCCTTGAATATTTTGAATCTCTTAGCCTTCTCTGCATCATCTTTGTATGCACGTCCATACTGTGACATCCGTGTCTCGTGTTTCTCGACCATAGATGCATCAGGCAATGTGCGGGTTGTGGCTTGAGATGCCCAAAACTAGGATCACAGCGAAAATAAATTTCTAGGTTGGAATATTCAAGGCCATCTCTTTGAAAGCTAAGTAAGAATTTTGATGTATTAAACTATAACTTTAATTTAAGAAGAGCTATGCATCCAATTAGGAGGAGGCCATGTATTTATAGAATTGATTTAGTTCTTTAATCTTTTTCAAAGAGTCTTAATTAATTAAACTTAGAATATATAAATGACAAAGATACTCATAAACTCACTCCGTGGATCGATGTTAATCCTACATAATAATTTTTTTTTAATCAGTTATATATTTTTTTTTTCTCTTCTTAGTGTTTTTTATGTTATTAACATATGCTGAAAACAAAAATAGTTTGATCATGCATAAGTTCAAATGTTCGGTCCATTCATTTTTGTCTGAGCCACAACTTTGCCTCAAACATGTTTCTATACAGCATAATACTATTAAAATAATGAGCCAGGTTCTAATTAATATGTACAATTTCTTACTCTTTCTTCACTAATTTATTATAGTAATATATAGGGAAAATTGCAAAATTGATTTCCTGGTAAAAAAATCCTTTAGCTTTGTGGGTTGGCAATAAACTAAAATATTTTGACAATTTAGTCGACGTCTTCTTTCGTCCAGAATTAGGACTTTCTTCCATTGCGTCCACCAAGTTACCGGTCTTTACTCTTTACATGTGGAAAGTTGACGCGCGAGTACTCCATCTTAAGAGAGAATTGCAAAAATTGACCTGTAACTAAAGCTCGTAGCAAAAAAATCATTCAACTTCTAGCAAAAAAATCATTGAACTTTTTGGGCTGATAATTAAGTCATGTAACTAAGTTAATTTTACAATTTAATTCTATTTCAGCCCAAATTTGGGCTTTCTTCCACCATGTCTGTCAAGTTACTCACGCTTCCACGTGGAAAGTTGATGTCCCTTAGTTAAAGCTCTCTAGCAAAATAGTCTTTTAACCATATTACCGAATTATTTTAGTTATATGACTTCATTGCTAACCAAAAAAAGTTAAAAGATTGCCAGCAAGCTATAGTTACGGGATATTTTTGCAATTTTCCATAATATATTTTACCTTAACAAATATTTGGGAAGCAGACAAGTCCAAGAAAAGAGGTGTACCAAATAATTAACTTCACCAATAATATTTCTATATATATATTTGTGAGATACGTTTAATTTCTATTAAAACCTATATTTATAATATTTTTGTACAATCATATTGTATGACAAAAAAAATTAAATACGAACACCCACCACGCGAGTGCATCTTCTTGGTTACTAAAATTGCACAATGATATCCCTACATTCCTACAACAATTTTATACAAAAAGCACAAGTAAGAGGTTAAAGTGAAAACATGCAATAATTTATTTTCACCCTAGCATGTAATACAATTGGGACATGTACACATTACAGGACAATATATTTAGATAATGTTACACTATTAGGAAAAAAGGTAAATTCCCACTGATTTTACGAAAAATCGGTAAGAATTGTAAAGTTCCGACCAAAATTCCGTTTATGAGGGGTAGTAAAATAGAATATAACTAATTCAAGCTCGAAATTGCTAAGAATATGAACTAAGAATGCATAAGATACATTTAATTTTTATATTTTTAAGAACCAAAACTGAATCACATCATTAATTGCAATTCCAATACTAGCAATTCCTTTGCTGATGAAACCGCATCCTAGTGACAAAATTTGAGGATACAGGACCTAGAGGGCAAAAGTTCTTGGGTTCGACTTCTACTATAATGTGGGTGTTTCTTTAGTTTAATACATGTATTGGTAGTTTATTTATCTTTGGACTTTGATAGTTATTTAATAGGTTTAAGATTGATAAATGGATGATAGTTATTTAATAGTTATTTTTTCGAGGGATGCATTAAATAAAGTAAATAATTAGGAAAATAATATATTCTTTTATAATTATTAACAAAGAATTTTTTTTTGAAATGTATATTACAATAAATAAAGAATATTATATAAAGAAAAGTGCACTAAATAAATATAATTATAAGGAGAAAACCTTATATATTATAAAAAAAATAAAATTTTATTTTTCTTACAATTATTAAGATTTTTTTTTGAATTAATGCATTAAATAAAGAGAATTATAAAATGCTTGTATTTTAATAACAATAAAGTATAATGTTCCTTATATAATCATTAAGAAGAAAGAGAAAATTTAAAGAAAAGCTTAACTATTGAGAAAGAAAGAAAATTTTTTAAAAAATGGCTTAAAATTTGAAAAGAAAGAAAGAAATTTTTTTTAAAATGGCGTAAGAATTGAAATAAAAAATCAATAGCACGAAGCAAAATTCGAACACAAACCTCCATTGTGAACCTCCAATTCCCTAACTATCCGGCCAACACAGTCAATACACCAAATCTTACTACTAATAATATTTTTTTTGATTTTTTTTTTTTGGGGGGGGGGGGGCACTATATAATGATGTAATACCGTTTCTTTAAAAAAAAAAAAAAAAATCCTTTGTTTTTCTATAATTTAGTTGCATCAAGGTTTTCACTAATTTAATTAAGATTAAATAGAGACTAGTGGACAATTGGCACTCCACAAATATTTTTGAACGTCAATCCTACTTTTCAGATTACCAAAACTTCTTACCTAGTTATTTTGGAAACTAGCCCTCGTTTGCTACTCATAAACCCTAGAAATCACGATATATATAACAATGAAATATTGGAGTGCTCTACTATAAATAATCTCAGACTTCTCTTTAGTCAAACTACCTTGGGAAAATTCCTCGTCTTTTTCGGGTAAAATTTTCAATCTTTTCTCATTTACATTCTCCATTTAATTGTTTGTTTGATTTTCCTTATAATGTACGTCCTAATATATATAGGATTTTAGAGAATTTGGTTAAGTTATTAATTGGATTAGTATGAATTGATTAACTTTCGTTTCTTCTATCGTGAACTTTTCATAATTTCGTGATTCTCTAATTTTTTGCTTGCGAGTATAAAGAATTTATTAGTTGATGTTGTATAAAAATGTTCAGGGCAAATATGGAATAAGCCCTTCGATCTATAACAACATAATAATATAAGATTTGCACACGTTGCCGAGCTCTTGGCAACTCGGGAGGGTCTTGCATTGGCTTGGGAGAGAAGATTATGCAGAGTGGAATTAGAGTTGGATTCTGAAGTGGTTTTGAACTTGATTAATTCGGTTAACACGAAGGCGCACCCCCTTGGTTTCATTATCGATGACTGCAGAAGGCTTATGGGTATGCCATGGGAATGTATTACAAGACACACCTTGAGGAGTGGGAATTCATGTGCGGATGCTCTCGCAAAAATGGGACACGATATGGAAGATGAACTGCAATGCTGGGACACCCCACCCGAGCAGCTGTTGCAGTGGCTTGAAGGAGATTGCTAGCTCTATTTGTGCTCTTTTTGTCTTTCCTTTTAGTACCAAAAAAAAAAAAATAATAAGATTTGCACACTTATATCGAGAGAAAATTTGTACAGTAATTGTAATAGTGAATTGAGTTCTCCCTGTTCGGAAATAGGGCGATCTATTTATAGGTACATACAGGGGTATAATAGTCTTTTCCGGAAAGACATTACAAGTAATAAATACAAAGACATTACAGACGTTACGAGAATTTATGATATAGACGTTACAAATCTCTTATTTATGCAACTTAGTGTAATCTCTTAATTGCCCTCGGGTACAAAATTTGGACACATCACTAGTGTTGTATAGATCTTTAAAAATTTGATATGTCTATCATAAAGTCATAGTTGTTAAAGGGGAGCAAGATGATCGCATTTGCGCCCGGAGATGCGAGCCCTTCTCACCTTTGTTGTCGTAAAAAAAATGGCTCCATGGCCGTTAAAGAGACACCATGGAGCGACCCATGGCGGCGCTTTACGGAATCCTGGGTTTGGAAAATTTATGAAAAAAGAAAAGGGAATGTCTTTATCATCTTCAATTTCAGTCCTTATCACCGAATTTTTTTAATTAACGCCGAAAATCATCAATTTATGTCTTATTTGACCGAAAAATTAAATTGTTTGCCGAAAATCACCAATTTATGTTCAATCTGATCGAAAAATTTAATTTTTAAAGTGTCAATTAAAATTTAAGAATTTCATATTCTAATTCCAAAATTTGCAAGTCCAATTCATGTGGGTAGGTCTATAGCTTCAATTTTTAATGAAAAACGGTTAAAGTTCGTTTCCCCTATAAATCGAAGATACCTATTCTTATTTATAAACAAATAAATAGGTCAAATTCACATCACATTTGCCTCAAATTTATACAAATTTCATTGTATTCTAAAACAAAAATTAAAGTTATAAACCTATCAAGTGATTTAGACCTGAAATTTTGGGGTCATAACATGAAATTTTCAATCTTTAAGTGTCACTCGACGAATGATGTTTTTTGCTAAAATTAAAATTTTCAGTTAGATTAGACATAAATTGATGATTTCCGGTGATAATTAAAAAAATTTGATGATAAGAACTGAAGTTGATAACGACGACACAATAAATGACATATATTGTCTAGGTATCAAAATAAAGGGCCAATTTTGAAAAGCAGCGATTTTCTATACTATGGTCAAAAATGAAATTTTACTTCTATTTTAGGATGTATTTTAGATTTAAGAGGGACGAAGTTGCTATGAAAAATTTAAGAGGGGTGAATGTATTACACTAAATTGATAAGAGGGACTAATGTGATACACTATATTGATAAGAGGGATGCATCTGCTACGAAAAATTTAAAAAGGACGAAAGTGATAAAGTCAGATCATAAGAGGGACCAAAAGTGCAATTCGGCATATTTATTTTTGCTTTAGGGTGAGTTTGGCCTAGCGATTCGAAAATCAATTATAGGAGAATTAATTTTACTAAAATGGATTTTAGCAATAATTGATTATGATAAAATTCAATTATAAAATAATTACTTTTGGATAATAGCTTTTGTAAAAGTAACACTTGGGTTTTTCTGGGGTTAGTTCTCCTTTGTAGTATTTGGCATCAGGTCTAACTTAAACTTGTGACACTTGGATATAATATTACCTGCTACTTGAATTAAAGGTTAATAAAATATTAAATTTAAGACTAAAAAACCATGGATTATATATACTTATAATATTCCTAAAAAGAAAAGGAAAAAAATACGAAATAAACTTTACCCACCATGTCACCCCCACCCACCCCACCAAATCGCCGGAGGTTGTGGCCGTGACCTATCTCCACCAGGTGGAGTTATTCAGGTATTGAAAATGCTTTGATCAAACAACTGTTATGCATAATTTAGAATTTACTACTATTATTGATATATTAAAGAACACTAGATTTAATTCCTACTGGTGGAGGGGAGGAGAAACTGTGGTGAATTGGGGATGGCGGGCGGGTGGGTGGAGTGGGGGAGAAGAGGGTTATTTTTGCAAATAGTGAAAATTTTGAAAAATCATATATTCAGTTCCAATTATTAAATATTTATTCTATCAAATCCAATTTAATATCAATTGAGTCATAAGACTTCTATGATAAATCAATTTAATCCGGACATTAAAGCAAAATTAATTTTAAAGCAATTTTAATTTATTAGAATAAATAAATTAATAAAATTTGTATACGTAAATTTCACTTTATGATAACCAAAACAAAGTACTCTGATCATTATAAATTAAAAGATAAATAAATATAAGTATGGTTAATACAAAATTATTATATATATAATTGAATATAAGTACAATGGGTGATTGGGGATGGGGAAGAGACGGAAAAGTGGGTTGTGGGGATGAAGGGTGATTAGAAGTTTTTTTAATTGAAGGATGTTCTGGTAATTTTAGTATTTTAAAATTTTTAAAGATTGAAAATGTATAAAGTACAACAACCTATTGTACAGGTTGCCATTTAAAATATTTAATGGTTAAGATCATAATAATTTTGATCTAATGATAATTAAAGGCAGATCTAATGAGTTCTCAACACAAGTGGTACTAACCTTAGAAAAGCCCGTAACACTTTAGTTAATTCTAAAATAAGTTGATTTTTAGCTTTTAGAGATCCCAAAAGTGATTATGATAGTGAGGGTCAAACACCATTAAAATCACGATTGACTAAAAGCAATTTCTATAATTGGGGCCAAACACTTCAAAAATCACAATGAATGTCTAGAAGTGTTTTTCAAAACTTCCACCACTGGGTCAAACTCACCCTTAGTCCTAGTCACTTATACACATTTTCCTTTTAAAACGTTAGCCTATTTCTTTTAATATTTTGTGTATTTAATAATAATGCGTAATTTTTATTTTAACTTGATAATTTTTTTCTTATTGTTTGACACTATTAATGCGATTCTTTATTTACATATATTGTTAATAAATTTTATTTATCGAAATATATAAATGTATTCCTTTTATTCAACTAAATATTACTACTTAATTGATTCAACTAAATATTACTACTTAATTCCATTAATAACTACTAAGTTTTTTGTTTAACTTCATATTATTTACTTAAATATCTTAATATATATTAAAATAATAATGTAATCAATTTGTCTAAATAATTTATTACTTAAAAATATGTACACAAATGTTTTATGTCAAAAAGTCCTCCCTTTGCACCTTGCCTCGCCTCGTAGCTAGGCGAAGCCTTGTTGCCTCGCCTTATGCCTCTAACAACCATGCATAAAATCAACAACATTCTGCATTCTTGTTATTGCAAAACTTTTAAAAAAGTTGATCATCATTTATTTTCTATATTTCGTAATGGTTTCATAAAAATTACTATCTCTATATAAATTTCTTTTCTAGCTAGACTCGCTCGAACCATTTTGAGATCTCACAAATTACGTGATTAAATTATCATAATTACATTACTATGGGGTTCAAAAAATACAATCATACTATCATTTTATAGGACATTGGAAAGGTTATGAGGACAAAATATAAGAGCATCAGTTATTGCTTTCAGAGATCTCCTTGGGCCATCTCCAACCCATCTAGGGGTGGGTGGAGATGGCATCCAGGGGCGTCAATTTGGACTGCCCAGGGCGGTGGGCTGGGCTATTGAAAGCCCAGCTCACCGCCCTTCACTTGGGACGCGCTGGTTAGCGCGTCCTTCCCACATCGCACCAGGTGGTGCCACTTGGCGCCACCTGGTGCATTTCATTTATTTTTTTATTAACTTAAAAAATAAATATAAATTAATAAATTATTAATAAAAAAAGGTTAAAAAAATTAACTACGAATTTAACAATACCTTGTTTATTTTAATTAACTAAAAATAAAAGTTACATTTAATTATAAAAGATGTTGTAGGTTTAATAATAATTTATTTTAAATTAAAGATGTAACATTATTAGATATAAAAATTTGCCTATGAAAGTAAAATTAAAAAACATTGTCGTATAATAAAATTCTTATCCATTATTAATTTTGAAATTATATATTTGTCTACAAAATAATAATTTATTTAGCCACATTTAAAATTTGATTTGAAATATTTTAATTTTATTTAAACTCTAATATAGCATTAATGTTAATGTACAATTGAGACAAAATGTAGAAATACAATTTTGCATTAAATTAAGCCAAATACTGGTACACGTACGTTGATACATATAACAACTTATATAGATAAATAAAATTACATATTAAGTAGATACTAACTTATAAGAACTTATAAAAACATTCCGATAATTTAATTACGACCACGATGAAAGGCCCACGCATGATCGACTAAGTCCTTTTGAAGTTGTTTATTGACTTCTAATGATCGTATTGTGTGACACGCATCATATAATCTTCCAGGGATATATCTTTACTTGTTCTTGGTTGGTAATCTCTAGCAGGTCCATGATACATATTAGCACGGGCCCTGCGAGATCTGGTTATGTTTGTGTCCTCGTCATCCGAGTCAGAATCGTTGTATTCATCTCTTTCGTCCTCCACGATCATATTGTGAAGTATGATACACGTCAACATAATGTCACGTAAGTCCTCTGGATGCCAACCCCTTCCCGGTTGCTTTACAATGGCAAAACGACTTTGAAGAATTCCAAAGGCTCGTTCAACATCCTTTCGGTATTATTCTTGTAGCTTAGTAAATAGAGCCTCTTTGTTCCCCCGCGGTTGTCTAATGGCTTGGATTAACGTCCCCTATTATAGATATATCCCATCGGCGAGATAATAGGTCATATAGTGATCCCTATCATTTACCTTGTAATGAACTTTTGGAGCAATTCCTTGAGCAAGATTGTCGAACAAGGGTAAACAACCAAGGACGGTGATATCATTTTGGGCCCCGGGAACGCCAAAGAAGGCATGCCATATCCAAGTGTCGAACGACGCCACTGCTTCCAGAACGATAGTGGGTTTTCGGGTTCTACCGGAAAAGCTCCCTTGCCATGTAGTTGGACAATTTTTCCACGTCCAATGCATGCAATCTAATGACCCGATCATTCCTGGAAAACCACATCGTTCCGCTTTGCGAAGAAGCCTCTCAAGATCGTCACCATTCGGTTCACGAAGGTAATTTTCTTTGTTTACCCGCAAAATATTTTTGCAAAACTTGCGCATTGTCTCGACTGCTGTCGTCTCGCCGATACCGAATTTATCATCCATGCAGTCAGCTGGGGTTGCATAAGCCAACATACGTATAGCACAAGTAACTTTGACAAGAGGTTCAAACCCCGCTCGTCCACAACTATCATTCTTTTTCCAAAAATATGGATTTTCTCGCTCACAGTCAGCAAGCACCCGATAGAATAGGGGACGCTTCATCCGGAACCGACGTCGAAAGTCTTGATCTGTATAAACCGGCCTCTCCACGAAGTAATCTTTCATGAGGTCTAAGTACTTAGCTTTTCTGTCCCGAGGTTTATACAAACGCCCAGGAACAGAGCCACCGTGTACATGTTGTTCTTGTAAAAATTCGAATGCATGTTCATCAATGAATCGCTTCCCCGTTTCAATTTGGTTATGAAATTCGACCTCAGCTACATCTTCCTGTTCTTGAAGCTCTTGTAAATATTGATCATAAAAATCGTTATTATTGGAACTCGAACCAAAATCACCAAAGGGTGAACTCATTTTTTTTTTAAAAAGAAATTGTTGGTGAGTTTTGAAATATGATGAAAGTCTTGATTTTTCCTACACCAATAAGTTGCTTTTTATAATTGAAGTAATGGAAGTCCCGTGACTCTGCCCAATTGACAACAAATTAACCTCAAGCTTTAATTTTAAATCCGTGACTATGTCCAAATGACAGCAAATTAACCTCAGGCTTTAATTTGAAATCTTGTGACTCTGCCAAATTGACAGCAAAAATCTCAGGCTTTAATTTGAAATCCCGTAACTCTGCCAAATTGACAGCAAAAACCTCAGGCTTTAATTTGAAATCTCGTGACTCTGCCAAATTGACAGCAAAAACATCAGACTTTAATTGAAATCCCGTGACTCTGTCCAATTGACAGCAAATTAACCTCGGGCTTTAATTTGAAATCTCGTGACTCTGCCAAATTGATAGCAAAAACCTCAGGCTTTAATTTGAAATCCCGTGACTCTGCCAAATTGACAGCAAAAACATCAGACTTTAATTGAAATCCCGTGACTCTGTCCAAAGTGAATAGTGAACAGTGAACAGTGAACAGTGCATAGTGAGCAGTGAGCAGTGTATAGTGCACAGTAAATCTTAGGCTTTAAATAGAGATGGTCGACAGCTCTTTTATTCACAATTATTTTCCTCTCTTCCAAGAAATAACATAGTTGCATTAATTTAGTGCTCTTCTAAGAAAATTATCATTCATCTCTCATGGCTCCTAAGAAAAATTGGCACACATACGAAGATGATGCTCTTTGCAGAGCATTCATCCAACATTCCGAGGATCCAATCCACGGAATTAACCAAAAAGAGAAGGTTTTATGGAATAATATCATTGACACAATGCATGAAATAATCGCGTCTCAAGGCATCCAGGCTGAACATCGATCCAAAGAAGCAATAATGTGCCGATGGAAGAAGGTCATTTATAAAGATTGCAACAAATGGTATTCCGCACTCACTGAAGTACAAAGAGAGTATGCAAGTGGAACCAACCTTCAAGACGAGGTAAATTTTCGGACTTTAGTATTTCATACTCAATTATATGCTATATATTAACTCTCAATTTATATTTGTAGCAAGGTATGACACACGTAATATTTAAGAACCAACATGGCTCGACTTTTACTTTGCACGCAATTCTGCAACATCGTATTTCGTATACTAATCTAAGCAACACTGCTCCAACTCAAACGCAAACTGGGCCGGATCTATTCCAAACGCAATCATCACACTTTTCCTCCCAACAAATGGAGTCCCACCACCAGGTTATACTCCGCATTTTAACTTTACACCTGAGGAGGCTCAATTTGATACACCTCCTAGCCGGAGACTCCAAGTGAAGAAACTAAAAAAGCAAAAAAGGGCAAGGCCAATGCCTCTTCTAATTCTGCCTCTTTAGAATCATATTCTCAAAGCATTCGAGAAACAAATGAAGTACATCGCATGTTGGAAGAAGGACGTGTTCGAAGGCACGCTGAGCTAATGGCGACTAAAGAGGAGGAGAACGATTTGATAATTTTGACGATGGATACATCTACCTTCACTCCAAATACAAAAGATTTATTTAAGCTTAAAAGGAAACAGATACAACAAAAACAACTTCAAAAAAACTTGTTTGGAGGAGGGTCGTCTAATCCAGGAAACAACCCTTTTGATTATTTTCCCAACGCCTAATGATTGGTGTTTCCATCGTTGCATTTTTCTTGTTGTTTTCATTGTTGTATTGTTGCATTTTCTATGTTGTCTTTATCGTTGCAATTTCGTTGTTGTTTCTGTGTAATCATTGTTATTTTTCTTGTTCCCGATGTAATATTATAATTTTATTATTATTGTCTCTAAAATTATTATTATGCATTTTCATATTTATATTATTATTACTTATTTTTAAAATTATTATTATTATTATTATTATTACTACTACTACTACTACTACTACTATTATTATTATAGATAATATAGGTGAGAGTGGGGAAATTTTTTGTTTTAATTAATTGAGTTTGATAGCCCTATGGATTGGAGACGATGCTCAAGGGGGTGCAAATTCACCCGGGTGGAGATTGACACCCCTGGGCTGTGAATAGCCCTCCAGGTTGGAGATGGCCTTAGCTTTTGTGCCAAGGTGAGTTTTTTTTTTCTTTTTAAATGGACGTGTTTGATTCCCAAACCAAATGTTTGCTAAGGTAAAAAATATTAAAGAAAATTGCAAAAATGGTCCTGTAATTATAGTTTGCTGGCAAAAAATATCTTTTAACTTTTCGGACTGACAATAAAATCATTTAACTAAAATAATTTGGTAAAAATTAAAGGACTTTTTTCGCTAGCGATCTTTAGTTAAAGGACATATTTGCAATTTCTCTTAAGTTAGAGTACACGTCAGCTTTCCACGTGAAATGGCCTTGGCTGACCAGATATGTCTAAATTGTCAAATTATTTTTATTTATTGCCGGTCCAAAAAGCTAAGAGATTTAGTTAGGGAACAAATTTTACAATTTTTCCAATATATTACTTCATATGTCCCTAAATTTTCACTAATATTTTTTTTTTTTTTTTGATATTCCAAAATAACACTCAATTTCGATAAATGATATTATTTTTTCTCAAACATATCATTTCACATAAAGTAATGATTTGACACTATTAACTCTCAACCCCTACTTTTAAAGATATTTTTGTAAAAATACCTAAAAGTTCCGCCTTTTATTACTTAAAACTCCGCGAAAAAAACTAAATGATAGAAATATAATTTAAGGATGAAGTATAACAACTAGTGCAAGAAAGGGAAAGAAATTGTACGTTATTAAGCAAATAGGACACAGTAATCTACAAATTAGAACCAAAAAAAAAAAAAAAAAATCCGGACGAACTATTGAACTTATGCTTGATCAAACTAGTTTTGTTTTCCAGAGTATGTTAATTCACATCCAAAATTACTATTACGTGGCGGATATTCCACTTGGGGTCTCTCGGGTGTTTGGCATTTTGCACCCTGGAATTATAGGGTTTTGGCATTTTGTATTTTAACTTAAAAGTTTTGGCACATTGCACCCTAGTGTGTGCTTTAGTGAGAAAATTCATTGATAGAGGGTAGAATATTTATTTTTTAAAAAAAAGTTCACTTTGCACCCTTAAAATATAGAATGTTTGCATTTGCACCCTAAAATTATAAAATATTAGCATTTTTCACCCCGATTTAATTTTTTTGGCACTCTGCACCCTAAAAATATAATGTGTATGACATTTTGTACCCTAATGTATTTTTCTTAAAAAAAATAAACTCATGAATGTCGGCGATGTATAGATAAAATGGTCATTTTCATGCACAACAATCATAAACTTGTTATTCTAAATTTATTTTAATTTATAATACTTATTTTAACATTTTCTCTCAGTAAAATTCTATTAAAAAAAAAGACATTGTCTTCATTTTATTTGCAAGTATCCTCTAGATTATTTAGTTTATATCTAAAATACATGTTTACATATCTAACATATTATTATATTGCATGTTATTTACATAATATAAATTATCATATTAAGTCGGGGTTGAAAATTGCCAGAAATTATATATTTTCAGTGCAAAGTGTCTATATTCTATTTCAGAGTGCAGAGTGTCAAAATCTATATTTTTAGGGTTCAAAGTGCCAAAAATATTCGAATATAATTATTATACTCCAATCAATGAATTTTTTTTTCTTCAAAACACACACTATGGTGCAAAGTGCGAACTAAATTGTATTTGCAAAATGCCAAAAATTTTAAATTAGGATGCAAAGTGCAAAAAGCCCGGGTATCTCCATCATATTCTAAGTTAAATTAATCATGCAGGTTTAATTAATTAAGGCTCTTTGCAAAAGATTAATGAACTAAATCAATTCTATAAACACCTGGACTCCATCTAATAGGATGCATAACTCTTTCTCAAATTCAAGTTTTAGTTTAATACATCAAAATCCTTAACTTTCAAAAAGATGGCCTTGAATATTCCCACCTGGAAACTTATTTTCGTTGCAATTATAGTGATGGAAATATCGGCTTCTCAAGCCACATCCCGCACTCTGCCTGATGCATCTATGGTTGAGAAACACGAGATGTGGATGTTCCAACATTGGTCGTACATACAAAGATGAAGCAGAGAAGGCTAAGAGATTCAAAATATTCAAGGACAATGTAGAGTACATTCAGTTTTCCAATGAAGCATATGCTCGACCTTACAAGCTTGCAATAAATCAGCTTGCTGATTTGACAAACGAAGAGTTTCAAGCATCTCGTAATGGATACAAAATTGGATCTAGCTCAAAGTCATTGAAAGATTCTTTGTTTAGATATGCAAATGTGTCTGCAGTTCCATCTACCATGGACTGGATAAAGAAAGGAGCCGTTACTGGTATTAAAGATCAAGGCCAAGGTGGTAAGTTAAAACCAATTAACCGTTGTCCAAATAAATCACAATCTCATTTTAGGAACTAATTTCCATAAATTAAAAATACAGGATGTTGTTGGCTTTCTCGGCCATTAATTGCAGCCACAGAAGGAATCAACCAGCTCACAACAGGAAATCTAGTGTCGTTATCCGAACAAGAACTTGTGGATTGCGACACAATCGAGGATCAAGGATGCAACGGTGGTCTCATGGACGATGCATTTCAGTTCATTATTGGAAATCATGGTCTGACTACTGAATCTAACTACCTATACGAGGGACACTACTAAAAAAAACAAAAAATCCAACCGACAGTCCAACCGAAAATGGGTAAAAATCGGTTGATGCCACGTGCAATGCTAAGAAGGAATTCTCTCTTGTTGCTAAGATTACAGGGTATGAGGATGTTCTAGACAACAGTGAGTCTGCGTTGTTGAAAGTCGTGGCTAATCAACCGATATCCGTACCCATTGATGCGGGTGGTTCTGACTTCCAATTCTACTCGAGTGGAGTTTTCACCGGAGAGTGTGAAACCGAGCTAGACCATGGTGTGACCGCGGTTGGGTATGGTGTAACTAGTGATGGAACAAAGTATTGGTTGGTTAAGAATTCATGAGGTAGTAGTTGGGGAGAGAATGGATACATTAGAATGCAAAGAGGCATAGATACTGTTGAAGGTCTATGTGGTATTGCCATGCAAGCTTCTTACCCAACTGCTAAAATTGATTGTTGCGGTAAGTTGCTAAATTATCTGGCGTGTCCTGGTCGAAATGTGTGCAGAAATTTATGTGAAATGTGTAAAGAATAAGGCATGTTTATAAAATGTTTTCTGATATATGAAAAACAATTTTATGCGTGGAATCTTGATAAGTAAAGTATACGAAATGATGTAGGAATTAAGAAGGTGCTACAAAGTTGGAGAGAGGATTTCTTGATTTCTACAATCATTTGAGAAATATTGTTAGAAAATTTGGTATGAAGTAATTAGTAACAGGCTGCATTAATGGAATTAAGGCGTGTTATAATGCCACTTTTCTTAAGATTTATTTCACCCCAACCACACAGTTTATAATAGGAATTTGCGATTAACCTTTATAATATAATTTTGAATGTTTTGAATATTTGTACTAAAATACCTTGTAATTTTGAATGTTTGCGCAAAACTCCATCGTACTTTTGAAAGTTTGCACAAAAACTCTTGAACTTTTAATATATATTGGGGTAATTTAAGCAATTTAATTTAAAATTGGTGTGATTAACTCACGAAAATTTAGTGTTTTGAGCAGGATTTTTAAAAGTACAAGAAAGTTTATTATAAAAAATATAACATGGAGTAGTTTTGTACAGGTTTTACATGATACAGGGTAGTATAGTGCAATTTTCCATGTTCTGCATTTCCTTATGTCCTTGGGCTTTGGTGTCACAATCTAGTATATATTGGATAGATAGAGACTGTGTATAGCTTGCCGTTTCTTTATCTTTGTACTTCCTTCTACAATATCAATTACAGAAAAAATGTCCAAGCTCCTCTATGGTAATTTGTTTTTGGGTGCAATATAGTAATACCTCATGCAATGCGGATCTATGCAAGGGCTAGTGAGGGCTATAGACGGCGCTCAATTTTTTTTTTCTTTTTTTTATAATAGTATTAATAATGTATTAAAGAAAAAGCCCAAAATCATTTCATCCGCTCCTTCCTAAATCTTTCCCATCCCATCCACATCACAAGCCCAAAATTTTCATATCCAGACCCAAATCCACTCAACTCACAATCCACCACTTTAGCCCAAAGTCCAAACTCCTCCAAACCCTAGCTAACTAGCCGCCGCAGCCTGCTACTGCTGCTCAAGGTTTCCATATTCAAGACTCAATCATTTATGCAAGAGTTTCGCCAGTTAGAAAACTTAATTTGATGTTTTGTCAAATATTGATTGTTTTCTTCTGATAATTCAATCACACATATCAAGTGATATATAGTATTCTTTTTTAAAATTATAATCTTATTAATGAAAGTCATTAGATCATAAATCTCGGGCAGTGGGCAGCCATGTGTTTTGGCTCTAATCTGAATAGGTATATTTTAATTTGGCCATGGTTAAAATCAGATCCAATTAGGTGCTTTTGGACTTTAGACAATGAAGAAACACCCAATCATTTGTGGATGCGTGGTGGAGGCATTCCATATGTTGCTCAATATTTATAGTATCATTTTTCATCCTTATGGTTAGTTTTCCTTGAAAGGAAGTCGAAGAAAGAAAGAAATCAATAAGAATAAATGCAAAAATACTCATATGCTTTGTCTAATTGGCAAAAAACTTTGCGTTAATTTTATTAGCGAAAATCTCTCAGTGTTCTTTCTTTATTAGTAAAAATTCCATGTATTCTAGGTCGAGTTCGTCACACTTGATTTGCCTAGCGTTTGTCACACAAGATTTGCCTAGTGTGGTTTATATCTTTCATGTGGTTTGCGAATTATTGCAAGAGAGCGGGGTTTACCTTGTGCACTTCGGGAGATGCGGGTTCCCTTGTCAACCCAAAAAAAAAATCCCCATTTGAAATTTCACGAAGGTTATTACCAATATCTTAAGTGAACAAGATGGTTTTTGCTAATTTTTAAAGTTATCAGGGGGATTATTATCATTCTTTAGATGAAGAGGGATTTTTTGCCTTTTCTTGTGAGGGTATAGTTGTCAATTCTTTTGAAAAATATGTAGGATGGGTTTTTTTTGCTAATAAAAAATAATAGAGGAGGAGTTTTTGGTAATAAAAATAATACAAGGGTATTTTACTAATTAAGCAAAATGTAGGGGGTATTTTGCATTTCATTCAATTCAATTTGATGTTATATACATACCACATGTTTCTTCGCTGACTGATTCCCAAATATTTGCTAAGGTAAAATATATTAGGGAAAATTGCAACCCGTAACTATAGCTCGCTGCTGGCAAAATAATTCTTTAATTTTTGATGTTGGTAATGGAGTCATGTAATAATTTGGTAATAAGGTTAAATGACTTTCAAGTAGTAGTGAGTAAATAATTAATTGGTCACCAGTTTTTAATTTATATATATATTTTTAATTTAAGTTGCAATACTCTTTTATGTGTATAAAAAGATGAATTAAATTTATGTATGTCTTAATTTAAAATAAATATAGTAATTGAACATAAATCAATATGACTTAAATTAATATAGTAATCGAACATTAATTAGTATGACTCAAATTAATACATAGTAATCGAACATAGACTGATTAATGTTTTTGTCATTTTTTTAAATTTATATATACCTTAATTTAAAAAAATATATTATGAATATAAAAATATGACTTAATTATATTTGAAATTGAATTAAATATTTTGAATTATTAGTTCGATTGAAGATGATAGACTAGGCAAAATAATATGCTTCAGCTAGGGGTGAACGCGGTCGGGTTTGGGCGGGTTTTACATGAAAAAATTAACCCGACCCAACACGTGCGGGTTGCCAATTTTTTAAACCACACTCGCGTTGTTATTTTTCAAAACCGCTCGGTTCGGGTGGAATGGGTGCGGGCGGGTGGCGGTCGGGTTGATGGGTTGAACGAAAACAATGTCATAAAATCTTGACATCTAAATATAATTAATTAAGCGTATAATTTTAAGTTCTTCAAACAACAAATAAGATGTATCAAATATATTCACATATATTGGAAATTAAATTCAAGAAGCAAAAAATACAAAACTAGAATATAGTCAACGATTTCTCACTAATTAAATCAACAGTCTCCACCAAAAATAATATTTCAAGTCCCCACAAAAGAATTCATTACAAATCATCACTCACACATTACAAACAATAACAGAGTAGTGAAGTTTCTTCTCGATTTTTCCAACAACAAACTCTTTAGGAAAAAATGTACTAACAGATACGTACTATTAACATTAATATAAACAAAAAACTTGAAGAAATTTGTTTATTTGTTCTTATTCATTTGTTAATAAATGTAATTTATTTCATAATTTTATTAAACAATTAATAAAAAGTTCATCAAGGATGATTGAGTGCGGGTTGCGGGTGGGTCGGTTTTTTAACCATCAAACCCATCACCCGACCCATAACGTGCGGGTTTACAAATTACCAACCCGTACTTGATTATTTTAAAAATAAAACCGATGGGTTGGAGCGGATCGGGCGGGTTGGGCGGGTGGGACGGGTTTATGAACATCCCTAGCTTCAGCTCATATTAGGAACTTTTTATATTCAAAAAGAAATTTACCTGTAAAAATAAGAGATTTAAACTAGACAGATCTAGATCCAAAAAGAAATTTACCTGTAAAAATGAAAAATAAAACAAATGACAATAAAATCAAAGTTAGTTAATTAGAGAAAAGCAAGAGATTCTCTCAACTCCCAACTGAAGCCGAGAAAGAAAAACTAAACAAGAACTCAAAGTCCACGTCAGCATCTTATCGTTTTTCTTCATCGGCATCAATTGGGGGTTCAGAGACACTCTCGTCAAATGAATTTCCACTTTTTTCAATTGGTTCTTCTCTTATTCTTCAAAATCGTCGACATCTTCATTTACAATTGAATTTTTGAAAGACGTATATAATAGGGATTTAATAGTGCTTATTTTTTGAAAGAGGAAACGAAGAGACGGATGCCGTGTTATTTATGTGAAGATTAGGTGCGTTCGGTTGGGTTATAACGCCCAAAATTTAGCCCTAATTAATGCACATTAAATTAATTGGTTGGGCACAATAAATTTCGAGATGCCCTTCCTCATCCGTTCGATTTTTGGGTCAATTATAGTTGGACACCCCCTCCAATTATAATTATTGGCCCAACTTGGGTTCAACATATACGACCCTGAGGAAAGATGAAGTTGTAATAAGCATAGAGAAAGAAAAAAATTGTTAAAATTTGATTGGATTTGTTTTAATTTGTATCAAATTTAGGGATAAATTGGATTGGAGAAAATTAAAAGTTGGGCCAATAATTATAATTGGAGGGAATGTCCAATTATAATTGACCCAAAAATCGAACGGATGAGGATGGGCAGCTCGAGATTTATTGTGCACAACCAATTAATTTAATGTGCATTAATTAGGGCAAATTTTGGGCCTTATAACCCAACCAAACGCACCTAATCTTCACATAAATAACACGGCATCCGTCTCTTCGTTTCCTCTTTCAAAAAATAAGCACTATTAAATCCCTATTATATACGTCTTTCAAAAATTCAATTGTACATGAAGATGTCGACGATTTTGAAGAAGAAGAGAAGAACCAATTGAAAAAATTGGAAATTTATTTGACGAGAGAGTTTCTCAACCCCCAATTGATGCCGATGAAGAAAAACAATAAGATGCTGACGTGGACTCTGATATCTTGTTTAATTTTTCTTCCTCGACTTCAGTTGGGAGTTGAGAGAATCTCTTGCTTTTCTCTAATTAACTAACTTTGATTTTACTGTCGTTTGTATTATTTTTCATTTTTACAGGTAAATTTCTTTTTGGATCTAGATCTGTCTAGTTTGAATCTCTCATTTTTACAGGTAAATTTCTTTTTGAATATAAAAAGTTCCTAATAATGAAGCTCTACAAACAATCATTTTGTTTGCATGATTTTTCAGAGTATCTAAGTGTCTATGTGAGATGGTGCTACAATGGAGGATGTTATTTTGACTGGTTTGAGATGATTTGATTTTCTGTTAGAAAAAAGGATTATGTGCCCAATATTGCTGAATGGAGTTGGTCATGTAATATAATCCTCTCATTGTTCTTCTTCTGCTTGATTTTATGACGATAGGGTGATTTTTACAGGTTTAGTCATATTACTAGAACCCCGGTCCTTTTAGAAATTACAAGGACACCCCCGTGGTTTAACAAATATATATTCATTGTTGTACTCAAAATAAAATGAGTCACGAGGATGGAGATTCAGGTAAGGTTTGTCCTCTTGATTCTGGTTGCAGGCCCTTGTACTGGCTAGATGCCTGCGAGGATGTATCCTGCGATGATTATTTTGTTGATTTTGAAGCTTCTGCAACTGCTGCTCCCACCGCCAAACACGAACCTAAGTCTCAGGATGGTTGCCATGATTCTTGTTTCTTTGGTGGAATTGATCAGATTTTTGACACCTTAAAAAACGGTGGCGATGAATTGCCTGCTCGGACCACTAGTCACTGCAACAGCAATGTAGCTAATGATTCCCGCTCTTCTGCCCGGAAAGAGGATCAATACTCAGTGTTTAGGTCGGGAATTATGAGTTCCAATGGCATGAGAACGCCTAGTTCTAGTGCTAGAATCAAGGACGAAGAAACTGTTGGTGGAAAAAGGGCTCGTGAAATTGGTGACTTTGGGCAAAGATATGACAAAAGACCTCGTGGTAGTGATCCTATGAAGGACAGGAGAATTTGGGATAGGGCTCCAGGCATGAAGAGAAATCGTGGTTGGGATGATATAGAGATGGATGGGCAGTCTAGGGACCAACTTAGAAGACGAAAACCCTGTAATACAGGTGGAAGGATAGACAGGGATTACAAAGAATCAAGTGGTTACTGGGAGAGGGACAAAGTAACAAATGAATTGGTTTTTCGCTCAGGTTCTTGGGAATCTTGTCGAAATAGGGATGAGAAAGTGCACACTCAGAATGGCAACAAATCTGATGGAGGCTCAGAAGAGAAGAATGATAATGAGCTGAAACAGAAACCTCCTGAAGAGCAAGCTCGGCAGTATCAGTTGGATGTTTTTGAACAGGCAAAGAAGAGACACTCAATTGCTTTTCTTGAAACAGGTGCTGGAAAAACACCAATTGCTGTTCTCCTTCTGAAAAGTGTCAGCATTGAATTGCAAAAACAAAATAAGAAGATGCTGGCTGTCTTTTTGGTACCTAAGGTTCCGCTTGTTTATCAGGTAGTAATCTTATGAGTAATCTGCAAACTCAACTTGGCAACTTCCATCTGAATCCTTTTCCAATTTTAATTAACTGCAGCAAGCAGAAGTAATCCGTGAGCGAATAGGTTATCAAGTTGGCCATTACTGTGGTGAAATGGGTCAAGATTTCTGGGATGCACTGAGGTGGCAGCGTGAGTTTGAAAGTAAGCAGGTATTTTTTATTGTTACACCTGTGGTTAGGCTTAATTCGACAATTTATTATTATGCTTACATTTTCCTCTCACATCCAGGCTTTTTTCCTATTTTCTTGATTGCATTAGTAGTGTTGCAAAATAAATTTACTATTGGCGTGGTTCATTTTGTTTGAGCAAGAAATTGATGTTTTTGTTCGAACAGTTGAATGAAGACAACATTAATGTGCCATTTAGTTATGTATTTGACTAGTTGGTTTGTTAATTTTACTTATCATTGCAATCTCGGTTAAATGACTTGATTTTTCTCTCTGTGTTGGTGACAGGTGAGAGGCGAAAACAGCTTGAATGGGCTTTGCCATTGAACCTGCACTTTCAAATAAAAAAGTATAAAATGAATTTTGAAGGATATCTAACATTGACCTTGATGCATATAATTCAGTGATAAAGATGGTGAAGCAAAATAAGTTTGCATAACTTCTAGACATCAATTTTCTGGCATATCTATCTTGAGGATTCAACTATAATTATTTTTAAGAATAAAATATACAGTATAGTTGAAATTTGTCAGTTCATGAAAGGTTATTTTATTCGAAGCATTATAGTGCAATGATCGGTGCAACCATATAGCCGCTATTCATGATTCTGAAAACCTCCTAGTTTGAAGGGTATGTTTATGTACATCGTGCTTCAGCAATGGAATCTGCATCTCCAGATCCATGCTTGATTGCAGTGTACAGATATTGTTATTTGTTGGTTGGATAACTCGGCTATATAATTTCTTAGACGTATTCCCATGGCCATGTATGACTTGAGATCGACTAAACCTTGCAGTGGGTATATCTTCTGAATGAAAAGCATCGACCAATGGAGTTTCTGAAATTGCACGGGCAACAACTTTGACAGAGTCGAATACGCATGCAACTTCTAAAAGATCAAAATTGAAAATGTATTAAATAGTAAAGTGTGCCATAGTAAGTAATAAGCAAGATGATGATATGAATGTTCTTGCTTCTTACATTTGATCGTTGACTCCGCTTGAAGTATGAAATGGAGCTAGTTCTCAAAATTGATATTGCATTACCTTGGAGACTGATAATCTTCTTGTCAAATAATCAAAACTGTTTCAAAAATAAACTACACTCAGTTGGATACTTCTAGAGATCTTTTAATATAAGATGAACATTTCATTAAGGGATTGCTCCCGGACTATTAAGATTAATTTCACTCATAGATCTAGCACTATATTTTAATAAGAACATTTTTCTTGGGCTGAGATCCTTCTTTGGCACCACTATCTTTGTCTATATTTGACTTAATCCCACTTTACACCCTATAAATAGGAGCATTTTCCCCTTTGCACCCTACAAAAAAATTTATTTTAATTTGCATCCTACAAACCACTATTTCATTTCAGATTGCACCTTCAACCATTTTCAACCCATTTTAGTTGTCGGAGTAAGGGTAAAATGGTCCATTCACATTATTAACCACCCAAAATTTTCCCCAAAAATAATATATGAACAAAATTGACATATCTCCATAATAACTTAAAAAAATGATGAAAAATAGAAAACAAGTTTTACGGGTACCATATTCTCAATTTCTCCTATTTCTTCTTCAAATTCAATTCAGTGCCGTCCTTTTTTATTCTTCAAATAGAATATGGTACCCGTAAAACTTGTTTTCTATTTTTCATCATTTTTTTAAAGTTACTATGGTGATATGTCAATTTTGCTCATATATAGTTTTTGGAGGAAAATTGGGGTGGTTAATAATTTGAATGGACGAATTTACCCTTACTCAGGCGACTTAAATGGGCTGAAAATGGTTGAGGTTGCAATCTGAAATGAAATAGTGGTTTGTAGGGTGCAAAGTGGGATACATTTTTTTATAGGGTGCAAAGTGAAAAATACTCCTATTTGTAGGATGCAAAGTGGGATTAAGCCTCTATATTTATGTATATATGTACTATATACTTCCTAATGAACACTACCCTTCTCCCATTTTACAACTAACTTGTTTTAGTACGTCGTGGTTCCCAAAATGCCTAGGAGGAGTGAGTGACAAGCTTAGTCCATTTCCTAAGTAAGTGCATAGACAACTAGGACATAATAAATTCATAGGAAAACAAGTACTGCTCACATATGCAAATATGCTACTACTATATTGTCTCACTCTTTTGTGTCATACATTAACTGTACAAAAGAAAACAACACCTATAAGTTGGGCCAATGGCATTGTCGAACCAGTATATACATATAGGTTTATATCAAACACATTCCCTCTGTCCATTGGTACTCCTATTTCCACCTTGGAATGCCCAAAACAGGATTTTGTTACCTAATATAAAATTAAGTTTTTATCAAAACTACCCTCTCATGTAAGTAATGATTTGACATCACTAATTGTCAACTACCAATTTTTAGGGCACACAAAGACACCTAAAAGATCCACTTTGTACCTCGTTACTTAACCTTGATGCCAAAACAAAAGGGAGCAAAAATATTGGGACTATGGCAGTACTTTATAAAGGGTTGCTCATGCTACCATCAACTTGGAGTTTGGGTCAAGTATAGATTCTAGGAATGGGGCATCAAATGGAATTTTGTTTTCATTGTTAGGCCCATTTGCACTTACATTGAGGCACCAAAACTCATTCAATCAAGTATTCGTACGTGAATACATTATGATGCAATCTTTCTAACAAAACATATGGATCTTACTGTTCCTTGGTGGATTAGATGGATTGTGTCAAATTCCAATCATATAAAAGTAAGTATTTCTAATAACTGTTAGTATGATTTGGCTTGTTGGAAAAATCAACAGGTTGGCTCGTGCTGTTGTTAGCAAAAATAATAAGCAATTGACTAAATTCATTTTCGTGTTTGTATACATATGTGTGTGCTTGTATACTTCGGTGTTTGTTATGATGTTTAATATTTCTATAGGCACTATGTGATTCAAAGTTGCATCATTAAGCACTGCGTAAAAATGAAGGGACCACAGCTAAAACCATGTCATTTAGTTTAATTTCAGGGTTTAGTGAAATTATGTACCAGATTTTTAAGTTGCTTCATCCAACATGGGGAATTTAGCATTGGAAGCATGCGGACATGCTTAACTTTCCTCACTTCTCTGCTGCTTGAAACAGGTCTTAGTGATGACGGCTCAAATTCTTCTCAACATACTTAGGCACAGTATAGTAAAGATGGAAGCAATAAATCTTCTCATTCTGGATGAGTGTCGTCATGCCGTGAAGAAACATCCATATTCTTTAGTGATGTCTGAGTTCTATCACACAACACCGAAGTCGAAGAGGCCATCAGTTTTTGGGATGACTGCTTCTCCTGTGAACTTGAAGGGTATTTTTCTGACTTGTCTCCATACAGTTAGTTACCTCGTCTCTTGAAGTAATAGAGTCATTTGTAGGAAGCATCACATGTTCTAAATATGTACAACTAAATTCGTTAATAAGTTATATACTATTCTTCTTCAATATACTTCAGATACTGAATATATTATATTTTCTTCATAAATTTTTTTTTCTTAGCCATATAAATGTTTTCTTCATGCATAACCCAGGTGTTACAAGCCAAGTGGATTGTGCTTTAAAAATTCGTCATCTAGAAAGCAAACTAGATGCCGTAGTTTGTACATAAAGGACCGCAAGGAGCTGGAAAAACATGTACCAACGCCTTCAGAAGTGGTGGTGGAGTATGACAAGGCTGCTAGCTTATGGTCCCTCCATGAACAAATAAAACGGATGGAACAGACCGTTGAAGAAACAGCTCGGTCAAGCACCAGAAGAAGTAAGTGGCAGTTATTGGGAGCTAGAGACGCTGGAGCTAAGGAAGAGTTGTGCCAAGTTTATGGTGTGGCTGAACGGATAGAAAGTGACGGTGCTGCTAATCTAATCCGAAAATTGAGGGCCATCAACTATGCGCTTGGTGAACTAGGACAATGGTGTGCTTACAAGGTGATGTGACATCTTCCTATATAGGTTGTTTGTACTTCTTCATCTGTTGCATTTCATGGTTTGTCATGGCAAAATTTTGTTGAAAATCCTTTCATGCAAATGTTTTTCCAAGTTATTTTTGTGCTTAAATCTCTATACCTTTTCGATCCGATCAATCCATCTCTCCCTTCGATGTGTGGCTATAATTGTTTTGAAATTTTGACATTGCTTCTGTAGAATTTTTATTTGCGGCCAGTGGTGTTGTAATGAGGTTTATAATGTTTAGTTCTCGTCCAGGTTGCACTAGGATTTCTTACTGCTCTGCAAAATGATGAAAGGGCAAACTATCAACTTGATGTCAAGTTTCAAGAATCAAACCTGCACAAAGTTGTCTCTCTTTTACAGTGCCATCTGTCTGAGGGAGCCATTTCAGAAATTAGTACTACAGGGGCTGACAAGGACGGTGCTGCTGCAGATGCGAATGGACCTAATGATCTAGAGGAAGGCGAACTTACTAACAGTCATGGTGAGTGGTTTATTTTGTTATTATCTTATGCAGTATGCAGTTCTGGTAATTCAGTGATAATGTTTCAAAATGAACATTGTAATGTTTCTGAAGTAAGAATGCCAACATATGTATACAAATGTTACAGTAGATTTTTTTATTTTTAATTTCCCCCAAACTTTTGACTTGAGTTTTATTTTCGTCTTGGGAAAGGCTCCTCTCTAATTGAAGCTTTCTTACCGTTAGCTGAAGCTGAGATATTTAGATATATTTAGACAGACATTAGAATATACTTGAATCATTAATGTTGTGTATTGTTTTATATCATGTACATGTTTTCTTTGTGATGCATGAATTACAATTGGATGTATAATATGTTGGTTCATGTCTTTCTGTAGTTGTCTCCGCTGGGGAACACGTGGATGTGATTATTGGGGCTGCTGTTGCTGATGGAAAAGTGACCCCGAAGGTGCAGTCACTAATTAAAATACTTCTAAAGTATCAACACACGGAGGACTTTCGTGCAATCGTCTTTGTTGACCGTGTTGTGTCTGCCTTGGTTCTTCCTAAGGTCAATTGAGTACAACAATTACGTTATGTTTTCTTTTTTTGGCTGTCTATTGCCTCTACGTAGCAATTAAAGTGTCCTAAATACATGCAGGTTTTTGCGGAGCTTCCATCTCTAAGGTTTGTAATATCAGCAAGTTTGATTGGTCATAACAATAGTCAAGAAATGCGAACTTCCCAGATGCATGATAATCTTTCCTGATTCCGAGATGGTCGTGTATGTAAAATTGTCATGCGATTGCTTCAAATCTCTTTACAATTTGTTCTCATTATCTTTATTCTATCTGTCATCCAGGTTTCTGTTTTAGTTGCCACTAGTGTTGCTGAAGAGGGACTTGATATTCGGCAATGCAATGTTGTCATTCGCTTTGATCTTGCAAAAACTGTTTTGGCATATATTCAGTCTAGAGGCCGTGCCAGAAAGCCTGGATCAGATTACATCTTGATGGTTGAGAGGTAACCTTTGGCGACACCACTTTTCAGTCACTCCTCGAGTTATCTATGAAATTATAACGAGTGATTCATGATTCATTTGCAGAGGAAATTTGTCTCATGTGGCCTTTTTAAAGAATGCTAGGAATAGTGAAGAGACTTTGCGGAAAGAAGCCATTGAGAGGACTGATATTAGTCATATCAAGGATACTTGCAGCATAAATCCCGCGGATGCTACAGCTGGTACAGTGTACCACGTGGAGTCAACAGGTGCTATTGTGAGCTTAAATTCTGCTGTCGGGCTCATTCACTTGTACTGCTCCCAATTTCCCAGCGACAGGTCCTAGTCGCCCTCCCCCTTCTCATGCTTTATTACCTTCAATTTGTCATGTTTCTTCATACACTTATAGGAGCATAGTACATTTTCCATCCATATAAACTTCCTTTTATGTGCAGGTATTCAATTCTTCATCCAGAGTTTGTAATGGAGCATCATGAGAAGCCAGGAAGTCATACCGAGTATTCATGCAAGCTTCAACTACCCTGCAATGCACCAGTTGAGAAGCTGGATGGTCCTCCATGCAAGTCGATGCACCTTGTACAACAGGTATGCTTCACGTGTCAGAGTCTTTTTAACTTTGCATTTGGAGTTTAAAGAGTATCTATTTGATTGATTATGCAATTAGCAGGCTGTTTGTTTGACTGCTTGTAAGAAGCTTCATGAGATGGGAGCATTTACCGATATGCTATTGCCGGACAAGGGAATTGAGTGAGAAGCTAACGAAGTTGAACAAATTGATGATGGAGATCCTCTTCCAGGAACTGCTAGGCACAGAGAATTTTACCCTGAAGGTGTAGCTGACATTCTCCAGGTTAGTTTCTCCATCTTTACTTGTTTTGAGGTTAACTGATTTATATAAAGGATAAATCATAGATGTGGCTCAAAATTGACATTCAAATTTATCATCTATTAATTAAGAATTATCATGATGGTTTTTCGATTTGAAAATGCCATTCACCCTACTTTTTATGAGATACATGCCAATTAAACTTTTTAAGCAAGCAGCCCCTCAAGTGTAGCTGCACACATATGTGAATGCCTGAAACCATTTCTCTCTATATATTAGAATCCAGATACAAGTTTGTTAACCACCATATACAGAAGTACTTGGGCGGTAAAATTAACACCATTATATACTAAAAACTTTTCATCAAGTGACCTTGTTACCTAATCTACTACTTAATGACCATTAACTTGTATCTTGGCAGAGCATCATTCCTGTTCCTTTTGAGATCATTTTCAAGCCTTCCATTTTTTCATAATTAAATTTCTTCGTCCTCTTTGTCTTTTTTTTCAGATTCATAAAGCTCTTATTTTCTTATTGATATCTCTTTTCTCCCCTCCTAATCTTCTAGCCAAAAAAAACTTGATACATACAGTAATACGTTGCAGACAAACGCTGCTATATTTTCAGCCAAAGTGCTGCCATCTTCTAATTAACGTCATGTGTGAGACTCATAATTGGGTTATGCCTTTCACTGAAATCTGCCACCTTTTCTTATTAATGTCTTGGCATCTTCTTTCCTTCACAAAAAGAATAGCACGTTGCAGGTAGTAGCCTAGTCCTTAGTGTAGTTGAAGCTCATGTGAATCTTAATGATTTTCAGTTTGCTTAATGTCACCTTTTATACCACATGTAATACCTTGATCATCACTCATAAATATTCTTGATTGGTGTTATTATAATAATTAATTCTGCTTATCCTATTTAATTTTGTAATCACTAATTTTTATCTATTAGCAAATATAAATTTTGTGTTTAAAACTTCAGTTATTATATACTCATTATGCATCAATTGGCACGGAAATAGTTTCAGACCACCAAAAAAATCTGAGGTTGTACGCTTGTGGGTTTTATTTGCTATTTTGATATAGTATCTTTCTCACTTTGTGAAGGCTCCATGTTTCGCAGAGGACATTATAGAAATTAACTTTATTGCATTTGACCATATATTAATGATGAAGGGGCAACAATTTGAACCTTACAATGTTGTTATTACATAGATGAAAATGCACATTACGTCCTCATTCAAGTTTTCCTTATTAACCATTATTCTAAAATAAATGTTTCTGAGTTTGATAAACGAATTCAGATATCCTTTTTTACTTGTAATAAGATCTTTTCCGAATTCTTTCCTGAAAAATACATGCCTTACAGTAATCAATAGATTCCCTTTTGAGTGGTAGGGATGAGGTTACAGGTGAAACAGAATAATGATAGATACTTGTTATGCCCTCTTCTTTGAATATGAAACTAGGTTAAAAATTTCATGTAGTTTCGGTGACATGTTATATTCAAATAGCTGACTTTAGCTGTTTCTTTGTGTTGATAATTCTTGATGGTTGGTTATTGGGATCTGAGGTCATGCCAATCTTTTGTCAATGCGGAGAGAATGGATATTAACTGGGAAAGGCTCTGCGGATTCCAAGTTGTTTCGTCTTTACATGTATTCTATCAAGTGTGAAACTGCTGGCTTTTCAAAAGATTCCCTCCTAACTCAAGTTTCAGAGTTCGCTGTATTGTTTGGAAATGAGTTGGACGTGGAGGTATCTTATTTGATTTTTAAGTTTTACATAACAGCAAAGTATGATCTTTATTTGCTTCCCTGTCTTTAACATGTATTAACAATGTCAATGGATTTATTCATTGCTCGAGATGTGATTACAAAGGCATCACTTGTCTTTAAAGGGTCTATAGAAATTAAAGAAATTCAGGTGCGGTGCTTTTTCTTTTTTCATCAGTTTTTCTTTGAACATGAAACTGTGCCTACAATAACACTGATCTTTATTTGTATACAGTTGACATTGCTTAACAGCTTTCATGTACGACTGATGAGCATTGTATTGGATGTGGATGTTGAACCAATAGTAGTCAAAAGCGCTCAAAGCGAGCGCTATAGCGCGCTACTCGCTATAGCCCCTGCCCGTCGCGTCGCTGCGCTCTGCGCATGCGCTAACCAGTTAGCGCGCGTCACGTGGCGCTATGGCGCTAAAGCGCGGAAAGCGACGCCCCCATTTAGCGCGCTTTTATCTCTGGGCACAAAAAAAATGTAAAGAAGAAGACTATATACACTCTTGAAGCTTCGAAGAGGCGGAGAGTAGAAAAAAAAATGTAAAGAAGAAGATATATTCACACTTGAAGCTTGGAAGAGGCACATATGGCGGCATATTAAATTGGGGAAGAAGGAGACGTGTGAATTGTGATGTCTTCTGATTGTTTAGGGTATTGTCCTAATATTGCTTAATTGGGCTTAAGTTGTGGGCTACATGTATTGGGCTGGAGTGATATTTATTTATATTAAATTTGTAAAATAAAATAACTAGACAAGCCTACTAGTTTATATACGTAGTGCAAACTTACAATACCAATTACCACCAACTGAAAATAACAACAAAAAAAAAAAAAAAACTTAGAAAAAGAAGAGGTTGTTAACCAAACTACAACTTAAAGGTTAAATGAAAAATTAACTAAGATTTTTTGGTTTTATTGTTTTTATATATCTTAGACTTTTAGTTGAAATTTATAACTATCATTCAGAAAAAAATATAAAATGTGCTTTATTTTCAAAAAGCCCGCGCTATCGCGCTATAGCCCCAGAAGCCTTTGCGCGTCGCTGCGCTATGCGCCTCTGACTACTCTTCATTGGGACTCCGCAAAGGCATATTTATTTGTTCCTTTGGCTGGGAGCACATCTGCAGATCCGATAAGTGATATCGACTAGCCTCTAGTTGAAAATGTTACAAAGACGGATGCATGGAGAAATCCCCTTCAGAGAGCAAGACCAGATGTTTTCCTAGGTACTAATGAACGTACGTTAGGCGGAGACCGAAGAGAATATGGATTTAGAAAACTACGAAATGGTATGGCCTTTGAGCAGAAATCCCACCCTACCCATGGGATTAGAGGAGTTGTTGCTCAATTTGATGTGGTAAAAGCATCTGGATTAGCACCTAATCGTGATGCTGGTGAAGGGCCCCGTCAAGTTGATTTAACGTTTGGAAAATTGATGATTGCTGATTCCTGTATTGGAGCTGAAGATCTGGTGGGAAGAATTGTTACTGCAGCTCATTCTGGAAATAGATTTTATGTTGATTCTGTGCGATTTGATATGACCGCAGAAAACTCATTCCCGAGGAAAGAAGGCTACCTTGGTCCTCTTGAATATAGTTCTTATGCCGATTATTATAAACAAAAGTATGTTTGTCTATATAATCGAAATTTCTTGAATATGTTGATGTATATCCCCCCACCCACACACAAATGTATGTGAGGAATATGCCATGCATTTGGTTCTTTTTTTTTTTGGTTAATTTCTCTTTGGTAGACACAAGATTGGAAAAAATTGGGGTAGAAGATGGGAAATGGGTTTGATGGCCAAGGAAATAAGGAGGAAGAAAATTTGGCATTCATGTTCTTGTTGCTTATAAACTTCTTAAGTGCAAGGGTTGAATTCATCTCGTGGACTTGACTTTACTAACGAGTTTTTCTGTTAGATGACTTGTTGTAATTGTTGAGGGGAGAACCAAACTTTTTTGATTATGAATTGGGTAGTTTCAGATCTTTTAACATTGTATTTCAAATGCTACTCTCAGTTGCTAGAAGTACTCACTCATTGTGCATAGTTTTGTCTCATTTTGCAACATGGTGCATTTAACAATACTCTCCATATTAATTGTAGGTATGGGGTAGACTTGATGTTTAAACAACAACCTCTAATAAGAGCACGCGGTGTTTCCTATTGCAAGAATCTTTTGTCTCCATGGTTTGAACATTCAGAAGGTATGCTCTTTGTAATTCAGTTATCTCTTATCCTTTTTGGGCTGGATCCGCATAGCATTAACTATGTGAATTCCTATTATAGGTCATGGTGGCGATTCTGGAGAGACAGCTGAAAAAATATATTATGTTTTTCTCCCTCCTGAGCTCTGCTTTCTATATCCATTACCGGGAAGGCTAGTTAGGGGGGCACAAAGATTGCCATCAATTATGAGGAGGATTGAAAGCATGCTACTTGCTGTACAGCTTAAGGATATTATTAGTTATCCTATTCCCACTTCAAAGGTGTTCACATATATTCTCTATTGATTTTGAAAACCTACTGTTACATAGTATGTGATGTTAATCCTTTTATTTTCAGATCTTGGAAGCGTTGACTGCAGCTTCATGCCAGGAGACTTTCTGTTATGAACAAGCGGAACTCCTAGGAGATGCTTATCTAAAGTGGGTAGTGAGTAAGTTTCTTTTTCTAAAGTATCCCCAGAAACATGAAGGTCAACTAACAAGGATGAGACAACAAATGGTTAGCAACATGGTACTGTATCAGCATGCATTGAGCAAGGGGCTTCAGTCATACATCCAGGCAGATAGATTTGCTCCGTCTAGGTGGGCTGCGCCCGGGGTGCTTCCTGTTTCAGATGAGGACACAAAGGATGCGGAATCATCCTTTTTTGATGAGGAAGTAGGTTTTGATGAGAGTTTAAAAACAAAAAAGATGATTGAGGGTTTTTTGCACTTTGCACCCCCGAAACATGGGAAATAGGCACTTTGCACCCCCAAAACTTAGATTTTGCACTTTGCACCCTCGAAATATGAAAAATGCAGCACTTTGCATCCTCATTTATTTTCAAGCAAAAATTCAAGGGCAAAATAGGTAATTCTATTGTAAATTTTTGGCACTTTGCCCCCCACCCCAAAAATAAAATTAGCACTTAATACTCCCTAATTAAGAACAAATTAACAACTTGCACCCCCGAAACACGATAAATGGACACTTTGCACCCCAAAATACAAAATTAACACTTAACACCCTCAAATTAAAAAAAAACTCAAACCCCTCATTTTTGCCGGCAAAGTTGACCATTAAGGTGAATTTTTTTAAGGCAAAATAGGTAATTATTTATGGGTCTTTGATATGTTGAAGTAGACAATGAGTCTTCGAGAAGTTTACTTGTACTTTATTTAGTTATTTATGATTATATTGTTGAAAAGAAAGATCGAGAGAGAAATGAGTATTCGAGTATTTATAATTATATTTTGCAAAATTTAAGTAAAAAAATGAATTTTGCCTTAGATTTTTTTCACCCCGATAGTCAACTTTGACGAAAAAAATGAGGGGTTTGAGTTTTTTAAATTTGAAGGTGTTAAGTATTAATTTTGTGTTTTGGGGTGCAAAGTGCCCATTTATTGTATTTAGCGGGTGTTAAGTGCTAATTTTATTTTAGGGGTACAAAGTGCGAAATTCTCAAGTTCTGAGGGTGCAAAGTGCCAATACTATTGAAATACCAATTTTGCCTTTGAATTTTTTCTTGAAAATAAACGAGGGTGCAAAGTGCTATATTTTTCATATTTCGAGGGTGCAAAGTGCTAAATCTAAGTTTCAGGGGTGCAAACTGCCTATTTTCCATGTTTCGAGGGTGCAAAGTGCAAAAAACCCGATGATTGATGATGAATATGAAGAATATGAGATGGAAGATGGGGAACTAGAGAGTGACTCGAGTTCATATCGTGTGCTCTCTGTTAAAACATTGGCGGATGTTGTCGAAGCACTGATTGGTGTATATTATATTGAAGGTGGAGAAAATGCTGCGAACCACCTTATGAGGTAGATTGGAATTGACATAGATTTTGATTTGAAAGAGAGATAATTCATGTAGGCCAAGTATTGTTCAAGAGAATATACTGAGAGCTATTGACTTTGATGCATTAGAAAATTCCTTGATTGCCAAATTTAATGATCGGGGCTTGTTGGTAGAAGCTATAACTCATGCATCATGCCCATCTTCTGGCGTGTCTTGTTATCAGCGACTAGAATTTGTGGGTGATGCTGTACTGGACCATCTCATTACTAGACACCTCTTCTTCACATATACAGATTTGCCTCCAGGACGCCTGACCGACTTGCGAGCTGCTGCTGTGAATAATGAGAACTTTGCACGGGTAGCTGTGAAACATAACCTCCATGCACATCTTCGTCATGGATCAAGTTCCCTTGAGAAATAGGTATTTACCGTGTTTTTTCCGCTTTATTTACATATTGATTTGTATTTGTAACCACTACTTTCACTTTCAGATTTGGGATTTTGTGAAAGTGGGACAGAATGAACTTCTGAAACCAGGGTTCAACTCATTTGGTTTAGGGGATTGTAAAGCTCCGAAAGTTCTTGGAGATATCTTTAAATCAATAGCTGGGGCTATCTTCCACGATAGTGGATGTGATACTACTGTTGTATGGGAGGTTAGATTTAATCATGTACTCATTTGAATTAGTTTATGTTTCGTTGATTTTCATGTTCTTTATTTCTTTGTTGGTTACGGATGTGAAGGTTTGAGTTGAAGTTTATTGAACTGGTGTTTACTTGTTTCCAGGTATTCCAACCCTAGTTGAATCCAATTGTTACCCCAGAAACTCTCCCGATGCATCCTGTTAGAGAACTACAAGAACGATGCCAACAAGAAGCTGAAGGTCTACAGTACAAAGCCACTCGAAGTGGGAACTTGGCTACTGTGTTAGTATCCGTTGATGGTGTTCAGGTTGGGATTGCCCATAATCCCCAAAAGAAGATGGCTCAAAAATTGGCTGCTCGAAATGCTCTTGTTGCTTTGAATGAAAAGAAAATGGCTGAAGCCAAACAGAACAAAGAGGATGATGAGAAAGGGAAGAATGGCAACCAGACTTTTACCAGGCAGACCTTAATGATATCTGTATCCGTAGAAATTGGCCCATGCCTCTATACATGTAAGAATGTTTATTAAGTTTTTCTTGTGATAAAAGCAAGCCATACTTTGAAAATATGATATTCACATTGTTGTCTAATTAATGCATTTTTTCGGTTGCAGGTGCGTGCACGATGGGGGTCCTGCACATGCGAAGAAATTTACGTTTGCGGTGCGTGTTAATACCACTGATAAAGGATGGACAGACGAATGTATTGGCAATCCCAGGCCAAGTGTCAAGAAAGCCAAGGATTCTGCTGCAGTTCTTCTCTTGGAACTACTGAATAAATGGTACTCTATGATTAATTTTTTTGTTTCCCAAGGGTTTAATCCCTTTCGAGGCGCGTCGGGCACATAATGTGGGAACCTCTCCCAACAGGGATTCGAACCTGAGACATCTACTTTGTAGTGACTAGCCCCTTCCACTAGACCAATCACCTGTTGGTTCTATGATTAATAAATACTCTTCTTGTTACCAACTTTTGTGAGGTTTCATTTGTGTTGAATGCGAAACACGTCATCTTTGAGAGTGACTGTCTCAACCGTACCGTACCTGTGCTATTCAAGATTGGGTATCCAACCGCGATTGGGCTATCAATGGACTGGTTGAAGTCGGGCCTAGTCCAGACATATTAGGGAGCCTGAGGCGAAATTTGAAACCGGGTCTTCTTAACAAAAAGACAGTGTATTATATTTAAAATTGTAAGATTACTTATAAGCATTTAATGACATTTGTTATTGATAGATAAACTGAAAAATTAAATGATTATTTTATATGTTTATAGATTCAATTTTAATATATTTTTCCATCTAAAAATCGTAATATCTTTTTATAACATTTAATTCTTAAACTCTTCTTTCAAAAACAAAAACAAAAATACTATGAAGTTTCGTGAATATGGTTATATAATCAATAAAATCTATGTTAATATAGATGATTTTTTACTTGTCAGAATAAATAAATAGATAAAATGTGAAAGTAGAATATTTTTGTTCTCGCTACTATGAGAATCTAAAATTCTTCCATGAATAATTTGAATTCAGGAAGAAAGAATGAAAGAAAAAAAACTGGAGAAAAATTTTATTAAGAAAATTATGAGAAGTGTACTCTACTGGAATTGAACCCTAGACTAATTTATACAAAGAGTTAGGCAGTTAGTAGTAAGTGCTAACAGACTAAGAAACTAAAAAATAGAAACATGCTTACATACATAAAAAAAAAAAAAAAAAAAAATACAACATTTAAATAAAAAAAGCCCTAATTTAAAACTTAATCCTTTCTTCTCTTCTTCTTCGTTCTGACTGTGAAGCTGACCTATTTCTTTTTCTTCTTTATGCAGGTCGCTTTGAAGCTAAAGCTCAAATCTCCTAATACTCCCCCTCAAGATGAACCGTACATATTGTAGAGGGACATCTTGGATAGAAGCAACCGAAATTGAGGTAATAACATTGCTTTAGTTAGAAGGTCTGCTATTTGATATTCTGTGCTAATAGGCATTAGGTGAATTAGACCTTTAGATACCTGCTCCCTTGTGAAATAACAGTCTATCTCGATATGCTTTGTACGTTCATGAAACATAGGGTTATTTGCAATATGCATAGCATACTGATTATCACAAAAAAGTAATGTAGATGATTCTGTGTTAATGCCAAAATTGTGAAGAATCTGTTGTAACCATATTAATTCACTAGAGACTGCAGCAAGTGACCTGTACTCTGCTTCAGCAGAAGATTTAGAGACAGTCACTTGCTTTTTAGATTTCCATGAAACTAGGGAATCCCCTATAAAAATACAGAAACCAGTAGTGGACCTCCTTGTGTCAACACAAGAGGCCCAATCAGCATCTGCATATGCCTTCAAGGTGAGTGCTGATTTTGCTGAGTAGAATAAACCTTGCCCAGGTGATGACTTTATATACCTTAGAGTATAATGAGCAGCCTGGAGATGAGAAGTCCTGGGCTGAGAAACATATTGACTTAGTTTGTTGACTGCATAACTCAAGTCTGGTCTAGTGATTATAAGATAAAGTAGGCGCCCAATAAGTCTTCTGTAGGTTGTAGAATCTGGCAAAAGATCACCATCCTGAGAATTCAGCTTAACTTTTGGATTCATAGGCAAGAAAAGAGGTTTAGATCCTAGATAGCCAGTTTCCTCCAAGATTTGCAAGGCATATTGCCTTTGTGATATAACAATGCCACTGGAGGATCTTGCAATCTCCAAACCCAAAAAGAACTTTAGATCTCCTAAGTCCTTAAGCTTGAACTGACTATGTAGGAAAACTTTCAAATCTGCTATTAAAGATTGAGAAGGACCTGCAAGAACAATATCATCAACATACAAAAGTAAAGCAAGAAAATCCTTACCTGATCCCTTAGTGTACAGGGAATAGTCTGATTTGGATTGAACAAATCCATAGGCTAAAAGACAATCTTTAAATTTTTCATTCCACTGCCTTGAGGCCTGTTTAAGGCCATACAAGGATTTGTTTAACTTGCAAACCAACTTAGGTGATGAAGTAGACTTTTGATATCCCAGAGGAAGTTCCATAAAGACTTCCTCATCTAAATCCCCATTAAGAAAAGCATTATCAACATCCATTTGTTGTAAAAACCAATTTTGGGAAGCAGCAAGGGCTAAAAGCACCTTAACTGTAACCATCTTAGCAACAGGAGAGAAAGTCTCCATGTAATCTATTCCAGCTTGCTGGGTATACCCCTTGGCTACCAATCTAGCCTTATACCTGTCAATGGAACCATTAGGATTCCTTTTAATCTTGTAGACCCATCTGCAGCCAATGGCTTTCTTATTATCAGGTAATGGCATTATGGTCCAGGTATTTGTGTCTTCTAAAGCCTGAATTTCCTTAGACATTGCTTCTCTCCAATGAGAGTGACTGTGCTTCTATAGGCAGGTTCATTTTCACTAAAATATTTAAAATAAAAGCTTTAAAATTAGAAGAAAGTTTACCATAATCCAGAACCTGTTAAATAGGGTGTTTAGTAGTGCCAATAGAAGCACAGTCATTAGAAAAATTACAATGATAATCATTAAGATAAGATGGTTTCCTAGGCACCCTGGAAGATTTTCTAATATTAGATGAATTAGAAGGAACAGTAGAAGAAGGAACATAATCAGAATCAGTAGTATTAGAATCCAAATCCAGTGGTTCATATATAAAATCAGTAGGTGGAGAAGGGGGTGGGGGGAAAATTTTATCAGAATCAGTAGTATTAGAAAGGGGTGGAATGTTATGAAAGGGAAAGGTTTGTTCATGAAAGACCACATCCCTTGAAATAAAAATTTCATTATTAGTAGGATCAAATAGTTTATAACATTTAATCCCAATAGGATAACCTATGAAAACACAAGATCTAGCTCTAGGATCAAACTTGGATCTTCCTTGTTTTAAAGTGGAAGAAAAAACTAAGCAGCCAAAAGTCCTAAAAATACTGTAATCAACAGGTTTATTATATAATTTTTCAAAAGGAGTTAAAAAATTTAAAACCTTAGATGGTGTTCTGTTGATTAAAAAAGCTGGAGTAGAAATGCATTCAGACCAAAGATAAAGGGGAACCTTGGATTCAAAACAAAGTGCTCTTGCAACATTCAAGAGATGCTGATGTTTCCTTTCTGGAATAGAATTCTGCTGAGGTGTTTCCACACAGGAAAACTGATGCAAAATTCCCTCTTGAAGAAAAAGATTAGTAAAACATAGCTCAGGAGCATTGTCACTCCTGAAAACCTTGACAGAAGTATTAAATTGGTTCTTGACCATAGATAGAAAATTAGTTATAACAGCAGAAATATCTGATTTATTTTGCAGTAAACAAATCCATGTGAATCTGGAAAAATAATCTATTATTGTAGCAAAATATCTTTGTCCAATTACAGAAGGTACATGAAAAGGACTCCATAGGTTACAATGTATCAATTCAAAAATGCTAGTAGTAGTAGAAACTGAATTAGGACAAAACAACATCTTTTGTTTAGCAAGAGGACAAACATAACAAGGACTAGAATCAGGATTACAAAGTTGTGATGAATCTAATCCTAAAACATTCTTTATTCTAGACATAGCTTTATAGGGCATATGACCTAATCTTTTATGCCATACTATACGAGAAACTTTATTGCAATGGTTAGGTGATGAGCAAGTAGTGATATCCAGAACATAGAGGCCTTTTAAAAGTCTACCCTTTCCAATCCTCCTCCTGTGAATGTCCTCGATAAGGAAAGAGTTTATAGTAAATTCTATGGTTGAATTATTTTTGCTAAGTAATTCACTAACAAAAACTAAGTTGAAAGTGAATTGAGGGATATAAAAAACATCAGTGAGTGTGAGGGATTCAGATAAATGAATGTCACCCATGAATGAAACAGAAAAGCTACTGTTATCTGGCAAAATAATTTGTGCATTAGAAACAGGTTTCAAAAAATGAAATAAAGTTTTGTTGTTGCATATATGCTTTGTAGCTCCAGAGTCAATAATCCATTTGTTTGTATAAAAGGTAGTATCAAAATTATTAAAATTGGAACAAATACCTGAAGCACATGTCATGTGTGTGGAATCAGTGGAAAGGGTGGTAGAACTGCCAATTTGAAGCTGTGATGAAAAAGAGTCATGAGTTGTTGACATTGTTCAGTAGTGAGACTTTGTAGTAATGGTGTAAAAGGGTGTTGGAAATCAGGTTGTGGTGAAGAAGGAGTGGTACTGAGGCTGTTAATTGGGGCAGAAGTATAAGAATTTTGCTTAGGCTTGGGTTTATAGCCATTAGGATACCCATGAAGCTTATAGCACTTATCCACTGTATGACCTGGAATATTACAATGAGAGCAAATAGGCCTGTCTTTGTTCTTAAAATTTGGCCTAAAAGAAGGATTCTGGTTGGTTTGTGGTGGTGGATTGGAAGATTGTTGAAACTGATTGTAGGGGCGTTTTTGCTGTTGAATAGGTTGAGTGGTAGGATTAGAATATCTACTGGCAAAGGCCAAGGACTGAGAAAGATCAGTAGTTTGCATATGACCAACTTGTTTTTGTCTCTCCTCTTGAGTAGCAAGGGAGAAAACTTGATCTATAGAAGGAGGAGGAGCCATTAAAAGGATCTGACTCCGAAGTTGATCAAAAGAATCATTTAGCCCCATCAAGAAAGTGAGAATATAGTCTTCTTGATTATGTGCATGTACTTTTTCAGGACCACCACAATTACAGGGGTTCAAAACTGGTTTATAGTTTGCTAAATCATCCCGAATAGATTTCAGTTTCGTGAAGTATTGGTTGACAGTCATTGAACCTTGTTGTAGGTTAGCAAGTTCCCTGCGAAGTTGTAATTTTATGGGTCCATTGCGCTGTTCAAAACGGGTCTTCAGTTCATTCCAAATATCCCTGGCACAGTGTGTGTACATGATAATGCTGTGAATTTCAGGGGAAACGGAATTGAGAATCCAAGATATAACAATATCATTATTTCTGGACCAAGCACTTTGTAAAACCGCATCTGTAGGCCCGGGATCAGTGATAGAACCATTGATAAAACCTAGCTTGTGCTTGACATTCAAAGCAAGCAACATGGAGCGAGACCAAGTAGGATAATTATCACCAGTGAGGGATTGTTGAACAAGAATCTGGCCAGGGCTTTCAGATGGGTGTAAAAAAAGAGGATTGGATGGATCTTCCATAGGAGGACGAGGGCGAGAAGAGATAAATCCAGAAGAAGAAGAAATAGAACCCGAGGTTAAATCTGCCATTAATGGTGAGAATCAAGAAACTGGGAACAAAAAAGAATGATCAAGATTTTGATCATAAAAGATGATCAAGATTGTGATCACAAAAGAAAAACAGAGTGTAGAGATTGCTGAAATCTGTAGAAATATGAGTGCTTAAGTAAATTGAAAACAACTGATACCATGTGAGAATCTAAAATTCTTCCATGAATAATTTGAATTCAGGAAGAAAGAATGAAAGAAAAAAAACTGGAGAAAATTTTTATTAAGAAAATTATGAGAAGTGTACTCTACTGGAATTGAACCCTAGACTAATTTATACAAAGAGTTAGGCGGTTAGTAGTAAGTGCTAACAGACTAAGAAACTAAAAAATAGAAACACACTTACATACATAAAAAAAAAAAAAAAAAAAAAAAATACAACATTTAAATAAAAAAAGCCCTAATTTAAAACAAAATCCTTTCTTCTCTTCTTCTTCGTTCTGCTTCGTTCTGACTGTGAAGCTGACCTATTTCTTTTTCTTCTTTATGCAGGTCGCTTTGAAGCTAAGGCTCAAATCTCCTAATAGCTACTAATAAAAACTACTATAGGGGAGGGTTTTGGTAATAAAAATAACACAAATTTTTTTTTTTGCTCATTAGGCAAAATAGGGGGTAATTTCGCATTACACTATTTTCCATTCATTTGAACTTTCAATGATCGGAACAGTTTTTATTTTTATGCTTATATAAAGAGGTAGCTAGCTTTTGTAATCTCTAATCAATCTCGGTGTAACTCATTTCTGTGATGCTCCAGTGGTTCTCAATACCATCGTAAATGCCCCAAAAGCCGAGGCCATCCTTCCCCTCCCTCGCGTAGTCCATGTAATGACAGCCGGTGCTGCTCCACCCCCTTCTCTCCTCTCTGCAATGTCTCAGCAAGGCTTTAGAGTTGCACACACTTACGGGCTTTCTGAAACATACGGGCCCTCTACTATATGTGCATGGAAGCCCGAATGGGATTCACTACCACCTGAAGAGCAAGCCCGTTTAAATGCACGTCAAGGTGTCCCGTACGTTGGCCTAGAGGGCTTAAATGTCGTTAACACCCAAAACATGAAACCCGTGCCTTCTGATGGGAAAACAGTAGGAGAAATTGTGTTTAGGGGCAATGTAGTAATGAAGGGGTATCTGAAGAACCCTAAAGCAAACGAAGAAGCTTTTGCCGGTGGTTGGTTTCATTCTGGTGATCTTGGTGTAAAGCACCCTGATGGTTATATAGAAATCAAAGATAGATCGAAGGATATAATAATATTGGGTGGTGAAATCATTAGTAGTGTTGAGGTAGAGAATGTTTTATACCAACACCCTGCGATATTTGAAGTTTCGGTTGTGGCCAGGCCAGACGAGTGATGGGGTGAATCGCCTTGTGCATATGTGAGATTAAAGCGGGGTGTGGATGTATCCAATCAGAACCGATTGGCGGAAGATATAATGAAGTTCAGTCGATCGAAGATGCCTGCATATTGGGTTTCAAAATCAGTTATACATATTATTATTTTATTTCCATAGTCGATTTCTGAAGATCAGTATATAGATCTGGATTAGTACTTTGATTCTTTTCAGAAGATTGATTATGTTCTCAAATTTTATATGAATGGATTCTTCTACAAGTTCTTTTGTTAAACACTCTATTGGTTTTACTAATAGTAAAATATTCTACAAATACAGATTCATCAGTCTTTTCTGCAATAACAGTAAGGTGATTTTTCCCATTATTCAAAATAAAATATTTACAACCAAATATTCTAAGGTAGTGAATATTAGTCTTCCTATTGTTCCATAACTCATAAGGTGTCTTGTTTTGACTTTCGTTGATCATGCATCTATTATGGGTATGGCAAGCTATGTTTGTTGCTTCTATCCAAAATCTTTGAGACAGTTTTGCTTTAACTATCATTGTTCTAGTAGCTTATTAATTTTAAAATTTTATTTCTCTTTTCAGCAATACCATTTTATTGAGGGGTTCTGGTAGCACAGTGCTCATGACTGGTTTCTCTAGAATTACAATACTCTTCAATGATAGAATTTATAAACTCAATGCCCCTATCTAATCTGATTCTTAAGATTTCCAAACTTTTTTCATTTTGAATCAGTTACATCATATTAGTTTGATGTTTTTTGGTTTCACTCTTCTTTTTTCATTAAAATCACCCAAGTATATCTTGAATAGTCATCAACAACAGCTAGGCAGTATTTCTTTCCACATGTCTAATAGGATCAATAGGACCAAACAAATTCATGTGAAGTAACTCCAAAATTCTGTTTAAAGATTGGTGTTTCTTGCTTTTGAATGAAGATTTGATTTGTTTACCCTTCTGACAGGCATCATAGAGTTTGTCTTCGCTCATGACTGTACTGATCTGACAGTAGCATTGATACGAGGTTTCTTTTCAATCATTTGTATTTAATACCCTTCTTTTGCAACATTTTTTACGCCAATTATATGTATTATCGTTAGAATGACTTTATGATCACTTCTACTCTATTGGTCAAATCCATTATGTTGATTATCACTCTGCTGATTCAAATTGAACTCATCGGATTTGACTCTGCTGAAATTCACCAGTCGGATTTCGTACTCAACATCTTATCAGTAGTGTTCTGGACTGAAATTTAATGTACTGATTTTACTTGTCTTTTTCGATTAAACTTCTTTAGAGATTTACCAAGCTTCCATTAACTAGTTGATGACTTTTGAAAATCATCAAAATCTCCTTTCACTTCTTTATCTTCATCCAACACAATTTATCTCTTCGTGATAAATAAAAGGGCAAAATAACTCTATGTATTTATGTAAAAGAAGCACACTGCCTCCCTCTTTACTTTTACAAGGAGGTAAAATTTATTTATGCATAATGAAGTGAATATGCTGTCAAGATAAGGTTAAATTA
This sequence comes from Penstemon barbatus, assembly GCA_003313485.2. NCBI lineage: Eukaryota > Viridiplantae > Streptophyta > Magnoliopsida > Lamiales > Plantaginaceae > Penstemon > Penstemon barbatus. The sequence continues at coordinate 69,327,892 of CM064883.1, read as the reverse complement.
GTCATTTTTCACATGAAAATGAAGTGTCAATCATATTATAGAGTGTGTTATACCTCGACAATTAGAAATTAAATTGCTCGTTATTTTATATTACATGAAAGTAAGTTTTCTATTTTCATATCATATAAAATTAAATTAATAAGATTCAGTACCTAGAATTCAAAACCATAAAAAACATGTGTCAACAAGCCAAAAATTGAACGGAGCCAATAAACCATACACAAGAATTTCATTTTATCCAAGCCAAATGCTCTGAACATTTAAACAGCAGAGCTTATAGACTTAATATTATGTAACTCTTTCTTGGTGAAGTATACCCATTACAACACATACAAAAGCAGTTATATGGTGAAAAGGATGAGGCAAAAATTTATAGCAACTGATAGGGGTAAACATGGTCAAGTTTGGACGGGTTTATATAAAAATTTCCACTCGACCCTACATAAGCAGGTTAACAAATTACCAAACTGCACCTGCTAAATTATGATCACGAACCGCATGGTTCGGGTTTGTCGGTTGCGGGTGTATTAGCAAGCAGATGACGGGTTGAACAAATATATAACACTAACAAATCTTAACATCTAAAATATAACAAAAAAACAATGCCATTTGGAACCAAAACTAAAACACAAAAAAACCAACATATGCCAACAATACAGAACATTATCATTTGGAACAAAAAAATATTCAAGTCTCATATTCAGATTGAAGAAAAACATAAGAATTTTATATAAATAAAAATGAAGAAAAAAATACAAAAATGTGGGACTTCAGTGATCAAAATTAGCACATTACACAATCATGTACCTCGCAAAATTTATATAATCCCTTACTGGGTGTATTAGTATAATATACATCACTTTTAATTATAGATTAGCCGCAGATCAAAAATTGGGAGTATGGGAAGCGAAATAGTGCCGTAAAGCCATAAATTTACACGGGTTATTCAACATAGTTCAAAAAAATATATACACGTAGGTCGGGTATGACGAGGATTTTAATCATGCAACCCGGTACCCTACCTACACCATTCGGGTATCCAATTTATTAAACTGCCAATACTTATTAAAAAGGTCCATCAGGCGGGTGGCGGGTGGTTCGGCTGGTTCAGTTGGTTCGGTCGGGTGGGTTGGGTCCGGCGGGTATATGTTCACTCCTAGCAACTGACCTAGCAACTGACGTAGCTGCTGATTTTCCTTTCTTAGTGCTTGAAGTTCTTTCCTCATCTCAGCCTGATTTTCCAAGAGCAATTCATTGACACTGGACATCTCCTTCTACAAAAAGGTCCCAAGTATAAGGGAGATGACATGTAAAAGGACAAAATGAGCATTTTATTCAGATGTATTATACCTCCTGCAGATAAAATTGTCGAATTAATTCGAGGTGAAGATTGCGCACGTCTTTATGAATAAAATTCTGAAATGAACCAAGGTTTTCTTCAAGTGTGCGCTGAATAAGCTGAAGACTAAAAGAAGTTCCCTGCTGCGATTCCGACTGCAATGAATTTTTCTCCATGTTTAGCACTCCACCCTGTCAGAAAATTGCAGGAAAATGGGTGAGACCGATGATTGAATCATAAAAAATGACAGCAGTAAATCCAAAACATTTATCTGTTTCTTACATGCGTATTTGTGAGGAAATCGGATCCTGGAACATATGGCGTTTCAGACCTTGATAACACACTGTTCAGACGTTCTTCCCTAGTCTCGGCTCCTGTCTTTTTAGATTTTGGAGACCCCACTTGAAAAGACAAAGCGGGACCAAGAGTATCAAGATTATTCTGCCCAGTGATAATGTTTTTTGTGGCCAGCGGAGATGAAAGAGTTTCTTGGTGGGAGGTTTCTCTGGTAATCAAACTATTCGGGTTCAAGCCACTGCTTGTATTCCGAAGGCTATCCTGTAATCCTGATGATGAATTAGTAGATGTCAACAAAGATAAACGAGACATGTTGATTGACCGGCGTTGGTGATGAAGATATTCGTCTGATAATCGCTCACCACCCAAAGCTTTGGGTGGAGTAATGGAGGAAGAATCATCAGCGTGTGTAGATACAGAGGTATGTGTATTATCCTACGTAATGGCACCATGAAAGTAATTGATCATGTACCTATGTATATAACTCTCAATATTTAGTATTGCATAGCATGAAAATGTATCGACTGAAATGCAATCCACCAATAGCACCAACCAAGTTTCAGTTAATCTCATGATTAATCATTTGCCTAACTGCTGAGGAAAGTAAGTTAATTAAACTCATGACACAAAATGTTTGAATATGAGAAAAGCTCTTATTTATAACAATTGTCTTGTTGAGATGAGTATCGTAAGGAAACACATACACATCACAGTACCCGGCAACACTTTGACAACATATGGAGATATAATTAATGAATACTACAAACGATGCCATATACGACTTTAAAGGAAACAAATTGATGACTCAATCCCGTTGGTCTAGCTAACACCAATTCATCTAAAAAAACACAGAAAATTGTATAAAAAGGTCGTTTGTTTTCAGTGTCCATTTCATATTGCACCGTGTCTAATAGGTGGTTTTTCGAAATCAAGCATCTTCCATGGGAAAGAGATTATGAGATTTTGAAAAGGAAAATTCACTACTTTCGCCGGGGCCTGGTCACTGCGACCCCCTTTGTGAGGAGGTCAAGTAACTAAAAAGATTACTGAATAAAACTGATGATCAATATGGAATAATATCAAAACAACTTGGACTTCATTAAGCATGAAACAAATTTAGGAATGCAATGCATCAGAAAAGTTTTAGTTTTTTTTTTTTTTTTTTTTTTTTTGAAATATTACTTTCCCAAGTAATCCTTTAATTCTGTTTACCATTTTATGTACCACCATGTTTTTTAAATAAGAGCTCACTCAAAAAGTGACCCAGGGTTTAGTAAAATCATCATAAAATGGAATAATATACGCTATTTAAGATTACAACAACATTATTTTTTAATTAAAATGAACAATCTTAAGATTACAACAACATTATTTTTTAATTAAAATGAACAATCTTATGCGAGAAGCCTTTTTTTACAAAACCATTTAAATCATGTCTACAAATCAAACAGTGATGAAGTCCAAATTTATGTGCTTTCGGTGATCTAAATAGGTAATCTTGCAGTATTATGCCACAGGGGAAAGATATCATACATGTGAAATTAACGGCAAACAAGAAATACTAACTAGTATCCTATATATGCTCTCCAATGCGTAAACTATATATATACATATGTAAATTTGTAAATTATAAGCGCATATTAAATTGCTCCACGAGTAGGGAGAGTTAGAAAACATATCAGCCATTTATTCGGTGTATAAACTGATTGTTCTCGAACATTTGATGATTTTGAAGTGCTTATTCATCAAGATAGTCGATTCATCTAAAGATGATATTTATAGAAAGAATATATATCCGTCTTCTACATGTGACTGCTAACAAGGGAATATTTACACCATCAATGGAACACCGGTTCAATGTTTCAAAAAATGCAAAAAGGGAGCAGCAATACCTCGAGTAGAATAATTAAATGTACTTTTTTTCTAAATACCATGTACCAAAGGTTTGCATGACTTTTAATTTACTACACCATAAAGGCGGTGACTTTTTACAAGAATATGTATTCATCATGTTTGTTTATTCTGTGATTGTTCACATGGACTATTATTGGTAATTGTCATTGTACCTAAATGCACGGTATTGGTAATTGTTATTATTCTGTGATCCGGTTTTAAACTTCGGCTTCCTAGTCACAGCTTCGATCAGAAATGGAAATATTTTTCTTTTCAGTTCTTAATTTACTTGGCATAACTGTGAATGCAAAAAATCCAATAGACACAGTTATCCTCATGACCCTTATCATAGACAATAACTTATAGTCTGATTACATCAACTCCACATTTCCACCAGTCTTATATAGTATTGAGTAAGAATCAAGACAACTATAATTTTATAGTATAAATATGAAAATTGGAGATTGAGCAAGAAATACCTGTTTGGATGATGAGTTAGATTTCCAGTCAAACATAGGAGACTGAAAAGACGGCTTTGTATATTGATCTTTCTTCGGACCATCATGGTCATCCCACAATTTATCAAGAGAAGGTGTAATTGGTTGAACTTCCACAAGGGGAGAAAACACCTCCATATCATCCTTGAAGTTGTAACTTTTGGGTGCATTCAACCTTGCCAGAGCTCCACCAGTCAATAAGCTGCTTCGAAGAGGAGTTACCTCAGACGAAGTTAAACTGTAAGAACTTGATGCAGATCCAGAACCACCTGACAAATAAGAAAAAAAATCTCCAGAGGACGAACGGCCAGGATTTTGAGATCCAGACACACCAGAGGTCATTGAAGAGCTTGATGAAGCCCTTGAAGGAAGTGGGTCAGGCATAAGATCTGAGTCCCCTACATCACCAGCCAGAAGAACATTTTCATCTGTGCAATTATGTTCATTGACAGTGACAGGTTTTGACCTCTGCCAGCATAGATTTGTGACGGCCTGATGAAGGAAAAATCATGTTTCAAAGACTACGATAAAGTTCCCTTAAAATTGAGGAAGAATACAACAAAATAGTTTAGAGTTGAAACTATCAAATCCACATAAGCATATATATTGGCAAAAGAATAATTATTTTGAGACACCAACGAAAATGAACATTTAAGTCAGCTCATACAGTAACTAACAGGTTTCATAGTGGCACCGAGGAACTGGGCTGAAGCTGTTACTAATATAGTGGACTGGTTATATAAAAAAGGAGATAATAAATTGGGTTTCTTGAGAAGTGTTGAAGCACACACACGTTCGACACAGTGGTACAGCATACAGTCACACATCAAACAAGATAGTATTCAAATAATAGTTAGAAAGTGAGAATTACTTCAGAATTCCCATATGCATGAAGAACGGTGATGGGTTGTGGCTTGCCACGAACGTCGTAGAATACAACCTGACCAGCGCTTGTACCGGCTGCTAAGGTTAATCCATCATCAGTGAATGCCAGTGAAGAGAAGGGTGCCTCATAAGGAATGCAAGAGGATGGCTTCCTGGACCCCGAGTCAAAAGTGTATAACTTCATATCTAAACCAACACTGGCAATAATCTGCCAAATGCACAAGGAAATTTTTTAAACAAAAAATTAATACTTAGATTCAACTTGTAGCAATAGGGATCGTATGCATGAAGATAAATTCCATAAGATGACACATACAGAAATTCAAACCAATATTACATAGACGGACCTTATCATTGGTTGGCGAAAAACTAATGCCTGAAGTCGGAGCAGAATGCTGCTTCAACCATGAAACCTGTGAAATGTAAAACATTTGTTTGTAATTTATAAAAGACAACATGAAAGTGAAATTTAATAAGGGCAACTGACATCTTAGAAGGTAAAACTTATAAAGTGAGCACCTCAAAAGTCAAAATGCATATTCAAGGATCGAAAGCATTAAAATGAATGGAAGGTAGCATAGAGAAAGGTAGCAGAGTTAATAGCAACATAAATTCTTATATCAAGGAAATTTCAATGATCAAACAAATCCAGTTCCTATTTGTAATTAGCTAGTAAATTTCTCCCCCTTTCTTGCCCATGTGTCTAGGTAGAGAAACTTCATGCTAATTACAATGGCAGGCATTCAAGCCCAGCTTATTAATGGAGCTGAAAAGATGATCACATTAGAATTAAGAGCACAATGAGAAATAAAAAATATAACAACAAAAAAAGTAAAAAGGCTTATAGACAAAGTATGTCATGCGGTCGCAACAGCATCGGTGCAATTATTTTTCAGACCTACTGCAGGCGGGTCCCATTATGGATTATATTCTTTTTCCTATATACTTCCTCTTGATACAGTGCCAGCATCTAGACAAAGTATGTGACATAACATAATAAAAATAGAAGATATAATAATTCATCCTTCATCAATTAAATAAGTAATGTTCCCTATTCTAAAGTTCTTATATGTGGTAGCCTAACGTAGTACATGGTTGAGAAATAGTTAAAGGAAAAAAGAATCCCACAAATTGTTGAAATGAATAAAGGAGATTTTCTGTGAACCAGACAAATTTAACATACAAGTAATCAAACTATAAAAGAGGCCACAATTTCTTCGAATGTCTCATATTTTAGGCAAAAGAATGAGGAAAATAGAAATTGATCAACGAAATTTCATATTTTTCCTAAAATGTTACACAAAATTCATTGATATAATATTTACCTTTGGGCTGCGACCAGTTGTATCCCACATGTGAATGGACCCATCATCACCAGCCATAACCAAAAGATGCCTGCTCACCCTTGAATAATCAAGAGCACCCAAAACCTGGAGTTGCAATTTTACGAAACAGAAGTTAAAAAATATTCATCAAAGCGGCTTTGTAGCGACAGAAAAAAAATAAACAACCTGTCCATTAGGGTCCCTGAGTTCAGCAGCTTTTGTGCCAGAAGAAAGGTTGTGAAGAATAAGATCCCCTTTACGGCTTACAGAAGCTATATGCTCATCCTTGCAGTTGTACATTACACCCGTTATAGTATCAGTATGACCTTTCAACCATTTGACACAGCGCTTGTTCTGCAAATCCCATATCCGCACAACTTGACCAGATCCGCCAGAGCAAAGATATCGAGATCCTTTGTTGCTAAAGCTGATAGCTGATACCGACTCTGAAGGCTTATATTTTTTAAACAGACAAAAAAGGAAGCGAAGCGAAAAATCAAGTAGATTATTCAGGTCAGAGAACACAAGTGTAAAAGATGTTACAGCTGTAATATAACATTCATTACAACTTTTTGTCATTTTTAGCGAGTAGAGTAACTCTTAAACAAGTCCACCAATTAATAATATCATTGTATCCTTCACTCTCAAGTCTCGCTCTGCTGACTCATTGGAGGTAAGTTGGCACATTGGAAGCTTCTGTGCATACTAACCAAATTCATGGTATTGAAACTTAATAGATCATGAATTCATGTCAATTTCGTTTGCTTCCACTGACAAAAGAACTCAATTTCAACTCAATTTCAACACATCAGATAACTTCAACCAAAAATTGCATGAATCTTTCACAATATATCTACAATATAACATAAATCAACATATTAAAAGGAAACAACACATCAAAATGCACATCCCCTCATCCAGTATCCACAATTAAATTATAGTTTTCAAACAGCATTTCATCAGAAAAATCATAATTAGATAGTTTCCTCGAAATACTGAATGAACCCAATCCGAAAACTCATACACCTCGCAATATCAATTTCACAACTCCATTTAAAGAAGCTAAATTATAACTTAATGAAAGCTTAAAAAGGCAACACACGTTACATTCAAACTTTCTAACAAGTGATAAACAAAAAAAGAAAAAGAAAAAGAAAACATAATTTAGATAGCATACCTCGACAATCTCTCCCTTAGAATTTTTGGCAGGCACAGTCCACAAACTTTGACCATTTTTCTTCCATAGTGATATCTTACTATCTTCGCCGGCACTAGCTAACACTAAATCTACAAAAATTAAAAATAAATAAATAAGAATCGCATTATTACCAGGTAAATCAAAAGAAAATAGGAATCTTATAAATTAAATTGAAAAAGATTATAAATTAAAACTAACTGTTGTGATTCCACTTGACGGAATTGACACGTAAGCCTGGGGAGGGTGAGTAGGCGAGAATGCAAGGGTTTGGGGATTCAACTGAGACGTCGAACAGTTTCACGGTGTCGCCGCCGCTCGCCGCCAACAGCAACTTTGACGTATCCATAATTCAATCACAAAAGTATGCGTATGATTATATGTAAGCACTTATAGGAAATGGAAACGAAGATGCTTTTAAGTGTGTGTAATGTGTGTGAGAGAGATATAGAGAAACTGAGGAAGGGGGCTGAGAGTGGAAGAATTTCAAAATGGAATTGGACTAAACAGAAGGGCGCCTTTCAATTTTTCGTAATTATAAAACGGGTAAATTACGAATACCCCCTTCAGGTATGGCCTAATTACAAAAATCTCCCTCATGTATTGGGTATTACAAAAATCCCCCTCAGGTTTGTCACCTTCTTACAATTAACCCCTTGCTCCTAAAATGTTCCAATTTTATCCTTGAAAGTTATTTCTAATGTTTATAATATATTATAGATTTTAAAATTTGGGTGTTAATTGTTATATATTATAAATTATAAAAATAATAATCATATATTTACCATCAAAATAATTGATATAATTTATAATTGCCCATAAATTTCAATAAATATTTCAATTTATAATAAAATATAAACTTTAATAAACTAAAATATCTTATTTATAAAAAAAAATTAATTTATTAAATATACTATTTTATAAAATAAATTCAATCAACTAATGTGTAAACAATTTGTTCATATTTATAAAATATATTATTAAAATTCTATTTAATTTAATGTTTTGCAATTTAAATTGCTAATATATATAAATATTTTTTGCAATATTTATTAAAACTTATGGGCAATTATAAATTTTATCAATTATTTTGGTAGTAAATATATAATTATCTTTTTTCTAATTTATAAGATATAATAATTAGCACCCAAATTTTAACATATATGAGACATTACAAACAATACAAATAACACTCAAGGGCAAAAATGGAACATTTTAGGGGTAAGGGATTAATTGTAAGAAGGTGACAAACTTGAGGGAGATTTTTGTAATACCCAATACGTGAGGGTGATTTTTGTAATTAGACCTTACCTGAGGGGGATATTCGTAATTTACCCTTATAAAACTTAGCTTCACATAAATTGCATTTTTCATATCAAAACTTTTTTTTATATATTAAGTATTATATTTTTTGAAAAAATACATTTAATTGTATAATTTCACCATTCGTTACATTTTCTTTCTACATCAATTTGGACCAATATTGCTATAACTCATTCATTACAAGGCCAAATTTCATATTCTTTATATGGGAAGAAAGCTCTTGACGAGAGATTTCTAACGATATAAATTGCAGCTCATGAAACGGAATAAACAATCGGCGGAAAATAAATAAAGTTTCAGGATATAAATCAAAATTAAATCATATCTTATAATCTACAAGGAATCATAATACAATAATTTTCAGGTATGATATAAGGCACATAATCATGCGATTTTGGTGAAAAATTGACGGAAAAAGAAAATGTATCGAGGAAGATAAAATCATGGTATTAAATATATTTTTTTTCCAAAAACATGGTATTAAATATATAAAGTATGTAAATATTTAGTATGAAAAGTGCAATTTCTTCTTTTCTTTTGTGTAAACTTTTGTTATTAAATCACCAGTCATTACCAGTGGCGAAGCTAGGAACAATTCTTTGGGGGGGGGGTAATTTTTTTCTTTCAAATAATTTAATTTCTTAATATTTTGTGTTTCCTCAATATTTTGATACAATGACAAAAAAATATGATAAAGCAATACACACACAAAAAAAAAACAAAAAAACAAAAAAATTGAAAATATAAATATTTAAAAGAATAAGAATCATTTAAACTGTAATCGACAAATTTTTATTGAATATAAATAGTTATTATCGAATCCGCTTTATAAGAGTCAACAGTTTCTTTTGAAAAAATATAATATATAAGTATGTAATCGATTAAAAAAAATCATTTTCAATTAGGTTATGAGATCTACTTCAACATAAAATATTTGTTCCCTAAATATTCTTCAAAAACTAGAAGAAATAATTTTGTTAAAAAAAGAATATAATGAGATATTTTAATTTATATTTATTAGCTTTACCAAGAGAATAAAAAAAATATGTATAAAATGTCAAAAAATAAAATGCTCCCCAAAGGAATCAAACTCAGAACGACAAGGAAGGAGAAAACATATTACCTTAACCAGCGCACCATTAGTGATCTTACTTATTAGGCTACTACATAGTTATATATAAACAATATTTTTCTTGGGGGGGGGGGGGGGGGGGGCGACCAGCCCCAATGACGCTCCGCGCGCCACTGGTCATTACTAGGGCTGTTCATTCGGTGAAAACCAAACCGAACCGAACCGAAGTTTCGGTTCTTGATTTTTTCGAACCGAACCGAACATCCTAATTCGATTTTCGGTTTTAACCGAAATAATTCGGTTCGGTTTGGTTCGGTTTCGGTTTAACCAAAATTTTATATTATTGATACTTTATTAAAATTTTATAATCAAATACTAAATCATTTATCATAAAAAACATCAAATTAATAGGTAACCATGACACTAAACATTATTAAACATTACATAAAACTAAATAGTAAAGTGGTTAACATTTAAAAATCATCAAATGACATAAATTAAACAACTAAAATTCATATCATAGGCATAAAATTAAAGAATTTTACAATACAACTGCAAAAACTAACATTTAATAATCCTCAATTGACATGAATTGAAAAAAAAAATATATTCATATCCATAGGCATAAGATTAAAGAATTTTAAAGTCCGTAAAATCGAACAAAAAATGTTAACCTTTGAATCAAAAATTCGGTTTTCGGTTCGGTTCGGTTAACCGAACAAAAATAACCGAACCGAACCGAAAACCGAATTTAGGCCAAATCTCAAAACCAAAAACCGAACCAAATAGCTTTGGTTCGGTTCGGTTTTCACCGAACTCATTTTGGTTCGGTTGGGTTCGGTCGGTTATCCGAACCGTGAACACCCCTAGTCATTACATTATAATCCAAGTAAAAAAAATCTAATCTAATCTAATCTAATCTAACTTACTATTATTTCAAGGGTGTGTTTTGATCAAATTACTCAATTTTGACCCAAATTCTATTTTCTCCCGTTTTTGAATTTCTTTAATTTGGTAAAAAAATTATGATTGGCCCAACTACTTTCTGAAACCCACATCTGCCATTTTAAATAATTCTCAAACCGTCCACTACCCCATGATATGCCAAACTTCATCCATCTCTAAAGAACAAAAACCTTATTCCTCCCAGAAGCTGCTCGATCTACTCCCTTTTTTTCTCATTTCAATCTTTATTTCATTTTCAGCCAATTCCAGTACATGTAACTTATTGGAGTTATGCTGCCTTAATTTGCAAGGTTGAATGTTTGTATTATGGTATGATTTTTCTTAAAAGCTGGGCTACACATTTGGGTTCTACATCGACATACGTGTAAGTATAATATTTTTTTTTTGGTATCTATTCGCATTTCTTATAATTGGCCTGTGTTACAGAATTATGAATTTGATGGAGTTTTGCTCTTTGTTGCAGTTTACACAAGTACGTTTCCTAACATAGTTGTTATTTGAGCATAGGTATATACTATTTTTAGTTTATCTTCGTAACTCATTCTTCCCATTCCTATCTCCAACCTTTAGATTCTTCGGATTAAGTCCATATATATATATCCCATCTAGCTATTTAATTTGGTTTTAATTCTTGCAGTTTACCTCACTTTTAATCATTAATGTACAACAACAATTTTGTTCTTCATTTGTGCTTGAATGGAAGGACTATAAATTGAGTAAAGCAGAAGGTCATGCAAGCTTGGTTCTAACTTTCTTTCTAGACTCTTTAAATTATATTTATGTATGTGAAAATATTTTTTGTATTGAAACTATAAATCATATAATTAGAAGTTGTTATCTTGACACATATTCCTTATGTTTCTTTGTGCTTTAGATTTATTCAAATGCAGTTATATGTTAAAAAACTGTAAGAGAATATTACTGCCAGGATATGAAACTTATGTGGTGTATAGTATATGATTTAGAATGTCACCGTGTCATTTAAATTTTCGGCAATTAGTCATTTCATTTTCATCTTTTAGAGTAGAACTTTACTCTAATTTGTAAAATGTCTACCTTTTTCTGTATCATATTTGATGCATTATGCATAGGATCATATATACTTATTCCCACTTTATTTTATTATCAATACGTGTAAAGTTTTTGATGCGGTTATATGGTTCATGTTGTGAATTTTCGGATTGAGTGGAAGATTTGGGTGGTGAAGAGTTAATTAATTGGTAACTATCTCTGCAAGATTGCTACAGATATCTCTTATTACTCAAACATTTTTCATATGCACTATTTCTTCCCAAGTATAACTTAGGTTTGTTGTTTTTCGTTTTTCCTTTTCATGTACATGTATTTCTAAGCTATAATTGTAGTTAGTTGAAATTTTTTGTGTCTGTTTGTTTTTGTTTCCATAAAACATTCACTTTTCTTTCTTCAAATTCTGATATATATTTTTATACATTGAAACTCTTCTTATATCCCACGTACATAACTAAATGTATATTCATTGATAAAAAAAAAATAAATAAATAAATACAAACAAGATAAATCAAAGGATCAATACTAGGACAAACCCTTAGCACACCTGGAACAAAATATACAAGAACTGGTCCAAAAACTTGAAATTACATAAACAAAGAAATTGTACAAGTATTCCAACAACAAAAATCAATAGCAGGAAGAAAAAAACTCAAAATTAAGGGGGGGGGGGGGGAATTCAACAATTTCTTAATGGAAAAACTATGATATTTCATTTAGTTAATGTGTTTTATTAGATAATATTTAACACAATAACATGGGACTGGGATCTATTATTCATTGAATTTTAGCTTTGCCAATAATCACCTCTAGACTACGACAGTACGACCTGCTGCGTAAATTTTTGTTATATTATAAAATTAAAAAATTAAAAAATAGGCATTTTATCAAAATTAATAAATGTGAACTGATAATTAAAAAGAAATTACGGAAACTGTAATGAATACCACAAACATACAAATAAATACATAACAAAATATAGACTACCGGGAGTGAAAAAGAAATATAAAAACACTCGGACTAATGATGTCTTCGTAACTTCGCTAACACACATAGAGTTGCATTTAATTCACTTCATCAACTATATCTAATTCAACAATTAAATTAAAGATTGCGGATTTATTAATTAATAAACTAATTTGTGACTGGAAATTAAACAACTAGATAATCAATGAAGAAAACACTTAGGAATAACATCATCACTGCTCTTTGTACAGTTTATATTTTATGCTTTTGAAGTTAATTATTTTACCTATTACCTGTTTAATAGTTGTATAGTTGAATTAACTTTTTATTTTATTAACAAGACACTCAATCTTCAAAAATTGTAAATTAGGCACAATTCTTTATAAAAAAAATACCAAATATTATAAATTAGGCACCTATCTTTATGAAAAATTGTACTCAGTTTGGTGAGAACCAAACGTCTAATGGATTTCTTCAAACAATGTACAAATATACCACAAATTCATCATCTCCAAAAATTGAATTTTGAAAATAAAATAAAGTTAATTTTGGAATCAAAACTGAGCAACATAGCATATATTTAGTTATACATGGACGATACCAATTTATCCCTATGTGATATGCATAATATTTAATTTAGAATTTAGGATTTTATCCTTTACAAACAGGGTTTTTTGGTTACTCTAAGATTATTCAAGTAATTCTACATGGGTGGCCACACCTCAAGAATTTAGCCTATATATTAGTTAGTGACTTAAATGTCAACCGTGTGTTTAAATGTCAAACCGCCCAGCCCGTTTCCTCCTCGTTCCTCAGCCCACCCCGGCCCCTCCTTCGCTGCCCACCCTGACCCCACCCCCAACCCGGCCATCTTCTAAACAATATTTTGTTTGGGCTCGGCCCGAGTTCAGATAAACTTGTTCGCAAGTACTCGAAGGTTGTAACGTGCAGTATATTTGAATCAACTTTTCCCTACTCTCAAGCAACCGACAGACCCACTATGATAAAGACATAGGGTCTGTTTGTTTGGTGTTTGAAAAAATAGTTTAGGAGAGCAGTGGAAGTTTGTGAAATAATCTTGATTTACGTAATGTTGTTTGTTTGAGTTTTGAGAGAGTAATTTGAGAAATAAAGTAGGTGTAGGTTTTTTGAAAGAGTTAGGTTGTAAATGTAAGATGTGTAAGACTTTATGTCAAATCATGTTTGTTGTGAGATAAATTGTGTAAGAGATAAATTACTTTATGTCAAATCAGAGTAGAGTTTATATATGTTTTGTTTAAAGATAGGAAAATTGTTGTTTGTTTGGGTTTTGAGAGAGTAATTTAAGAAAATTGACAAATGAAAAATTTATTTAAAAAAAAAGAAAACGTATTTGTTTGGCATTTTCCAAACACGAAATTTTTTTGAGAAACGCAAACAAACAGGCCCATAAAAGTTAAGGCATTTATTCCTTTTTTGTCTCACGTATAATATATTGAACTTTTTAAGAAAAAGTAAAAGCTATTTTACAATACTAACAAAAAGTAAAATTCATTGGCATTTATACCTTTCCCTCACGTATAATATATTGAACTTCTCTCTCCCTCTCCATCTCTGTTTTTCAAGAAACCTTCTGATCTTAAGGCCGTGTTTGGATGGGTTTTGGCCCGGTCTCGCATGTTTCGTGAGACCGAGGCAAAACCCTTTCAAATGAGTTTTCGCCAAACCCATAAATCATCAAAAACTTATTCAGAAACTCACACTCAAACTCTTCAGACCTATAAAACATTGATTTGACGCCTACCACCCACTTTTCCCCCCAAATCTCACTAAAAAAGACATTGATTTGACACCTATCACCTACTTTTTCCCCCAAACTCAATCCAAGTGGGGTTTCAACTTATTTTAACCACAAAACCCAAGAGCTATAACCCATCCAAGTGAAGTCTCAAAGGTTTCATCGAAACCACCCAAATCAATTTTTTTAAACCGAGACCCATGAAACCGAGCCAACACCCATCCAAATAGACCCTAAAAACATTTTCGTCCTCTCTTCACCAATTCAAGAAATCAATGGTTCAATTTAATTGAGCTTTATGTAATAATTTATGGTGTCACTTCTTCAGCTCCAACGAAGCCCAGTTTGTTTTTTCCCCAAACATTTCCTGTTTGAAATGAAGATTTCATGTTTCACTTTGGCCAAAATCAAATAATTGAGAAAATCAAATAATTATGAAGATTAGTGTGATTTTATTCCAAAGATAGAAATTCCCGAAGTGATTAAAGAAGGAAAATTATATGGTTTCTGGTGTGTGTAAACTATTCACGTCAGTGCCCCGCTGCTCATCACGTTCACGAGCTTGACGAGTCAAACAAAGGAGTGGGTGAACTCGGTTCGAAATTTCATTCGAGCCTCAAAATTTGTTCAAGCTCGGCTCAAACAAAAATCGAACGAGTTCAATCGAGTTCATGCCGAGCCGATTCTGAATTTGGTGTTTTTGGGTGCAAGTTTGGGCTTTTCTGCAATTAAGGTGATTATGATTCCATATAAGTGCCTTATTTTCGTTCGATTAAGTTAACTAGCCTATTCCCGTGCACAAACCTAAATAATTTATTTTAGTTTACATTAAAATAAATTATAATGTGTTATTCAGTACAATTTTCATAATTGTGAAAATTAGAATATGAATATTTTTTTACCGTGTATTTTGGGGATGCAAGTTGTTGAGTTGTTCTTAATTCGAGGGTATTAAGTGCTAATTCTGTTTTGGGGGTCAAAGTGTCAATTTTTCAAGTTTTGAAGGTGTAAAGTGTAAAAGATCTACAATTGAATTATCTATTTTGCTCTTGATTCTGGTGGTCATTTTTACCTGAAAATAAGAGAGAATACAAAGTGCTAAATTTTTCATATTTCGGGGATGCAAACTGCTAAATTTGAGTTTTGGGGACAGAAAGGGTCTATTTTTTATATTTTTAGGGGTGCAAACCGCCAAATTTGAGTTTCGGAAGTATTCGAAAGTACGAAGTGCTATTTCCTATATTTTGGGGTATAAAGTGAAAAAATACCCAACCTTTCAAGCTTATCATGTAGCTAGGGATTTAAATAATGATGCACAAAGCATTGTTTCAAGTGGCGTTTCACTTTCTCTTTTGTACTTCCTAGCTCTATAGGTTCAATTGTATGAAGTAATGAAATACAAGTTGACTTCAATTAAAAAAAAAAAAAAAGAAAGAAATACCAGTTGATTTCTAAAATAAAAAATATTAAAGACTTACGACATATGTGGCCCACGCAAGAGACAATTTGAAGCTATAATTTTGTATACGCTTTAACTATGAAGGGCCATAGGTAATTTGATTTATTTTATACTCCACATATAATGGATAAATACTTTGAACCAACCTCCAATTTGGCAAAATAGTTAAATTGTGTCAAAATCAAATCAAACAATATTGAAATTTTTTTCTCTTCCTCCGTGGAAGTCTCTTTTCTCTTCCTTAGTGGAGAGTTTTTTTCTTTGGTAGTTTGGATCATTATGCCTGCTCTAGTTTCTCACTCCAATTATCTTGTCTTTGCTAAACTCCTAGCCTTCTCTTGGTTTGAGTTTTGAGTGTTTTGTTTTTCTCCCCCGCCCCTCCCCTAACCCTAATTTTTTGTGCTTTGTTTTTTTGCCTGTCTTTCTTTTTGTGCTCTTTTGCAGGGTTGCGGCTGCACTAGGTTTGATTTTCCAAGAACTCTGCCTGTTCTTGTCTCGTCTGCTTCCATGGAGATCCCAGACTTCGATCTAGGCAATAAGTTGAATATTACTGAAATAGAGGAGGGAGTAGAGATTTCTGGAGAGGATTGGGATAATTGTAACTCATCCACAGATTTGCTATTGGTTGGTAAAATTCTTGGCAATCGATCGGTCAATATAGAGACTTTACGGACGATTCTTATGAAATCATGGAGTCCGGGTAAAGGTCTTGATATCAAGCAAATTGGAAATGGCAGGCTGATTTTTTCATTCTTCCATAAAATCGACTGGAAAAGAGCATTTTATGGGGGTCCTTGGTCTTTCGATAAAAAGCTCATTGTCCTTAATTCTATAAAGGGTGAGGAAAATCCGTTGGATACCAGTCTCGTTTTCTGCGACTTCTATGTCCATATCAAAGGCCTACCTTTGAATATATCAAACAAAATCATGGTTGACTTGATATGCAAGAAACTAGGGAAGTTCGAGGGCTTACATGCTGATCCTAAGTCCTTGTTGATTGGAGAAAGCATCCGGGTCAGAGTAGGAATCGATATCACGAAACCTATACCTAGATTCATGAAGATTAAGAATGATAGGGGCGACATAATAATTGTTACGTTCGGGTACGAAAGGCTGCCCAACTTTTGCTACTTTTGTGGGATGTTAGATCACATGTCAAGCTCGTGCGACAAGAGATATGAGGGGGATTCTGAACCTACTCAAGAAGACCTACCCTACGGCAAATGTCTTAGAGTCAGTTCAAATGGTAGCTCAAATTCGTCTCTAAGTTGGCAAACTATGGCTGGTACGTACGTGGATAATAGGAGCAAAAACGAAGGAAGCAAAATGAATTTTACTAGTAAGGGAGCCGATATCTTCTCGCCAAGGTGCAAATTTGAAATTCCGGTAAAAAGCGCCACCGTCGGACAATCATCGAAGGGTAACACGACTGGGAAAGATAATAAGGAAAGTCCGATTATTTTGGAAGAGGATCAGGATAACTGCACTAATTTCGAAACAGGGAGAAAGCTAAGGATTTGGTTGATTCTCGCTTATCTAAGGATTCTCCTTCCAATTTGAACACTGTAGGTAACCCCATTGATAAAGGCAAAATGAAGTCCATTGAATGTGATTCACCCATTTGTGCTAATAAGACCAATCCCATTTTGCTAGGCGGTAATCCTTCCTTTAAGTCTCAAACCAACCAGACAGCCCATACTACACCCCCCCACTGGCCCAACTAATTCGATTAAATCTACCCCAACTCCCTTAGAAGCAACTAAAACGCTTATACCAACTGACCTCCTTATCAAACTTTGCAACATAAAGCCTTCTTCCCATCCTAGCCCAAACCAGATCGATTTCTATGACTCTACCATATCCGAACCAACCGACTCCATTCCTAAACCCGACCCATCAAAAAAAAGGAAACTCTGTTCCTCTAGCAGCCATCCCTCATGTCTCCCCCCTCCCTCCGCTGAAATTACTCTTCCTCCAGCCAAGCTCCACTACAACACCATGGAAACCATGAACCCTCCCTCACTTAATCACACTCCTAACCCTGTTACCACGTCTTCTCCACTGACTACCGCTGGCCAGACCCATACCATCCCCAAATTAGAAGACATCCCTAACCCCCCGTCGTCCAACAACCTTTACCTCGTCCCTGTGAAGACCGAACCCAACACCCTTTCCACTAAGTCTAAACTCGTCCCCGTAGGTGGTAATAGAAACAAGGGCAAAGAGAATAAGAAACCCAATCCTTCTCCTTCCTTCCGAAAACCCCTGAAACAGCTGAACCAGACCGTCCCAACCTCCACGGCTATTAGTAAACCGAAGTCTTCAAATGGCAAACGGAAATTTTTTGATCTAGGTGAGAATTCGAACTCTTTCTTCGATTTTAGCTCGGATTGTCAGATTACAGCGGAAAACGAGAAGGAAAGCAGGCTTTCAAAAAAACCATACAACTGCATCTCAAAGGCGGAGGCTGCCGAGCAGCCCCGCCTATCGAAATGAATTGCCTAGCTTGGAATTGCCGAGGTTTAGGGGGTTCCTCGGCAATTCGTTATCTCGGATACCACATTCGGGATCACAACCCCCAAATTATCTTCCTATCCGAATTGATAGAAATAGTGTCCTGCAAGCCAGCTGTATGGCTGACATTAATTGTAATTAATGAGGAACTATTCAATTTAGATTAATAAATGCACTTTTATTAAATGGTCAACTTTATCTTATGTAATATTTGTCTACGCATAAGGATAGAAGTCCTTAGATCACAGGGCTATGGGACAACCCGTGGACTGATCTCTAAGGCCGTGATCTAGAATATATTCAAGAGTCGTAGAATCCAATCGAGATAGGACATCGTTGGATTCGGTTAGACTCTCACTTTTGTGTATACTCCGATGAACTGGAGGACGCTGGGGTCCACGAGCGTGACTGGGATAGTCGATACACATAAGTGGGTGGCTTGCTGGGATGGCAAGTGCACTGAATACCCCAATTAGGAAATAACTCACCATGGAAGCGGTAGTCGCATATCGGGGTTGAAGTTATTCCAATTTACAATAGTATACGAGGAACGATCCCTAACAACTTGAGATGATAGGGTTTATCTGGTGCGAGAACGTCTATGCTTTGATGTGAGTTCCGACTGACTGGGGATCGCCAGAAAGTCTCTGTGGACTCATGTTGGGTATAGAGGAACTCGTATGCAGATTCATATCATCAACAAAGGATCCATTGACCCGACTTGATAGGTTGGGAAATTCTCCTATGGATTTCTGTGAGAAATTAATTCTGGTAAAATCCTTGGCCAAGGTAACTGACGACTTTATGTAAGTAGCTCATAAAGATTAAGTCAAAGAGAATTTATTTCGAGACCAGAGTACATAAGGTCAAGACAAAAGAAAAAGGGAATCCGATAAAAGACCATACCCTTAAGTCTCGACTGGGAGATTGATCGATGGAGAGATTTTGTCGTATATGGAAATTGTAAATGATAAAAGGTTCACTGAATTAATTCACCAGTGATTGGGCTCCATGGGCTTGTGACTGGACATCGACCGTGGAGTGTGGGAGAATTCCCAAATTAGCAGGGGTGCTAATTTTGGAATGATTAATCGACAGAGTGTTCGATTAATTTAGAGTATTAATTGCTCGAGTAATTAAATAATATTTAATTACAACCCACGGCCAATTATGTGGTGAACCTACGGGGGCATACACAATACACAAGTAGCGAAAGCGAGGAAACAAGAACGAACCAGTCGACTGGGTCGACTGGGTCAAAATCGACTGGGTCGATTAAATGGGTGGGTCGACTGGGTCGACCCATATGGAACGAAAATGGATCCAATTGGAATTGGATCAAGATTATAAATTAAATTGGAATTTAATTTATTAGTAAATTAATTAATTAGGATTTAATTAATTAATGAAATAATTAATTAGACTTGGAGTTTAATTAATTAATTGGGAGATGATTTAATTAATTGGGCTATTTAATTGGGAGATTAAATAAAGCCCTGAAAGATTAATTAATATGGGCCATGAATTAATTAGAAGACTTAGTCTTCTAATTAAAGAAGGCCATGGCCCATGTAGGAGAGAGAAGACCTAGTCCTAATAGGACTAGGATAGAAAGAAAACTATAAATAGCTTTCTTCTAGTTATTTTTCACACAACTCCTTAAGCAAAAATTGAGCAAAGCAAAAAACTCTCTCCCTCTCCCTACCAGATCGGCCGAACCACTTCTTCCCTGTGGAAGAATTTTTCGTCTTCGTTTTGTTCCCAAATCGTTCCTAAAACCTAGATATTAATATAGCCTATGTTCTAGTCGATTAGGTATATTAATTTTCGTGATATTGTGGTGTATCAACTCGTAGAGGCGCAACACGTGGGGCGCTACCAAAAGGTGTGGGTCGATCAACCGGGGTCAGAATTCAGAGCTCATATTGCTAGCCTAGGATTTGCAAGGAGACAGGTATAAACGAGAAAACTTATACTGTCATTTATTTATATTTATATATATATACAACTAGAGAATATCCTGGCAAGATTCTTTAAGAGGCCCTAGAAATATTTTATATTCCGCTGTGCCCAGGGCTGTTTTTCTTACCGAATCCCAACAGTGGTATCAGAGCCAGCTCTAGGCTTTGTATATATATGAATTTGCGAATTCTGTGTTTATTAAATCATATGTTTGATTTATATGGCTAGTTCTATAACTTTGCATGTTTTAGGACTTTATAGTTAACTTAGAGTTAATGGGTAATTTTAGATTCGTATTTTTTATCATGTTATTTTAATTTTGGATTATGATTTAATTGAGACTTTTTTTAATTAAATCAAAAGTAATCAAAAAAAAAAAAAAAAAAATTTTTTGAAATTGGGTTCGACCGCGGTGGCACGCGGCGGTGCGCAGCAGCGCACCGCGGCTGGGCGGCCACCGCACGCTGCCGCACGCGGCAGCACGCACACAGCGCGCTGGCTGCGCGTGTCGCGCACGGCAACTGCCTACGGGCAGTCTGCCGCGCGTTGGCTACGCGCAGCAGCACGCTGCTGCGTGCTGTCACGCGCAGCAGCAGCCGCTGCGTGCGGCTCACGCGCGGCCTCCGTGGCCGCGTGTGTGCTGCCACGTGGCGGCACCCTGTTCGTCACTCCGTGGCTGAATTTTGGTTGGATTCAATTACTGCCTATTTTGGATGTCCTGAAAATCTTGGAGAATTTTAGAAGATTAGGATACTTGGAGTTTTTGGATAAGGTAGTTATTCTGTTAGAATTAATCACTACCTTAATTAAACTAATCAAATCAAAATAGGATTATCTTGAGAATCTTGGAGATTTAGGAATATTGGGAAACTTAGAGTTTTGGATAAGGTAAGAATCTTAGAGATTTAGATTACCTTAATTAACCAATCTTAATCAAGATAGGATTTGTAGATTACTTGGAGCTCAAGTAAGAGCTAATTAATCTTAGAGGTTAATTGTTAATTCAAAATTAATTAACTTGGATAAAATTTATGAATTAAAATTAATGGAGCCGGTAAATTTACATTTTTGCCCTTATGTGAATTTATGCATGTTCTTGAGTGAATATGTGGACTGGTCGATTTTGCCCTTAAGCCCTGTGTTGATTTTGGTTTATTTAATTTTGGGTTGTAATTAAATGGGCCTGATTGGTGCCCTTGCTTGCGCAAACAAATGTAATAGAATAGGACCATTTAAATTATGTAAGCTAGGCTTAGATTAGGCTTGGAGCCGAGAAGACCTCATGAAGACTTGGAGATCCACATGGAGGCCCATTTACCTTGGAGGACATGGAGGCCCAATCAAGCTGGATATTACAAGAAGGCCCATGATGTATGGGTTTAAAAATTGTAATAGTTAGGACATTTAATTTTCACCCTAGACTGACCAATTGATTCATCACATGGCTCGTGATGGATCGCATAGGATGGGCAATCGACCAATCATATCTTGCTAGGTGATGAATGTTTACTTTTTCGCACATTATTCTTTGATGTATGAGATGCATGCTTAGGATAGAAAACGTAAACAAGATAAGCATAATCTGATGAGACCTCGCACACTTAGAAACCTCCAATTGAACTTAAAATTCAATTAGAATATTAAATCGAATAACGGGCGCATATGAATAGTGTCTATGGTCCGAGCCTATCCAATTACTAGGTCTTAGGCATATTGTACGAATATATCTCGATGTCTCACGAGTCGTGGGTCGAGCTATAGGAAGATAATATGTCTATTGCCTCGATGCACGAGTTTAGTGCCAAGGGAGGGGATAGCAAGGTTTTAGGCGCTGTCTCACGAGTCGTGGGGCGTCT
>CM064883.1:69183082-69305524 GCA_003313485.2 Penstemon barbatus | reverse complement strand
AAGCATTACTAGCGATTAAAGGGCCGGAAGATCATTCGCCTTTAGCAGCAGAAGCAGCAGCAGATCATAAATCATCTCCGTTTGGTCATGCTGCGGCTGAATCATCAAGCATTGAAATGGACAACCTTAATACCACCAAAGTCGATATTCCTGAAGATATTCCGACCCCTCTTGACAATCAATCTGGAAATAAAGACCTTTTGACAGGCCCTGTAGTAATCATGTTAATTATCAATACAAAAAAAAAAAAAAAAAAAAAAAAAAATTGGTTGAAAAAAGACTAGATAATTAAGTAGAAAATTTTCATTTGAGGAAAGATCTGCATTTTGTATTATATACTGGTGCAGACATGATGGGATATTTCAAGAATGATGTATAGTGTTTTTTGCTGGTGTTCATTATGAAACATGGTTTCTTTCATTCACTTTTTTCTTTTCAACTCTTTTATTAAATCAAGTCTGATGTTCTTATGAGGATAATTCCCTAAAATGCACACAATGGAGGATGAATTTTGAACTAAATTTGTGCTGTAAAATGAGCTATAGCGGTTGCATTTCAAAATTGGACATTTATTGTGGGTACATTGACAACTACATCATTTATATCGAATTTATTCACACTTATAAATTTTCATTGGCAAATAAAAATCTACTCATTGTTAAAGTGCATATAAATAGACCAACCTTACTACACATTAATATATAATTTTCATACTTATAATCCATATTTAAAATTTTAAATAAGTTTGTAAAGTCCAATACTCCAATATATTTGATCATTTGTTTATACTTTTCATTTTTTGTTTTTGTTAACTTTTTTCCCTTGGCCTATACGTAGGGGTGTAAACGAGCCGAGTAGTATTAAATGGGACATTGTTTAACCTTGGTTTGAATTTTATCGAGCTTAAAATTTTGTGTTTGAGTTTGGTTTAATTTCTTAACGAAGCGAGCGCTCGAGCCGAATATTGAGTAGCTTGGTATTTTACATGTATTTTTTTTCTTCATATTTAGCTTATCGAGTAGAGCTTCAAAACTTATCAAACTAAAAATCATGTTCAAATTTATTTAATTTATTTGATGAATCGAGCTCAAACGAGCTTTTACGGAACGAAATCGAGCCGAATATCGAATATGTTGATTTGATTTTCGGCACTACATATATGTTAGTTATAATTAATATACATTGGAAATTTTTGATTTAGCTGCATCATAAAAGTGACATATGATTTCTGATTTTCTGTACAATGGTTAATGGATTGGATGGTTGAACCTCTAAGCCTGCCCAGTTACGTTTCTGGCCCACTTATAATGGTTTGGTTCGACGATGGTTTTGGGCCAAGCTGGTTTCGTTGGCCTAAATTGCATGATTATGCAAGCAGTAGTTGGTAGGAGTATTACTTGTCAATCTTTTATTTATTTTTTATTTTTTTGGGGTAAATATCACTTTTGGTCCCTCTTATCATTAACTTTTTACAGAGTGGTCTCTCTTATATTTTTTTCTCACTTTAGTCCCTACTATGAATTATTTATTTCACTCTAGTCCTATTATGAATTATGTGTTTCACTTTAGTCCTTATCAGGTGGTTCTGATAACACGTGACATGCATATGAATATTTTTTAGGGCATTTTCGTCTGTTCGCTATTGAGACCATTTGAGATATTGTTTAATTGGTGAGCAATTTTGGTGTTTGAAAAATATTTTGGGAGAAAACTTTAGTTTGGAACGAAATAGACGATTAAGTTGGACTGGAATGAAAGCCTAGTTTGGAAGATATCAAATTTTTACTTTTTTTTCAAATGATTAGAAAGATGAAAATATCCATATTAGTTTACTTGAAATGACGAAATTGCCCTTATGAGCATATCATATGTTATCGGAACCGCCTTGGAACACCTGAAAAGAACTAAAGTGAAACAAATAATACATAGTAGAAACTAAACTGAGAAAAAAATATAAGAGGGACCACTATATAAAAAATTAATGATAAAAGGGACCAAATGTGGTGTTTACCCTTTTTTTTTTTCGTTTTGATATTCCTTACATCCAATTTAAAATGATATTTTAAGGTGCATGCCTAAATGTTGTTAAGTGGTATTGGGAGATTAGATTCAAGTCACAGTCAATTTGTCAACCTAAGCAATTTGGAATGGAGACTGTTGTATAGGTCATGATACTTATAATTAATATTGATGCTTACATGTGAATCTTCTAGAGTTCTAATGAAAGTTCAAACTTTTTAAATTTTCAAATACCTTATATGATGTGAGCCTTTTTTTCTAATATTTTAGATGTTTATACTTTTTAAATATTAATATATACGAAAAAATTTATTTAAATAGGGCTCGGCTGAATCCATAGTAATTAAATGATAAGTGCATACAATTATTTTGGAATTTGATGAAGCTCTTAGGTGAAATTAAGAAGGGTGATTAGATGAATTTGGACAATTCAGATCTGGACAATAATTTTTCTAATATATGTAGTGTTATATGACATTATCAAATTAATATTGAAATATATTCAAAAAATAATAATACTGAAATGAAGTAATTTATTATTTAGTATCATTATCATTATCAGTTTTTTATAATTGAATCAAATTGATCAATAAACTGTATTCGAGTATAAATTTTGTTTACAAAATCAACTATTAAGTTCATTGAAAGGAAGTAAATGAGAAGGAATGGAACTAGACTATCTGGTAAAGCAAGTCCAATTAAGCAGTCAAGGTATATATTATCTTGTCCCTAAATTTTCACTATTTTTTTTTTGGATGTCACACAATAACTGTCTCTTTCTTTAAATAAAATTATTCTTTTTAAAAATATCATCTCACATATAGTAATTAACAATACAACTAGCTCTCACCCACTGCTCTTAAGAATATTTATATAAAAATACCTAAAAATTTTATATTTATAATTTTACTTAAAACTCCGCTCAAAAGATAGAAACATAACGAATGAAGTGAGTACTTAATGGTCTATTTGGATGGGTTTTGGCTCGGTTTCATTGGTCTAGGTTTTAAAAAATTGGTTTAGGTGGTTTCGCTTTAAGACTTCTTTTAGATGAGTTTTGACTTCTTGAGTTTTGTGGTTTGAATAAGTTGAAACCCCACTTGGATTGGGTTTGGATGTTGGGGTTTAGGGGAAAAAATAGGTTTTAGGTGTCAAATCAATGTCTTTTTTAGTGAGATTTGGGGGAAAAAGTAGGTGTTAGGTGTCAAATTAATGTTTTATAGGTTTGAAGAGTTTGAGTGTGAGATTCTGAATATGTTTTTGATGGTTTTATGAGTTTGGCAAAAACTCATTTGAAAATGTTTTAACTCGGTCTCGTGAAATCCGTGAGACCGGGCCAAAACCCATCCAAATACAGCCTAAAATGACAGGTAGATTGATTGTTGAGATAAGATCTTATGTGATCATATGGGATCGGGTTGGGGTAAAGCATCCATTATGTATAATTGGGGTTGGCTCATGAACCGCCCGATTTTGAATATGGGCTAGGTGGGGTCCATAACTGATTTAACGAGTTGGTTTTAGTTTGAACCATTCTATTGGAGTCGACTATTCTCGAATCTGTCCAAAACATGATGATTGTTAATGTGGCCAAAATTATTCATGTGGGCTTTATTTTATTACTCCTATTATTATTATTTTGTACAAACGTACAGAAAGTGCTGAGCGTTGGTGCTTGATTTGATCGATCCAACAAAATTAAGTGGACCCTCTTGGACCAAAGTCAAATGTTTAGAGGCGTGCTAAGTGTAGTTTATTAATTTTATTATTATTTTATGTTTAATTTCGAACAAGTTGTGCAGATATTATATTTTGATCTTACTTCGTTTTGATATCCAAAATTGAGTCCGGCTGATTCCGGTTCACTTTTGGAGTACGATTCGGATTGACTTTGGATGATATATCAAATATGGATATGATAAAACATCAATATAATAAGTGGGTTTTGAAATTTTAAGTTTGGATAAGTGTCAAATCAATCAATTAATATAGAGTTTGAGAGAATTAATTTTAGTGGTAGGTGTTTAATCAATCACTTAGAGTGCTAGCTTTGTTGCTGGAACTAAATTTGAGTCGTTTTTAGTAACTGAAAAAGTGTACATGTCTAGTTTTAATTTCATGAGTATTTTTTGTAAATTAGAGTAAAATTCAATTTTTTTTGTCATAAAATATCATATATTTAAGAGGGATATTCCATTTATTTTATTAGTTATTATTGTTTTACCATAAAAAAATGATGGCTTTAAACGGTTGTAATAAATTATAAAATGATGACTGATTTAGTCACGACATCTTATAAAATTTGTTCTAAATTAAGATCATTATTTAGTTCATTTCACAATGGTAGTTTTCATGTTAAGTTTATCTGTTATTCAATGATGATGATACATGTTTCATCCGTTTCTTCACAAATTTCACTCGAACTTTCATCGATTTCACATGCACTCATCAATATAACGTGCATGTTTTCTTAATGGCTTCACCACTTTTTTCATCAACTTCACAATTTTTTTCACCAACTTCACCAGTGTTCACAAATTTCACCGAAGTTTCATAGATTCATATTTTTTTAACTGTTTAACCAGTTAATATATTTATTTTAGTGATATTTCCGCCTTTTTTTTTTTTTATCGATAATAAACTTTTTCTTTGCTTTTATCCTATCGATATCTAAGATTCCGGTATAGGCTCAATGTTTTCCCCTTTTTCCTCAATATTTTATTTCAATTTAAACTATTTTTATTTTTCCACCGATTTTATTTTTTGTCGGATAAAGTATAACCCGATTCACCTATTTCACTAATTTCTCATGTTATTCACCTGAATTTTTCATTGATTAATCATGTTTGAACCGACTTTAAGTTTTTTTGACTGATTTTACCCATTTTCATAAATTTTATTCGTCTTCATCCATTTCTATACAAATTTCACCCAAATTTTTATCCTTTCATATATATGTTCTCCCTATTTATTTTTTGTTTACCAGTTTACATATATTTTTTAGTGATTTACCCCTTTTTCATAGATTATAATATTTTTCATTGTTTTCCCTTTTTGGTCGATTTCTTTTATTTTATTTTTCCGTTTTTGTCGATTAAACTATTTTTTAACATTTTACACTCGTTTTTATTATTTTAACACTCATTTACCTATTTTACATATTTTTTCACTGATTAACATGAAATTCACCTAAACTTTACATTGATTATTATGCTTTTAATGATTATACGTTTTTTTTAACCCATTTTACCTTGTTTTAACTGGCTTTACCCGTTTTACTGGATTTCACCGGTTTCATCATTTTTCTTACAAGTGCCATTGGGATTAATTTTCATTGATTTCACAAACTATACCTTTTTTAACCGAATTACCCGTTTTCATCAATTTTCTACAAATTTCACGCAAATTTTTTTCAATTTCAAATGTATTTACGATTTCACATACATTTTTATTTACCAATTTCACCCATTTTAACCAATTGCACTAGTGTTCACCAATTCACCCAGACTTTGTTCGATTTCAAATGTTTTCATTGATTTCATATATTATTTTTTTGATTTATGTAATTTTCATTGGTTTTACTAGTTTTTTGACCAATTTCACTAATTTTTCAAGAAAAGATTTCATGAAAGTACGAAGTTATGCATGCCATGATATTCTTAATATCTTGCTTCTCTAGCCAAATAAACATTAAGTACTTAGCAAAGTTATAAGCATTTTTTGTTCATTTATATATAAGTAAGATGCGTTTTTTCTATTTAAATATCACTTCACAACTCAAGTCTTTACCAAAAAAGAAAAAATAACTTAAATTGTTCTATTTTTATAATAAGTAGTATAGATAGACCTTGATACACATTTATTTTTATTGAAACGATTATTACATTATCACATAAATATCACTAAATCAGAAATTTCATTCGATTACAATCAAATCGCATAAAATCAACAATCAAACATTAGTATTAAACTAAAAGATAAAAAAACTTACTGCAGCAATAATCAAACTCAAAATCTCTTGATTTGGGCCTCTCGATCGATTTTATCATAGCTCATAAGCCTTTATGGATTTGGATAGAAAAATATTGCGAGCGTAAAACTTTTTCTTTTGAAAGTGTGAATGAATCTTCAATCTCATAGAAAATGTCTTGTCTTTACTCAAGCAAGTTGGTTATATTTTTCTATTTTTTTTTTCTTTTTATAACAAGGTTATATTTTTGTATTGGTTCCTACCTCCAATTCTACTTTTTCCCTTTCTCTTGCATTTTAATTGGGCTGTAAAGTTTAATATACTGGAAGTGGGAGAAGTACAAATCTGATCTGCACAGAAAATAAGTGGCATCAAAAAGTGAGTTTATTTGACAGAATCAAGTCTCCTTTATAGAAGCATCACAACTCTTATCACATCCTAAGTTTATCCATCCAAAATAATAAGACGAAAACTAGGAAAAAAGTTTGACTGACTCAAACAATATATTGCTCAAAGCCTCAAACTTACAATTGATATTCTCTTTGGAAAATTGCACTTTCCCCCTACACTTACTGTAAATTAAAGTTGCACTTTCTCTTTTGAACTTAAACTTTTGCACTGTCCATCCTAAACTTAAATAAATGTTGCACTTTTCGCTTAGAAACTCTTTTCCAATCGATTTTCCGATCCTGCCAACGTAGGTTACGTGAGAGGCATATGATAATGTGTGGGGTTTTTCTCGTTGTTTAAAATTATGGGGAGAAGGGCAAAATTTGAAGTTTAGGGGAGAAAGTGTAACAAGGGTGTAAGTTCATGGGAAAAAAGTACAACTTTGTTGTAGGTTTATGGGGCAAAGCTTCTTTTTTGCAATCAAATCATTCAAAATGAAATTTTAAACAATATGTATAATTTTGAACTTTGTCGTAGGGTTTAGGTGCAAGTTCTTGTTGCGTGCCAAATATAATACGCAAACTACGCAAGTATACGGTCGTTACAAGTAATATAAAACGATAAGTACATACCGAGTATCGAATCCCCACGAATGAGTAAAAGGTGGGAATAAACGAATCAATTAAAGGCTTATTCTATCTAAGAATGCTTGATACAAAAGGATCGAACCCAAATATTGATAAGGGTGATTTTATTTAACTACGAGCGATAAAATAAGTCTAACTACGAAAGCAAGTAAATGGGGAGTTAATTACGCGGTAAGGAGGATTCATAAGCTATTAGTTAAAGCAGATAAATCATGCGGTTGTTAGTGATAGAAATAGTGTCCTGCAAGCCAGCTGTATGGCTAGCATTAATTGTAATTAATGAGGAACTATTCAATTTAGATTAATAAATGCACTTTTATTAAATGGTCAACTTTATCTTATGTAATATTTGTCTACGCATAAGGATAGAAGTCCTTAGATCACAGGGCTATGGGACAACCCGTGACTGATCTCTAAGGCCGTGATCTAGAACATATTCAAGAGGTAGTAGAATCCAATCGAGATAGGACATCGTTGGATTCGGTTAGACTCTCACTTTTGTGTATACTCCGATGAACTGGAGGACGCTGGGGTCCACGAGCGTGACTGGGATAGTCGATACACATAAGTGGGTGGCTTGCTGGGATGGCAAGTGCACTGAATACCCCAATTAGGAAATAACTCACCATGGAAGCGGTAGTCGCATATCGGGGTTGAAGTTATTCCAATTTACAATAGTATACGAGGAACGATCCCTAACAACTTGAGATGATAGGGTTTATCTGGTGCGAGAACGTCTATGCTTTGATGTGAGTTCCGACTGACTGGGGATCGCCAGAAAGTCTCTGTGGACTCATGTTGGGTATAGAGGAACTCGTATGCAGATTCATATCATCAACAAAGGATCCATTGACCCGACTTGATAGGTTGGGAAATTCTCCTATGGATTTCTGTGAGAAATTAATTCTGGTAAAATCCTTGGCCAAGGTAACTGACGACTTTATGTAAGTAGCTCATAAAGATTAAGTCAAAGAGAATTTATTTCGAGACCAGAGTACATAAGGTCAAGACAAAAGAAAAAGGGAATCCGATAAAAGACCATACCCTTAAGTCTCGACTGGGAGATTGATCGATGGAGAGATTTTGTCGTATATGGAAATTGTAAATGATAAAAGGTTCACTGAATTAATTCACCAGTGATTGGGCTCCATGGGCTTGTGACTGGACATCGACCGTGGAGTGTGGGAGAATTCCCAAATTAGCAGGGGTGCTAATTTTGGAATGATTAATCGACAGAGTGTTCGATTAATTTAGAGTATTAATTGCTCGAGTAATTAAATAATATTTAATTACAACCCACGGCCAATTATGTGGTGAACCTACGGGGGCATACACAATACACAAGTAGCGAAAGCGAGGAAACAAGAACGAACCAGTCGACTGGGTCGACTGGGTCAAAATCGACTGGGTCGATTAAATGGGTGGGTCGACTGGGTCGACCCATATGGAACGAAAATGGATCCAATTGGAATTGGATCAAGATTATAAATTAAATTGGAATTTAATTTATTAGTAAATTAATTAATTAGGATTTAATTAATTAATGAAATAATTAATTAGACTTGGAGTTTAATTAATTAATTGGGAGATGATTTAATTAATTGGGCTATTTAATTGGGAGATTAAATAAAGCCCTGAAAGATTAATTAATATGGGCCATGAATTAATTAGAAGACTTAGTCTTCTAATTAAAGAAGGCCATGGCCCATGTAGGAGAGAGAAGACCTAGTCCTAATAGGACTAGGATAGAAAGAAAACTATAAATAGCTTTCTTCTAGTTATTTTTCACACAACTCCTTAAGCAAAAATTGAGCAAAGCAAAAAACTCTCTCCCTCTCCCTACCAGATCGGCCGAACCACTTCTTCCCTGTGGAAGAATTTTTCGTCTTCGTTTTGTTCCCAAATCGTTCCTAAAACCTAGATATTAATATAGCCTATGTTCTAGTCGATTAGGTATATTAATTTTCGTGATATTGTGGTGTATCAACTCGTAGAGGCGCAACACGTGGGGCGCTACCAAAAGGTGTGGGTCGATCAACCGGGGTCAGAATTCAGAGCTCATATTGCTAGCCTAGGATTTGCAAGGAGACAGGTATAAACGAGAAAACTTATACTGTCATTTATTTATATTTATATATATATACAACTAGAGAATATCCTGGCAAGATTCTTTAAGAGGCCCTAGAAATATTTTATATTCCGCTGTGCCCAGGGCTGTTTTTCTTACCGAATCCCAACAGTGGTATCAGAGCCAGCTCTAGGCTTTGTATATATATGAATTTGCGAATTCTGTGTTTATTAAATCATATGTTTGATTTATATGGCTAGTTCTATAACTTTGCATGTTTTAGGACTTTATAGTTAACTTAGAGTTAATGGGTAATTTTAGATTCGTATTTTTTATCATGTTATTTTAATTTTGGATTATGATTTAATTGAGACTTTTTTTAATTAAATCAAAAGTAATCAAAAAAAAAAAAAAAAAAATTTTTTGAAATTGGGTTCGACCGCGGTGGCACGCGGCGGTGCGCAGCAGCGCACCGCGGCTGGGCGGCCACCGCACGCTGCCGCACGCGGCAGCACGCACACAGCGCGCTGGCTGCGCGTGTCGCGCACGGCAACTGCCTACGGGCAGTCTGCCGCGCGTTGGCTACGCGCAGCAGCACGCTGCTGCGTGCTGTCACGCGCAGCAGCAGCCGCTGCGTGCGGCTCACGCGCGGCCTCCGTGGCCGCGTGTGTGCTGCCACGTGGCGGCACCCTGTTCGTCACTCCGTGGCTGAATTTTGGTTGGATTCAATTACTGCCTATTTTGGATGTCCTGAAAATCTTGGAGAATTTTAGAAGATTAGGATACTTGGAGTTTTTGGATAAGGTAGTTATTCTGTTAGAATTAATCACTACCTTAATTAAACTAATCAAATCAAAATAGGATTATCTTGAGAATCTTGGAGATTTAGGAATATTGGGAAACTTAGAGTTTTGGATAAGGTAAGAATCTTAGAGATTTAGATTACCTTAATTAACCAATCTTAATCAAGATAGGATTTGTAGATTACTTGGAGCTCAAGTAAGAGCTAATTAATCTTAGAGGTTAATTGTTAATTCAAAATTAATTAACTTGGATAAAATTTATGAATTAAAATTAATGGAGCCGGTAAATTTACATTTTTGCCCTTATGTGAATTTATGCATGTTCTTGAGTGAATATGTGGACTGGTCGATTTTGCCCTTAAGCCCTGTGTTGATTTTGGTTTATTTAATTTTGGGTTGTAATTAAATGGGCCTGATTGGTGCCCTTGCTTGCGCAAACAAATGTAATAGAATAGGACCATTTAAATTATGTAAGCTAGGCTTAGATTAGGCTTGGAGCCGAGAAGACCTCATGAAGACTTGGAGATCCACATGGAGGCCCATTTACCTTGGAGGACATGGAGGCCCAATCAAGCTGGATATTACAAGAAGGCCCATGATGTATGGGTTTAAAAATTGTAATAGTTAGGACATTTAATTTTCACCCTAGACTGACCAATTGATTCATCACATGGCTCGTGATGGATCGCATAGGATGGGCAATCGACCAATCATATCTTGCTAGGTGATGAATGTTTACTTTTTCGCACATTATTCTTTGATGTATGAGATGCATGCTTAGGATAGAAAACGTAAACAAGATAAGCATAATCTGATGAGACCTCGCACACTTAGAAACCTCCAATTGAACTTAAAATTCAATTAGAATATTAAATCGAATAACGGGCGCATATGAATAGTGTCTATGGTCCGAGCCTATCCAATTACTAGGTCTTAGGCATATTGTACGAATATATCTCGATGTCTCACGAGTCGTGGGTCGAGCTATAGGAAGATAATATGTCTATTGCCTCGATGCACGAGTTTAGTGCCAAGGGAGGGGATAGCAAGGTTTTAGGCGCTGTCTCACGAGTCGTGGGGCGTCTAGGATTGAACTATTTCTCTTCACGAGTATTGGACATGATTTAACGCTAGTAAATATGGATGTCTCACGAGTCGTGGGTCCATATCGAAAAACGAGGCTAAATGAACTTAAGGGTTAGCTGCGATGGTTAACCGTTGACGTAGTCGACCACCAAATGGATCAAATAGTATGGCCAACGAGTCGTGGGTACTAGGAGATTGCATTTGGGCCTTAAGCCCGCTAGGATATTTTAAATTCCCGAAACTTATGTGGAGGCATAAGATTTTGATTAAAATAGTGGGAGTAATTTGCAAATAAAAACCATGTTTGTGAATTGTGCATTTTAAGTTAATCTTTCGCGTATTTATTTCTTCTATCGTCGTTTTGTAGATATAATGTCTAAGAATCCGATTTCCATCATACTTGAACATAACAAATTAACTGGACCAAACTTCCATGACTGGGTCAGGAACCTTAAGATCATTCTCGCTTCTGAAAAGCGAGGTT
Source organism: Penstemon barbatus (assembly GCA_003313485.2). Classification (NCBI taxonomy): domain Eukaryota; kingdom Viridiplantae; phylum Streptophyta; class Magnoliopsida; order Lamiales; family Plantaginaceae; genus Penstemon; species Penstemon barbatus. Next base: position 69,294,057 of record CM064883.1, on the reverse strand, counting down.
TTGTCCTTGATGGGCCCCCTCCCGAACTTGTTAAGGATTCCGATGAAGCTGAGAAAGAAGCCCTGGATTTATGGCTTGACGATGACTTGCAGTCACGTTGTCTCATGTTGGCATCCATGTCGAATGAACTTCAAAAGCAGCACGAGCATATGAAGTCTTCTTTTGAAATCTACACGCACCTGAATGGTTTATTTGGGGTGCAAAGTAGATATGAGCGGTATGAAACTGCCAAGACTTTGCAACAAACGAGGATGGCTGAAGGTGCTGATGTTCGATCTCACTGCATCAAGATGATTGGGCTTATTGAAAAGCTTGGTCATCTTGACGTAAAGATGGACAAGACCTACTGCCAGGATATAATCCTCCAATCGTTGGCAAGATCATTCGAACAATTCGTAATGAACTACAACATGCACAAGATGAATGTTGAACTTCACGAGTTGGCTAATATGCTCGCCACTGCCGAGGCTTCCATGAAAAGAGAGAAGCCAGTGATGGTTGCTACCTCGACCCAATCCAAGTCCAAAAGGACAAAGAAAGGGAAGGGGAAAGGAAATGCTTCTTCAAGCAAAGGCAAAGCACCATCTGGGCCCATAGGGAAGGGAATGAAGCGTAAAGCTTCGTCTGGTGAACAGAAATGTTTCTACTGCAAGAAACCTGGACACTGGAAGAGGAACTGCAAAGAGTTCTTGGAGAGCTCGAAAGGTATATTCCTTGTTGAAGTTAATTTATCAATTAACTGTGCATCATGGGTGCTAGACACTGCTTGTGGTTCTCATCTTTGTAATGATTTACAGGTGATGGGAGCAACAAGGCCACTTAGGCCAGGGGATTGGATCCTGAGATTTGGCAATGGAGCTAGAGCTGCTGCCGAGGCCATAGGCGAAGTGGAGTTAGATTTAGGTGGTAATAAATTAGTCCTTAGGAACGTTCTTTATGTACCTGGTTTAGTGAAAAACATTATTTCAATTCCTGTTTTGGATAATGAAGGTTTTAATTTTACTATTAATAAAGGTTCCTTTTCGTTATTCATGAATGATAATATGTTTTTCACTGGTACATTAAAAGATGGACTATATACCGTTGAACCACCTAAGTTAGTGATGCATGTACAACAAAACAAAAGGAAACAAGATAATGAAATATCTGCCCAATTATGGCACGCTAGACTTGGACATATATCTAAGTCAAGGATTCAAAAGTTAGCATCATCTGGCGCGATTGAAATCAATCGCATTGATGAAATGCCAACATGTGAACCATGTTTAAAGGGTAAAATGGCTAAGTTGCCGTTTAAGGGAAACCCTGAGCGAGCCAAGCAAACATTGGACTTAATACATACTGACGTATGTGGACCACTAAGAAAAAGCGCCCGAGGGGGCTATGACTACTTCATCACTTTCACTGACGACTTTAGTCGTTATGGATATGTGTTCTTGTTGAAACACAAGTCTGAAGCCTTTGAGCGATTCAAAGAATTCAAGATGGAAGTAGAGAATCAACTTGGTCATACGATAAAGGCTCTTCGTTCTGACCGAGGTGGAGAATTTCTTAGTAACGAATTTCTGAATTATCTTGTAGAGCATGGAATATTATCGCAGTGGACTCCTCCTGCAACACCCCAATTAAATGGAGTAGCAGAGAGAAGGAATCGAACCTTGATGGACATGGTTCGATCCATGATGAGTGCCACTGACTTACCTCTTTCATTTTGGGGACATGCCCTCCTCACGGCAACGAAGATACTGAATATGGTACCTTCGAAATCCGTAGAAAAGACACCATACGAACTATGGTTTGGCAAGGCACCCTCATACGCATTCATGCGCATATGGGGATCTCCCGCTTACGTTAAAAAGCTAGTGGGAGATAAATTGGAAACAAAATCCACTTTGTGCAAATTTGTGGGGTATCCGGAAAACTCAATAGGATACGAGTTCTACGATCCTACAAGACAAACAACGTTTGTCTCGAGGAATGCTCACTTCTTGGAGAAGGATTTCTTGGTGGACAAGAAAGAAAATAACGTAGAACTGGATGAGGTCACTGAAGCTGAAAAGGCCTTAGAGGTCGATCGAGCTGACCCGTCACCACAGGCAGTGGGAGAACAAGAGCATGAAAGTGCACCAGAAAGTACACCGATACTTCGTAGGTCGGAAAGACAACGTAGAGAACCCGAGAGGTACTACGGTCTGCTGCATGAGACTGGACAGTCTCTAACCGACCCAAGGACTTACGAAGAGGCTATGCTAGACATAGACTCGGGAAAGTGGCGCGAAGCCATGGAATCCGAACTGGACTCCATGCACTCAAACAAGGTCTGGGCCTTGGTAGATCCACCAGTGGGAGTGGCTCCCGTGGGTTGCAAGTGGATCTATAAGCGAAAGCTTGGAGTGAACGGAGAGGTGATTACCTACAAGGCGCGACTAGTGGCAAAAGGATACACTCAAAGACCAGGTATCGACTTTGAGGAAACCTTCTCGCCCGTCGCAATGCCCAAATCCATTCGGATCTTGCTGGCCATAGCTGCGTGGTATAACTACGAGATATGGCAAATGGATGTAAAGACTGCCTTTCTCAATGGAGACATTGATAAGGAGATCTACATGGAGCAACCAAAAGGATATGCATCCAAAGGAGAAGAACACAAGGTGTGCAAACTCCAGAGGTCCATTTATGGACTAAAGCAAGCTTCCCGAAGTTGGAACATTCGTTTTGATGAGACAATCCAAACTTTTGGATTCATCAAGAACATGTTCAAACCTTGCGTGTACAAGAAGATCAGTGGGAGTACAATTGAATTTTTGGTGCTTTATGTTGACGACATTCTTCTCATTGGAAACAATGTAAAAGCATTGTCTGAAACTAAAGCATGGTTGTCTACACAATTCTCAATGAAGGATATGGGAGAAGCATCCTTTGTACTAGGTATAAGGATCTACCGAGATAGATCAAAAGGACTGCTGGGCCTCTCCCAATCCCAGTACATAGATAAAATCTTGAAAAGATTTAGTATGGAAGAATCCAAGAGAGGATTGCTTCCAATGAGACATGGAATTGCACTCTCCAAGTCTATGGCCCAAAGACACCTGAAGAGAGAAGCAATATGTCTCGAGTACCATATGCATCCGCGATAGGAAGCATAATGTGTGGTATGCTATGTACGAGACCAGACGTAGCGTACGCTCTTAGCGTAACAAGTCGCTACCAGTCTGATCCAGGTGAGCAGCACTGGATAGCCGTAAAGGCAATTCTGAAGTACCTGAGAAGGACTAAGGAATTGTTCTTGGTATACGGCGGAGGAGAATTGAAATTGGAAGGCTATACAGACTCGAGCTTCCAATGTGATGTAGACGACTTCAAGTCGACATCAGGATACGTTTTCTGCCTCAATGGTGGTGCGGTTAGCTGGAAGAGCTCCAAGCAGGAAACAACCGCGGATTCAACCACTGAAGCAGAATACATTGCCGCGAGTGACGCAGCAAAGGAAGGTGTTTGGATGAGGAACTTCATCCAGGAATTGGATGTGATACCTAGCATTGCTGAGCCCATTACTATCTTCTGCGATAATAATAGGGCAATAGCTCAGGCAAAGGAGCCGAGATCTCATCAGAAATCCAAGCACGTACAGAGACGATACCACGTGATAAGAGATATCATTGGTAGAGGAGACATTAAGATGGAACGTGTCGACTCAGAAGATAATACGGCGGACCCACTAACGAAGCCTCTGCCTCAAAAGGCATTTGAGAAACATCTGCATAAGATGGGACTCAAGAACATAAAAGACTGGCTTTAGGACAAGTGGGAGATTGATAGAAATAGTGTCCTGCAAGCCAGCTGTATGGCTGGCATTAATTGTAATTAATGAGGAACTATTCAATTTAGATTAATAAATGCACTTTTATTAAATGGTCAACTTTATCTTATGTAATATTTGTCTACGCATAAGGATAGAAGTCCTTAGATCACAGGGCTATGGGACAACCCGTGGACTGATCTCTAAGGCCGTGATCTAGAATATATTCAAGAGTCGTAGAATCCAATCGAGATAGGACATCGTTGGATTCGGTTAGACTCTCACTTTTGTGTATACTCCGATGAACTGGAGGACGCTGGGGTCCACGAGCGTGACTGGGATAGTCGATACACATAAGTGGGTGGCTTGCTGGGATGGCAAGTGCACTGAATACCCCAATTAGGAAATAACTCACCATGGAAGCGGTAGTCGCATATCGGGGTTGAAGTTATTCCAATTTACAATAGTATACGAGGAACGATCCCTAACAACTTGAGATGATAGGGTTTATCTGGTGCGAGAACGTCTATGCTTTGATGTGAGTTCCGACTGACTGGGGATCACCAGAAAGTCTCTGTGGACTCACATTGGGTTTAGAGGAACTCGTATGCAGATTCATATCATCAACAAAGGATCCATTGACCCGACTTGATAGGTTGGGAAATTCTCCTATGGATTTCTGTGAGAAATTAATTCTGGTAAAATCCTTGGCCAAGGTAACTGACGACTTTATGTAAGTAGCTCATAAAGATTAAGTCAAAGAGAATTTATTTCGAGACCAGAGTACATAAGGTCAAGACAAAAGAAAAAGGGAATCCGATAAAAGACCATACCCTTAAGTCTCGACTGGGAGATTGATCGATGGAGAGATTTTGTCGTATATGGAAATTGTAAATGATAAAAGGTTCACTGAATTAATTCACCAGTGATTGGGCTCCATGGGCTTGTGACTGGACATCGACCGTGGAGTGTGGGAGAATTCCCAAATTAGCAGGGGTGCTAATTTTGGAATGATTAATCGACAGAGTGTTCGATTAATTTAGAGTATTAATTGCTCGAGTAATTAAATAATATTTAATTACAACCCACGGCCAATTATGTGGTGAACCTACGGGGGCATACACAATACACAAGTAGCGAAAGCGAGGAAACAAGAACGAACCAGTCGACTGGGTCGACTGGGTCAAAATCGACTGGGTCGATTAAATGGGTGGGTCGACTGGGTCGACCCATATGGAACGAAAATGGATCCAATTGGAATTGGATCAAGATTATAAATTAAATTAGAATTTAATTTATGAGTAAATTAATTAATTAGGATTTAATTAATTAATGGAATAATTAATTAGACTTGGAGTTTAATTAATTAATTGGGAGATGATTTAATTAATTGGGCTATTTAATTGGGAGATTAAATAAAGCCCTGAAAGATTAATTAATATGGGCCATGAATTAATTAGAAGACTTAGTCTTCTAATTAAAGAAGGCCATGGCCCATGTAGGAGAGAGAAGACCTAGTCCTAATAGGACTAGGATAGAAAGAAAACTATAAATAGCTTTCTTCTAGTTATTTTTCACACAACTCCTTAAGCAAAAATTGAGCAAAGCAAAAAACTCTCTCCCTCTCCCTACCAGATCGGCCGAACCACTTCTTCCCTGTGGAAGAATTTTTCGTCTTCGTTTTGTTCCCAAATCGTTCCTAAAACCTAGATATTAATATAGCCTATGTTCTAGTCGATTAGGTATATTAATTTTCGTGATATTGTGGTGTATCAACTCGTAGAGGCGCAACACGTGGGGCGCTACCAAAAGGTGTGGGTCGATCAACCGGGGTCAGAATTCAGAGCTCATATTGCTAGCCTAGGATTTGCAAGGAGACAGGTATAAACGAGAAAACTTATACTGTCATTTATTTATATTTATATATATATACAACTAGAGAATATCCTGGCAAGATTCTTTAAGAGGCCCTAGAAATATTTTATATTCCGCTGTGCCCAGGGCTGTTTTTCTTACCGAATCCCAACAACTAAAGCTAAGGGTAGGAAGATCGACAGGTTAAAAGTGAAGTTTGATTTGTTTGGTTTTTGTGCGGAACCCAGGGGCCGTTCGAGGGGTTTATCGGTGTTATGGAATAAAAGTTTGCTAGTTGATGTTCAGAGTTTCTCGGCTAATCATATTGATGTTCATGTGTTCGACTCTAACTTTCCTACGGGTTGGAGGTTTACGGGATTTTACGGGGAGTCAGACTCGGCTTTGAGACATAACTCATGGGATTTACTACGGTTACTTGCTTCTAAAAGTACTAAACCTTGGGTCTGTATGGGCGACTTTAATGCACACCTATATCACAGCGAAAATGATAGTACTAACCGCACGCCGGGCTTTCAACTTAGAGAGTTTAGAGAAGCACTTCAGGATTCGGGCCTCGCTGATTTGGGATTTACGGGCTCTCAATTTACTTGGTCTAACAAGTGGGATTTCCCCCGCACGGTGAGAGTTAGGTTAGATAGAGCGTGTAGTTAGATTCGTGGAAGAGCCTCTTTCCGTTTAGTTTTGTGGAGCATCTTAGCTTTGGAGGGTCGGACCACTGCCCTATTCTCTTGAGGGTTCTTGATAGAGAAAGGGATCGAGTGAATAGTAAAAGGAGGGGCTTTAAATTTGAGTCTATGTGGCTAGAAGACGCTGATTGCTCGAATATTATTAAAAATTCTTGGGATTCATCTTTGCTTAATAATGCTAGCAACGTTTGGGACAAATTAGCTTCGTGTAGGGAGGAGCTGGTTGCTTGGAGTGGGGTTTCTTTTGGCGGGGTTCAAAGAAAAGTGGCAAAAATTCGGAAAAGGATCCATAATTTGAACATAGGAACAATCTCAACCATCTCGAGAGAAGAGGAAAAAGAACTTTACCTTGAATTGGAGCTACTGCTAGATAAAGAGGAGAAAATGTGGCAGCAAAGGGCCAAGGCCCATTGGATGACAGAGGGCGATCGTAACACGAGGTACTTTCATAGTCGGGCTTCGGGGAGAAGGTCCAAAAATCAGATTTTTCGAATCAGAAGAGAGGATGGTACTTGGTGCAAAAAAACTCCGGACATTGAAGGTGTTATTGAGGAATATTTCAGTAATATTTTTGCTTCTCGCCGACCGTCGAGGGATGAGATCAACTTGGTCTTAGGCGCTATGAGTCCAAGGGTGAGTTCTGAAGATAATCTATACCTACTTCAGCCGTACACTTCAGAAGAGGTATACCGTTCTCTTTTATCTATGTACCCCCTTAAATCCCCCGGTCCTGATGACTTTCCCCCCTTTTTTTTTCTAGAAATTTTGGCCTCTTGTTGGTAAAGATGTTACTAAATGGGTGTTGAATTTTCTGAATGATGGTGTTTTTGATGCTTCTTGCAATCTTACAAATATTGTGCTAATCCCTAAATGTTCTAACCTTGAATACATGACACATTTTCGCCTATTAGCCTATGCAATGTAGTGTATAAAATTGGGTCTAAAACTTTGGCTAATCGCTTGAAACCCATTATGAATTCCGTTATATCTGATTTCCAATCAGCTTTTGTCCCAGGCAGGCAAATTACCGATAACGTCCTTGTTGCTTTTGAGATTAATCATTACATGAAAAGACAAACTAGGAATAAGGGTGGTCAAATGGCCATTAAATTGGATCTTAGTAAAGCCTATGATAGAGTTGAGTGGGAATTTCTTAGAGCAGTAATGATCCGCTTAGGCTTTAATTCTATTTTTGTCGAGCGTATTATGACTTGTGTTACATTCGTCTCTTACTCTTTCATTTTGAATGGGTCTCAATTCGGTTCCGTTATCCCGGAAAGGGGTATCCGTCAGGGGGACCCCATTTCCCCTTATCTTTTTCTTTTGTGTGCAGAATCATTGAGCTCTCTTATTTGTCAGGAGGAGACGAGGGGGCACTTGGAAGGGATTTCTATTTGTAGAGGTGCTCCCAAGATCTCCCATTTGTTATTTGCTGATGACACTCTAATACTTTGTCAGGCCTCGGAGGAGGCTGCAATTCGAATCAGCAATCTCTTGCAAGCTTATGGTTTGGCGTCGGGGCAGAATATTAATTTGGACATGTCTAGTGTGGTTTTCACAAAGAACACTGATTTAACTGTATTTCGTAGGGTTAGATTAAATCAATGATGTATGTTTTAGAGGTCAATTTAAGTATATGTAATAGGGCTTTGTTACTTTATTCCGGATGGATCAATCTCAAGGAAGAACAATTACGTAAAGAACAATAGACAATGAAATATGTAAATAGTATAGCAAAAGCTTTTCTATTAATTATGTTATCAGAGTGCCAAAGTAGGTAGGCGTAAGCTCTGAATGTACGTTGTTCATAATACAATGTTTAACTAGGTATTTATATGACATTAACCCTAGCTTTACAAGGAACATAATCCTAGTAGGACTAGACATAGCAATCTCTATAGAACTCGGGCATAGCTCTTGGTCGCCGAGGATTGATAACGTAGATCGGTCCCGACAGCTCTCTTAGTGAATTAGACTCTCGATCGGTCCGAGCGTATAAGGTCTAGTCATTCCGATTATTATAAGGGGTGCGAAATAGCCCCCATCAGTACTCCCTCACTTCTTCGAGCGCATATGTAATAGAAGCTCATAGAAGTAGAATGTCGATTACGACTGTATTATCTATGAATTGTGCCTCGTTAAAAACCTTACTTGGAAAAAACCCTGTGGGAAAAAATCCTAAGTAAGAAAAAGAGTGCAACGCTTCATAGATAGTCGTTGTTTCTGGACTGAACCGTTACTCTTTTCTTCGAGGAGGTGTTTTGACTTTTTACCGTTTGGTGGGAATATGATTAGCCGTGTGAAGTTCGAAACGTCTTTTCATCCTCATATATAAATAGGTGATCGTTATTCCAATCACTTTTTACTTTCTACTTTCCAGACTCTTGTTGTAACTTTCCTGCTCGATAATTTCTCTCGTACTTTGTTCTTATCGATCAATATTCTTCGAGGATCCCATTAAAATGGCTTCACTTTCTAAGACCCCTTCTTCTTCCATCACGGAGGGAGTCGCCCCTGTCATTGAGGAGGGGGTAATTACCAGCCCTTCAACAGAACAGATTGCCGCATCTGAAATCACCATTCCGGATAGGGATACCTTTACGGTTCAAATTATATGAGACGCCGAGGTTGCAGCCAGGGCCAAGAAAAGCAAGGATACTGCTCCTCAAATTTATGAACCGATCGAGGATCTTACTTGCGCGTATACCGATGAGACTTTCCATGAGGTCGTGGATAATTACACGAAATACTTTCTGGAAGGTTCCGAGATTATCCTTCCTTCTCCTTCCGACAGAGTTACCTCTCCACCGGAGGGTTGTCGGGCTTTTTATACTGCCCATTTCAATTATGATCTACGTCTTCCCTTATCCGCTTTGTTTCTTGATATTCTGAAAGTTTTTAGTGTTACTTTAACACAACTAGTTCCAAATTCCGTGGCTTTTGTTGTGTGCTTTTCGGTTCTAATGATAGCAAAAGGCTTTCAGCCCTCACTTCGTAATTTTACACAATTGTTTCGTTTTAACGTATCAAGTTCCTCGAACCATGGATATTTTTTCGCCAGTCAAAAGTCTGGTCGCTCAATTTTCGATTCTCCAGTTTCCAGTAATCCTGCCTGGAAATCTCACTTTTTCTTTGTACGTCCCCCTTCGCATATTGTATTAGCTAATGGTTCCTCCGAGCCATTCTCGTGGGACCATGGCTTTGAATGGATTTCTGGTGGTCGCTCAGTCACAGGTCATTTTATTCCTGACGACCCACAATTGGTTGGTGATATCAAGCGGATGCGTGTCGACAAATATCAGAGCGCTCTTCTTATTGGTGAGGCTTTTCTCCGTAAAGCGGGTTTGAGTCCTCATACCTTTCCTATCACCTCCCCTTCTCAATCGCTGGGTAAGTCTTTCATTTTAATGTTACAATATATTTTCTTATATCATCATGTCTAATTCGTTGTCTTCAGTTTTTATGGTAAAAAACTCTCGGCACTCCTAAAAAAGGAAGATGGTTTTGTCCAAATCTTCCAAAACGGTAGAGAATCTTCCCATCGAACAAAGAGCGTCCAAAAAGAGAAAGTTGGATTTGGGCCATGATTCGGAGGATTACAGAGAAGAATCTCCAGATTCATCTCAAGAAACACCTCCAATTGCGACAACTCCAGTTACCCAAGGGACAGGACAGGGATATCCTCCCTTCCAGCTCCGGACTTCCCTTGGCATTCGCGGGTGTCGTAGTTGGTCAATGCCTCATCCTATTGATAATCCAGTTAAGAGAAAAAAGCATTACTACGGCCGTTCAGGTGAGGATCTTTATCTGGTTGGCGAAGAGCATCCGAAGCCCACTATTGTCGAGATGATCGAAGATCATTTACAGGGGAAAAGGGCAGCCGGTTATCCGGAGAATGATTCTTTAATTCATGATGAGAATGAGAATGTCGTGGACAAGGCTACTCGTATTCTTCTTTCGGGTGTTTTTACTCGTGATGTCAATAAGCTGCTTCGGAAAGATCCTTTGGAGAAGTTACAAAAGGCTTCTCTTTATGCCGAGAAGGTATTCGCTGTTGAATATGTTTCCTTATCGACTTTCCTAATGAATTCCTTAACTCATAACTTCGTTTCATTTATTTTTTTCTTAGACCAAGACTTGTCTGATGTCGTATGCCTATGAAGCCGCTCTTTGGAGACAACAATGCGAGTTTTTAGATGAGAAGAACAGGGCATTGCTTCATAGGGCGAGTGGACCAGAGGCCGGTCCTTCTACGTCTTCTTCCCTTCTCCCAATTACAGATTCTCAAGTAGTGGGAAACAGCGATCAGGAAATTATAAACAAAGTTTTGGAGACTTCTCGTACCCAAGAGCAGGTTGATCGGCTGTCTAAGGAGTTGGAAGATTATCAACTTCGAAGTACTACTCGGATCAGTGAGCTGGAATCTCAGGTCGCCGACCTTCAAGCCTCCTTGGAGGAGTATGATAAGGACCTTCCTCTTAGCGGTCTTACAGATCGATATGGTAGAAATCACGATGAGAGTGTGATTCGTGCGTTCCTTGGTTCCCCTGTTCATACTGCCTTGGTGAATCAGATGGTCGGTCCGCTTCGTGAGAATACTTTCAAAAAGGCGATTCATCAGATGGTCGCACTGGGATTGATCGAAGATCGCCGAGAAGAGTACTTCAAGGCGACGCATGTACGTCTGAATCATTATGGTGATGAATACTCTCCTTCCGAGCTGCCAGATGTTATCTATCAACAACTTCCATTGGCTCACCTTGTCGAAGAGTTCGGAAAGCCGTTGCCGATTCCTCCTTCAGACATTAACCCTGAGGTCGATAATAAATATATCGATCAAGAGGAAGCGGAGGAGAATTTGGAGGCAGCTAACGAGGGAGAGGACGAAGGAGCGGCCGTTGGCGATCAGGGAGTTCCAGATGGCGACCAGGTTGCGTGAAGTGGGGAGCAACCAATCTGGCTTTGAGAAATTACTCTGATAATAACCAATCATAACTTGATTTGTAATTTTACTTTTTCATCCTCTTGTAAATAGGACGATTCGTATTCTGACAGTTATGTCTTTTCGACTTCTCCATTGATAATAATTATTCGGACAAGTTATTAACTTCAGCGTAATCATTATGTTCATGTCTTTTCGAATTATTGCGGCCGTTGTCAGGTCAGTTTCTGTGTTTCGCGCCCGCTCTTGGGGTTTGTCGCGCGTTTTCACTTAGTATAAATACATAGGGTAAAAAGATTACTCGTTATTTACCGCTTTTACTTACTTTCGATAGAACATTCTCTCAAAAGAGGTCGATCAGTTTTCTCGATAGTTAAAAATTCTTTTTTAATTTCCGAACATGAGTAACCTTTTTGGCAACACTTCAAAGCGTCCATCCCGCGAAGGTAATAGGAATATTAGACCTAAAAGGTCTCGTACAGAGGGGCCTTCGATAGATCCATCTCGTTCATCCTCGATTAGAAGGTCGGAGATCGAGACTCCCATTATTCCTTCTGAAGCCCCCCCCGTAATTAGTTCAACTTCTATTCAACAAGATTTCCCTATTTCTGGTGAGGTCGAGAGGAGATCTTCCCTCGGTCGGGTGGCCTTTGGTGATATGTCCAACGTGGATCAAACCTTTAATATACCTGTTTCTTCAGGTATTTCTTCTTTTGAGCATGGCTTACGTGAGCATGTTCCTGATAACTTCGATCCCTCCACTGCTTCTACTGTCCTAGTTATAGGCGGAAGTCAAGGGAATGCTGCCGCGGGGGCGGTTAGCGGAGATTCTTTTTTGGATTCGTCCATGACACAGTCTGTTCCCCGAGATTTTTCTGACTTTTTATTTAATGATACTACTGTTGTGACTATTTCTTTTGAAGCCGGCGGGCCTTCTGGAGGTCGGACATGTTCTAGGTCCGGTCGCCGGACCGCTATCTCTGCTTCGGGCAAGGAGACTTCGGTGTGTCCTAGCGAGAGGGAATCCCCTCGTATGTTAGATGACCGTTGTATTCTTGAGCAAGTTAAGGATATACTGGAGTCGGTGATTCCTCGGCCCGACCATGTTCCTCTCGACAGTGAACTGCCCGGCTCTCTTGAGCCCGATGCTTTGTCCTGGGACTTGGGCCTAAACACTATCTTGCCCGGCGAGTTGAGGAAGCATGAAAGTACTCCCAATGTTCGCCTTGTTCAGTCGCTCGTCAAAATGTGCGAGCAGGTAATCGTATTTCTGACTGTATTTCCTGCTATTATTTGATTGCTTTTGTTACATATGACCTTTTTCTTTTTAGGCCAAGTATTTCGCGCTGCAGCTGGGTGTACAAAACGACAATCTGTGGCTCGGCAAGGAGAGCCATAAGCAACGTTTGGACTCGGAGATCGCAAAGGTCGAAGGACAGACTCTCCGACTCAGGCTTCTCAATGACGATCTGGAGAAATTGCGGGAAGAGAAGTCTGTTCTTGAGAAGGAAAAAAGTGACTTGGTCTAGGCTCATGCCCTTGCAGAGGAATCTCGTCGGCAGGCATATGAACAAGGTTATGATGCCGGTTATCTAAAACGTCAGGAGGATTGATGGCGTTTGTGGGTAATGCGACTCCTCGGAGGGGTGCTTCTGCTGGTCGGCCCGGTGATAGCAACCCTCCTCAGTGACCTGTTCTGATCAAGCTGCTGAAGTGGAATGTTTCTCCCTTTTTTTATTATTATTTTTATTTTTATTTTTAAGACGATATAGGCCACAATCTTCATGTGGTCATCAAGGCTGACCATCTTTTTGTACGTATAATTCAATGACAATATTGACTCATTTTTTGGTTAGTTTAATGCCTTCATTGAGTTCAGTCAGTAGATATTTGATAAATTATGTCATGCACAATTTTATCGTCATAATTAAGTATAAATATTCTAAATAAGCAGGAAATTTTAGCAGACTTATCTGACATTAATTTCCTGGGAGATCATCTCTTGTTCGAAAGTAGCTCGTTCTTGGCTGATCAGTCTTGAATAGCTGAACAATGCAGTGTTTCTTCTGCAAATCAAACTTTTAATCAAGTGTAAGTGTGATTATCGACCAAGCATGATCGATCTATATTTTGCAGAATTGTCCATTTGCCACAGACATCTTATATAAGGGCGTGGATATTGCTCTGTTTGAACATTACGCCCTTTGTTAAAAAGTCTAAGCTCATAGAAAGAATATCGTTCCAAGCATCTTCTTAAAATTCATGTTTCTTTGCACTAATTATGAGTTCCATGTTCCTCAAATAAAGCAACCGGTGTATCAATATGTCAATTCTTTGATATGGGAGGAATTGGAAAATGTAGAATCATTAGTTAGATCTAGCTTATTCAGACCTCCTTAAGCAATTCTTTGGAATGTTAGGCAGTGATGATTTCGTAGGCTGGAATGTCGACGTTTATTCCTCTAATTTTCATGTCATATTTCTTGGACTCCATCAGAGGTCTAATATATATTTAATTAATAATCTTCCATGTGATATATGAGGCAGTGACGACCTCGTATGCCGAAGTATGAGATCTTATACCTCTAAACGAGCTAGTACTTGTCATAGTGGTGTAGACTTATATGTATATGTCGAGGATCTCTTGCTCTTTATCACGCGACTAGAATTTGTAAGTGTACAAGCTTTTTCAGTCTGGAGCTGTTTAGATCCACTTTATTTTTGTGTTGATCGCTTCGATCTTGATTCTCTTTTACAATCGAATAGTATTTTCGACCATAGAGGAGCCGTTCCAACTTACTCGCATTAATTACTGGCAGTCAAAAGGTCGCATTTTCATCCCTTGATCATGGCTCTATCTAACCTTAGGATTAACTTTACGCTTTCCCTATAAATAGGGATTCAGTTTCATTCCATATCTATTCATATCATACGAAATGAAGATATCATATACAATGGACTTCATTTTGCCCAGTGATCCCATATCCTTCAAAAAGTCTCATTATCACGAATCGATATCATATGATAACTCAAATATCATTTGCCTTGTACTGACAGGTCCCATTGATGCCCTACCTAGTACTGACGGGTCCCATGTGGTCTCTGCCTTTATCTTCACAGGTTTGAGGTCCGTGGTTTCTGTTTACACATGGGGGGTTCATATTTACCAGGCACCGCCGCTTTTCAATGTTACCTCCGGATTGATAGACCGCCGGGGTGTGCTGGTAAATTTTCACTTTTGCGACGGTCCTGAAGAGATGCTGCTTTAGAGTAAAATTCAACCCCATTATACAAGCAGTATCTCSTTCTGGGCGAGTGGCCGTTTTCGGGCATCTGGCCGGAAATGTTCATTTCGTTTGGAAGAACATTTGATCTTCAGAGCCCTGACCATCGAACCAAAGAAGTCGACCATCCTGAGCACCATGCTTCTTAGGTGGTCAATTCCAACCATCGAAGGTACTAGGGAAGAAGATGATGTTTCCGTGGACATTGTCGTGAAGGGCCGCTGATCCATAGAATATGATTATTTTATCTAAACAGTTCTGATGATATGTAGATTGTATAAAGTTCTTTGTACTCTGATAAAAACTTCGTGTGTAATTTGAGACCTGTTCTCAGAACTCATATGAATAATACTTCAATATGATTTTCATATATCTTGTTGTTAATCTTTTTCCGTACTTGGTATTATTCTCTTGTCGTTGTAAAACATCGAGGAATGTTTATCGCACTGTTCGAGTATCATCTGTCTACTGGAAACTTAGGTTTTTAACCAAAATATTTGGCTTTAACCTATCTTGATTGCTATTATGGAGATCGAGGAGCGTCTATTGAGCGGATCAATTTATACTCAACTCGTTTTAAGACTTAGGTTTTTTTACCAAATTTTTTTTGGCTTTTAACCTTGTTATTTTTTTAGAACGAGGAGCGTTTATCGAGCGGATCAATTTATACTCAACTCGTTCTAAGACTTAGGTTTATTAACCATTTTTATGGAGGTCGGAGGTGTTTTATTGAGCGAATCAATTTTACTCAACTCGTTCTAAGACTTAGGTTTATTAACCATTTTTATGGAGGTTGAGGAGTGTTTATTGAGCGAATCAATTTTACTCAACTCGTTCTTAAGACTTAGGTTTTTTACCAACGTTTTTTGGTTCTAACCTTTTTGTCGTTGTATATGGTGATCGAGGAGCGTTTATCGAGCGGATCGATTTATACTCAACTCGTTTTTATCATCGTTGTTATGGAGATCGAGGAGTGTTTATTGAGCGAATCAATTTTACTCAACTCGTTTTTATCGTCGTTGTTATGGAGATCGAGGAGTGTTTATTGAGCGAATCAATTTTACTCAACTCGATCAAGTCTTTGGCGCTAACTCATGTGAATTCTTGATTCATAATTATTGATAAAAGTGTTGAGAATGAATCTCAGGCCAAGGCCTTTATTACAATGGATAATACGAGAAAGAAAATAAAACAAACAAAATTTTAAAAGAAATTAACGAGGATGATTTCTAGGATTTATTTTCCATAGTATCTCCTTAGGTTGACTGCATTCCAGGTTCGCGGTAGGGGCGTTCCGTCCAAGTGTGCGATTTTGTATGCACCTTTCTTCCTACGTGAATGACAACGTATGGTCCATCCCAATTCTGTTGCAATTTTCCCACATGCTTGGATACCTCTACCTTTTTTAGCACCAAGTCCCCTTCTTTGAAGGTTCGTATGCGTACTTTGATTGTAGGCTTTCTCCATGTTTGATTTAGCGACTTGCAATCGTACGGCCGCTTTCTCTCTTAATGTTTCTGTCAAGTCGACCTGGTCATCATACATTTCAATTCTTGGTGTTGGATTAGTGTTTCGACGGAATTACTGCTTCCGAGCCATATACACTAGACTGAATGGGGTCTCCCGGTTGAGGCTTCTGACTGTCGTTCGATTAGCCCAAAGTACTCCGGGAGTTCATCTAGCCATCTTCCTTTGGCTGCCCATCTTTTCTCCAAAGATTTATTATTTCTCGGTTCGCTACTTCAGTTTGTCCATTCGCTCTTGGATGTCCAACTGAAGTGAAGTTTTGCTGAATTCCCATCTTGGTACACCATTCCATTACTTGTTTCCCTGCGAATTGTGTTCCGTTATCAGAGATCAGGATTCTTGGGATGCCAAATCTACATACTATGAACTTCCATAGGAAGTTGATCACTTGGAATTGAGTTATTCGAGCAAGGGCGACATTCTATCCATTTACTGAAATACTCGACAGCGACTAAACATATGCTTTCTTAGACCTGGCTACTGGGAAAGGTCCCACGATGTCCATCCCCCATTGATCAATGGCCAGCATACTGGTATTGAGTGCATGTTTTCGGCTGGTTGATGACTTATATTAGCATGAACTTGAATGACATTTTTGAACATATTGCATGGCATCATTGTTGATGGTAGGCCAATAATAGCCGTTCTAAGGCATTTTAAAGCTAAGGCCCTTGCTCCACTGTGATTTCCTGCTTCTCCTTCATGTACTTCTCGAAGGACATCGTTGGTTTGAGATTCGGAGATGCATTTTAGAAGAATTCCCGATACCGATCTTCGGTAAAGTTTTTCTTCTAATAATGTGTATTTTGGAGCTCGATATTTTATTTTCCGAGCTTCGTTTGGATCAAGCGGTAATTTTCCTTCTCGAAGATAGTTTATCATCGGAGTCATCCAGTTTCTTTCAGCTTCTTCGATTTCCATATCTCAGCGACCGGTGTATCGTCGATATCTATTGCCGGTGTTTTGGAAATTAACCAATTGATTACTCTTTCTGTTTTACCGTCATGAGACCCTGTAAATCTAGAAAGTTGATCGGCCCATTTATTTTCCATCGTGGAATGTTCTGTATCTCAAAATTTCGAATTTCTCAGCCAATTCCTTTACTTTGGCGAGGTATTTGACCATGTTAAATTCCTTTGCTCGTATAGGCCTTCTATCTGCTTTGTACTAACTCTGAATCGGTTAGTACTTTGAGACTCTTTATGTTGGCTTAACCGCCATTTCCATTCCTGCGATTAGCGCTTCATATTCTGCTTCGTTGTTTGTTACTACGAAGTCCAATGTTATTGCATAATTAATATCCTCCTTATTTGGTCCGGTAAAGTTGATTCCGGCACCTCCTCCCTCTCTGCATGAAGCACCATCGACATGCATCAACCAGGTTTGATTTTCTATGATCAAGATATCATTGTCATGGCTGGTCGATTCATTATGTTCAGTTGTCTGGGTCGGAGTTTCTAACAGGAAGTCGGCTAGACTTGGGCCTTAATCGCAATTCTTGGTCTGTATTCGATTTCGAACTGACCGAGCTCGATTGCCCACTTGATCAATCTTCCCGAGGCTTCTGGCTTCGCTAAGACCTGTCTCAGCGGTTCATTGGTTAACACCACAATTTTGTAGGTTAAAAAGTAAGGTCGGAGCTTGCGTGCCGCCACAACTAAAGCCAAAGCGAATTTTTCTATTTCCAAGTAGTTCTTTTCTGCCCCTTGTAGTAGTTTGCTTAAGTAATAAACAGGCTTATGTTCTATGCCCTCTACTATTACTAAAACCGAACTAATGGCTACATCGGAAATTGATATGTAAATGTATAATGGTTCTCCCTCAGTTGGTTTGACCAATAGTGGGGAGGTCGTCAGGTATTCCTTTAGTCGGTCGAAGGCCTGGTCGCATTCCTCGGTCCAAACAAAGTTTTTTGCTTTTCGTAGAGTTTGAAAGAAAGGCAAGCTTCTGTCTGCCGATTTGGAGATGAATCTGTTTAATGCTACGATCTTTCCTACCAAGCTTTGTACTTGGGAGCTCGTTTTGGGAGGTTTCATTTCGGTTATAGCTCGAATTTTTTCTGGATTGGCCTCAATCCCTCGTTGATGTACCAAATAGCCTAAAAACTTTCCCGATTTAACTCCGAAAGTGCATTTTGCAGGATTCAGCTTCATTCTGTATTTTCTCAATATTCGGAAGCATCGATCAAGATGCTTTACATGGTCGGCTTCATTCATGCTTTTGACCAGCATATCGTCTACGTAGACTTCCATTATTTCTCCGATCAGTTCCTTGAACATCAAGTTTACTAGCCTTTGGTCAGTGGCCCCGGCGTTCCTCAGGCCTGGCATGACTATGAAGCAGTAAACACCCTGCTCGGTTATGAAAGCAGTTTTCTCTTGGTCTCGCTCATCCATGTATATTTGATAAAAACCTTGGAAGGCGTCCATCATGCTGAAAATTGCAAAACCAGCGGTTGAGTCGACTAATAAGTCGATCCTCCGGAGGGGATATGGATCACGCGGACATAGCTTGTTAAGGTCGGTGAAATCATTGCACATTCTCCACTCATTATCCTTTTTATCCCCTTTTGCTACTAATACGACATTACATAGCCATTCGGAGAAGTGTATTTCTCGAATTTGTTTCGCCTTGAGTAGCCTTTCTACTTCTGCCTTGATTATTTTATCTTTTATCGGCCCATGATTCCTCTTCTTTTGTCTAGCAGGTTTTGCCATGGGGTCGATGTTTAGCGAGTGACTGATTATTCTGGGATCAATCCCTTCAATGTCGTTCACACTCCAAACGAAGATATCTACGTTTTCTCTGAGGAAATTTACCAGCATTACTTCCCCTTCCTTACACAGTTCGGTTCCTATTCTGGTAGTTTTCGTTGGATCTCCTTGCACTAGTAGGACATCTTTGTGTTCCGGTGGTTTCAAAGCCAAATCGACCAATTCTTTTCCCTTTTTATCTATTCGGTCTATGCTGGGGATTTCAATTTCGACTCTGTCGACATCTTCTTCGAGTTTTCTTTTAGCTGGGGTAAACGTTTTGGAGCGGTTCCCCCAAGGTTAGGGAGGTGTTGTAGCAGTCCCATGCCATACCATGATCATTTACTATTTCTCCAATTCCCACATCAGTTGGAAATTTTATTTTCTGATGGTAAGTTGAAACAACTGCTCGGAATAGGTTGAGGGCTGGTCGCCCTAGGATCGCGTTGTAGGCAAAGGGGGTTTCTACTACCAAGAATTTGATTAGCTTCACCGTACGATGTGGTTTCCTTCCGAGTGATACACTTAAAGCTATTGTGCCACAGGGGACAATTTCGGAACCTCCAAATCCTACTAGAGGCGTAGCTACCTTTTGGAATGTTATTTGTCCTAAGTTCATCTGGGCTAAAACCTCTTTAGAGATGATGTTGGCTGAGCTTCCATTGTCGATCAGGATTCTTTTAACATTATAGTTCGCAATTTCTAGCGATACCACCATTGGGAAATCAGGGTTGTCTTATTTTGTGTCCCAAACAAAGTTCTTTGGAACTTCGCTCTCATCGAAACTAATCAGCTGGTGCTTAGGTGATTTGCTTTCTAGCATCCATATTTCCTTTGGGTACCTGGTGCTTCCCAGTATGGACCTGGCGGTCCTGCGACGAGCATTGCGACTGTCCCCGCCGGCTGGTCCTCCTGAGATCGTATGGATGGTGCCATTGACCTGACCATCGTTCAACTCTTGTGGGGGGCCATCGTTAGGGGACCTTCTTCGGGAGCTTCCTCTTCGGTTATTATTCCTAGGGCTCCGACTTGTCCCCCTCTTGCGGTTGTTCCGCTCTAAATAATAATCTAATTTTCCTTGTTCAATCAGTTTTTCAATTTCTTTTTTAAGGTTAAAACAATCTTCGGTGCGATGCCCATGTGAGCGGTGATACCTACAGTATAGATCATAGTTTCGTGCCCCTGGCCTTGGCTGAGCAATTCTCTTTGCTGCCGGGATCTAGTTGTTCCTCTCAAGTATTACCAAGATTTCTTCTATTAGAACGATCAACCTGGGGTATTCTACTTGGTTGATTCTGCTCCTGTTCGTCGGCTCGGCCGATCTAGGTCTTTGATAGACATTAGGTCGTCTGTCTTGATCATTTCGATTATATTCTAATCGCTGGAAGACATTGCCTCTTCTGATGGATCGATCATAATCCATGAATTTTTGAGCAG
Source organism: Penstemon barbatus (assembly GCA_003313485.2). NCBI lineage: Eukaryota > Viridiplantae > Streptophyta > Magnoliopsida > Lamiales > Plantaginaceae > Penstemon > Penstemon barbatus. The sequence goes on along the minus strand of CM064883.1, from coordinate 69,273,754 downwards.
GAATTCTATCTTGCCGCTTGGAACCGGAGGCGGGAGCTTTATATTTATTCTTGTCTTTAAAAGAGTTCATCTCCTCTTGGGTTATGTATTTTGATGCCAAGGTCATAATATCAGCAAACGTTCTTGGTTGCTTTCTGCTGAGGGCATTTCCGAGTTGTCTATTTTTGGTGAGATCGAAAAGAATAGAGGTTATGTAATCGATATTTGGGGAATCGATTTTAAGCAATTCTACGTTAAACCTTGCCAACCAGGAACGGAGGGTTTCTCCGTCTTGTTGATGGATAGTCCTTAGGTAGCTCATTGGCAATTTCTGTCTTTTCTGGCTAGCGAACTGTTGGGTTAGCTTATTGCATAATTCCCTAAAGCTGAATATGGAATTGGTGGGTTGTTTTGCAAACCAGTCCAAAGCTAGCCCCTCGAATGTGGTGACCATCAGTTTTGCAGTGAATTCAGCCGAATGAGCATATAAGTTTATTATGTTAGTAAAACTGAATATATAATCATCCGGGTCGGTGGTTCCGTCATATCTGGGTAGTCGTCCCGGAACCTGTCCCGAGGATTGTGCTTCTTTTATTTCCTTGCAGAAGGGGGAACACGCAGCTAGGCTCTCTTGAATCTCCGTACTTCTGGCCCATGGATTTTGAACAGTTCGTAGGCGTTGTTCCAGCCGCTTTTGTACCATATTTTCAATTTCTCTGTCCGAGAATCGCATTGTTCGTGGTTGATTAGGAATTGGGTCAACTACATCATCTTCGATGGGAATTATGGTATGTTCGTTTGATCCGGGGCCGACGGGTTGCGGCCTCGTTCGACCCGTTTTTCTTCGGACATTTTCATTGGAAGGTTTCGGACTGTGCAGTGATCGTTGCTCACTTGCAGGGCTGTCCGCCTGTTGCGAGATCTGATCGACTTGTCTTGGTGTCCTTTGAATAGGATTTTCCCTAGTTGCTCTAAGGTTTCTAGGAACCTGCTCGGGTACTAGTAATTCTCCTGGGCAGAGTGAATTAAAGAGCATAGCGATCTGTCGTAGCTTCTCCTGAGTGTCTGATAGTGGAACCGGGATCGCTGGAGCTACATGGTCTTCTGGTACCGCATTGGCAGGGATCCCTTGTTGTCCTTGGGGATTTTGGATATTTACCCCCTGCGGTTCCTCCTGATTTGGCAGCTGCTCGTTCTCTTGTTGATTATTATTACTTAAAAGGACGTCGTTGTTAGTATCGTCCGGTTGATCCTCAGATGTGTTACGCGGGTTTGTCGTGTTACTCCTTGCTCCGTTACGTGCGCTCTTCCTTGGGCGAGCCATATGTCGATCGAATAATTAACCTAGCCCCACGGTGGGCGCCAACTGATTTAACCATATTTCGTAGGGTTAGATTAAATCAATGATGTATGTTTTAGAGGTCAATTTAAGTATATGTAATAGGGCTTTGTTACTTTATTCCGGATGGATCAATCTCAAGGAAGAACAATTATGTAAAGAACAATCAAATAAGCAAAACAATGAAATATGTAAATAGTATAGCAAAAGCTTTTCTATTAATTATGTTATCAGAGTGCCAAAGCAGGTAGGCTTAAGCTCTGAATGTACGTTGTTCGTAATACAATGTTTAACTAGGTATTTATATGACATTAACCCTAGCTTTACAAGTAAACATAATCCTAGTAGGACTAGGCATAGCAATCTCTATAGAACTCGGGCATAGCTCTTGGTCGCCGAGGATTGATAACGTAGATCGGTCCCGACAGCTCTCTTAGTGAATTAGACTCCCGGTCGGTCCGAGCGTATAAGGTCTAGTCATTCCGATTATTATAAGGGGTGCGAAATAGCCCCCATCAAACACGGAGGAATCTTTGATTGTGCGGATCCTACAGATTTTTCCTATTCGCAGAGACGAGAAGCATGCGAGATATCTGGGTCTCCCGTTATATAAAGGGAAATCGAAGAGAGAGGTTTTTGATTTTATGAGGGAGAGAGTGTGGAATCGTCTTCAGAGCCTGCGTACCCGTATGCTTTCTAGAGCTGGGAAGGAAGTATTGATCAAATCTATGGTTCAAGCTATACCGTCTTATATTATGAGCTGCTTCAGACTCCCAGATTACCTTATTAAAGAGATCGAATCCATGATATCTAATTTTTGGTGGGATGACAAAAATTTGAAGAAAATTCATTGGAAGAGCTGGTTCTTACTTTGTTCAAGTAAGCGCGATGGTAGTTTAGGTTTCAGGGATTTAAACTCATTTAACATGGCTCTCCTTGCAAAACAGGGATGGCGGATCTTAACTTCTCCCAATTCGCTTTTGAGTTGAATACTCAAAGCTCGGTACTTCCAACATTCTAGCTTCTTGGAGGCGCAATTAATCTCAACTCCCTCCCTTACTTGGCATAGCATCTGGGGTTCAATTCCACTTTTAGAGGCAGGTATCCATTGGAGAGTTGAAAATGGCTCTTCCATTAACATCTGGGGCTCTAACTGCCTTCCGAGGGACAACTCTTTTCGAGTTATTTCACCAGTTCGGACCCTTCCCGTGGAAGCAAAAGTGTGTGACTTAATTGACCAATCTAGTGGGGTTTGGAAACGGGAGCTAGTAGAGGAAATTTTTATACAACATGAGGCTCAAGTTGTACTCTCCATTCCTCTAAGTAGAAATGGCAGTCCATATCAAGTTATTTTGCACTTTGAGAAGTCTGGAGCTTTTATTGTGAAATCTGCATATAGACTACACTGTTTCAAAAAAGAGCTTGCCGTTAACTCTGACAGAGGCAGCACCAGTTCGACACTCAACCCAACTTGGAACAGAATTTGGGCTATCAAAGCACCTCCAAAAGTCAAGCATTTTCTCTGGGATTGTTGTTCCGGGTCGCTGCCAATTTGTGCGGCTTTGGTTCGTAGAAGAATTTCAAGCAAAGGGTCCTGCAATCTCTGCGGAATGGAAAACGAAACTGAAATTCATTGTTTACTTCATTGCTCATTCGCGAGGCAGTGTTGGGCTCTCTCCGGACTCCCTTTTTCGCACTACTCACACGATTCTGAGGATTTCCTTGACTGGATCGATCTACTTTTCTCTCGGCTGGACCAGCTACAAGTTGGGATTGCGGTTACTTTAATGTGGTGGATTTGGTTTGGGCGTAACAAATCCATTTGGGAGAATAAGGCTATATCCCCTGGTGATTTGGTATCATTTTCTCGCAATTTTTACACTCGTTTTTTGGAGTCTTTCTCGCGCAATTCTTTGCCGATTGTTAGCAGATCCATTCACGGCATTTGGAAAACTCCAAGAAATGGTTTTGTGAAGATTAATGTTGACGCTGCGTTAGAAGTCAGCTCGGGCAGCTGCGTGATTGGTATTATCATTCGAGACCACGCTGGCTCATGCGTTGATTGGTGCTACGAAAAGAGGGAGTTTTGTTATGATCCGGAAGCAGCGGAGGCAGAGGCGTTGAAACGTGGCCTAGAGTTTGGTATCTCTAAAGGTTGGTCCTCCATTGAACTAGAGGGGGATTGCAAAAATGTGATTTGCCGGTTCTTAAGTCCTACTTGTAATACTCATTTTCACCCCCTGGGTCTTGTGTTTGATGATATTAGAGTTTTAGCTAGTAGTGTTCATTCTTTTTATTGCTCCCATGTGTTTCTGGAAAGTAATGCCGTAGCTCACGCTCTTGCCAAGTTAGCTCTTTCTATTTCCCCGGGTTCTTCTGTTTTACCGGTCTCTATTTGTAGGCTCATTGCCGCTGATCTTGCTTATTAATGCATTTTACCTTCGGGTTTTCTCAAAAAAAAAAAAAAAAATCAAACAATATTTGGGTTTGAGATTTTCAAGTTTCGATATATTTATTTAAATTTTATAAAAAATATTGATTTGACAACAATAATTTATTTTTTTATAAAAATCAGTAATTTGATTTGATCTCTATTTCTTTTTAATATATTTTAAATTTATCATCCATCAAACCTTGGGGTTCAATATTAATAAATCAGGCGGTGTTTTTGTAAAACACAAACAAAATCTTTTATTAAAATAGAATAATAAAATATATTACAAGTGTACATTTAAAGATAATTTATTTTTTTACGATAACATAATTAATTTTATTTTGATAAAATTATATGAAATAACATTTTAATAAATAAAATTTATTTCAAAATTGCATTAAAAAATAAATTGATACTTTTGCAATAACATTCAATTAATTTCCACAGTTTTTTTAATGAATAGAGTATAAATTACTTTTCAATAAATAAAATTTCAATAACACAACTTTATAGGCACCCATTCAAAATTTTCTATAAAAAAGAATAATTAATAAAATTATTTTTACTTTATTAATATACCTTACTAAATAAATATTTCTAATTAAAAATTCTAATAAATAAAATATAAATAAATAAATATTATTCTGATAATTAAATATAAATTGATAATTAAAAACAAAATCTAAACCCACCTTTACAGGGCACCTCCACCCCACTATCCACCACCTTCCCTTCTATGCCCCATTCCCGTCGTCATCCTCCAATCGCCTGGGAAAATGATTTTCAGTCCACACTACTAGAAAAAGGGGAATTTCGACAGAAATAAATTTGTTGAAATTTCACTTAAATTTTCTACGGACAATTTTTCCGTCGAAATATTTCGACTGGATAAAAATCCGTCGAAATAATTTCGACCGATTTATACTCGGTCGAAATATGCTGTCGAAAAGAAGGAATAAAAACAAAAAAAAAGAAAAAATAATTAAATTTCGACGGAACTAAAATCCGTCGAAAATTTTAGTGATTTTGACGGATTTGTTTTATGTCGAAATTTAATAATTTCATAGAAAAAGTAAAATAAATAAATGAATTTTGACAGAAATTAAAATCTGTCGAAATTAATTAAAATTTCGACGGAGTTTATTCCGTCGAAATGTGATAAAGAAAAAAATTATATAAAAAAATTTCGACGGAAAAGTCATTCCGTCGAAAATTTTCTGCAATTTAATAAGTGGGTTACGGCATTTGCTGCTCCCTCTCCTCTCCACGAAATTGTTTCAAAAAATTGTATTCTCCCTCTCCTCTCCAAGAAGAACCGTCGTCGTCTCCGCCTAGCTCCCAAGCTCCTCCTTCTCCTACGCCGCAGTCTCCGCCTGTTGGGGTTTTACCCAATCGGATCCGAACTATTCGACCCGACGAGTAAACAGGATCGAACTAATTTGACCCAATTGCGGAATTTGATGGGTTTTATGTTCATAGTATATTTTGAAAATAACTAACATGAAAAACGAGGATCTCATAAACGATAAATATTTTAATTATGCATAAGAAAGAAATAGAAAACTTACAGAAAGCTTCCCGTCCTTCGTTCTTTTGGTTGAACTTTTGGCTTCATGCTTTTCTAGAATTTGATCTTTTTCACCATTGATATCAACCACGTTCTCCTTGTACTAGGTGTGTGGGCACCAACTTAAGTTAATCGAACTTTTCTTTCACGTTTTAGAAATCAAAACTTCAAGATAAAAAATCTCCTTTGTTTCTTGAACAAGGGATGGCTTTTGTATGTTTAGGGTTAAAGAACTTTTTCTTCTTTTGAGTGTAATCTTAATGATTTCACAAATCAATAATATATATTCTCTAAGATCTATATCTTATATGTATATATAGATAGTTATGGAAAGAGTTAAACTCCTACCATGACTCAAAGATTTCTACTAAGAAAAGAAATCTTCTCTCTCTTATATTAAGAGAGTTATTAATTAAATACAACTCTTGTAAGTAATTAAAACATACATAAATATATTTATATATAATTTCGAAAATTACATATATAAATATATAATATTTCCTTTTACTTATTACATAAAAATATCATATATATTTACATAGTAAATAATGAATTTCTACAATTAGAAATTCCATAAATGCCAATGTTTCCTTTTTCTTGAATCTAGTATTCAATTTTCATTAGATTCAATTATATAATTAAATCTAATATAATTAATCGTGATATTTTCTAATTAACTAATTCTGAATTAGTTAATTAAATATCATCTAATTAATTCGGAGTTTCTATTTTGAAAAACTATTTCCAAAAAGCAACGTGAATGAATTCGTTCTAATTTCTTAAGTTCAAGTGTAGATTAACAGGAGCCGTGGTTGAGGACCTATGAACATGTAACTTCAAGCTCCAATAAATCAAATAATTTATTAAACTCTTTAATATGATTAATTCGATCTATTAATTCCAAGTGACTCCACTAATGACTTGGAATTGCACTCTTGTCATTACAATATATTTTACTCAAAAGATCAAGATAGTCCATTGATTTAATCACTACATGCAATTCTATCCTCCAATAATTGATTCGTAATTAGGGCTAGGCGTAATTACCGTTTTTCCCCTCTAATTACTTCTCTATCCTTAAGTTCCATTAGTTCACTAGTAAACAGTTTGATTTATGAACTTATTCATAATTCAAAGCGTTCTGCTGTTCAGTTCCAGAACTAACACTTAAGGGAATAAATATTCCAGCTTCTCGCAAGAAGGGTTAGATTCCATATCTGTAAAACACATTCCCAGCCATTTATCTCAACGGATCTTCAAGACATAAGTTTTAGGCTCGACATGGTTACGGGCCATTACATATGAGTCAAAAGAACTCGTTAACATAAACAGGAGTTTATGCCTACTCAGGATTTAGATCAATTCGCATATGATCATCAGTTGACATGTTCTAGAACCATAATATCAACGGTATCTTATTTATGATTCTAGATCATGTCTGGTCCAGTCCTATGTAATTGAATACACAAAGTACCTCCACCTTCGATGTCTCCACATCAGTAATTCGGATCAAAATTACTACATTGTAAATGTTTTGTGGACCGCACTAGTAGTGTTTAGTTAAAGATCCCAACTTTAACTCACTACGGACTTTTTAGTCTATTAGCTATAACTTAAATTCTCCAGTATAATATTTATACTTAAGTCATAGTCTCTTTAATAGACTTGGAATTTTCTGATGTTTATATTATGCATTAAATGCATAATCGGAATGATTATATGAAAAATTAATTTCAAATTTAATTATTTATTTCAATTAAAGAATGTCAAATACATGCTTTAAGAGCATCATGCCTAACAATATCCCACTTGCTCTAAAGCAAATAAGATATGTTTCTCAAACCCATTTGCTCCAAATGTGCTTCAAACGATTTTGAAGGCACAATTTGGTAATTGCATTTTAGCTGCTTCACAAGCTGCTATTCAGTTTATACGCTCATATAGTACAAAGTTGTTTCAAATAACAACTATACCTTCATGATGTCAACTTTCGACTTTCTTTGACTAAGAGTCAAAATCAATTATCCTTCAAGGTTTAGGTCTCCACCTAAATACACGAGCACATATTACATTGCTCTTCCTAGGATCTTTGAGAATACGTTTCGCTCGAACTCATCGTTTTCAACGATATATGATATAATATGTCATTCCCAATGAGATAGACATCATCAATGTAAACTACTAAGAAAACCACTTTCTTTTCTTTGATATACTTGTATACACAAGGTCCATCAATTGTTTTCCTCAAATCAATGAGCTTTGATTGTTTCATCAAACCTTAGATTTCAGGACTTACATGCTTGCTTAAGTCTACAAATGGACTTTTGCAGCTAACATACTTTTTGTTCTTGGCCTTGATCAATGAACCCTTCTGGTTACATCTTATAGATGCTCTCCTTAAGATAGCTATCCAGAAAAGCTATCTTCACATCCAATTTTCATATCATATAATAAATTTTGGATGTGATGGATAAGAGGATATGTGTATGGAATTAAGCTTAGCAACATGTGAGAAAGTTTCTTCATAGTCAACTCCCTTTTTTTTTTAAGTATAACCACTTTGCTATCAGCTTGACCTTTTGAAAGTCTATACTTTCTTGTTCATACCCCTCTTATTCTTATAGATCCAATTATATCAAATATATTTGATATCATCATTTGGATCTACAAATTTTTCAGATATTATAGGATTCATCGCACCTTGCCATTTTTCCTTATTAGAATCCTCCATTGTATGCTTATATGACAATGAATCATCTTGATTTGTGTCGTACACTACTAGAGGTACTTCTGATCATCCTCGTAGAAGGTGCCTAGTCTAACAACCCTCCCACTACGACGAGGTACCAAGATGTTCTAATCAGGAATTGTGGTCTTTCGTTGAGGTAATTCATTAGTAGTTAGCTATGGTGTGCCGATCTCATCAGCTTAAATTTCTTCCAATATTATTTACTACGAGGTTTAAAGTTTGTTATCTAGCATTCCTCAATAAAAGTGATATTCGTCGATACGAATTCTCTTTTATCTTGAATGCTACGAAACTCCTCCAGTTTCGAATAGATTGCCTAGAATTAGACACATTTCAGACCATAGTTTCAACTTTTCAGTCATTCCTTTCAACACGTGTGCCAGACACTCACATAAGTGAAAGTGTTGTAAACTAACTTTACAATCATTCCACAACTCTATGAGAGTCTTATGGATTGACTTGTTTGTTGTTACATTCAAAATGTAGATTGCGGTTCTAGTGAATATCACAAGAAAGACATTGGCAATGAGGAGTATAGTTCATTATTGATCTAATCATTTCTAAGAAACTTCAATTGTAGAGTTTCGGGTGCTGTGAGTTGGATTGAATTCCATGCTCCAACGAGTAGTTCTTGAATTCGTAATCCAAGTATATTCTCTTCCTTGATCTTATCAAAGAGTTTTAAGTGATTTACCTAAATGTTTTTCAACATCTCTAGGAATTCTTTAATCTTTCCAGAAGATTCAAATTTCTTTTGCTTTAAATAAACATGAAGAGTGTTGACCTTCAACTCTCTTAAATGAAATTCATTTGCTAGCATGTTTATCCTATCAAGGTTAATAAGTACTAACCTTAGATGTCAAAAATATATGTTATCACTCTTAGAAGTCTTAGAACGTATGATTGATCAATAATTTGCTACCTAAAATAATCCATAAATTATTTATTGATCATTTTCAGACATTTATAAAACAGTCCATGTTTTATGTTTGCATGATAACTATTTTCTGAAATAACAATTTTTATATTATCAGAAAAAGTGAAATAACTATCTTATTCATGAAATCATAATTGAGAAATCAAATTTCTAACAAAGTTTAGGAATAAAGTATATATTGTTCAAAACAATGAATCTATTCCTAAATTCTAAGCGAACAGTTTATATGGTCTTTACAAAAATGATCGCCCAGTCCAATCATTCATTGGGACATTTCCTTTGGCAAGTCCCTTTGAAGAACTAAACAGCCAAAGAAGAACAAATGCGATTAGTGGCCTCTGAATTAAGTATTCAGAATGACAAATTATTTTCCACTAATAAGTTTCTAAAAACCAGTAAATCAAATTTACCTTTTCGTTTTGATCTTCTTATCGCAGAGATACCTTTTATAGTTTCTCTTTCAATGAACATGAACTCCATAATGAAAACATTTTCTCTTATGATTTTGTTCATGGAGTTCTTCTTATTTCACTTGCCTTAGGATGCTCATAACTTTCTTGTGTCTTGACTCAGACCCACCTTTCGCCCTCTTCCTCTTTTTTGTTCTTAACAGTAGAGGAAGACGAACTTTGCTTGACAACGTTTGCCTCATACTTTTTAGCCTTATGTTTAAATATGGCTTCAAAAGTCTGCAATTAGTTTTAGCAATTTAGTCATGCTATAAACCAACTTATTCTCAATATAGTTGGATGTGAACGCAGAAAAGTTTGGCATGAATGACCCAATAATTACACTAATTTGAGTCATCTCTTCAATGGTGGCCTCTTTTATAGCCGCCTTGTGCATAATTTTGATTATGTCAAATACATAATCTCTTAGCGAAGTGTCCTTAAACTTAGTCTTCATGAATCTACGAGGCGATTCATGTCGACCTTGTTCAAAAGGTTTGCTAAACATGACATGTAAAGATTCTCATAACTAGTATGAGTTCTCCATGTACTAATGTTTCTTCTTAAGAACAACGTTCATGGAAGCAAGCATGTAGCAACACACCTTGTTGTTGGTTCGGATACAACTATCCTTTATATCTCGTACTTTACGAGAAGCACCAGGGAGAGGTTCTGGAGGACAATCCTCTGTGAGAACGAACTCTTGATTCTCACAAATCATTTGTATGTTAATATTGGATTTTCAATTAACGTAGTTACGTTCCCCAGTTAGTTTTTCGTTCGAGAGTAAACCAACAAATGTGTTTATAATAGACATAATTGTTGAATAAATAAATAAATTGAAATTCGATCATACATCCATAATAAACATCATATCTCGGATTAGTAAACTTGATGCATGAATGCAACTCTTAAGAAAAACACATAAAGCAATTTACTAATGCGCGATAAAATAATTTAGCTACTAATATGTTGCCGTAGGGTCGATCATATTAATACTAAATTAAGTTCGAGACAATCTCAAATTAATAAGTGAATTAAAATATCTCATATTCATCTTTCACTATTAATTACCGCATTTTTGGCCAACATGTATTCAACTAACATAAATACATGTTTATGAGTGTAACCTATTGTTTCAGATTTTATGACTTAACTTAGACTTGTCACCGTAGGGTAGATCAAGCTAAAATACATCAATAAATCATATCTCAAGGAAGTTTACTCTTGTTATTGATATAGGTTAGACACCTTCCGAAGGGAGGATGCAATCTAGGCACCGCGAGGCGCTACCTAAATCTCACTTTATTAAACTAACTATAGAGACCGTATGATATATCAATATATATCCTTCTCCCACTCAATAATTTTAAAACATGTGTTTTATCTAAATAAATATTTATGTTTTAATAATCTACATAAACATCACTAGATTTTTAATCTCTAAGCTAATTTAGGATTAAAATCCAATCTAATTGGGTCTAATTTATTATGTAGATTATCTTCCAATCTAATTGGACATTAGGTGATCTTAGATTATCTAAGTTGAGATGGGACCTAAAATTAATAATTATCCAATCAAATTGGACTTCGGTTCCTTTAGACATTCTAATTAAGCTAACTTTTAGATGAACCCTTATTAATTTTTACCAAACTCAGGGATCACCAAAATTTAAATAATGTTCATAAGTTTAACACTTAAACTAATTCATTATTTAAATAAATTTGTTTTCATAAAACTATTATACGCGCATGCATAAAAACATACATATATCAAATATAAAATCTATATGTGATGCATGAACATAATAAAGCGATTGTGGGTATCATGAATGACATGTAGTATGCATGAACATGCTAACAATCATAACATAAGCATAAATAAAAAAGAGGGGTCGGGTGTTTTTGTGTATTTCTAAAATTACAAGCCATGAGAAAAAATTACAACCCCAAAATAAATAATAAATGGACCCAACTATTACAAAGATAGCTTCAATTACAGATCTTCATCTTCAAGTCTATTCTTGTAATCTTCTCCACCAATCCCGAAATGCAAAGTGCTTCAACCCAAACAATTTTGATTAAGTTCCAAACTTAATTTTTAGATCCACAATTCAAAAATTATGATATCAGGCTAAAATAAAAAACTCAAATTTATTTTCATAAAATAAATTGGCTTTTATTTTTAGCAAAACATGGCTCACAAGGAATCTAATTCACGGCATATGACAATTGAATTAAACCCTTTAGTCAATTATCATAAAGTGACTATGGTGGCTGAAATACCAAAACACTTCAAATATGTCGTTCGGCCTAATTCATACAGAATCAAATTCATAGTTGGCACGAACTTCATTGTGAAACTTTCCAAAACCATTCATCATATATATGGCTTATATATACGACAAATATCCTTCCTTCTCAACTTCCAATCCTTTTGCCGTCTTCTTCGGATCTCAGATTCTTCCAATAATCTAATTATTACAAAAGTCTTATGCCAACAAATTGGCGTACAAAAGATTCTAGGAATATAAATAACAATAATAAAATCCTAACACAAAAACACCAAATTCGACCCATAAATAAAAACATTCATCCATTCAATATTTAAACAATTTAAATATGCATATACCCACAATCAATTAGAATAAAATCATTTATGGACCGCTCTGATACCAATTGTTGGTGTTTTACCCAATCGGATCCGAACTATTCGACCCGACGAGTAAACAGGATCGAACTAATTCGACTCAATTGCGGAATTTGGTGGGTTTTATGTTCATAGTATATTTTGAAAATAACTAACATAAAAAACGAGGATCCCATAAACGATAATTATTTTAATTATGCATAAGAAAGAAATAGAAAACTTACAGAAAGCTTCCCGTCCTTTGTTCTTTTGGTTGAACTTTTGGCTTCATGCTTTTCTAGAATTTGATCTTTTTCACCATTGATATCAACCACGTTCTCCTTCTACTAGGTGTGTGGGCACCAACTTAAGTGAATCGAACTTTTCTTTCACGTTTTAGAAATCAAAACTTCATGATAAAAAATCTCCTTTGTTTCTTGAACAAGGGATGGCTTTTGTATGTTTAGGGTTGAAGAACTTTTTCTTCTTTTGAGTGTAATCTTAATGATTTCACAAATCAATAACATATATTCTCTAAGATCTATATCTTATATGTATATATAGATAGTTATGGAAAGAGTTAAACTCCTACCATGACTCAAAGATTTCTACTAGGAAAAGAAATCTTCTCTCTCTTATATTAAGAGAGTTATTAATTAAATACAACTCTTGTAAATAATTAAAACATACATAAATATATTTATATATATGATGGGGGCTATTTCGCACCCCTTATAATAATCAGAGCAACAAGTCAACATACGTTCGGACCGATCAGAAGACTAATTAGATGATGAGCTGCCCGGTCCGATCTAAACTATCAATCCTTGGCGACTAAGAATGAAGTCCAAGTTCCATAAGAATTACTATACCTAGTCCAATTGGGATTATGTTTCCTTGAATAGCTAGGGTTATTATTATATAAATACCTAGTTAAACATTGTATTAGACAACTACTTACTCTGAGCTCACGCCTCCATATAATTAATAGAAAAGCTTTTGCTATACTATATTCATATTCATATTCATTGTCTTGTTTACTAATTGTTATTTACGCTTTGTTCTTTTTTGAGATTGATCCATCCGGAATAAAGTAACTAAGCCCTATAATCTATATGCAATTTAACCTCAGTAAATAACCTCATTGATTTAATCTAACCCTACGAAAAACGGTTAAATCAGTTGGCGCCCACCGAGGGGCTAGGTTAATTATTCGATTGGCATATGGCTCGTCCAAGGAAGAACGCCCGTAACGAAGCAAGGAGTAACACGACGAACCTTCCTATCACATCTGATGATCAACAGGGCGATACTAATCATAACGCCCCAATAACTAATGATATTCAACAAGAGAACGACTAACTGCCGAATCTTGAGGAACCACAAGGGATAAGTACCCAAAACCCTCAAGGACAACAAGGGATTCCCACCCATGTGACTCCGGAAGCCCACATGAATCCAACGATCATGGTTCCTCCACCAGATACTCGGGAGAAGCTCCGACAAATCGCCATGTTATTCAATTCTCTCTGCCCAGGAGAGTTACTTGTACCCGAGCAGATTCTTAGAAACCCTAGAACGGCTAGGGCAAATCCTGTCCAAAGGACCCCAAGGCAGGTCGATCAGATCTCACAACAAGCGGAGAGCCCTGCGAGCGAGCAACGATCATTGCGCAGTCCGCAAAAGAGCAATACAAAGCCAACCGATGAGCAAATCTGGAGAAAAATGGATCGGACAAGGCCACAACCCGTCCGCCCCGGATCAAAGGAAAATACTATAATCCCATCGAAGATGACGTGGTCGACGCAATTCCTAATCCACTAAGAACTGTGCGCCTCTCGGAAAGAGAAATCGAGAAGATGGTACAGGAGCGTCTGGAACAACGTCTACGAACTATTCAAAATCCATGGGCCAGGAACACGGAGCTCCAAGAGAGCCTAGAAGCATGCTCCCCCTTTTGCAGGGAGATAAAAGAAGCTTAATCGACGGGTCAGGTTCCGGGACGACTACCCAGATATGATGGAACTACCGACCCAGATGATTACATATTCAGTTTTACGAACATAATGAACTTATATGCTCACTCAGCAGAATACACTGCAAAGTTAATGGTCACCACATTCGAAGGACTGGCTTTAGATTGGTTTGCCAAACAACCCACTAATTCCATATTCAGCTTTCGGGAATTATGCAATAAGCTGACTCAGCAGTTCGCTAGCCAGAAGAGACAGAAACTGCCAATGAGCTATCTAGGAACCATCCACCAACAAGAAGGAGAATCCCTACGAAACTGGTTGGCAAGATTTAACGTGGAATTGCTCAAAATTGATTCCCAAAATATCGACTACATAATCTCTATCCTTTTCGACCTCACAAAAAACAGGCAGTTTGGGAATGCCCTTAGGAGAAAGCAACCAAGAACATTTGTGGATATTATGACCTTGGCATCGAAATACATGACTCAAGAGGAGATGAACTCTTTTAAAGATAAGAATAAAAATAAGGTTCCCAGATCCGGGTCAAAACGGCAAGATAGAGTTCCCGCCCCGAAACCCACGGATTATGATAGACCCTTCAGAAAGGGGAATGTCTTTCAGCGACTAAAGTATAATCGAAACGATCAAGATAGGAGACCTAATATCTATCCGAGATCAAGAGAGAATTGCATTTTTGGTACACAGCTATAGGCCAATTCCCACTTTTGGTACACAACTTTATGTGTTCAACACATTTGGTACACCTCTTTAACAAAGTTCGACACATTTGGTACAACCGTTAAATAAATTGCAAAATCACCGTTAATTCCGTTAGTTCGACACATTTGGTACACCTCTTTTACAAAGTTGACATGTGTGCGGCACATGGCTGCCCAAAAAAAAATTAAACTTGATAAACTTTTATAAAAAATATCATATGTATTTATTATATTTATCATATCATATTTATATAATGATAAAAAAATATGTATTTATTATTTATATGATATGTAAAATATAATAAACTATATAATGTCATTTATAGTTTAATACTGGAAGAAGAATAAAATATAATAAACAAGTTTATCAAGTTTCAATTTATAAAAATAGTTTATTATTTATAAAAATTATTAAAAAATATGTCTTTATTATTATATGACATGTAAAATATAATAAACTATATAATGTCATTTATAGTTTAATATTGGAAGAAGAATAAAATATAATAAAAAAGTTTATCAAGTTGTAATTTTTAAAAATTATTTATAAAAATAGTTTATTATTTTTATAGTTTATTATTTATAAAAATTATTAAAAAATATGTATTTATTATTTATATGACATGTAAAATATAATAAACTATATAATGTCATTTATAGTTTAATATTACAAGAAGAATAAAATATAATAAACAAGTTACTTTAATTTATCATATTTATAAAAATTATTAAAAAT
Source organism: Penstemon barbatus (assembly GCA_003313485.2). NCBI lineage: Eukaryota > Viridiplantae > Streptophyta > Magnoliopsida > Lamiales > Plantaginaceae > Penstemon > Penstemon barbatus. Next base: position 69,258,240 of record CM064883.1, on the reverse strand, counting down.
ATGTATTTATTATTTATATGACATGTAAAATATAATAAACTATAATGTCATTTATAGTCTAATATTGGAAGAATAATAAAATATAATAAAAAAGTTTATCAAGTTTCAATTTTTTTTTCTGGGCAGCCATGTGCCGCGCGCATGCCAATTTTGTAAAAGAGGTGTACCAAATGTGTCGAACTAACGGAACTAACGGTGATTTTGCAATTTATTTAACGGTTGTACCAAATGTGTCGAACTTTGTTAAAGAGGTGTACCAAATGTGTTACACATAAAGCTGTGTACCAAAAGTGGGAATTGACCTATAGTTGTGTACCAAAAATGCAATTCTCTCCCGAGATCAAGATCGGCCGAACCGGCAAACAGGAACAGAATAAACCAAGTGGAGTACCCCAGGCTGACCGTTCCTATCGAAGAAATCTTGGTAATACTTGAGAGGAACAATTGGATCCCCCCACCAAAAAGAATTGCTCACCTAAGGCCGGATGCTCGAAACTACAATTTATACTGTAGATATCACCGGGCACATGGGCATCGCATCGAGGATTGTTTTCACCTGAAACAAGAAATCGAAAAGTTGATCGAACAAGGAAAATTGGATAACTATCTAGAACGAAATGATCGCAAGCGGGGCAGGAGTCGGAGTCCGCGGAACAATAATCAAATAGGGACCTCGAGAAGAAGGTCCCCTAACAATGGTCCGCCGCTGGAATTGAACGATGATCAAGTTAACGGCACCATTCATACAATCTCAGGAGGGCCAGCCGGCGGAGATAGCCGCAACGCTCGCCGCAGGACCGCCAGGTCCATACTTGGGAGCAGTAGGTACCCGAAAGAAGTGTGGACGCTAGAAAGCAAACCACCGAAGGATCAGCTGATCAGTTTTAACGAGAGCGAGGTACCAAAGAACTTTGTCTGGGACACGAAAGAGGACAACCCTGATTTCCTGATGGTGGTATCACTGGAAATAGCGAACTACAACGTTAAGAGGATCCTCATCGACAATGGAAGTTCAGTGAACATCATATCTAAAGAGGTCCTAGCTCAGATGAACCTCGGAGAAATAACTTTCCAAAAGGTAGCTACGCCTTTGGTAGGATTTGGAGGTTCGGAAATAGTCCCCTGTGGAACGATAACACTAAGTGTCTCACTCGGAAAGAAACCACGTCGTACGGTGAAGCTAATCAAATTCGTAGTAGTAGAAACTCCCTTCGCTTACAACGCGATCCTGGGCCGACCCGCCCTCAACCTATTCCGAGCAGTTGTGTCAACTTACCATCAGAAAATAAAATTCCCGACTGACATGGGAATTGGAGAAATAGTAAACGATCATTGTATGGCATGGGACTATTACAACACCTCCTTAACATTGGGGAACCGTTCCAGATTGTTTACCCCAGCTAAAAGAAAGCACGAGGACGAAGTTGATAGAGTCGAAGTTGAAATCCCCAACACAGACCGAATAGATAAAAAGGGAAAGGAACCGATCGATTTGACTTTAAAACCACCGGAGCACAAAGATGTCCTGCTGGTACAAGGGGATCCCAAAAAAACGACCAGAATTGGAACTGAACTCAGTAAGGAAGGGGAAGTAATGTTAGTGAACTTCCTCAGAGAAAATATAGATATCTTCGCCTGGAGTGCGAACGACATCGAGGGGATTGATCCCAGAGTAATCACCCATTCGCTAAAAATCGACCCAATGGCAAAACCTGCTAGGCAAAAGAAGAGGAATCATGGGCCGATAAAAGACAAGATAATCAAGGCAGAAGTAAAAAGGCTACTCAAGGCTAAACAAATTCGAGAAATACACTTCTCGGAATGGTTATGTAATGTTGTATTAGTAGCAAAAGGGGATAAAAAGGATAATAAGTGGAGAATGTGCAATGACTTCACCGACCTTAACAAGCTACGTCCGCGCGATCCATATCCCCTTCCGAGGATCGACCTATTGGTCGACTCAATGGCTGGTTTCGCAATCTTTAGCATGATGGACGCCTTCCAAGGTTTTTATCAAATATACATGAATGAGCGAGACCAAGAGAAAACTGCTTTCATAACAGAGCAAGGTGTCTACTGCTTCATAGTCATGCCATTTGGCCTAAGGAACGCTGGGGCCACTTACCAGAGGTTAGTAAACCTGATGTTCAAGGAGCTGATCGGAGAAATAATGGAAGTGTACGTAGATGATATGCTGGTCAAAAGCATGAATGAAGCTGACCACGTTAAGCATCTCGATCGATGCTTCCGAATATTGAGAAAATACCGAATGAAGCTGAATCCCGCAAAATGCACTTTCGGAGTAAAATCGGGAAATTTTTTTGGATATTTGGTACATCAACGAGGAATTGAGGCCAATCCAGAAAAGATTTGAGCTATGACCGAAATGGAACCTCCTAAAACGATCTTCCAGGTGCAAAGTTTAGTAGGAAAGATCGTGGCATTAAACAAATTCATCTCCAAGTCGGCTGACAGAAGTTTGCCTTTCTTTCAAACTCTGAGAAAGGCGAAAAACTTTGTTTGGACCGAAGAATGCGATCAGGCTTTCAACCGGTTGAAAGAATACCTGACATCCTCCCCATTATTAGCCAAACCTACTGAAGGCGAACCACTATACATTTACATATCTATTTCCGATGTGGCCATTAGTTCGGTTTTGGTAAAGATAGAAGGCGTCGAACATAAGCCTGTTTATTATTTAAGCAAGTTACTACAAGGGGCGGAGAAGAATTACTTGGAAATAGAAAAATTCTCTTTGGCCTTAGTGGTAGCGGCACGCAAACTCCGACCTTACTTTTTAACCTACAAAATTGTGGTGTTAACCAACCAACCACTAAGACAGGTCTTAGCGAAGCCGGAAGCCTCTGGAAGATTGATTAAGTGGGCAATTGAGCTAGGCCAGTTCGAAATCGAATACAAACCACAAATCGCGATTAAGGCTCAAGTCCTAGCCGAATTCCTATTAGAAATTCCAACCCCGACAACTGAACTTAGTGAATCAACTAGCCACAATAACGATATCTTGATCGTAGAGAATCAAACCTGGTTGATGCACGTCGATGGTGCTTCATACAGAGAAGGAGGATGTGCCGGAATCAACTTTACCGGGCCAAATAAAGAAGACATAAATTATGCAATAACATTGGACTTCGTAGTTACAAACAACGAAGCCGAATACGAAGCGCTAATTGTAGGAATGGAAATGGCGATCAAGGCCAACATAAAGAGTCTCAAAGTGCTGACCGATTCGGAGTTAGTACAAAGACAGATTGAAGGTCTATACGAGGCAAAGGAATTTAACATGATTAAGTACCTCACCAAAGTCAAAGAATTAGCTGAGAAATTCGAGAATTTTGAGGTACAGAACATTCCACGTTCAGAAAATAACTGGGCCGATCAACTTTCTAGATTTACAGGGTCTCATGACGGTAAAAAAGAAAGAGTAATCAACTGGTTAATTTCCAATACACCAGCAATCGATATCGACGAGACACCAGTCGCTGAGATGATGGAAATCGAAGAAGCTGAAAGAAATTGTATGACTCCGATGATGGACTATCTCCGAGAAGGAAAATTATCGCTTGATCCAAATGTGGCTCGGAAAATAAAATATCGAGCTCCTAAATATACATTGTTAGAAGAAAAACTTTACCGAAGATCGGTATCAGGAATTCTTCTAAAATGCATCTCCGAGTCACAAACCCATGATGTCCTTCGAGAGGTACACGAAGGAGAAGCAGGGAATCACAGTGGAGCAAGGGCCTTAGCCTTAAAGTGCCTTAGAACAGGTTATTATTGGCCTACCATCAACAATGATGCCATACATTATGTGCAAAAATGTCATTTGTCAAGTTCATGCAAATATAAGTCATCAACCAGCCGGGAACATGCACCCGATACCAGTATGCTGGCCATTTGATCAATGGGGAATGGACATTGTGGGACCTTTCCCAGTAGCCACGTCTAAAAAAGCGTATGTTCTGGTCGCTGTCGAATATTTCAGTAAATGGATAGAATGCGTCGCTCTTGCTCGAATAACTCAATTCCAAGTGATCAATTTCCTAAGGAAATTCATAGTATGTCGATTCGGCATCCCGAGAATCCTGATTTCTGATAATGGAACACAATTCACGGGAAAACAAGTGATGGAATGGTGCTCAAAGTTGGGAATTCAACAAAACTTCACTTCAGTAAGGCATCCAAGAGCGAATGGACAAACTGAAGTAGCGAACCGTGAAATAATAAAGTCTTTAGAGAAAAGATTAGGGGCAGCCAAAGGAAGATGGCGAGATGAACTCCCCGGAGTACTTTGAGCTAATCGAACGACAGTTAGAACTTCGACCGGGGAGACCCCATTTAGTCTGGTATATGGCTCGGAGGCTGTAATTCCAGTCGAAACACTAATTCCAACACCAAGAATCGAAATGTATGATGACAAGGAAAATGAAAAGGCAAGAGAAAGTGATATCGACTTGACTGAAGCTTTAAGAGAAAAAGCAGCCGTACGATTGCAGGTCGCTAAATCAAACATGGAGAAGACATACAATCAGAAGGTACGCATACGAACCAAAGAAGGGGACTTGGTGCTGAAAAAGGTAGAGGTATCCAAGCATGTGGGAAAATTACAACAGAATTGGGATGGACCATACATTGTCATTGATGTAGGAAAGAAAGGTTGATACAAAATTGCACACTTGGACGGAACACCACTACCAAGAACATGGAATGCAGTTAACCTAAGAAGATACTATGGGAAATGAATCCTAGTAATCGTCCTTGTTAATTTCCTTTAATTTTGTTTGTTTTATTTTTTTATTCGTTGTAATAAAGGCCTTGGCCTGAGATTCATTCTCGATATTTTTTATCAATGATTACGATTTCGAGGACCCAATCAAAGGTTCACTTGAGTAAGACTGAAGTTTCAAAACGAGTTGAGTATAAATCGATCCGCTCGATTAACGCTCCTCGATCTCAAAAATAAAAAGGTTAAAAGCCAAAAATTATGGTAAAAAACCTAAGTCTTCAAACGAGTTGAGTATAAATCGATCCTAGATAAACGCTCCTCGATCTCAAAAGTAACAAGGTTGAAAGCCAAAAATTTTGGTAAAAAAACCTAAGTCTTAAAAAACGAGTTGAGTATAAATCGATCCGCTCCTCGATCACATAAATAATGACTAAAAAGGTTAAAAGCCAAAAATTTTGGTAAAAAACCTAAGTCTTAAAAAACGAGTTGAGTATAAATCGATCCGCTCGATAAACGCTCCTCGATCTCATAAATAACGACTAAAAAGGTTAAGAGCCAAAAAATTTTGGTAAAAAACCTAAGTCTTAAAACGAGTTGAGTATAAATCGATCCGCTCGATAAACGCTCATCGATCTCAAAAATAAAAAGGATAAAAGCCAAAAATTTTGGTAAAAAATCTAAGTCTTAAAACGAGTTGAGTATAAATCGATCCGCTCGATAAACGCTCCTCGATCTCAAAAATAACAAGGTTGAAAGCCAAAAAATTTGGTAAAATAACCTAAGTCTTAAAAAACGAGTTGAGTATAAATCGATCTGCTCGATAAACGCTCCTCGATCTCATAAATAACGACTAAAAAGGTTAAAAGCCAAAAAATTTTGGTAAAAAACCTAAGTCTTAAAAAACGAGGTGAGTATAAATCGATCCGCTCGATAAACGCTCATCGATTCAAAAATAAAAAGTTTAAAAGCCAAAAAATTTTGGTAAAAAACCTAAGTCTTAAAACGAGTTGAGTATAAATCGATCCGCTCGATAAACGCTCCTCGATCTCAAAAATAAAAAGGTTAAAAGCCAAAAATTTTGGTAAAAACCTAAGTCTTAAAACGAGTTGAGTATAAATCGATCCGCTCGATAAACGCTCCTCGATCTCAAAAATAAAAATGTTAAAAGCCAAAAATTTTGGTAAAAAACCTAAGTCTTAAAAAGAGTTGAGTATAAATTGATCCGCTCAATAAACGCTCCTCGATCTACATAATAGCAAACAAAGATAGGTTAAAAGCCAAAAATTTTGGTAAAAAACCTAAGTCTTAAAACGAGTTGAGTATAAATCGATCCGCTCGATAAACGCTCCTCGATCTCAAAAATAACAAGGTTAAAAGCCAAAAATTTTGGTAAAAAGAAACCTAAGTCTTAAAAAGAGTTGAGTATAAATTGATGTTGGTCCCAAGTGGTCAGATGAGGTTAGAGGGGGGGTGAATAGACCTCTGAAAATTTTGGGATTTTTGCACTTTGCACCCCCGAAACATGAAAAATAGGCACTTTGCACCATCGAAATATGAAAAATATAGCACTTTGCACCCTCATTTATTTTCAAACAAAAATTCTAGGGCAAAATAGGTAATTCAATAGTATTGGCACTTTGCACCCTCAAAACTTGAGAATTTCGCACTTTGTATCTCCAAAATAAAATTAGCACTTTAACACCCTCTAATTAAGAACAAATCATCAATTTTAACCCCCGAAACACAATAGATGGACACTTCACAACCCAAAACACAAATTAACACTTAACACCCTAAATTTTAAACAACCCAAACCCCTCGTTTTTTCGTCAAAGTTGACTATCGGTGTGAAAAAAATCTAAAGCAAAATAGGTAATTAATTTTTTTACTTAAATTTTGTAAAATACAATTATAAATACTCGAATACTCATTTATTCCTCCATCTTTCTTTTCAACAATATAACCATAAATAACTAAATAAAGTTCAAGTAAACTTCTCGAAGACCCATTGTCTACTTCAACATATCAAAGACCCATAAATAATTACCTATTTTGCCCTAAAAAATAACTTTAATGGTTAACTTTGCCGGAAAAAATGAGGGGTTTGAGTTTTTTTTTTAATTTGAGGGTGTTAAGTGTTAATTTTGTATTTTGGGGTGCAAAGTGTCCATTTATTGTGTTTCGGGTTGTTCTTAATTAGGGAGTGTTAAATGCTAATTTTATTTTTAGGGGGCAAAGTGCCAAAGATTTACAATAGAATTACCTATTTTGCCCTTGAGTTTTTGCTTGAAAATAAAAGAGGGTGCAAAGTGTTGTATTTTTCATATTTCGAGGGTGCAAAGTGCTAAATCTAAGTTTTAGGGGTGCAAAGTGCTTATTTCCCATGTTTTGGGGGTGCAAAGTGCAAAAAACCCTAAAATATTGTTTGTACCCAAAAAATCACCCTCGACAAATCGAGGAATAATGACTCGATTAGAGGCCAAAAATGGCGGTCGAATCAAACCCAATCCCGATAAACGGATCGGATCGAGTCGAGTCCAGTTTGAACCGAAAGGTGATCCGACCGAAGCTACAATTAGACCACGATCCCAGGATGAATCTCGACCCAATTTGCGCAACTAATTAATTTTGGGCCAAGTTCAATTAATTAATGATTAAGGCCAAATTATGGTTAAATATAAATGAGCCCAATATATTATTTTGGCTATTATGGATTAATTAATTAAGTTAATTAATTAATTGGGCCAAGTCTAATTAATTGGCCCACATAATAGATAAGGCCATTAATTAATTAATTGGGTAATTATTAAGCAAAACCAACATGGCTCGGCCCAAGGCCAATTATGGTCCGACCTGGCCCATCGACCAGCAGCTGGCCGGCCCGAGCCGCCCGCAGCCGAGTCACAATCGGCCAACCCTAGTCCTTGACCCACTTGTGTTTTATTTGGTTATTATTAGAGATAATTAATTAAAGAGATATAGATAAAGCCATATTAGATGGTTTAAATAACAAATTCCTTAAATATCTCTAATTAGTTATCTTTAATTCAAATCCAAATTAAATAAAACACACGTTCTTTCTTCTCCAACTTCCATTAGCCTTAATTTTCAGCAAAAAATAAAGAGAAAACCACCATTGAAATAGTGGAGGTAGTGGGAAATAACAAAGTAGTGGGAGAAGTGGGGAAGTGGCCATCAGCTCCTTGATTTCGGCCATCAGGAGAGCAGTTTCTGGCATCAGCTTGTTTTTCCAGCAGCTATAAATACAGCAGGAGGCTGCTACTCGCGAGACACACACAACTCAATCAACAAATCTCAGTCTAACACTGATCGGCTCAACGCCTCTCCGGAAGTCCAGCGCTCCGCTGCTTCTTTTTCAGCAAACACCCTGTAGAACCCCTGATATCAACTGTCACTCCTCATCCACCAGCCACCCTCGACAGCCTGAAGTCTTGCCGCCGCCGCCGCCCAAGGTCCGCCGCCGCCGCCACTAAAAATAGTCTGCCGCCGCCGCCGCTGCTTCCGCTGTCCAGACGCTGTCTCGAGCGAAACCCCTTGATAGCAGGCAGTTAACAGCTGTTTTCTGTCAAGTTATCAGCCTGCCAACTCCTCGATATCAGTCTGTCCCTCCTCAGCCACCAGTGATCCCTGACAGCCTGAAGTCTTGCCGCCGCCGCCGCTCACAGTAAGCCGCCGCCGCCGCCGCCGCCGCTCTCTTCCGCCGTTAGCTGACACTGACTCGAGCGAAACCACTCATATCAGCAAGTAGCTCGCTGGTAACTGTCATGTAAGTGCCCACGTATTTATATGACAAACTCATCAAGTAGCCATCTGCCTGATGAGCTCGTCGTCAAGTAGCCATCTGCTTGACGGCTATCGGCTGAGTAGCCATCTGCTCTGTCGATGCCTTGGTCAGTGGCCACCCGCTGATCAGGAGCCCGATTGATGGCCATCCATCAAGGTTGGGCGAACCATTGACGGTGGGTCTCCCGTCGTCAATGTTACTTTCTGTCAACAAGTCGTTTTTCATGCATTATCAGCTCATCGGCGGGTTTACCTGCCTATCAAGGAGTCAATTTTCAGAACTTAAAAGATTTATCAACTCATCTGGCAGATCATGCCGAAACAGGAGACTCATCGTTTTGTATATTTTTGTAATGTTTGTACATCAGGGAACTTGCCAATATTCTTTTCTTATTAATGGAAGTCGTTTGGCTCGTACGTCTTGGTTTTTTACATAAATATACTTTACGTCAATTGATTTCCATTGATATGCTGTTTCCTGTCAAGATTATGTCTTCTGTCAAGGTGTTTATTTAAATTGATTGACTGTTAAGGCATTTGCTGATTTTCAAATCCGCTGATATGTTAAGCAGGCCATCGATTGGTCATAAGTTTTTGGCACTTTAAGAGAGATTTTCATAAATTATTTAAGTCCTGCGGCCAGGCAGGCATAGAAAAGAACTAGGGGTAGTGTTTGCCTACTCTGTCGCAATCGTTTAGAAGTCAGCCTTATCAGGACAACTTATTTTGATATCAACGTGTCTTTGTCAGGACACTTACATTGTCAATTTACCGATATCAACATGTCTATTTTCAAAACGTTATGTTTGCACGCACAAACATTGGCACGCCCGCATTCATTTTATATCATATCGAGGCATTTTACATCGAGCTATTGGCTCGTCGAGGTGTCTGCTGACCGGTTTGCAAAAACAGTGTTCTGCAACTCCTCGATGCCAAACACCCCTCGATGTCAACCCCTCGATGACAAGCACCCCTTGATGTCAGTTTTATCGCAAACAATATTTTGGCACTTCTTGATGCCAAGGGTCGCTCGATGTCGTCGAGGCGTTCCTCGATACCAAATTTACACGCAAACAGTTCCTTGATGCCATGTATTGTCCGATGCAAAATTTATAGCAAACAATATTTTGGCACGCCCAGTGGGACCTGAAAATTTTTCTGTTAAAAGCTCACCAGCCACGCAACGTGATGGCTCGGGGGGCATGAAAGTTTTTATAATTGATTTGCCATAAAAACGATTTCAGCCAAGTTTGGCTAGCTGACTTATGATGATCTCTTTGCCAAACAGTCAATCAGTTGATACTAAGTGGTTATTGTCTTGTTGTCGTCAGATGACATCACAGGTACCACGAAGGACCCGATCAACCTTGACAAGAACACAGTCTGACTTAACGTATACTTTGGAAAATCTACCAACGGTTCCACTGACTATGGAAGGAGCCGACAAGATCGAGGAGCTGACTGCAGTGGTCCGCAATTTCACCAGGGACCTCGAGACCAAGCAAGAGGAATGGTCTAACGTCGTCAGCAAGTTTGAACACATGCTGGGTTCGGCCACTGCTGCTAGTCAGGCCAACACAGAAGCCAGCAACACTGTAAATAACTCCTTGATGCACTTGGAAGCCAAGATGACATCACTCACAGAGAGCATCAACGCTCTTGCTAACGGCATACAAGCGCAGGCCTGGACTGGGCCGCCGAAAACTGCTGTTGACAAAGGAAAAGGCCCTGCGATCCACATCGGGGGAAGTTCATCAAGAGACGAGATGCCTTATAAACAAGGCAACGGACAATCTAATGTCCAGGATAAGAGAGGAAGCACATCTAAGGCAAGGAACGCCCGCCCGGACTCGGGGGGCAGGTCCGAAGAGGACCGATTGGAGGCCGTCGGATACGGCCAGGAAGGACATCAGGCCAACTCATTGGCCTATGACAGGACTGTTCATCGAGCTGCAGAGGGTCCAGAAGACCTCTTGACGGTGAATCAGGCCGAAGAGATGTTTGTCAGGAGACAAGGAAACAGGGCGTCGAGGTATAATCAGCCTCATCCCGAATACATCGATCAGGTGCCGTTCCCGCTGAACTACAGGCCGCCGAACTTTACTCTGTTTTCTGGCGAGGGATCACAGTCCGCCACGGAGCATCTTGCTCGATTTTCTCTGGAATGTGGCAACATGACTAACGACCTGAAATTGAAACTGTTCCCTAACTCCTTGACAGGAATGGCGTTCCACTGGTACGCCAACTTGAAACCTGGATCGGTCCCCGATTGGCCATCCATGGAAAAAGTTTTTGTGATGAACCACTATCAGGCCCCACTTGAGGTCTCCGTCATCGAGCTATCGAATATGAGACAGCTGACGGGACAGACCGTCGAGGAATACATGAAGAAGTTTATCAGGGCCAGAGGCTTCTGCGCCATCCCATTGCCAGAAAAAGAGTGCATCAAGATTGCCATCCATGGCATGCACTTCGAGTTGAGAAAGATCATGATGGCAGAGTATCACGAAGACTTATTCGAATTGACCGATCACGCGGTCCGCTACGAACGAGTTTTGAGAGACGAAAACGGCCGACAACCTAGAGGGAATTATTATCAAGTAGGTATGGCCGACTCTAGCGAGGAACAAATCAATCAGGTCAGTCGACCGATTGAGCAACAGGGTATCGAAATCGGATTGGCGGAAGTGGTCTGCCCAAAGAACACGGTCTGTCCAGCCCTCGCCAAGCCGAAAGAGCCTCAACCTACCATCAAAGTGCCAAACAATTTGGTGCGTCGAGACGCTGAATATAAGACTGACAGAGAAAGACGTTATTCCTTCGACGTCACGAAAACAGAGGCCATCTTTGATCAATTATTGGCTGACAAGATCCTTCGCCTCAAAGGGGACCACGTGATTCCGTCATCAATGAAAATATCAGGTAAAACATATTGCAAATATCATGATGTTTGGACTCACTCTACGAATGAATGTCTAGTATTCAGGTGGATGGTGCAAGATCACCTTGACAAGGGCATTCTAAGGTTCGCTCCGGATTGGAAAATCACAAAGCCGATGACGGTTGACACCAATCCTTTCCAACAAAATGAAGTGGGGATTAATGTGCTGATGGTCACGGACCCAGCAACCGGGGAACATTTGTATGTTGATGAAGAACCAGAACGCTCGCCGGCAATCAGGGAGATGGGTTTATGTGCAAGATGCCAAACTGAGTTGGCAACAATGCCATTGTTCCTTAATCCAGCATTATATAGCCCATACATGCCTTGGCTCAATACAACGCCAACAGGGTATCCTTATCAGGCGATGCCGCAACCGCAGGCAACGCCTCAGACAGCCCCGCAGCCGCAAGTGATACCACCACCACCACCACCTCGACCCACGGAATCGTATCAGGCTCCAGCTCCGTTGAAAAATTTTGAACAGGTAACATCTACGGCGGAACAACGCCGGGAACAGGCTAGAATCAGGATGCCTCGACAGCATCAGGAAGGTACCAGCCGAAACAGCTGAATCAGGGAGAGATCTCCCGACAAGACACCAGTTAGGCAGGTCAGATCGACCGCCAGCCGTAGAGACAGGACCCATGGTCCGTCACCAAAAATTACTCCGCCAGGCTCATCAAGGCCGCGAACTGTCCGCACCCCTGCTGATACACAGGTAGATCGATGGGTTCCCGCTAGGCACCCTAAGTTTCCAGGAGATCGAAGGGTCGATCAGATGACCCGAACTCAATATAGGCGTTTCTTACGCCAACGAAAGGAGCTGGAAATTGCTAAGGGAAAGGCCCCGATGAAGGAATCAGCAAAGAAACCTTCACCGTCAGGGGAACAGAAACAGAAACAGGAAGCGATAGAGGCCAAATCTGGCCAAGGGATCAATATCGAGGCCAAGACCTCGATGCAGATCAACACTTTCAAGTGGACTCCGGGGAAAGCCCAATTTGGTACAATCGATATAGAAAAGATAATGGCGGAAGATGATTTGTTGTCTGATGACGATGATGGAAATGATCTCAAGGCAAAGCTTGCCGAGATCTATAACGATGACAGAGGCAACAAGGAAAATGAGGCCAAAACTGGTCAGACCGTCGAGGCCAAAACTGGCCAGGAAATCGAGAAACAGGTCGATCGACCTACTGAGCAGCAAGGAATCGAGAAGCAGGTGGTCGATAAGCAAGCGACCGACAAGAAAATAGAAACAAAGACAGTGGAAGATGTTGCCACCAGTCAGCCGACAGACGGCTCGACGACGATGGAGTGCAACGCCGTTGACTCTGAACTTGTTGAATTCGTCAACGAGGAACTGGAGTACTCCACTGATGGCTTTTGGGATGAGGGTATGCCAGTAGTACAAATGGCAGAGGACTTAGAGCTGTTATCGGTCGACGACGAGAAAGAGACCGATTGGAATTAGAGGATCGAAACTATATTCCAGAAGCCACCATCTTTCATGGCTCGACACATCAGGCCACTTTACGTATCAGGCCATATCGACGGAAAACCCATCGACAGAATGCTGGTCGACAACGGGGCAGCCGTCAACGTGATGCCTGCATCGACGATGTACAAACTGGGTAAGGTCAGCGAGGACCTGATGGAGACGAAGGTGATCGTCAGCAACTTCACAGGAGGAAAAGCTGACACGCTTGGAATTCTACCCGTCGAGGTAAAGATTGGAAAAACTAGTTTGAAAATCGCCTTCTTTGTGGTTGATGCTGCCACTTCTTACAACGCGTTGTTGGGAAGGGACTGGATTCACTCAGCTCTTTGTGTACCGTCCTCTCTTCATCAATGCTTATTAATTTGGGGAGACGCCCCCGAACCTGAAATCATTATGGCCGACAACAGGCCATTCACCGCCAAGGTCAACGCTGTCGAAGCAGCATATTATCGAGATGATGTAGGTCCTTATCGATTTATCGGGCAGGACAAATACGGACGACCGAAGGAAGTCACTTCAAGCAAGAAGTTGACGCAATTGGAAATGGCTTGTTTAGTCAAGGAATTAAGTCGGCCCTGCAACGTCAAGGAGTCAGGGCCGCACGAACAGCACTGTCAGTCCTCATGAACTGTCCTGATGACGAAGGACCATCGGCCTACAAGGCCGACAGACTGGTAATTGATGAGATTGTTATTATCGGGCCTCAGCAGGAAGCATGTGCCGATTTAATCAGGAGGTTTCGGGCCTATGTGGCCGAATGCTATACAGGTGATCTCATCTTCGAAGAAGAAACGCCACCGTCGGTTGGCGAGGAAATTCAGTTAGAAGAGTTAGCAACAGCGCCAGCCAAGCTTGACGACATCAAGATCCAAGTACAGGATCCTGTTATCGAGGTTGAGTTAGGCAGCGAGGAAGATCATAGGCCAACTTACATCAGCGCATTGCTTGATGATGGCCAGAAGGATCGATTGATCCAAGTATTGACGGAGTACAAGGACTGTTTTGCCTGGAATTACGACGAGATGCCTGGGTTAAGCAGGGAGTTAGTAGAACATCGTATTCCGATACTTGAAGGAAACTTACCCCGGAAACAGCCCCTGCGAAGGATGTCTGTCGAGGTCTGCAGACTGATCAGGGAAGAAATCGAGAAGCTGTTGAAGGCCAGTTTTATCGAGGTGGCCCGATATCCGGAGTGGGTAGCGAATGTTGTTCCCGTAATGAAGAAGAACGGGAAAATCAGGATATGCATCGATTTCAGGGACCTAAATCTTGCATCTCCTAAAGACGAATACCCGATGCCAATGGCGGACATGTTAATCGATGCTGCCGCTGGCAATATGTTCCTGACAGCCATCGACGGAAGTGCAGGTTACAATCAGATTTTTGTGGCTGTTGACGATGTGCCAAAACTGGCCTTTCAATGTCCCGGCGGAATATGCACCTTCCAATGGAAAGTGATGCCATTCGGACTCAAAAACGCCGGAGCAACTTATCAACGAGCCATGAACTGCATCTTCAGTGAGTATATCGATGACTTTGTTAAAATTTACATCGATGATATCATTATTAAATCGGCTAGTTACGACGAACATCTAACACATTTGGCGAAGTCATTTGCCAAAATGAGGAAACATAAGTTAAAGCTTAACCCCTTGAAATGTGTGTTTGCAGTTGCGTCAGCCAATTTTCTTGGCTTCTTAGTGCATCGCAAGGGGATTGAGATTGACAAAAACAAGTCCAAAGCTATCTTGACGGCCAGACCTCCGTCGACGAAAAAGGAATTACAACAATTCCTTGGGAAAGTCAACTTTTTACGGAGGTTCATTTCTAACTTGGCTGGAAAAACAAAGGTCTTCTCGCCTTTGTTAAAATTGAAGGACAAAGAAGAGTTTTGCTGGCAAACGGAGCACGAGCAGGCGTTTCAGGAAATCAAGGATAAGCTGACAACGCCGCCTGTAATGATGCCGCCTGTCAAGGGGAAACCCTTGAAATTATATATATCTGCCACGGATGACACCGTCGGCGGATTTCTGGCACAAGACGACGATGATGGGTTTGAGCGAGCAATCTACTACTTGAGCAGGCACTTGACAGAAACAGAACAGAGGTACTCCCCGATAGAAAAGGTATGCCTTGCTTTGTTTTTCTCTTGCAAGAAATTACGTCATTATATGTTGCCTGTGAAAGTATTAGTTATCTCTGGTATTGATGTGATAAAGTATATGATAGCTAAGCCCGTAATGAGGGGGAGGATCGGTCGATGGGCCATCCAACTGATGGAGTATCAATTACAGTACGTACCGCAAAAAGCAGTCAAAGGCCAAGTATTGGCTGATTTTCTGGTTGACCATCCATGTCTCGATATCGATCAAGCCGTTCTCAAGGAACTGGACTCGATGACAGTAGAGATCAGGCCATGGACACTGGCCTTCGATGGGTCTAGAACCGACAGACTGTCTGGAGCAGGTATAGTCTTGATTTCCCCATCAAATATAAAAACTAAGCTATCAGTTCAATTTGATTTTGAATGTACTAACAATCAGGCCGAATACGAAGCCTTGATCATTGGATTGGAAATGCTTAGAGAGCTCGACAGTAAGTCTGTCGTCATCGTCGGGGACTCGCAGTTGGTTATCAGGCAATTACAAGGTACTTACAAATGCCGAAACCCAACACTTGACAAATATTATTTAACTGCGATGTCCTTGTTGTCAGAGTTTGTTGATGTTACATGTTACCATGTAACGAGGGGAAACAACAGCGAGGCCAACAGTTTGGCCCAACTAGCGACTGGTGTCGATCTCCCTGATGACATCGAAGAATCCCTCTACGTCATCAGGAGACGACACTGTCCTTCATTTATGTATCGAGACAACGTCCTGACTGTTTTGAGTGTGTTTCAGGACCCTGATGACTGGAGAGAGCCGATCAGAAAATATCTGGCTGATCCATCGGACCGAGCATCTCGACAAACGAGGCTCAGGGCAGTCAATTATGTCTTGATAGGTGATCAACTGTTCAGAAAAAGCCATGACGGCGTGCTCCTGTTATGCGTCGATCAGCAAGAGGCCATGAGAATTATGATGGAGGCTCATGAGGGAATTTGTGGGGCCCATCAGAACGGTCACAAGTTAGCATGGCTGCTGCGCCGATATGGCTATTACTGGCCAAAGATGGTGGGAGACTGTATTCAATTGGCAAGGGGTTGTGAGAAGTGCCAACGCTTCGGGGTAGTCCAAAGGATGCCCGTCGAGGAAATGAACATGATAATCAAGCCGTGGCCCTTCAGATGCTGGGCCATCGATATCATCGGGGAAATTCATCCCTCGTCTTCCAAACACCATCGATACATTATTGTGGCCACGGATTATTTTACTAAGTGGGTAGAGGCCAAACCGCTCAAACAGGCCAATCAGGCCGAAGTGATGAAGTTCATCAAGGACCTAATCATTCACAGGTTTGGCCTGCCACAGACCATTGTCACTGACAGGGGACTGATGTTCGTCGATCAAGAGATCAAGGAGTTTGCCAGATCAATGGGTTTCGAATTGGTCCATTCAACACCGTACTATGCACAAGGGAATGGCCAAGCGGAAGCTTCGAATCGAGTCATTAAGGATATTATCTCGAAAATGATCAATGAAAACCCAAGAGCTTGGCACTTGATGCTGTCAGAGGCATTGTGGGCTTATCGGACCAGCAAACGGACAAGCACTGGCACCACTCCGTATAAACTAACATATGGACAGGATGCCGTTCTACCGATGGAAATCAACGTCCGATCACTTCGGGTGATGCAGCAAAACGAGCTGTCGCCTGAAGAATACACTGAAAGTATGCTCCAACAGCTTGATGAGCTCGACGAGGTCAGAGTTGCCGCGTTAGATAAAATCGAGGCACAAAAGAGGCTAGTCGCCCGATGCTACGATAAAAAGATACGCAGGAAACAGTTTGACGTCGGGGACATGGTCTGGAGGACTATTTTGCCACTGCATCAGCGCGAGAAAAAGTATGGTAAATGGAGCGCGACGTGGCAAGGACCATATGAAATCTACTCGATAACCCGAGGTGGAGGCTACATCTTGAAGAAGCCAGATGGGAATCTCTGTCGAGACCCCATCAATGGAAGATACTTGAAAAAGTTTAGGCCTACCCTTTGGGAATCGATGTGTTTAGAACATCAGCGAGCCTTGGAGCTAGAAATCGAACGGCGTCAAGAGTACTTCAATGCGCCGATCCCTCTGTAAATATAAGTAGGATTTATTTTCGTTGTCGTTTTTATTTCCATTGTCGTTTGCTTAGGTTAGAATTTTAAAAAATTTGTAGTAGTAGTTGCATTTGCGTTTCGTTTTGTCAAAATACTTCCGTTTTTTGTTTTTATTTTAAAATTTTTATTCCCCGATCTACAAATTTTTACATCAAGGCATTTTGACGGAAATTTTCTGTGAGTTGATACTTTTTTTTGACAAAAAAGTCAGGTTTTCTGTTTGCAAAGTTGTTTCGTCAAGGGGTCAGGGAGATAGTTTGAAGGTTCAATATTTGGTCTGTTTTTGGTTTTGAGGTTCAATGGAAAACATAATATAAGGCCAAAGGTGAAGTTTACTAACAAAGACGAAACTAGTTGATGGCTGTCAAGCCATTACACGATTGAAAAGTAACTAGTCTGTGGCTATCAAGCCAATACGTCAGCAAAATGTAAACAAGGATGTGGCCATCAGGCCAATGCAAGATAAACTAGAAAGTAAATTAAGTCTGAAAAGTCATAAATCTTGGGGCACAAGCGCCGATATCAACGGCTCGCAGGCCGGAAAGGTCATTAAAGAAAGTCTTGGGTAAAGCTTGCAAAGAACCCCTTGACGATGGTCTCGATCCTGGCTTGATCAGCCACTGCTGCCTTTGCTTGGGCGGCCACCTGAATTTCAGCAGCCTTTACTTCATCGAGCAAGCTGGCGGTGTTGGACAGCTCCCCTGTAACTGAATCGGCCTCCACTACAACATCCTTCATCTTGTCCCGGACCACATCTAGCTCCCCCTGCAGCTTGGCAATAGCCGCGACTAAGTCGGCTTCAGAGTTTCGGAGGTGAGTGAGTGAGTCACTGAGAATGGAACCCTGAACGTACAGCTCGTTAAATCGAGCAAGAAGAGCTTCAGCAGGGGATGAAAAGGAAGCCTTGGCCTTGATAGCTTTGTCGTTCTCTTTGAACTCACTCCTTATCTTCCCAAGTTGCCGTGTGAAGTCCAAATAGAAGGATGCTTGGTCATCAGGGAGCTTAACGGAAGATAACCGGCTCATCAAGTCGTCTAGCGATGGTCCCATGTTGATCATCAGGACCTCCAAAGGTTGGCTCTGATAGTCTGACAGCAGCCCTCTGAACTGAGCAAGCTCTTCAGGAGTAAAAGGACCCTGACTCGGCTGCTCAGACACCGTCGACAAAGACTGGGAGGAGGAGCTCATCGATAAAGCATGGGTATTGGCAAATCGAGCCAACATTCGTGCGAGCCGCTGAGAAGTATCTTGGACTTGACTGGACAAGGGGACCTACAAAATCAGAAATAAAACAGAGTTAGTCTAGCGCGAAGCAAGCAAGGAAATTTTGAACGGCTTAATAAAGGAAACTACCTCTTGACGAGGCAGAGGAGCCGAAACAGGGACTTCCTTGACAGGAATAGTCTGACCAACAGGAGCCTCAGCCTCTCGATGGATAGCAGCCGCATCTCCCGATGTCGGGTCAACCCCGGTGTCGACAAGCGGTTCCTCGATGAGTGTCGGAGAAGGCTGACGAGGAGGAATCTCAACCCGCTGAAACTGAGTCCCGTCATCATCAGTGTCTGATGAACTGTCAGCCAGTGTCCTAACCCTTTTCCGAGGAGGGAGGTCGTCCTGGACAGCTTGGCGTTTCCCCTTAAAACTCACCTCCTGACAAGAAAACAAAAACAGTAAGTCCAAAAACATAATAAGTTAAATTACAATAAGGACTACCTCCTCGTCGGAACTGCTCACGATTATGGCACTTGTGCCACCTCGCTGGTAGAAGAGCCGACGAGAACGCCGGATATATACGATGGGAGGATCTGTTACCTTGTCAACAGAAGACTGAGCCTCGGAAGTCTGCAACGATTGAGAGACGGCGGGTGATGGTCCTGTCGGACTAACAATCTGTAAAGGGATGGCGAACGGGATCACACGCTCTTTGACGGCCTTCTTTTTGTCAGTAGGAAGGGCCGTCGACTTCTTTCCTACAAAGAAACAAACACGTCAAGGCATAGTCAGAATCAAAGAAAGAAAAACGGGAAAGCTACCTGAGTCGTCAAGGGCAATGGTGCCCCCGTCCTTGTATTCACATAAAAGATAAATTGTTGACATATCCCGGGAATCATCAGCTCGATACCCCGTAAAAGTAACCTGGGAACTAACTTGATGACTATGAGGACGGGAGTTGACACTCGCTTTAGGGGTAACAAGGGAAGCCACGTATCCCGACGACTCAATAAAATCAGGGAGTAAAGGAAGAGAAGGGCCAAACGGTTTGTAAAAACTATGCCAAGGAGGAACCTCCCCGGGGCCCCCTCGTTTTTTGGCTAATTTAGAATGTTCCAACATGGCCCTACCTATCCTAATATTCTTCAAGGATTCAAAATTAATGGCAGCTTGTTCATATACCCTATCCCTATTATCGGGATCCCAAACTACATCATAAAACCGTTCAAAGCGAGAAACGATGTAAAGTGTACCTTTCTTTGATGCCCTGACGGTGGCTGCTGCCGACTGATCAAGAAAGGGTCCGTCAGTGGAGATGAGCTCAGGGTGGTTAGGGACCTCAAACCTTGCTGCTGCAGCATGGAAAGTCTCCCGACGGGTCAAACTGATATAACCACTCCACCACTTTTCGAAGTCCGGTGAGCTGATAGGGTTAGGAACGTAAAGACGGAAAACGAAAGCATCTCGGGCCGTCCTCCAACACCTGCGAAGCTCATCAAAACTCTCCATGTCCGCTACTTCCATAAAATCCTCATTCCTCTCACTTAAAGAAACGCCGAATCGAGGAACCGACTGTACCAAGCCAAATTGTCGGGACACATAGTGTCCCGGATAGAAACGAACCGTGCACTTGAGAGGTTTTCGCCTCGCCGATGTCTTGGCCCCGGTAACTTTAAAACCCGACGGAATATCCCTTGGCATTAAAAAGCTGGCCCATAGCTTATGAAAGTCCTTAATTTCATCAGTTGACGCCGAAGGGTTGTAGGCAGCCAATATTCGGGGATAAAAAACCGAAAAACGAGGCTCAGGCCCCTTGACAGCGTTGTAAAACCTGCTGAAAAAGTAGTAGAAATTGCAAGGGGGGAGTTTTTGGCGAGCCACGAAGGCCGCATAGATCTCAGTACCAACAGGTGTTTCATCAAAAGCACAAAAATCCGGAAAATATGCACATAACCAAATCTGGAGTAACCAAATAGGCCCCTGCAAGAAAGTACAGTTGGAGGCCAAAAATCCCTCGATTCCAACACAAAAACCAGAAAACATAATTGGCCCTAAGGCTATCTTTTCGCCCCTAGCTAGACTAATGGCAATGGCGTTATACTCTTTGGTTACCGATAAAGCAGGATTGCAAAACATATATCTTGATAGCCAGAGAGTAAGAAAATGAACATGTTCTGTGTGGGATACCTCGATAGAGTCGGATAAGTCCTTGTATCGACCGATGACAGGTCCATAAGAGAGAGCACTATCGCCGGTGCCAAAGACTGTAGGAAAATGGAATGCGTCATCACCGGCGGAGGGCAGCGGGTTGATGTAGCCTCCAGTGGGCCCAAGACCGCAAATGGCAAGAATGTCCAAGAGAGTCGGCGTCATGGGACCGTGCGCAAAATGAAATGTACTATCAGCTCGACACCAAAATTGGACAGCGGCTCTAATGAGAGGGAGATTCAAGGACAAACCCACTTTGCAAAATTGAATAATGTCAAAAATACCACAAATTCGCCAAACAGGGGCGAATACCTTCTCGACCCGATTGCACCACGTAAGCCACTCCGAATGTACGGGCGAACCAGCCCACGGCCATCCCCTAGTAGTGGATTTAAATATAGTCGGACCAGAGGAGAAAGGAAGAGCCTCGCGCGGAAACATAATCGGATGCTTGTCGGACGGCGGTAAATCTGCCGGAGAATGAATAGGGCCGATTGTGGTGCCCAATGGAGTTTCTTGGAGCACTTGAGTAGGGATTTGCACATCGCGTCGATTTATACGCTGGGCAGCCATTGTAAGAAGCTTCAATTTCGGCTATGGGGTTTTTTGAAATTGGGTATTTTCGGTTTTGAGGGTTCTTGAAGATGAGAGTTAGGTTTTCGGGTTCCTTAAAGCAAGGAGAGTCCGAATATGGAGAGAGCTCGAAAAACCGAAGCAAGGAGCCCGATTTTGAAGCTTGGAGGTTTGTTGGCTATGGTGGATTTCTTGAGATGGGTTTTCGGTTTTGAGGGTTTTGGGAGAGATGAGTTCGGTTTTTTTCACTTCTTTGGAGAAGGGAGAAGCCGATTTTCCGAAAAAGAAGAGGAAAGGGGAGTAGAGAAGCTTGAGTAGTTGAAGAGTTTTTTGGGCTATGGAGTTTTGGAGCTCAAATCGGCCGAAGTGTGAGGAAGGAGAGAGAGGGAGAAGATGAAAAGGTGAGTAGGAAAAGTGTTGTGGGGCCCAGGGTAGTGTAAGAGTTTTGTCTTTTTGGGAGAGTGTGTCAAATAGAATACTAATTAAATTGGGAACTAGAAGGTGATAGGCTCTAATTGATTTCATCCGGGGAGTTGGGAATAAGTTGGGGAGTTGACATCTGGCAAAAGAATTGGCAGATTGGGAAATATCCCAAAGTCCCAAAAATGCTGGCATAATTTAATTGGCTAAAAATGGCCAATCTTTATTATAAGCCTACTAAAATTGAATGCCAATCGAGGGATAAGAAGGGGGGATTTTTCAAACTAAGTCTACCCGATTAAATTTTATTACCAGATAAAATTTATCAGATACGACTTACAGGGGGCATTGTTTGTACCCAAAAAATCACCCTCGACAAATCGAGGAATAATGACTCGATTAGAGGCCAAAAATGGCGGTCAAATCAAACCCAATCCCGATAAACGGATCGGATCGAGTCGAGTCCAGTTTGAACCGAAAGGTGATCCGACCGAAGCTACAATTAGACCACGATCCCAGGATGAATCTCGACCCAATTTGCACAACTAATTAATTTTGGGCCAAACATAAATTAATTAATTGATAAAGTTAATTAATTTATGGGCCAAGTTCAATTAATTAATGATTAAGGCCAAATTATGGTTAAATATAAATGAGCCCAATAGATTATTTTGGCTATTATGGATTAATTAATTAAGTTAATTAATTAATTGGGCCAAGTCTAATTAATTGGCCCACATAATAGATAAGGCCATTAATTAATTAATTGGGTAATTATTAAGCAAAACCAACATGGCTCGGCCCAAGGCCAATTATGGTCCGACCTGGCCCATCGACCAGCAGCTGGCCGGCCCGAGCCGCCCGCAGCCCAGTCACAATCGGCCAACCCTAGTCCTTGACCCACTTGTGTTTTATTTGGTTATTATTAGAGATAATTAATTAAAGAGATATAGATAAAGCCATATTAGTTGGTTTAAATAACAAATTCCTTAAATATCTCTAATTAGTTATCTTTAATTCAAATCCAAATTAAATAAAACACACGTTCTTTCTTCTCCAACTTCCATTAGCCTTAATTTTCAGCAAAAAATAAAGAGAAAACCACCATTGAAATAGTGGAGGTAGTGGGAAATAACAAAGTAGTGGGAGAAGTGGGGAAGTGGCCATCAGCTCCTTGATTTTCGGCCATCAGGAGAGCAGTTTCTGGCATCAGCTTGTTTTTCCAGCAGCTATAAATACAGCAGGAGGCTGCTACTCGCGAGACACACACAACTCAATCAACAAATCTCAGTCTAACACTGATCGGCTCAATGCCTCTCCGGAAGTCCAGCGCTCCGCTGCTTCTTTTTCAGCAAACACCCTGTAGAACCCCTGATATCAACCGTCACTCCTCATCCACCAGCCACCCTCGACAGCCTGAAGTCTTGCCGCCGCCGCCGCCGCCCAAGGTCCGCCGCCGCCGCCACTAAAAATAGTCTGCCGCCGCCGCCGACATTAAGCCGCCGCCGCCGCTGCTTCCGCTATCCAGACGCTGTCTCGAGCGAAACCCCTTGATAGCAGGCAGTTAACAGCTGTTTTCTGTCAAGTTATCAGCCTGCCAACTCCTCGATATCAGTCTGTCCCTCCTCAGCCACCAGTGATCCCTGACAGCCTGAAGTCTTGCCGCCGCCGCTCACAGTAAGCCGCCGCCGTCGCCGCCGCTCTCTTCCGCCGTCAGCTGACACTAACTCGAGCGAAACCACTCATATCAGCAAGTAGCTCGCTGGTAACTGTCATGTAAGTGCCCACGTATTTATATGACAAACTCATCAAGTAGCCATCTGCCTGATGAGCTCGTCGTCAAGTAGCCATCTGCTTGACGGCTATCGGCTGAGTAGCCATCTGCTCTGTCGATGCCTTGGTCAGTGGCCACCCGCTGATCAGGAGCCCGATTGATGGCCATCCATCAAGGTTGGGCGAACCATTGACGGTGGGTCTCCCGTCGTCAATGTTACTTTCTGTCAACAAGTCGTTTTTCATGCATTATCAGCTCATCGGCGGGTTTACCTGCCGATCAAGGAGTCAATTTTCAGAACTTAAAAGATTTATCAACTCATCTGGCAGATCATGCCGAAACAGGAGACTCATCGTTTTGTATATTTTTGTAATGTTTGTACATTAGGGAACTTGCCAATATTCTTTTCTTATTAATGAAAGTCGTTTGGCTCGTACGTCTTGGTTTTTTACATAAATATACTTTACGTCAATTGATTTCCATTGATATGCTGTTTCCTGTCAAGATTATGTCTTCTGTCAAGGTGTTTATTTAAATTGATTGATTGTTAAGGCATTTGCTGATTTTCAAATCCGCTGATATGTTAAGCAGGCCATCGATTGGTCATAAGTTTTTGGCACTTTAAGAGAGATTTTCATAAATTATTTAAGTCCTGCGGCCAGGCAGGCATAGAAAAGAACTAGGGGTAGTGTTTGCCTACTCTGTCGCAATCGTTTAGAAGTCAGCCTTATCAGGACAACTTATTTTGATATCAACGTGTCTTTGTCAGGACACTTACATTGTCAATTTACCGATATCAACATGTCTATTTTCAAAACGTTATGTTTGCACGCACAAACATTGGCACGCCCGCATTCATTTTATATCATATCGAGACATTTTACATCGAGCTATTGGCTCGTCGAGGTGTCTGCTGACCGGTTTGCAAAAACAGTGTTCTGCAACTCCTCGATGCCAAACACCCCTCGATGTCAACCCCTCGATGACAAGCACCCCTTGATGTCAGTTTTATCGCAAACAATATTTTGGCAATTCTTGATGCCAAGGGTCGCTCGATGTCGTCGAGGCGTTCCTCGATACCAAATTTACACGCAAACAGTTCCTTGATGCCATGTATTGTCCGATGCAAAATTTATAGCAAACAAATATATTAGGGAAAATTGCAACCCGTAACTATAGCTCGCTGCTGGCAAAATAATTCTTTAATTTTTTATGTTGGTAATGGAGTCATGTAATAATTTGGTAATAAGGTTAAATGACTTTCAAGTAGTAGTGAGTAAATAATTAATTGGTCACCAGTTTTTAATTTATATATATATTTTTAATTTAAGTTGCAATACTTTTTTATGTGTATAAAAAGATGAATTAAATTTATGTATGTCTTAATTTAAAATAAATATAGTAATTGAACATAAATCAATATGACTTAAATTAATATAGTAATCGAACATTAATTAGTATGACTCAAATTAATACATAGTAATCGAACATAGGCTGATTAATGTTTTTGTCATTTTTTTAAATTTATATATACCTTAATTTAAAAAAATATATTATGAATATAAAAATATGACTTAATTATATTTGAAATTGAATTAAATATTTTGAATTGTTAGTTCGATTGAAGATGATAGACTAGGCAAAACAATATGCTTCAGCTAGAGGTGAACGCGGTCGGGTTTGGGCGGGTTTACATGAAAAAATTAACCCGACCCAACACGTGCGGGTTGCCAATTTTTTAAACCGCACTCGCGTTGTTATTTTTCAAAACCGCTCGGTTCGGGTGGAATGGGTGCGGGCGGGTGGCGGTTGGGTTGACGGGTTGAACGAAAACAATGTCATAAAATCTTGACATCTAAATATAATTAATTAAGCGTATAATTTTAAGTTCTTCAAACAACAAATAAGATGTATCAAATATATTCACCTATATTGGAAATTATATTCAAGAAGCAAAAAATACAAAACTAGAATATAGTCAACGATTTCTCACTAATTAAATCAACAGTCTCCACCAAAAATAATATTACAAGTCCCCACAAAAGAATTCATTACAAATCATCACTCACACATTACAAACAATAACAGAGTAATGAAGTTTCTTCTCGATTTTTCCAACAACAAACTCTTTAGGAAAAAATGTACTAACAGATACGTACTATTAACATTAATATAAACAAAAAACTTGAAGAAATTTGTTTATTTGTTCTTATTCATTTGTTAATAAATGTAATTTATTTCATAATTTTATTAAACAATTAATAAAAAGTTCATCAAGGATGATTAAGTGCGGGTTGCGGGTGGGTCGGTTTTTTAACCATCCAACCCGTCACCCGACCCATAACGTGCGGGTTTACAAATTACGAACCCGTACTTGATTATTTTAAAAATAAAACCGGCGGGTTGCGGGCGGGTTGGAGCGGATCGGGCGGGTTGGGCGGGTGGGACGGGTTTATGAACATCCCTAGCTTCAGCTCATATTAGGAACTTTTTATATTCAAAAAGAAATTTACCTGTAAAAATAAGAGATTCAAACTAGACAGATCTAGATCCAAAAAGAAATTTACCTGTAAAAATGAAAAATAAAACAAATGACAATAAAATCAAAGTTATTAATTAGAGAAAAGCAAGAGATTCTCTCAACTCCCAACTGAAGCCGAGAAAGAAAAACTAAACAAGAACTCAAAGTCCACGTCAGCATCTTATCGTTTTTCTTCATCGGCATCAATTGGGGGTTCAGAGACACTCTCGTCAAATGAATTTCCACTTTTTTCAATTGGTTCTTCTCTTATTCTTCAAAATCGTCGACATCTTCATTTACAATTGAATTTTTGAAAGACGTATATAATAGGGATTTAATAATGCTTATTTTTTGAAAGAGGAAACGAAGAGACGGATGCCGTGTTATTTATGTGAAGATTAGGTGCGTTCGGTTGGGTTATAACGCCCAAAATTTAGCCCTAATTAATGCACATTAAATTAATTGGTTGGGCACAATAAATTTTGAGCTGCCCTTCCTCATCCGTTCGATTTTTGGGTCAATTATAATTGGACACCCCCTCCAATTATAATTATTGGCCCAACTTGGGTTCAACATATGCGACCCTGAGGAAAGATGAAGTCGTAATAAGCATAGAGAAAGAAAAAAATTGTTAAAATTTGATTGGATTTGTTTTAATTTGTATCAAATTTAGGGATAAATTGGGATGCGACCCTGAGGAAAGATGAAGTTGTAATAAGCATAGAGAAAGAAAAAAATTGTTAAAATTTGATTGGATTTGTTTTAATTTGTATCAAATTTAAGGATAAATTGGGATGGAGAAAATTAAAAGTTGGGCCAATAATTATAATTGGAGGGGGTGTCCAATTATAATTGACCTAAAAATCGGACGGATGAGGATGGGCAGCTCGAGATTTATTGTGCCCAACCAATTAATTTAATGTGCATTAATTAGGGCAAATTTTGGGCCTTATAACCCAACCAAACGCACGTAATCTTCACATAAATAACACGGCATCCGTCTCTTCGTTTCCTCTTTCAAAAAATAAGCACTATTAAATCCCTATTATATACGTCTTTCAAAAATTCAATTGTACATGAAGATGTCGACGATTTTGAAGAAGAAGAGAAGAACCAATTGAAAAAATTGGAAATTTATTTGACGAGAGAGTTTCTCAACCCCCAATTGATGCCGATGAAGAAAAACAATAAGATGCTGACGTGGACTCTGATATCTTGTTTAATTTTTCTTCCTCGACTTCAGTTGGGAGTTGAGAGAATCTCTTGCTTTTCTCTAATTAACTAACTTTGATTTTACTGTCGTTTGTATTATTTTTCATTTTTACAGGTAAATTTCTTTTTGGATCTAGATCTGTCTAGTTTGAATCCCTCATTTTTACAGGTAAATTTCTTTTTGAATATAAAAAGTTCCTAATAATGAAGCTCTACAAACAATCATTTTGTTTGTATGATTTTTCAGAGTATCTAAGTGTCTATGTGAGATGGTGCTACAATGGAGGATGTTATTTTGACTGGTTTGAGATGATTTGATTTTCTGTTAGAAAAAAGGATTATGTGCCCAATATTGCTGAATGGAGTTGGTCATGTAATATAATCCTCTCATTGTTCTTCTTCTGCTTGATTTTATGACGATAGGGTGATTTTTACAGGTTTAGTCATATTACAAGAACCCCGGTCCTTTTAGAAATTACAAGGACACCACCGTGGTTTAACAAATATATATTCATTGTTGTACTCAAAATAAAATGAGTCACGAGGATGGAGATTCAGGTAAGGTTTGTCCTCTTGATTCCGGTTGCAGGCCCTTGTACTGGCTAGATGCCTGCGAGGATGTATCCTGCGATGATTATTTTGTTGATTTTGAAGCTTCTGCAACTGCTGCTCCCACTGCCAAACACGAACCTAAGTCTCAGGATGGTTGCCATTATTCTTGTTTCTTTGGTGGAATTGATCAGATTTTTGACACCTTAAAAAACGGTGGCGATGAATTGCCTGCTCGGACCACTAGTCACTGCAACAGCAATGTAGCTAATGATTCCCGCTCTTCTGCCCGGAAAGAGGATCAATACTCAGTGTCTAGGTCGGGAATTATGAGTTCCAACGGCATGAGAACGCCTAGTTCTAGTGCTAGAATCAAGGACGAAGAAACTGTTGGTGGAAAAAGGGCTCGTGAAATTGGTGACTTTGGGCAAAGATATGACAAAAGACCTCGTGGTAGTGATCCTATGAAGGACAGGAGAATTTGGGATAGGGCTCCAGGCATGAAGAGAAATCGTGGTTGGGATGATATAGAGATGGATGGGCAGTCTAGGGACCAACTTAGAAGACGAAAACCCTGTAATACAGGTGGAAGGATAGACAGGGATTACAAAGAATCAAGTGGTTACTGGGAGAGGTACAAAGTAACAAATGAATTGGTTTTTCGCTCAGGTTCTTGGGAATCTTGTCGAAATAGAGATGAGAAAGTGCACACTCAGAATGGCAACAAATCTGATGGAGGCTCAGAAGAGAAGAATGATAATGAGCTGAAACAGAAACCTCCTGAAGAGCAAGCTCGGCAGTATCAGTTGGATGTTTTTGAACAGGTAAAGAAGAGAAACTCAATTGCTTTTCTTGAAACAGGTGCTGGAAAAACACCAATTGCTGTTCTCCTTATGAAAAGTGTCAGCATTGAATTGCAAAAACAAAATAAGAAGATGATGGCTGTCTTTTTGGTACCTAAGGTTCCGCTTGTTTATCAGGTAGTAATCTTATGAGTAATCTGCAAACTCAACTTGGCAACTTCCATCTGAATCCTTTTCCAATTTTAACTGCAGCAAGCAGAAGTAATCCGTGAGCGAATAGGTTATCAAGTTGGCCATTACTGTGGTGAAATGGGTCAAGATTTCTGGGATGCACTGAGGTGGCAGCGTGAGTTTGAAAGTAAGCAGGTATTTTTTATTGTTACACCTGTGGTTAGGCTTAATTCGACAATTTATTATTATGCTTACATTTTCCTCTCACATCCAGGCTTTTTTCCTATTTTCTTGATTGCATTAGTAGTGTTGCAAAATAAATTTACTATTGGCGTGGTTCATTTTGTTTGAGCAAAAAATTGATGTTTTTGTTCGAACAGTTGAATGAAGAACACATTAATGTGCCATTTAGTTATGTATTTGACTAGTTGGATTGTTAATTTTACTTATCATTGCAATCTCGGTTAAATGACTTGATTTTTCTCTCTGTGTTGGTGACAGGTGAGAGGCGAAAACAGCTTGAATGGGCTTTGCCATTGAACCTGCACTTTCAAATAAAAAAGTATAAAATGAATTTTGAAGGATATCTAACATTGACCTTGATGCATATAATTCAGTGATAAAGATGGAGAAGCAAAATAAGTTTGCATAACTTCTAGACATCAATTTTCTGGCATATCTATCTTGAGGATTCAACTATAATTATTTTTAAGAATAAAATATACAGTATAGTTGAAATTTGTCAGTTCATGAAAGGTTATTTTATTCGAAGCATTATAGTGCAATGATCGGTGCAACCATATAGCCGCTATTCATGATTCTGAAAACCTCCTAGTTTGAAGGGTATGTTTATGTACATCGTGCTTCAGCAATGGAATCTGCATCTCCAGATCCATGCTTGATTGCAGTGTACAGATATTGTTATTTGTTGGTTGGATAACTCGGCTATATAATTTCTTAGACGTATTCCCATGGCCATGTATGACTTGAGATCGACTAAACCTTGCAGTGGGTATATCTTCTGAATGAAAAGCATCGACCAATGGAGTTTCTGAAATTGCACGGGCAACAACTTTGACAGAGTTGATTACGCATGCAACTTCTAAAAGATCAAAATTGAAAATGTATTAAATAGTAAAGTGTGCCATAGTAAGTAATAAGCAAGATGATGATATGAATGTTCTTGCTTCTTACATTTGATCGTTGACTCCGCTTGAAGTATGAAATGGAGCTAGTTCTCAAAATTGATATTGCATTACCTTGGAGACTGATAATCTTCTTGTCAAATAATCAAAAGTGTTTCAGAAATAAACTACACTCAGTTGGATACTTCTAGAGATCTTTTAATATAAGATGAACATTTCATTAAGGGATTGCTGCCGGACTATTAAGATTAATTTCACTCATAGATCTAGCACTATATTTTAATAAGAACATTTTTCTTGGGCTGAGATCCTTCTTTGGCACCACTATCTTTGTCTATATTTGGCTTAATCCCACTTTGCACCCTACAAATAGGAGCATTTTTCACTTTGCACCCTACAAAAAATTTATTTTAATTTGCTGAAAAAATTTATACTTGGATTTGAAAATATGACCGTTGAAGCAAATCACACTTCAAATCCATAGCCTTAGCCCGATTCAGAACGGCTCCCTGCTACAGTCCTTTCTCTGCTGTACTTTCCTGTAGCTGCATTAAATGCACTCTGCTGATCCGAGAGTAAATTCTAATCATTTGCCATTACTACCCTTCTCTTCCAGCATTTATTACACCAAGTGCATTTATTACCGTTGGACTAATCTCTTGATCTCTTTTACTCTGCTGATCGAGGCAACTCATCTGATAGATACTCTGCTGATCAAATACTGAACTAATCTGATTTGAGTCAGCTGATGGTCTACCCTTATCAGTAGTCTTCTGGGCTTTGAACTTTGAACTCTTCTGATGTCTTCTTTTACTTGTTCAAAATTCTTCTAAGGGAACTAAGCTTTCCATACTAAGCTGATTTTGACGTTTTGGAAATCATCAAAACCTTCCCTTATCTTCTTAACTTCTTTGCACTTCATCTTCATCTTCATCCAACAATTGATCCGCTCAATAGACGCTCCTCGATATCCATAATAGCGATCAAGATAGGTTAAAGCCAAATATTTTGGTTAAAAACCTAAGTTTTCAATAGTCAGATGATACTTGAACAACGCGATAATCATTCATCGATGTTTTACAACGACAAGCGAATAATACCAGTACGAAAAAGATTAACAACAAGAGATATGAAAACAATCAAATTTTATTCATCTAAATTACATAAAGAGTTCTATTCGCCTAAGTACATAGAACATTTCTCGTATCATTACAAGGGTAAAAAAATCCTACTCTACAGATTGTTGGCTTTCACGACAATGTCCACAGAAACTCAATCTCCTCCCTAGTGCCTCGTTGATCCTGTACGACCCCCTAAGAAGCATGCTGCTCAGGATGGTCGACTTCTTTGGTTCGACGGCCAGGTTCTGAAGATCGATTCTTCCTTTAGTCGGAATGGCCATTCCCAGCCAGATGCCCGATAACGGCCACTCGCCCAAAATGAGATACTACTTGTGTAATGGGGTTGATTTTTACTCTAAAGCAGCATCTCGAGAAGACCGTCGTAAAAGTTAAAATTTACCAGCACGTCCCCGCGGTCTATCACTCCAGAAGTAACCTCCAAGAACGGGGACGCCTGGTACGTATGAACCCGCCATGTGCAAACAAGCAACCATGGACCCCAACACAATGAAGACTAAGGTTGAGGCCACATGGGACCCGTCAGTACTAGTTAGGGTAATACTGGGACCTGTCAGTACAAGGCAAGATATGTTTGAGTTATTCTGGAATGATAGATCACGATAATGTGACTTTTTGAATATTATGGGATCAGTGGGCAAAGAGAAACTCAGAGAAATTGATATCTCCATTTTTGGGGAAGTATGAATGGATATAAAAGAAACTGCCTATCTATTTATAGGCACAGTTAAAATTAATCCTACGGTTGGATGAAGATCTTAGAGAACCGAAAGTGCGATCGTTTGACTTCCCGAACGACACCTGTTTATTCGTAAAAGCTACTCGATGAGAAAGAGGTCTCATAATCGAAGCATTCAACACGAAATTAAGCGGATCTTAAGAGCTCCAGACAGAAAAGAGCTTACACGCTTACAAACGCTAATCGCTCAATAAAGCACAAGAGATCCTCGACACAGACATATGAGTTGGCACCAATATGACAAGTACTAGCTCATTAGAGGTAATAAAATTCCATATTCACGCATACGAGGTCCTCACTGTCTCATATTCCAGAGAATTGCTTAAGGAGGTCTCAACCAGCTAGATCTTATAAATTATTTACAAATTTCCAATTCCTCTCATACCAAGAACGTAACCTAAAGAAATACTTAGAAGTAAGTTTGATATGCAAAGGAAACACTACATCGTTCGGCTATTCATGACTGATCAGCCAGAGCGAGCTAGTCTTTCAAACAAAAGATGATTTCCCAGGAAATTAATGCCAGCTAAGTCAATTGAAATCTCCTGCTTACTTAGAAAAATTATACTTAATTATAACGATAAAAATTGTGCATGACAACCACATGACGGTTGCGGCATACATCGTCTAAAAAAAAAAATGGAAGAAGCAGTCCACTACAGCAGCTTCATTAAAACGGGTCATTGAGGCTGGTTGACATCGCTGGGCCGACTAGCAGAAGCACCCCTCCGAGGAGTTGCATTATCCGCAAACGCCATTAACTCCGCCTGACGTTTCTGATAACCGGCATCATAACCTTGTTCATATGCCTGCCGACGAGACTCCTCTGCAAGTGCATTAACCTGGGCTAGGTCGCTCTTCTCCTTCTCAAGAACAGACTTCTCTTCTCGTAATTTCTGAAGATCATCATTGAGAAGCCTGAGTTGGAAGGCCTGCCCTTCGACCTTCGATGTCTCCAAATCCAGACGTTGCTTTTGGCTCTCCTTACCGAGCCACAAATTGTCATTCTCTACGCCCAGCTGCAGCGCGAATACTTGGCCTGAAAAGGAAAAAGGTCATAGGTAATAAAGCAATCAAAATAATGCAAGAAATACAGTTAGAAATGTAATTACCTGTTCGCACATCTTGACGAGCGACTGAACGAGGCGAACATTGGGAGTGCCTTCGTGTTTCTTCAATTCGCCAGGCAAGATAGTGCTCAGACCCAACTCCCAGGACAAAGCGTCGGGCTCAATAGAATTGGGCAGTTCACTATTGAGGGGAATATTGTCAGGCCGAGGAATTCCTGACTCCGTTATATCCCTAACTTGTTCAAGAATACAACGGTCGTCTAACACACAAGGGGACTCCCTCTCGTTAGGACTCACCAAGGTCTCTTTACCCGAAGCAGAAATAACAGTCCGCCGACCGGACCTCGAGCCTGTCCGATCTCCAGAAAATCCGTCGGCTTCAAAAGAAGTAGTTACAACAGTGGTATCAGTAAATAAAAAATTAGAAAAATCTTGAGCAACAGATTGTATCATGGATGGATTCAAAAAAGGACCTCCACCATCTGCCCCCGCGGCAGCGTCCCCTTGGCCTTCGCCAATAACTAGTTCGGTAGAAGAAGATGAATGAATAGAATTACTTGGAACATGCTCATGCAAGCCATGCTCGAAAGAAGAAACACCCGAAGAAACGGGTATATTAAAGGTTTGCTCCACATTGGACATGTCTCCGAAGGCCACCCGACCAGGGGAGGGCCTCCTTTCGACCTCACCAGAAATGGGAAAATCTGGTTGAGTAAAAGTTGAACTAATCGAGGGAAAAGTTTTGGAAGAAATAACGGGAGTCTGGATCCCCGACCTTCTAATCGACTGGGAGCGAGGAGGATCTACTGAAGGCCCCTCAGTACTGGACCGTTTTGGTCTCGGGTTTTGACTACCCTCGCGGGAAGAACGCTTTGAAGTGTTGCCGAAAAGGTTACTCATATTTGGAAATGGAAAGAATATTTAACTATCGAAGAAAGCTTATCGACCTCCTGCGAGAGAATATTCTATCGGAGTTGAGAAAAAACGGTAAATAGCGAGTAAACTTTTCACCGTATGTATTTATACTAAATGAAAAGACGCGACAGACCCTAAGAATGGGCGCGAAACAGAGAACCTGACCTATGAACAGCCGCAAGAATTCGAAAAGACATAAGCATAATGATTACACCAAAATTAATGACTTGTCTGAATTATTGTCAATAGAGAAGCAGAAAAGACAAAACCTTCAGAATACAAACCGTCTTATTTACAACAGGATAAAAAAATAATATTACAAATCATGCTATGTTAGTTCTTGTCAAAGTTATTCCTCAAGCTGGATTGGTCGCTCCATCCTCACACAACCTGATCGCCATCTGGAACTCCCTGATCGTCAGCAGCCTCCCCTTCATTGGCTCCCTCGTTCGCTGCCTCCATATTCTCCTCCTCTTCCTCTTGATCGACAAAATTATTATCGACCTCCAGATTAATATCTGAAGGAGGAGTCGGCAATGGCTTCCCGAACTCTTCGACAAGGTGAGCTCGCTAGTCCGAGTAGTACTTCGAAGTTGATAATCTTCCAACTCCTTAGCCAACCGATCAATCTGCTCTTGAGCACGAGAAGTCTCCAAAACTTTATTTATGATCTCTTGGTCATCAGTTCCCGTGGCCTGAGAATATGTGATCGGAGGTGGAAAAAAAGAGGACATCGAGGGACCAGCCTCTGGATCAGAAACATTGTGAAGTAATGCCTTGTATCTCTCGTCCAAAAATTCACATTGTTGTTTCCAAAGAGCAGCTTCATAGGCATACGAGGTCAAGCAAGTCTTTGTCTGAGAAATATATGAAACGAATCTGTGAGCTAAAGAATTCATTAGATAAATCAATGAATGAGCATATATGACAACAAATAACCTTCTCAGCATAAAGAGAAGCTCTCTGAAATTTCTCCAAAGGATCCTTCCGAAGGAGCTTATTCATATCACGAGTAAAGACACCGGAAAGAAGAACACGAGCAGCCTTATCCACGACATTCTCGCTCTCGTCGTGAACCAAAGAATCGTTCTCAGGATAGCCAGCCGCTCTCTTCCCTTGTAAATGATCTTCGATCATCTCAACGAGAGTAGGTTTCGAATGATTTTCACCAAGTAAAGAAAGATCCTCACCAGAACGACCATAGTAACGTTTTCTTCTCTCTACTGGCTTGTCATTGGGATGGGGCATCGACCAGCTACGACATCCTCGAATGCCAAGGGAAGTCCGAAGTTGAAAAGGAGGATAACCCTGTCCCGTCCCCTGATGGACAGGAGATTCCTGTGATGAATCCGGAGATTCCTCTCTATTATCTTCTGAATCATGGCCCAAGTCCAATTTTCTCTTCCTGGACACCCTCTGCTCGATGGGAAAGTTCTCTACTGTTTTAGTAGATTTTGATAAGACCATCTTCCCTTTCGAGGAGCGCCGAGAATTTTCCACCATGAGAACTGAAAGAGAATAAAGTTCTGAATTAGACATGTTATTAAAAGAGAATATAATGTAAAAAGTGACGCTAAAATAAAGTGCTTACCCAGCGATTGAGAAGGGGAAGCGATTGAAAAAGTATGAGGACTCAAGCCCGCTCTACGGAGAAAAGCTTCACCGATAAAAGGAACACTCTGATACTTGTCGGCACGCATATCCATAATTTCACCGATCAATTGAGGATCATCAGGGGTAAAATGGCCCGTCACCGAGCGACCATCGGAAACCCACTCGGAGTCATGGTCCCACGAGAATGGCTCAGTAGAACCATCTGCTAACCGAAGGTGAGTAGGAGGTCGTACAAAGAAAAAAATGAGACTTCCAGGCAGGATTGCTGGAAACAGGGGTCAAAGATAGAGCGACCAGTTTTCTGGCTGATAAAAAAGTATCCACGGTTGGAGGAACTAGAAATATTAAAATGAAATAATTGTGTAAAATTACGGAAAGATGACTGGAATCCTTTTGCTATCATCAAAACTGAAAAGCATACAACAAAAGCCACGAAATTTGGGACTAATTGCATTAGGGACACGCTAAATGTTTTCAAAATATCAAGAAATAAGGCAGACAAGGGAAGACGTAAACCATAGTTGAAATGGGCGGTATAAAAAGCCCGACAACCTTCCGGTGGAGAAGTAACCCTATTAGAAGGAGAAGGAAGGATAATTTTAGAACCTTCCGGAAAGTATTTCGTATAATTATCCACGACCTCGTGGAAGGTCTCATCGGTATATGCACAAGCAAGATCCTCGATCGGTTCAAATATTTGAGGAGCCGAACCCTTGCCTTTCTTGGCCCTGGCCGCGACGTCGGTATCAGATATAATCTGCACTTTGAAAGTGTCCTTATCCGGGATGGTGATTTCGGACACTCCGGTCTGCTCCGTTGGAGGACTAGGGGGTACCCCCTCCTCGATGATAGGAGCAACTGCTTCCATTGAAGATGAAGAGGGTTTCTTTGGAAATGAAGTCATTTTTGGGATCCTCGAAAAAATATTGATCGATAAAAACGATATAGAGGAGAAATTATCGAGTAAGAAAGTTACTGCAAAAGTCTGGGAAGTAGAAAGTAAAAAGTGATTGAAAACAACGAGCACCAACTTATATAGGGGGAAGAAAAGACGTTTCAAACTTCTCACGGCCAATCATGTTCCCGCCAGGGGCGGATCCAGGAATTTGGGTCGGGGGGGCTAAACTTATACACACAAAAAAAAAAAAAAATCAAACATTTAACATAAAGTTTATATTATTCACATAAGAACCAAAAATATCTACATATTTACTTTAATAATTGACCACGACGATTTTTCATCTTTTGAAACCGGTTCATGATAGCATAATTTGAAATACTACTAAATATGTCTCTCTCTATAAAGACAATTAAACTATCATTTAGCCATTGATCGCTCATTCGATTACGAAGTTGATTCTTTACTATCTTCATAGCCGAAAAAGCTCTCTCCACTAATACAGTTGCAACGGGTAGAATAAGCGCCAATGTCACAAGTTTGTAAACCATCGAGAATGCGACATGTCTTTTAGTTGCAACCATCTTCTTAGCAAGATCACCAATCCCTTTCAAACTAGAAAAATCATCACTTGATCGAACATCCCTAATATAATTTTCAAATTGATTGGGAAGAGCCGAGAGCTCAAGAAAAGAAAAGTCATTTGGGTAAAATTCGGCAAGACGAACAAGTTTTCCTTTGTCAAAAGCCTCAAAGTGATTGGATGGGTTTAAGCATGCAACACAAAGAAGCAACTCCGTGTTTACTTCATTGAAACGGTTGTTCAACTCTTGCAATTGTCTATATATCACCGAATTGAATCTCTCAACTTTGTAATGATGTTCGATAGTCACTTGTTCAATACTACGCTTTGGCCTCCCATATGGAACATAAACATTACTCATTGAAGGAACTTCAATTTCATGTTTAGAACAAAAAGAAGTAACATCCTCCCACAAAGTTTCCCATCCATCATCTCTTGTCTCTTGAAGACGATCTTTAGCTAATTTGACTAATTTCATAGCATTCACTATATCTTGATCTTTTCTTTGTAAAGCATGAGACAAGTCATTAGTGATCCCCAATATCGACGCCATCAAATGTAAATTGAAGACAAAGAAAAATGATTGGGGCTTAAAATTGGGACTTACAATTGGAAGAGTAAGTTATTGTTAAAGTGGGTATATTAATTGGACTTGAAATTATATTTTGGCTATTGGGCTAATATATTAAATTTTTTGTTAAAAAAAAAATTACAACAAATATATATATAAAAAAAAAAAAAAAAATTCCGGGTAGCCCCCCCTTGCCCCTACGTGGATCCGCCAGTGATTCCCGCCAAACGGTAAAGTCGGAACGCCTCCTCGAGAGAAAAGTAACGGTTCAGTCCGGAAACGAAGACGACTATCTATGAAGTGTTGCACTATTTTCCTTACTTAAGATTTTTTCCCACAGTGTTTTTTCCAAGTAAGGTTTTTAACGAGGCACAATTCATAGAAAAGACAGTCGTAATCGACCATCTACTTCTACGAGCTTCTACTGCATTTAAGCTCGAAGAAGTGGAGGAGTACTGATGGGGGCTATTTCGCACCCCTTATAATAATCAAAGCGACAAGTCAACATACGTTCCGACCGATCAGAAGACTAATTAGATGATGAGCTGCCCGATCCGATCTGAACTATCAATCCTTGGCGACTAAGAATGAAGTCCAAGTTCCATAAGGATTACTATACCTAGTCCTATTGGGATTATGTTTCCTTGAATAGCTAGAGTTATTATTATATAAATACCTAGTTAAACATTGTATTAGACAACTACTTACTCAGAGCTCACGCCTCCATATAAAGCATTCTGAGATTATAATTAATAGAAAACTTTTGCTATACTATATTCATATTCATATTCATTGTTTTGTTTACTAATTGTTCTTTACGCTTTGTTCTTTCTTGAGATTGATCCATCTGGAATAAAGTAACTAAGCCCTATAATCTATTGATGGAATAGTGCCCAGCAAGCCAATGTTAATTAGCTTGTTAAAGTACTATTT
The DNA here is from genome assembly GCA_003313485.2 of Penstemon barbatus. NCBI lineage: Eukaryota > Viridiplantae > Streptophyta > Magnoliopsida > Lamiales > Plantaginaceae > Penstemon > Penstemon barbatus. The sequence continues at coordinate 69,219,927 of CM064883.1, read as the reverse complement.
TCTTATGGTTTATAATTAATACGCCGTTCATTCATAGTATGTGAAACTGAACAATGGCCAACTTCATCTCTCGCGAACCTATCTAAGCGATTGGATGAAATCCTGAGGTCACAATAGACTATGGGACGATTCACTTCAGTACTGAGTGCAATCATGAAACAGTCTCAAAGGTCGTGATCTTAAAACCGTTCCAAGTCATAGATTCCAAACGAGACGGGGTATCGTAGGAATCGTCAAGACTTGTACAAGTATGCATGATTCACATGGAGTGAATTTGTAGAGTTTCATGAGCAAGGAATTTGAGTCCAGTGCATACGAGTAGGTGGTTCAATGGAGGATTGAACGCATCGAACGACCCGAACAGAGAAACCCATTGTGGAAGCTCATGACGCATATCGGTGATGGGATGTTTCTCAAGGCTTATAATAGTGTACGATTTAGTCCTTAGACTTGAGGTGCTAGGGCGAATTCGGTGCACGAGTGTGCGTACTTAGATTTAGGTACTGGTCACGTAGCCTGGCCACAAAGTGCCTAAGTTGGGTGCGTAGACGACTGTACGCGAGTGGTTAGTACTAAGAAAGGATCCATCGACTCATCCTGATAAGATGAGAGAATTTCCTATACGTTTCTTAGATAATTGATTCCGAGAAATCTATGGCCATAGTCGGTGATGCATTTGGAAGGGGTTTCCAAATTTGGCAGTCACACTGGAATCATTGTCGGAAATTAGAAAGTATAGTTATCGAGATAATTAGAGGTGCCGATCAATTCACACACCCTAGGTCTCGATCGGGAAGTCATCATGGAAGGACCGTATGTACATGGCAATTATAAGAGGTGAGGTTCACAATAAATCAATTCACCTTTGATTGGGCTTCATGGGCTTGTGGCTAGACATCGACCATGAAGTGTGGGTACTCCGGAATTAATAGAGGATTTAATTCTAGGAGTGGTCAATTAAAAGTAGTTTAATTGATCGGAGCATTTAATTGCTCGTTAATTAAATCACGAAAGTCGTGGGCCTGCTGCCAGTTGATGGTGAACCCAGAGGGTCACACACAATACAATTGGACGGTGACTGTCTAAAAGGAAAGAAAGTGATTTAAAGTTGTTAAATCAAGGTAATTGAATTATGGTATTAATTCAATTGGAGATTATTAATTAGATGACTAATTGATTAATTGATAATTAATTAATTAGAGTTATCTGATTAATTATGAAATTAATTAAAGTAGTTAATTAATTGGAAGAATAAATAATTAACCAATTTGAGTATTGGATAATTATGGGTTGATTTTGGAATTATCTAAAATTAAGGGGCATGGGCGATTTTGGTGATTAAAAGGAAAAGAGTTTTTGTTTCTTGAAAAGCAAGTTTGAAGAGATTTATCAAATCTCATATTTCTAAGGATAAGGAATGAAGATTTGATAAACAAGGAAAGGAGATCTTTTTGGAGAAGGACTCTTCTCCTATAAATACTCCCTCTCCTCTTCATTATTAAGAGAACAAGTTTTGCACAAGTTTTGAAACCCTAAAAACTTTTGAGAGAAAATATTTTGCTGAAAATTGAGAGAGAAAAATCGTGTGAGGAAAAGATTTTTCGACAAGAAATTTTAATTGCAAAATCGCCCCAAGATTTCCGCCCCTAAACCCTAGTCGCCCAACCTAGCTTTGGCCGAACCAAATCGGACCAAACCTGACCCTGGCCGAACCCTGCTCGGACCAGATCTGTACTTGGCCGAACCCTGCTCGACCACATAAGTCCTGTAGGTCGATTCTTCCATTGGTGTCTCCGTTCCTTTGCTGACAAACCTGCGAGATCCAGTTCGTAGCCTAAGACTTGTAGGCGTCACTACAATCCGATTGGTGTGGACTAGCTTTGGAGGTGAGACATATGGATCACTCAATCTGTGGATCGAACCAAATACTTGGAGGACACGACAACCACAATTTGGTGGTCAGGTATATTGCGATTAACCCCCTTGTATTTTATTGATGTTTGATTCATCCCTATTCGTATAATAACTATGGAGAAAGAATTCATGGGACTTTTAGGGACTCGAAAAATTTTAAAATTCCGCACTCTGTTGTATTGACAATCGAGCCCTACCCAAAATATCCCAACATCTATATGCAATTTAACCTCAGTAAATAACCTCATTGATTTAATCTAACCCTACGAAAAACGGTTAAATCAATATATATATAATTTCGAAAATTACATATATAAATATATAATATTTCCTTTTACTTATTACATAAACATATCATATATATTTACATAGTAAATAATGAATTTCTACAATTAGAAATTCCATAAATGCCAATGTTTCCTTTTTCTTGAATCTAGTATTCAATTTTCATTAGATTCAATTATATAATTAAATCTAATATAATTAATCGTGATATTTTCTAATTAACTAATTCAAAATTAGTTAATTAAATATCTTCTAATTAATTCGGAGTTTCTATTTTGAAAAACTATTTCCAAAAAGCAACGTGAATGAGTTCGTTCTAATTTCTTAAGTTCAAGTGTAGATTAACAGGAGCCGTGGTTGAGGACCTATGGACATGTAACTTCAAGCTCCAATAAATCGAATAATTTATTAAACTCTTTAATATAATTAATTCGATCTATTAATTCCAAGTGACTCCACTAATGACTTGGAATTGCACTCTTGTCATTACAATATGTTTTACTCAAAAGATCAAGATAGTCCATTGATTTAATCACTGCATGCAATTCGATCCTCCAATAATTGATTCTTAATTAGGGCTAGGCGTAATTACCGTTTTGCCCCTGTAATTACTTCTCTATCCTTAAGTTCCATTAGTTCACTAGTAAACAGTTTGATTTATGAACTTATTCATAAATCAGAGCGCTCTACTGTTCAGTTCCAGAACTAACACTTAAGGGAATCATTATTCCAGCTTCTCGCAAGAAGGGTTGGATTCCATATCTGTAAAACACATTCCCAGCCATTTATCTCAACGGATCTTCAAGACATAAGTTTTAGGCTCGACATGGTTACGGGCCATTACATATGAGTCAAAAGAACTCGTTAACATAAACAGGAGTTTATGCCTACTCAGGATTTAGATCAATTCGCATATGATCATCAGTTGACATGTTCTAGAACCATAATATCAACAGTATCTTATTTATGATTCTAGATCATGTCTGGTTCAGTCCTATGTAATCGAATACACAAAGTACCTCCACCTTCGATGTCTCCACATCAGTAATTCGGATCAAAATTACTACATTGTAAATGTATCGTGGACCGCACTAGTAGTGTTTAGTTAAAGATCCCAACTTTAAGTCACTACGGACTTTTTAGTCTATTAGCTATAACTTAAATCCTCCAGTATAATATTTATACTTAAGTCATAGTCTCTTTAATAGACTTGAAATTTTCTGATGTTTATATTATGCATTAAATGCATAATCGGAATGATTATATGAAAAATTAATTTCAAATTTAATTATTTATTTCAATTAAAGAATGTCAAATACATGCCCTCAAGAGCATCATGCCTAACAACTAGCCCCAAGCTTCCCAAGATTGGAGTTGTGTAGACAAACGAATTAGAGATCGAAGGTGATGGGCGAAAGTTTTTCAATCCGCTTCTTAGGAGTGACGAACTGGGAGATTTAACAAGAATTAAGGGAAATTTATTTTTGTGAAAATATTGAACACAATCAAGGGTATTTCACACATTTCACGACTTCCATTGACTAAATGGTTCTTGATAATTTTTTGAATAACTTGGAAATTAGAATATTTGTTAGGAGTGTTTATGTAAACTTCCCTTTATTTCTATTTATAAAGTTCTAATACCCTCTTTCAAGAGGAAAAGAATAAGTCTTTGTACAACTTAAATTTCAAATTTCTCCTGAAAAAATGGCTACAAATATGCTCCAAATTCCTTTTCCTCTTTCTGAACCTTCAGCTTGCAGTAATGTCTTCCTCCTCAAATGATGGAAGGCAATCAGAAGTACATGTGGAGGATTACATCCTGGTCAGGCTCTCCGGTGATGATAATTCAAACAACTACTCTCACTGGAGATGGAAGATGATCCAACTTATCAAAAGCAGGGACTTCTACTACATCATTGACCCCTCTATCCCACACCCAACACTGCCACCTGCGGGAAACGTTGACGGAATGCTACCTAGTAAGGTCGAAGATTACTATGAGTGGGATAGAATAAACAATCTTGTTAAGGACTGGATTTTGAAAACATTGGATGATGATATACGCGAATCTGTGCTCACGTTGAAAACAGCAAGAGATGTTTGGCAAGCATTGGAAAGAAAGTTTGCTGAATTTGATGATGAAGGTACGGTTTCTCTTGAACTTATTTTGTACATTAAAATTTATCAAGATTAAATTCAGGCCATATAATTTTCTCCAAGGTCAAAATGATCAATTGGACCATTTTTTAGTTGATCAAATTTGGCAAAAGCTATGTGGCTAACAAAAGAAAAAGTTGCATTTATAAATTAAAAAAAGAAAAACAAATAGACTTAATTATATTGAATAATTTTTTTTTTTAATTTATAAATTTTCACTTTACAAATATTTTTTAATTTATAAAATTTTCACTTTACATTTTTATTTATTATATGTGTGGGTATCAATGTTTTCAGAATCGGACCGGACAGTGAATCGATGAGTCGACTGGTCACTGATTTTACTGGTCGAATCACTGGTCGGACCGAATGACGTCATAATAATGTAATAAATATATTTAATTTTAAAGTATATGTAATATGCATAAAATTTAAACTTTATCCTACAATTGATTAAAAATATATAAAATCTTATAATATACTAAAATTAAATCATATAATATTTATCTAACTTATATCATAACGATAACATTGTACTAATTTGTATGATCATGTAAATATAATATGATTATATTTCTTTATAAAAATTTAAAAGTATAAGTTAAAAATTCACCAAACTAAGAAATTCATAGATTTTAAAATATGGTTATGTATAAAAGTCTAATATTCAAAGTCAGAGTTGCATAATATATCGATTTGACTCTTTATCCTAAAAATAATATTGAAAATAAATATTTTATAGAACAATTTTTAATAAAAAATTATTATTTGAGTATTAATTTTCATTCATAATTTGCAAATTGTTAATTTGAGTTAATTATCTAATTTATAAATAAATTTGGCTACAAGTTTCCATAATTTATAAATTTTAATTTGTACTAAAAGTTCAACAAAAATAATGTAACTTAAATGGTATGAAAGTAATGTTTCACACTACAGGTTAGGTCTTCGAATCCCACCTTTTACAAGAATTTTTAGTTTATTTTTTACATTAAAATTAAAAAATCGAAAAGGAAAAAAAAAAGAAGCCGGTTTTGAACCGGTTCAACCCGATTCAAACTGGTTTTTGGATTATGTAATTTTAGGGGGTAAACCGGACCGGACCAACCTCCGGTTCGCGATCGAACCGGTCGGACTTAGTATATCTAAATAGCTTATATTTAGGAAGACAAAAATACCCCATTCAATCGTGTAACATGTTATTCATTATTAATTATACATACTGCACTTAGTATATCTAATTAAATTCACCATTAAGCCACCCTACCGAACCACACTCAATCAAAGATGTAACCTCTTCTACAAATTCTCAATGAGAGATTTTACTTATTTTGGGAAAGAAGAGTCTATTTAATTACCTAAGATTCTATGACCTCCTATGCATCTTTGAATTATTTTTTCCACAAAAATAAATTATTTATTAATTTCAAATCAACATCACTACTTCAAAATTTATTTGTTCTTTCAAATTTGAATTGAATTTCAAAAACAATTTAACACTTCATAAATTAAATAAAATTACAAGTTTGAATAAGAATAATTATAACAATTATATCATTAAATTTATCAAATAAAATAAATTATTACTTAATAATTTTACTTATATATATATATATATATATTTGTATTCTGATTAAAATATTTCTTAGGTCTAAACTGAAGTAAATCGAAAAATAAAATATTTCACAATTCTCAGTACAAATCCTGAAATCCTCATCAAATAAAATATGTTTCAATGCTTTTATTCATGCCATCTTCTTTAACCGTTGATACTAAACAATATTAAACCTATAAATTAATTGAGTTGGATATGGTTGAATAAAGAGGAAGATAGAAGTCGGAGAAAATAATAAAGAAAAAATGTTAATTTTTTCTCTGATTTATTAGATATATCTATATTCTATATACATATAAAAGTACGGGTTCATAAAAAAGGATATCTTGAATTTTTTGTGAAGACTAATATACCCCTACTTAAAAGATAATTAAATTAAGAAAAAAATAGTAAAAAAAAGTCTACTCCAATATGAACACTTCAATATCAATATATATATATATATATCTATATATATTTTATATATATATATATATATATATATTATATTATATATATATTATATATATATATATATATATATTATTTATTTATATTATTATATAATTATATTATATTTATTATATTATTTATTTATTTATTTATTATATACATATAAAAGTACGAGTTGGCCTAAAGAAATTTCTTTCCTTTTTTGTGAAGACTAATATACCCCTATTTAAATTATATTGTGATATTTAATTTTATGGTAAACAAGTAAAAGAAAAGAATCGTAAAAGTATAATTAGACAAGAAGTCTATCATACATCAACTTTATAATTATCTTTTAAAGTTTCACAAATCATTAAAACATTAATGATAACAAAAAAAAAAATTATTCTATATTTCTTCAAAAATTTATTTGGAGAGTTCTTAAAAAGTTATTACTTATTAAAGAAACTCAAAAAATATTAAGAGACTAAAAAAATTATGTCATGTTCGTGCTACATGAATAAAAAAAGTACTATTTAGTTAACTAAAAAAATGTATAATAGGCTTAAGCCTTAAAAAGTCAAAAGATAGAAATTGTTAAAATCGACAAAAACAGATAAAATTCGATAAAAAGTATATGATAAAAATTGTAAAATCAATCGAAAATGGATTATATAGAAAGAAAAGCGAGTTAAAGCAAAACAAATTGGTGAATTGATAAAACAACAAGGTTAACTGACCAAAAATTTGGTAAAACCTGTAAAAAAAAATTGAATGACATCAACTAAACAGGGGATAACAAAAAAAAATGATCAAATCGATAAAAGAACAAAAACAAAAAAATGAGTTAATTGGCAAAAAAAAAAAAAAAGGTGAAATACGTGAGAAAATATGTTAAATAAGCAAAATAATAAGTAAAATCAGACTAAAATTATGTTAAATCAGAGAGAATGAGTGAACTGATTAACAAATGTTAAAATTGACTAATGGGTTAAACTAGGGAGAATGGATGGATCGATTAATGAATTGGATAAACCATAAAAAAAGGTGAAATCGGTAAAATTAAATATTAAAATAACAAAAATCGATATTATCACTTATTAAGCAGGTGAAATCGATATTTCTTTCGTAAGTTTTTTAAGAAGTTATCACTTATTAAAGAACATAAAAACAAAAGTATTCTTTAGGTCTATATGAATAAAAAAAATTACTATTTAGTTAATTGAAAAATTTATAATCAAAACATAAAATGGTTAAAATTGGTGAAAACGGGCAAAATGTGTTCGATAGAAGAAAAATGAGTTAAAGTAAAAAAAATGGTGCAATTGATAAAACAACGGGGCAAGCTGGCAAAAAACGGGTATCTGGTAAAGATGAATGATATTGAATAAACATGGGATAATAAAAAATAAATGGTAAACTCAATGTAAAAGCAGATGAAATCGATGAAAGAATGTGTTAAAATAAAAAATGATAAATTAGTGTAAAAGCAAGTTTAATCGACAAAATTGGTAAAAATTGATAAAAACGGGTTAGATTAGTTAAAAAATGGATTAGGCATGTAATTGAAAATGAATGAACGTATAAAAAAATAAGTATAACCGGGAAAACTTGTTAAATTGATTTAAAAAAATGGGTTAAACTTGTGAAAATTGGTTTAGATGAAATATTGAAATATCAAGGTCTAGGAAAAAAAGAATTGATATTGTTCATTAGTTAAAAATGATTGTTTTAGAATAATAGTTATGTAGACATGTAGTTTTATATTAGAAATACTCAGTAATTATAGTTCATTTTTTATTATCAAGTTTTGGTTTTTGGTATTTAAATAATAACTTTAAATTCTTGGGAACAAACATGATAATAATTAAAGCGATTTAATCAAAAAAATTATGTGATATGACATTAAGATCATATATGATGAAAAATGATTATATGATTCAACTAACATAAGAAATTAGTTAGTCACGCAAAAAAATCGAAATAGGTGAGAAAATAGGTTGATTCAACATAATAATATGTAAAATCTACTAAAATTGGGTTAAATCGGATAGAATGGATAAACTGATTAACAAATGTGATAAAACACAAAAACAGGTGAAATCGGTCAAATAACGTGTTAAAATAACAAAAAAAGAATGGTAAACTCAGTGTAAAAGCGGGTGCAATTGATATTTCTTTAGACAATTCTTAAAAATTGATCAATTATTAAAAAACTTAAAAAAATCACCTTTGTGCTGTATAAATAAAATAAAATATTGTTTAGTTAACTAAAAAATTATAATTAGATTAAGTTAAAAAAAATTAAAACATATAAATTTTTAAAATTGGTGCTAACGTGAAAAATTCGATTAAAAAATATATGATAAAAAATAAAAAAATGGTTTAGATCGAATAAAAAATGAGTTAAGCAACAAAAAAGGGTACAATCGATAAAATAGTGAATTAATCTAGTAAATCATTGAATGACATCGACTAAACACATGATAACAAAAAAAAAGGGTCAAATTGACCAAGAACAAGAACAAAAAGACGAGTTAAATTGACAAAATATAAAGGTGAAATAATCGAGAAAATATGATAAATCAGCAAAAGAATAAGTGAAATCGACGAAAATTTGGTTAAACCGGAGAAAATGAGTGAATTGATTAACGAATGTAATAAATCACAAAAATCGGTGAAAGAACGGATTAAAATAACATAAACTGGTTTAGATGAAAACATCAAGATCAAGGAATAAAAAAATTGATATTGTTCATTAGTTCAAATGGTTGTTTTCGAATAATAGTTGTGCAGACATGCAGTTTTATATTAAAAATACTTAGTAATTATAGTTCATTTTTTTATTTTCAAGTGTTGGTTTTAGGTATTTATGATAACAACTTTAAATTATTGAGAACAACATAATAATAATTAAATAATTTAATCAAAAAAATTATATGGTATGTCATCAAGACCATAATATGATGAAAAATGATTAAGTGACTCAACTAACATAAGAAATAGTTAATCACATGCAACGCACGGGGTTTTTTGCACTTTGCACCCCCGAAACATGGAAAATAGGCACTTTACACCCCTGAAACTTAGATTTAGCACTTTGCACCCTCGAATTATGAAAAATATAGCATTTTGCACCCTCTTTTATTTTCAAGAAAAAACTCAAGGGCAAAATAGGTGATTCTATTGTAAATCTTTGACACTTTGCCCCCCCCCCCCAAAATAAAATAAAATAAAATTAGCACTTAACACTCCTTAATTAAGAACAAATTAACAACTTGCACCCCCGAAACACAATAAATGGACACTTTGCACCCCAAAATACAAAATTAACACTTAACACCCTCAAATAAAAAAAAACTCAAATCCCTCATTTTTTCCGGCAAAATTGACCATTAAAGTGATTTTTTTAAGGCAAAATAGGTAATTATTTATGGATCTTTGATATGTTGAAGTAGAAAATGGGTCTTCGAGAAGTTTACTTGTACTTTATTTAGTTATTTATGGTTATATTGTTGAAAAGAAAGATGGAGAGAGAAATGAGTATTCGTGTATTTCTAATTGTATTTTGCAAAATTTAAGGTAAAAAAAATGAATTATCTATTTTGCCTTATATTTTTTTCATTTCGATAGTCAACTTTGACGAAAAAAACGAGGGGTTTGAGTTTTTTAAATTTGAGGGTGTTAAGTGCTAATTTTTTTTTTGGAGGGTGCAAAGTGCTGTATTTTTCATATTTCGAGGGTGCAAAGTGCAAAATCTAAGTTTCGAGGGTGCAAAGTGCCTAGTTTCCATGTTTCGGGGGTGCAAAGTGCCAAAAACCCCAACGCACGTGCACTTTTCTAGTTTATATAAGGGTATAAAAATATGTGTAATTTTTTCGAACGTTCCATTGTCTTCCCATCATAGTTGCGTTTTGAAAATCTTTTGTCATCCATATTTAATTGATTTTTTAATGGTTAAAATTTATTATCTTATATGTACCCATGTTTTAAATTTCCTGTCCATTTTTAACAGAGACGTGGAGCAAATACTTGCCACTGCATAGAGCTACAGTAAAGAATGACTGGACAGAAGCTTTAAAAATATTTCGGAAAGATGGAAAAGCAATTAAAGCTAAAATCAATTACAACTTGGAAACAATTCTCCACGTTGCTGTCAGCATGGGAAAGAGCAAAGAGGCAATAGATTTTATGAGAAATCTTGTGGGACTGATTTCTGATAATGAATTGTTGGAACTACAGGATTGGAACGGGTACAACCCACTACATTATGCTTCTAAGACGGGAAACGCTGAGGCAGCAAGAATCTTGGTAGAGAAGCACCCCGATATGGTGTACAGGGCGGCCAAAGACGGCATATATCCAGTCCACATGGCAGCTAGATATGGCCACAGGGATACCCTTAAGTATTTGATTAATCATACAAGAGATGATGTGATGCCGAACCCTTACTCTGGTGAATCAGGCGTCGTGCTTCTCAGTTGCGTCATTGATGCTGGAATTTATGGTGAGCAGCAACTACTTTTCTTAAATATTAATCTAATTAATTTTTTCTTATAATTAAATAGACCTCCTCATGTCATTAACCTTCAGCTAGCATTTTATTACACAATAATATTACCATGTCTTCACACACTTCAAAAACTAGTGTTGGGTACATTATATAAATGCGTGTCTTTTGAGACAGATGTGGCATTGATGTTGGCTAGAAAGTACCCGGACTTGTCCAGATTAAGACTTTCAAATGGAATATCTGCTTTGAAAAGTATTGCCCATAAGGATACTGCGTTCCACAGCGGAAGACGCTTCACCTTTCTGGAAAGTTTCCTTGATTATCGTGAGTGTCTGTTCTTTATCTCAAATATGATCAATTAGAGAAAGAAAATTACCTATCTCATCTCTATCTTTTTATTTTTTTAGTTTTTATTTTCTACTATAAAAACATGAATATTTCCTAATTTTTTGTGTGAACTAAAATATTCAACCCAAACTTTTTGTATTGTACAGAGGTTCGGAAGCATAAATCATTTCTGAAGTCGCATGCCTCTCTTTGCAAGGTTCTCGAAAAATTAGGTAAATTTTTCTAAGTTGATGAAATGCGATTTGGAATATGACATATATATATATATATGTATGTATGTATGTATGTTTCTTTTCTTATTTAATTCCCCACTCTCTCTCAGTGCCTTCTTTTGTCGAAATCCATCGTAAACAAGTAGTCCATGAACAAGCACTAGAGCTCGTGGAATGCTTGTGTAAGAACATGGAAAGCTTGAGTCGGAAGGAAGCTTCAGGAATTTATATCGAAGTGATGTTGCTAGCTGCACAGTTAGGGATCCATGAGGTTATAAAGGTGATAGTATCGACAATTCCTGATTCTATTTGGTCGTTCGAATACCTAACTAGACAAAATACGTTTCACATAGCAGTGAGAAATCGCAATGAAAAGGTTTTTAATCTCATTCATCAGCCAGGCTACCGTAAACACGAATTTGCAGATGTAGCAGATTCTTCTGGAGATACCATTTTGCATTTGGTTGCAAGAATAGCACCTACTCATAAACTTGATCTTGTTTCTGGTGCAGCTATACAGATGCAGCGAGAAATACAATGGTATAAGGTAATTTATGTTTTAATTATTTCCATTGCATGCGCTTTTCTTTAAAACGAAAATCAACTGCAATATTGAAGTAACAAACTAGATTCAATCGTCCGTAGTGAATTTGATGTCTAACATAATTAAGTTTTAGAATGTTTCATGATAAAATAAAGATAAGTGCATGTATGTGTTTTCTGGTTTATTTTAGGTACTTAGTTATAGGTGAAGTACGTACTGTCGAGTTGTGATAATAGTCTAAGTGTAATTGTGAAAATGTTGTTGGTATGAAATGCAACAAAAAGATTCATGTATGTACTGTGCTGCAATGAATGACAAATTTATACTGTTCACCTAGTGACTTAAATGTTCTATTTTCTTGTTCAATTGAAATGGTTGTTGTTTTCCTGCAGGAGGTGGAAAAAGTTGTTCCCTCGTATGCTAGAGAGCGAAGAAATCAAGCCGGTAAAACTCCTAAGATGGTGTTTATAGAGGAACACACAAAATTAAAAGCTGAAGGAGAAAAGTGGCTGAAAGATGCTGCTAACTCTTGTATTGTTACCGCGACATTGATCGCTACTGTCGTATTTGCGTCTGTCATTGCGGTACCCGGTGGGATAGAAAGCAATACTGGTTTCCCTCTCTTATATAATGAGATTTCCTTCAAGATATTTGCTCTTTCAGATTCTGCCTCTCTCTGCACATCAGTTACTTCTATATTAATGTTCTTATCGATCACGACTTCGCGCTATGCAGAAGAAGATTTTCTACATGCATTGCCTAAGAGACTAATTCTTGGTCTTATTTCTCTTTTCTTCTCCATATTATTTTTGATTGCAGCTTTTAGTGCAGCACTATATTTGATGTTTGGCCAAATGAGGTTTGCGAGTCTTGCAGCAATTGCTGCATTTGCATTTTCACCTATGACTTCATTTGTGCTTTTGCAATTCCCTCTTCTTGTGGATCTCATTTCTTCGACCTATGGCCGTGGCATTTTCCGTAAGCAAAATAATAAACCGTTTCGTTGATATCCAAATGCCCATTTAGCAAGATCCGATCGAGAAACTCTGTATTTGCACCTAGAAATTTATTTATGTTTTTATGTTGCCACTTATGGCCAAATAAGATTCAACATTTGAAGTCAATTCCATTGAGATTCCATCAAATATGTTGTGTATATATTTTTTTTTGATATACAAATTTGTCCGCACTCTGACGTAACACCGGTTGCATACACTCTTGGAGTAATGGAGGGTTGAGTCCAACTAGTTTACCTTTCATTACACTATTATGAATTACGGGTGAGTACGGGACCGGTTTGAGGCTAAAAATATGAGTATAGCAAATTTCAAGATTGACATTTTTAATCTCAAATTCGTCTCGTAATAATTTGAAAACCCACTTTTGGATATTCGAATTATTGCGGAACTCAAATACGGATCCCATATTTTCTTTTCTAAACATCAATAGTTGATGCACCATACAAAAGTAAATTACAATATATATTATGTAATCATATTTGGTCTCTTTTCTTTAGTTAAACCGCGTCACTTTTTACTAGTTGTTACTATCCAAGGCCTTATATCGTTAAAAAATAATTATTTCATGCAAATTAATTTTTTCGGTTTAGTAGTGGCAAATTATTGATTCAGTCTTTATATTCCAGTTTTTTTTAACATATATTATTTTTGGATAAAATAGTCAATTCACTTAATATTTTTGTGACATAGTTGATCGTAAATAGGTTTTTATCAATTTTAATTTTGAAAAACTTCTTTTAAGCAGAAGACACCGTTACATATATATATGTGCATGCATTACTTTTGATAAAACTTTAACTTTATAATATAAATTGGAAAGTCATATCTTTTAAATGAAGATAATTAAATGGGTTTGTATTTATCCAAAATCTTTTTATAATTAATTATAACAAAAAATATTAGTTGACCCAGTTATTCTAAAAAAGCTTCATAAATATGATTTTTGTACTATATTTTGATAGATGAAGTTTTAAAATGGTGTTCGTAATATTTATGCTTATATTTAATACTTTATTGGTATTAGTTAAACGAATTTTTTTTTGGATTTCAATATCGTTCCCAAATTATTATGAATAATTATTGGCTAACACGATAATTTAAACAATAAAATAAATAATTTTAGTGGTTACTTAACAACAGAGTATTTATGAATTTGCTAAAATTAAAATATTCTATAAAACAACTTAGTCTATGCAAAAAGAAAAAATCAGGTGCAATATCATATCTATATCGAACTATTTTTCTTTTATTATTAATTTATCTTACTTTATAAGAATTAAAAATTAAAAAAATACCTGTAACAATTTATTCAATATTTGTCACAATACATGAATCTCAAGTTACGTGATCTAGGTTATTTAATTAAATAACAAAAATTATATGTTGTTGGATATTATATTTCCCTGTTAAGGTTAATTGAAATTGAAATAATATTTTGATACATTGTTGACTATATAGTGATGTACAACTATATGTACTATTGAGATTAATCGAAATTCAATTGATAATTTACTCAATTATTGAACAAAGTCAACAATGTTTAACATATGGTTACATACTATTATATTATTGAGGTTAATTGAACTCAGACAAATACTTAAATGAATTATTCATCTAAGTCAACAATATTGACCATATTGTTATGTAGTACTATATTAGTAAGGTTAATTGATATTTGGTCGATACTATAATAGATTATTGACCAAAATCAACAATGTTAACTATATGGTTATATACTACACTATTGATATTAATTGAACTCGAATCACCTTTGGAAAACAAAATAAATGAATTATATTAACAAAGAGTAAATCACGCTTTTGGTCCTCCTTATGGAATAACTTTTGTATTTTTGTCCCTCTTAAATTTTTTGTAGTAGATTGATCCCTCTTATCAATGTAATATATCACATTCGTCCCTCTTAAATTTTTTGTATCAAATTCATCCCTCTTATCATTGTAGTGTAATACATAAGTCCCTCTTAAATACAAAATACATCACTTAAATTCAAAATATATTCTAAAGTGGGGGAAAGTTGATGAATTTTGAATTTAAGAGGGACTAATATGTTACACTACATTGATAAGAGGGACGAATTTGCCAGAAAAAATTTAAGAGGGACAAATGTGTTATAAGAGGGACGAATGTGATACATTATATTGATAAGAGAGACCAATCTACTACAAAAAATTTAAGAGGGACGAAAATGAAAAATTTGACCCATAAGAAGAACAAAAAAATGCAATTCACTCTATTAACAAAATAACATCTTAATAACTGTAAGTGAAAAACAAAGAAATGACACACTATTTTAGTTGATTTTTTTTAATGTAATTATTGAATTAGTTATATAGTCATTCAATATTAAGGTCTATATAGATTCTCAAGAAAGGAGTCAACACAAAAAAAAAAAAAAAAAAAAAAAAAAAAAAAAATTGAGCTTAACAAAAAATAAGTGATAATGTGGAAATTGTCATTATTTGTATTCATTTAGTGATAAAAATATTAATTTTGTCATAATAATAATGGTGATAAGTGTAATAGTGACAAAATAAAATTTTGAGTTGTCCCTAACAACTATTATTAACAAATATATGGTGGCTTAAGTTGTCACTATTGACAATTAGCGACACCCTTTTAGTGACAATCTAGTGACAATAAATTTTGTCACTACGGTTTAATGACAACTTTTTGGTCGTCACTTTTGGGTATCGCTAAATGTTAATAGTGACAATTTTTTTTACAATTCTTGTCACTAGTATGTTTACGAAAACCATTTTACTGACAATATTTGAGTTTTTGTCACTTAATATATATAGAAATTGACAAATTCAACATTGTCACATAAAATTTTATTACTAAAATTTAATTTTTTTTAGTGACAGTCGGATAGTATGAAAAAGCGAAGGAGAAAAATAATTGGAATAAGCAACTTTTAAGACCTTAGAGGATCACCAAAAATTAGGGGTGGGATCTGGACGAGATTTCTGGATTTCAGGAAATTCAGGACAGGATTTTTGGGAATCGGGCTTTGATTTTTACTATTCGAATTCCGTTTGAATTGACTTGGTCACGGTATTTTTGTTTCCCAATAAATATCTGATTTTCACAATCGGGATTTTCCGAAAATAGTATTTTTAAACTCCTATATTGAATTGACACTACAAGAAAATTAGCTTTTTATTACCAAAGTAAAACCGTAATAAAAAGCCAATTTTCGTAATAAAAACCCTTTTATTACGAGTTTGTTACGAATTTTCTGCCGTAATCTATACTGGCGTAGCAAATGCTTTGTTACGGTTTTAATATCGTAACAAAAGGTATTTATTACGAATTTTCCATAATTTATTACGGCTGAATTTCCGTAATAAATAGTTGGAGAAATGCCAACATTTTGTTACGGTAGTGTAAGGCGTAAAGAAAAGCATATTTTTTGTTACAATATTTTTGTATTTGTTACGGCTACATTTTAGTAACAAAATATAATTTTGTGTTTGCAGGTAATAATTAGGCCTACAATATCATAATAAATATTTGCATTTTCTTAGGCATTTCACTAAAACAAAAACTATTGTATTTCAATATAAAACACATAAACAAATGTTATTTCAAAATGAGGATATATTGATCGAAATAATCGCTTACAAGGAGGACAATATACCCTTACCCCCAATGAGTATTACAAAGAATATTACAAAAGAACTATAAGCAAAAGTACACAGATGTTAAGTAACAAACTCACAAAATCTAACACGAGCGGCAACTTGCAATTAACCTCCCTAATCAAATTAAAACAGCGCAAAAAAGCTTCCGAACAATACCTAGCACCTTCACAATTAGCACCATTCAGCAACAAAAAAGCCTATGTCGAACCAATAGTGCACGCAAGATGTTATCTTGAGTATCTCCTTCAGGATGTCAACAACTACTTCTAGAAGACAATAACCAGAGAAGATATTAGCAAGAAAACTTTGTTGACCATAGCGAAGAAATAGAAACTCTTGTACTATAACTTAATATATCTTATGTCATAAATTTTTCTAATGACAAAATAATATCAAATTATAGCTTAATTATTATTTACACTTGTGATGCTCCTAAACAATAGATTTCAAACTACCAACAATCAATGAAGTAGAGTTGCCACCCACAATCATGACTTTTCTTTATTTTGCTCCTTCATAGCATTATATTTTTTTTTTTATGGTGATGAATTGTTAATTTCAAGACCATAAGGTAAGTGATGGAACTTGTGTTTGGGAGTAAGAGATTGATTGAAACGAGTAATTTGTTTTGTATAATAAAAAATTCGGGATTCGGTTTTCCCGATCGGGTGTCAAACATTATCCGAATACCGTTCCGATTTAATTTGTCGAATTTTTTAATTTTCCAAAACACAAATATCAAATTATTTCCCTTCCCAAACTACAAAAACCCAAACGGGACGGGGCGGGCCTCCGAAACCCCCATACCGAATGCCCACCCCTACCTCAAATGCTTTAGACAGTACACAATCACAATTCGTATTTTTGGGTTCTTCTTCGTATAACATGCTTCCATTATCATATTTCAACATATTATTAAAAAAAAAAAAAAACTATCAATATCATATCAATAATAGTTGTAACAGTAATATATAAACATTGTTATTTACTTAGTAATATAACTATATGTGATTGAATATGCACTATTCGGTCCGAGCTGTAGATATACAATTTAATAGTTAAAAAAAAAAGTATGATTGAATATGCATTTCCCCAGGAGCCTACTCCTACTTTTTCAAGTAAATGTTTAAATTGGAATATATTTGGTTCCTAGGAATGTCTGGATAATAGTGCAACTACATACACTATCCTAAGGAATAGATCATTAATATTAATGCCTAGTAAGACCTCTATGACAACAATATATGGCACATATGATTTGATAGATGGCTTTGGAAATGTCCACCTTAGGTTGTCAAATGGCACGATTTTAGCCATTAAAGAGGCTTTGTATGCTCCACGTTCAAGGAGAACGTTGTTGAGTTTTAAAGATATTCGAGTTAATGGTTACCACATTGAAACCACTGAGGAAAAGGGAATATGGTATTTGTGCATTACCTCTAATTTGTACGACCAAAAGCGTACTTGGAAGAAATTAGAGGGACTATCGACTGAGTTATATAGGACCACAATACGAGTGCTCGATGCACACCTTGTCAATGGCTCGAAGCCAAGTGAATCGAGCATGTATTTTCTATGGCATAACTGGCCAGGACAGCCGAGTAAAAAATGTGATGCGCCATATTATTAATACCTCTATCGTGTTGGGATTCGGTAAGATAAACATCCATAAGCACAGTGGAATATAAAAATTTTAGGACCTCTTACGAAAGGTTGCCAGGATACTACTCTAGTTGTATATATATGAATGTAAATAAATCGATAGTATAAACAGTTGCAGTTATACCTATCTCCTTGCAAATCCTTAGTCAGCAAAACGAACTCTGATTTCTCCTCTAGTAAAATCGACCCAAGCTCTACAGCAGCGCACCACGTGTTGCGCCTCTACAGGTTGATACACCACAATATCACGAAAATAATATATCTTGATCGACTAGAACATAAGATGTATTATGATCTAGGACTTAGGAACGATTTAGGAACAAAATCGAAAACGAAAAATTCTCCCACAAAGAAGAATGAGTTCGGCCGATTGCACTGGGAGAGGGGAGAGAATTTTTGCTCTTGCTCAATTTTTTGCTTATTGAGTTGTGTGAAAAATAACTACAAGTAAGCTACTTATAGTTATCTCCTTAACCTAGTCATATTAGGACTAGGATTCCATTTTCCTATTTGGGCCATGGCCCTCTCTAATTAGAAGACTAAGTCTTCTAATTAGTTCATGGCCCAGTTAATTAATTTTGACCAGGCTTTATTTAGTCTCCCAATTAAATAGCCCAATTAATTAATTTTGACTCTATGTCTAATTAATTAATTATTCCTTTAATTAATTAAATCCAACTTAATTAACTAATTCACAAATTAAATTCCAATTTAATTTATGATCCTGATCCAATTCCAATTGGATCCTATTTTGTTCGAACTGCACCCATTATAATCGACCCAGTCGATTATTCACCCAGTCGACCCAGTCGACTCGGTCGTTCTTATTTCCTCGCTTTCGCTTCATGTGTATTGTGTATGCCCCCGTAGGTTCACCACATAATTGGCCGTCGGTTATAATTAAATATTATTTAATTATTCGAGTAAGACTTACTCTAAATCAATCGAACACTCTGTCAATTGATCATTTCAAAATTAGCACCCCTGCCAATTTGGGAATTCTCCCACACTCCACGATCGATGTCCAGCCACAAGCCCATGGAGCCCAATCACTGGTGAATTATCAGTGAACCTTTTATCATTTACAATTTCCATATACGACATAATCTCTCCATCGATCAATCTCCCAGTCGAGACTTAAGAGTATGGTCTTTCATCGGTTTCCCTTTTATTTTGTCTTGACCTTATGTATTCTGATCTCGAAATAAATTCTCTTTGACTTAATCTTTATGAGCTACTTACATAAAGTCGTCAGATACCTTGGCCAAGGATTTTACCAGAATTAATTTCTCACAGAAATCCATAGGAGAATTTCCCAACCTATCAAATCGGGTCAATGGATCCTTTGTTGATGATATGAATCCGCATACGAGTTCCTCTATACCCAATATGAGTCCACAGAGACTTTCTGGCGAACTCCAGTCAGTCGGAACTCATATCAAAGTATAGACGTTCTCGGATCAGATAAACCCTATCACCTCAAGTAGTTAGGGATCGTTCCTCGTATACTATTGCAAATTGGAATAACTTCAACCCCGATATGCGACTATCGCTTTCATGGTGAGTTATTTCCTAATTGGGGTATTCAGTACGCTTGCCATCCCAGCAAGCCACGCACTTATGTGTATCGACTATCCCAGTCACGCTCGTGGACCCCATCGTCCTCCAGTTCATCGGAGTATACACAATAGTGAGAGTCTAACCGAATCCAATGATGTCCTATCTCGATTGGATTTTACGACTCTTGAATATGTTCTAGATCACGGCCTTGGAGATCAGTCCACGGGTTGTCCCATAGCCCTGTGATCTGACTTCTATCCTTATGCGTAGATAATTATTACATAAGATAAAGTTGACCATTAAATAAAGTGCATTTATTAATCAAAATTGAATATTTCCTTATTTATTACAATAAATGCTCGCCATACAGCTGGCTTGCATGACACTATTTCTATCATATCGGGCATCCACTAACGAATAATAAGGATCTAGTACACAGTGATTACTTGTGTGTACCATGTTTTATTGGAAAATTGGATCCTCTGCCAGCTTATGCACAAACGAGTAAGGATTCCCTCGTTTTCTTGGAGCGTATCCAATAGGACATATGTGGAATGTCCACGAGAAATGCTTCATATGCTAAACTCCAGACTCAGATTATACGGTTGAAAACACATGCATTATCCGGATTATCCTACTAAGTCTATTAGACTGGATAATGCCGCCGAGTTTACATCGCGATCTTTTGACGACTATTGCATGTCCCTGAGTATTGATGTAAAACATCTGGTAGCACATGTTAGTACGTTTGAGGACCACTGCGACCCAAACTCTTAATTGGTGTTCGGGTATACATCAAACATTTCCCATATATGCACATTTGGGTGCGCAGTATATGTGGCGATTGATCCGCCACAGCGGACTAAAATGGGACCTCAACGTCGATTGTGCATATATACGGGGTTTGTATCGCCATATTTTATTCGGTATTTGAAATCCTTGACAGACGATCTCTTTACCGCACGATTTGCGGACTGTCACTTTGATGAGACTGTCTTCCCACCGTTAGGGGGAGGAAATAATGTTCACACTAACGTTCAGGATGAACAGCGTGAAGTCGTGTGGAACGACCCCACTGTGTCTCATCACGATTCCCTTATAGCAATCAGAGAATCTGAAGTATGTATAATAATCGAATTTCAGAAAGTAGCCAATAATATGCCAGACTCATTCTCTGATTTGGCTAAAGTGACGAGATCTCATATACCAGCTGCAAATGTGTCTGTAAGGATAGATGTCCAGGAGGGACACAATATGGGAAAACCATCAATCCCAGCTAACCAGTCGTATCTCCCTGCCCATAAGAGGGGGAGACCAATAGGATCAAAGGATTTGCATCCCCGAAAGCGGGCTACTGCACAACAGTTGAATATGGTTAGTACTAGTAACAATGGGATCCCACCCGATTCATCTTATAAAATAGTTCCGGACTATGGATTCGTCTTGGAGACGACATCGAGGGATGCCTCGACATCAGTGTCCATTCCCGAGAATAGGAAAATCTCGGTTGATTATTCATGCATGAATGAGGTGTGAGTTCGGGATGAAATAATCATCCATGATGTGTTTGCTCACACAGTAGCTACTGAAATTATATCAAGTGATGGTATTGAGCCTCGATCAATGGACGAGTGCAAACAAAGGGATGATTGGCCGAAATGGGAAAAAGCAATCCAGACTGAGTTTGATTCATTATCGAAAATAGGTGTGTTTGGACAAATTGCTCCTACACCTCCTGGAGTTCTACCCATGGGATACAAATGGGTATTTTTAAGGAAAAGAAACGAGAAAAATGAGATTGTGAGGTACAATGCTCGTCTCATTGCACAAGGATTTTCTCAGCGACCTGGGATTGACTTTGAGGAGACATACTCTCCTGTGATGGACGTTATTACGTTCAGATAATTAGTCAGTTTAGTAGTATTTGAGGAACTGACTATGCAGCTCATGGATGTGGTCACAACGTATCTCTGTGGGGATCTAAATACGATAATATATATGAATGTACCGGATGGACTTATATATAGTAATACGATTATATATATATATATGTAAGGTTGATGCGTTCACTTTATGGCTTGAAACAATCCGGGAGGATGTGGTATAATCGCCTAAGTGAGTACTTACTCAAAAAGGGGATACATGAACAACTATATTTGTCCTTGCGTGTTCATTAAAAGGACAAGTTCTGGGTTTGCTATTGTTACCGTTGATGTCGATGACATGAACTTGATCGGGATTCCCGAAGAGGTTAGGGAGACAACCCAGCTCCTGAAATCCAAATTTGAGATGAAGGATCTCGGACGGACTAATTTCTATCTCGGGCTTGAGATAGTACACCATGCTGATGGGATTTTGGTCCATCAATCGAATTACATCCAAAAAAATGTTAAGACGCTTTAATGAGGATAAAGTGAAGCCATCAAGCACGCCAATGATAGTCCGATCATTGGTTAGGTCTAATGATCCATTTGGTCCCGTGGAGGAGGATGAGGAAGTGTTAGAACCCGAGGTGCTATATCTAAGTGCAATAGGCACATTACTGTACTTAGTTCAATGTACTCGACCTGATAT
Source organism: Penstemon barbatus (assembly GCA_003313485.2). NCBI lineage: Eukaryota > Viridiplantae > Streptophyta > Magnoliopsida > Lamiales > Plantaginaceae > Penstemon > Penstemon barbatus. The sequence continues at coordinate 69,197,445 of CM064883.1, read as the reverse complement.
CTCATTTGTGGTATATCTACTAGCTAGGTTTAGCTCAGCACCGACACGCCGCCATTGGAATGGCATAAAGGACATATTTCGATACCTTCATGGTACGACTGACATGGGCTTGTTCTACCCCTATGCGTCACTAAAGAACGCAAAACTTGTCGGGTATGCCGATGCAGGTTATCTATCGGACTCGCACAAAGCTCGTTCCCAGACTGGGTATGTCAATGATTGGGAACAAAGCTGTGTCTTGGAGGTCTACAAAACATACTTTATTTGCCACTTCGTCGAATCATGCCGAGATTTTAGCTCTTCACGAGGCAATGCGTGAATGCACATGACTTAGGGCAGTGATTGGGAATATTCGAGGTTCCTGTGAATTAGCTACCACAGAAGATCCTACGATTATATTTTAGGATAATGCAACCTATATCGAGCAGGTGCAAACGGGTTTTATTAAAGGCGACAACACCAAGCACATAGCTCCAAAAAATTTCTGCGTAGCGTGTTACAAATCCCACAATATATGGGGATGTGGGATAACGGATATCTATTACAAAATAAGCCCTAGACTATACAAATATTAAATAGGAATACCCACTAATATATATTATTTACAACACTCCCCCTTGGGGATTCCTATTGCGTCATTATTATGTTTTTCGTGTTGCCTCGTTAAAACATTCCGAGTAATAAAAATCCAGTGGGAAAAAGAACCTCAATTAGGAAAAAGAGTACAACGCATAAAACCCGTTTTCATCTGCTATATGTTTGGTGTTGTCGCCCTTAACAAAGCCCATTTTCATCTGCGCGATGCAGGCTGCATTATCCTCAAATATAACCGTAGGATCTTCTGTGGTACCCAATTCACAGGAACCTCGAACGTGCCCAATCACGGCCCTAAGCCATGTGCATTCACGCACTGCCTCGTGAAGTGCTAAAATCTCGGCATGATTCGACGAAGTGGCAACTAAAGTCTGTTTTGTAGACCTCCAAGACACAACTGTGTTCCCAATCATAAAGACATACCCAGTCTGGGAACGAGCTTTGTGCGGGTCCAATAGATAACCAGCATCAGCATACCCCACAAGTTTTGCGTTCTTTAGTGACGCAGAGGGGTAGAACAAGCCCATGTCAGTCGTACCACGAAGGTATCGAAATATGTCCTTTATGCCATTCCAATGGCGGCGTGTCAGTGCTGAGCTAAACCTAGCTAGTAGATTTACCGCAAACGCGATATCAGGTCGAGTACATTGAACTAAGTACAATAATGTGCCTATTGCACTTAGATATAGCACCTCGGGTGCTAACACTTCCTCGTCCTCCTCCACGGGACGAAATGGATCATTCGACCTATCCAATGATTGGACTATCATTGGCGTGCTTGATGGCTTCACTTTATCCTCATTAAAGCGTCTTATCATTTTTTGGATGTAATTTGATTGATGGACCAAAATTCCATCAGCACGGTGTACTATCTCAAGCCAGAGATAGAAATTAGTCCGTCCGTGATTCTTCATCTCGTTCGGATTTCAGGAGCTGGGTTGTCTCCCTAACCTCTTCGGGAGTCCCGATCAAGTTCATGTCATCGACATAAACGGTAACAATAGCAAACCCCGAACTTGTCTTTTTAATGAACACGCAAGGACAAATATAGTTGTTCATGTATCCCCTTTTTGAGCAAATACTCACTTAGGCGATTATACCACATCCTCCCGGATTGTTTCAAGCCTTAAAGTGAACTCCTCAACCTTAGAGAGAGCGTGTTCCGTGGACTTTAACTATTTGTCTTTAGTACCATAAGTCCATCCGGTACTTTCATATATATAATTGTATCTAGATCCCCATAAAGATACACTGTGACCACATCCATTGGCTGCATAGTCAGTTCCTCGGATACTACTAAACTGACTATGTATCTGAACGTAATAACATCCATCACAGGAGAGTACGTCTCCTCAAAGTCAATCCCAGGTCGCTGAGAAAATCCTTGTGCAACAAGACGAGCCTTGTACCTCCTGAGAAAATCCTTGTGCAACAAGACGAGCCTTGTACCTCACAATCTCATTTTTCTCATTTCTTTTCCTTGTAAATACCCATTTGTATCCCACGGGTAGAACTCCGGGAGGTGTTGGAGCAATTTGTCCAAACACTCCTCTTTTCGTTAATGAATCAAATTCAATCTGGATTGTTTTTTCCCATTTCGGCCAATCATCCCCTTGTTTGCACTCGTCCACTGATCGATGCTCAATACCATCACTTGATATTAGTAGCTACTGTGTGAGCAAACACATCATTGATGATAATTTCATCCCGAACTCACACCTCATTCATGCATGAATAATCAACCGATTTTTCCTATTCTCGGGAATGGATAGTGATGTCGAGGCGTCCCCCGACGTCGTCTCCAAGATGGATCCATAGTCCGGAACTATTTCATGAGATGGATCGGGTGTAATCCTATTATTATCGGTACTAACCAAATTTAACAATTATGCATTCGCCCGCTTTCGGGGATGTAGATTATTTGATCCAATTGATCTCCCCCTCTTATGGGTCGGGAGATACGACTGGTTAGTTGGGATTGATGGCCTTCCCATAATTTGTCCCTCTTGGACATCTATCCTTACAGACTCATTTGCAGCTGGTATATGAGATCTCATCACTTTAGCCAAATCAGAGAATGAGTCTGGCATATTATTGGCTACTTTCTGAAGTTCGATTATTATACATACTTCAGATTCTCTGATTGCTATAAGGGGATCGTGATGAGACACAGTGGGGTCGTTCCACACGACTTCACACCGTTCATCCTGAACGTTAGTGTGAACATTATTTCCTCCCCCTAACGGCGGGAAGACAGTCTCATCAAAGTGACAGTCCGCAAATCGTGCGGTAAAGAGATCGTCTGTCAGGGATTTCAAATACCGAATAAAAGATGGCGATACGAACCCCATATATATGCACAATCGACGTTGAGGTCCCATTTTAGACCGCTGTGGCGGATCAATCGGCACGTATACTGTGCACCCAAATGTGCATATATGAGAAATGTTTGATGTATACCCGACCAACAATTAAGAGGTTGGGTCGCAGTGAGCCTCAAAGGTATTAACATATGCTACCAGATGTTTTACATCAATACCCAGGGACATGCAATAGTCGTTAAAAGATCGCGATGTAAACTCCGCGGCATTATCCAGTCTAATAGACTTAGTAGGATAATCCGGATAATGCATGTGCTTTCAACCGTATAATCTGAGTCAGGAGTTTAGCATATGAAGCATTTCTCGTGGAAATTCCACATATGTCCCATTGGATACGCTCCAAGAATACGAGGGAATCCTTACTCGTTTGTGCATAAGCTGGCAGAGGATCCAATTTTCCAATAAAATATGGTACACACAAGTAATCACTCTGTACTATATCCTTATTATTCGTTAGTGGATGCCCGATAGAGGTATTAATAATATGGCTCATCAAATTTTGACTCGGCTATCCTGGCCAATCATGCCATAGAAAATACATGCTCGATTCACTTGGCTTCGAGCCATTGACAAGGTGTGCATCGAGCACTCGTATTGTGGTCCTATATAACTCAGTCGATAGTCCCTCTAATTTCTTCCAAGTACGCTTTTGGTCGTACAAATTAGAGGTAATGCACAAATACTATATTCCCTTTTTCTCAGTGGTTTCAATGTGGTAACCATTAACTCGAATATCTTTAAAACTCAACAACAATCCCCTTGAACTTGGAGCATACTTAGCCTCTTTAATGGCTAAAATCGTGCCATTTGACAACCTAAGGTGGACATTTTCAAAGCCATCTATCAAATCATATGTGCCATATATTGTTGTCATAGAGGTCTTACTAGGCATTAATGTTAATGATCTATCCCTTAGGATAGTGTGCGTAGTTGCACTATTAGCCAGACATTATTCCCCACATGTCATGCCTAGGAACCAAATATATTTCAATTTAAACGTTTACTTGAAAAAGTAAATCGAGTTAATACCACTAAATACCTTAATAATCGAATTAAAATAAAGCCACCCAAAATCTGGTCCAAAATAAACCAAACATAGTTCAAATTTGAATGTGGTTCAAAATATGACCACCCATAATAAAAACATCTCAAAAACCAACAGCTGAATGTCCAAAAGTTTATACAAATTACATAAAACCTTTTGATGATCCTGAATTGATGAGTAGTCCAACCTAATGACTTCATCCAATTGTTTCTTGATCAGAACCATAACATCAACCTTTTGGGGTATTAGTTAGCAAATTGTCCCCGGTAATTATCAATGATCTGTTTTTTTACAGGCATATAGTCTCCATAATTAATTTAATTGAACCCCTTTAAATATATGTATCTTACGGGCCTATAGCCTCCATAAATAATTATAATTGAACCCCTTTGGTTCTATTTATTAATTTATAATGAACTATGTTATTTTAATCCGAGGGAACTCCAATCCCAATATCCATGAACCTCAAGTTCATTCACATTCATTTATCATGCAGTTATATGTAAAAATTCATCACATGCATAAGATAAAACAGAAAAGCATAGAATAAATAAGAATACATATGCATGTCTCACATATAAATTCCAGGAATAATTATTTCACACAGAAATGATAGCTAAATATCAATATAAGTATATGCCATAACCCAGAGATGTAATAGAACTACGAATTCATCACTCTTCTATTACATAGTCTCATACAACACTGCATTTTAACAAATCGTTCAGTACTTCAACAAGTGAACTAGTGATGACATTTACGTAGCCTTTTTAATCATATATATAGTTGAATTGCTAGGACACAGACACAAATAATTTAAGGTCTACAAATTCTATATGGTAATAGAAAACCAACATGATCAAAGTTCACTAGACAATAAACTCACAAAGTCCACGAAAATTATGAGGTTTCGGCCACATTAAAAAAAATTTAAAACCTTCAAGTAATCAAACCACAGTACTTTCCAAATATTATACGAAGCACATAAGCATGTCATAATGATAATTTTGGAACATTAATATCTAATACTAAGCATGCTAAAGTGCATAATTAATGGCCATACAAGAACACTACATGTGAATAGATCAATAGTGATTCCACTGACCTTAACCAATTTAGATATATAAAATTAAATTGAAGTTTGAAATTCATAACATAGCACTAATTCCAACTCAAAACAATAGTTGTTGAATTGAATATATAAGCACACCATCTATATATACCCACATGTACACATATACAATCAAATAAGGATACACATTTTTTTAAGGATCAGTCCTAATCGGGACCAAATTAGTTTAGGACCAAGTGAAACAAAAAATGATCCAACTTAAACCAAAATCCGAACAAAGAACCGAGTCGGGTTTGAAACCAAATAACCCGAACCCGAACCGGGTCGTATTCCAAAGCCGTATCACTCGAACTGAATCCCAACCAGTTCGGGTATGACTGTATCCCCATGATCCGTACATGATCCGGTTGATCGGATCGGAAATCTCAAAATTTGGGTCTGATCTAAAAGACCTAGAAATTCATCTTCTTGACCCGGTTTGTTAAGAAATCGCAAATATGCCGAAAACAATTGATTTGCACGGTTTCTTTGTCGGAATTGATAGGCCCAAACACAACAATAATTACCACCATCAAGTTCTTCAACGATCAAACACAAAACATAAAGAAAATGAAAATAAATTTGAGAGTGGGCTTGTGTATTATGCTTATATTGCCTTTTAAACAATTTCCAGATTATTCAAGTAATTTACAGAGACTTAAAGCTCAAATAACTTATTAATTACTTATCCAAAATATAATATGGGCACATGGTTAGAAATCTATTTTCAAGATGATTCTAGGCATACACAACTAGTTACATAATTCCAAATACTTAAACGGGAAATCGCATATTAGTTTTCAAAGAAAACAATTTTTTCAGAACAAATTACATATCAAACAAATCTGAAAAAATTCAGGCAGTTACAATATCATACGAGCATACTTCAATAAAAGTTTCAGGTCAATCGGACTAGAATAACATGCTTTGAAAATTATGACTTCCGTATAAACATAATTTCGAAAATTCTAAAAATCATATCATACAAGAATTTCCATGTAAATTCTGAATTTAGTTAAAATCCTCATGCTTGCATTATCATAATATTCATGCTAATAAAGACAAAGTTGAAGCCAAAATTTTGATCACAAACAGTATGTAAATCAAACCAAATTTTTTGTTTACATGAATCAGTTCAAGTCAAATATTACATGGATATAATAGAATAATCATAATTATTAAATCATGCAATTCATGTATTCCAAAACCCAAAAATATGAATCTAAAGGTAAGCATAAATTTTAGATCACATAATTAGAGTACCGAATGAAGTAACATAACCCATCAAATATGGCGAATAGATAGACAACTTCAATTTTTTTTTTTTTTTTGCAATAATAATTAAACTTAAACCCTAGAACATGCTTTAGATTCATAAATTTTTCAGATTTAAAGCATATAATTAATAAGGTTAAAGTTGTTTGTTAATTTGATCATACCAGAGAGAGGCTAAGACTACTTCCTTCAACTTTTCCATAAACTTCTAATGGCTACCGTTTCATTTTCAGACATTGGAATGATGATTCGAACGGTCAAAATTAAGATCCTTGTGTGGTAAACCTTCGGTCCAAATTTGAAAACGATCCAACGGTGGATAATGCCGTAATCATTGAAAAACCGATGCTGTTGCGTGCAAAATCGAAAATCTACCTCTCAAAGTATTTTCCTCTTTTCTCTCTTGTTTTGTGATATATTGTATATCATTGAAATCGAGTTATAGAGTAAACTCGTGTTGATAACGTGTTGTAAAATATTTGTTATATCTATTTGGTTTAGTGATTACATGTGAAGAGATTGATGAACAATAATGAAAATAACTGTAAAGTGAGATTGAGAATACAGAGAGAATAAACGTGTAGGGAAACTGGGGGATCTCATTTGGGGAGGGGAGAGATATTATTAAATAACCACTCTGTTACAGGGGGAGTTACAAATCCCACAATACATCGGATGTGGGATAGTGGATAACTATTACAAAATAAGTCCCTTGTTGGTCCCAAGTGGTCAGATGAGGTCTAGAGGGGAGGGGGGGGGTGAATAGACCTCTGAAACTTTTTAGTCAAATTTTAACTTTATAACTGTTGCTCAAACTTAAACAGACTAAGTTGTTACCAAACAGTAGGTTTACAAGGCTGATCGCGAACAAATCTTTGAACAACTTTGTTGACCACTAATCTGATAGTTACTTAGTTGATTTTTGTCAAAATCAGTTTTAATACCAGAATACTTGCAGCGGATTTATAAAGTATTTTTCACAAGTAAACTTGGTAGTTTGAAAAATTTAATCCCCAGTTTTATAAAAACTTCTTTAAACCTTTTTCAAACAGTTAATCAAGTGTATTATGCAGATCTGAAAATATGCAGGTAAAAGCAATGTAAAAGCACAAGGATTTTTATAGTGGTTATATGAATTTAAATATCATTTAGTACACTCTTCCAAGTCACACAGATCTTGGGTTATACTAAGAACACAAAGTAATTAGTATACTTTGTTTGCATCGAACAACAAATGAAACGACCACAAGTGCACAATAGGAAATCACAAAGAAACTCCTATTCTACATAGTCTTATCACTCACAAAGATGGATAAGAACTCCTCACAACTTTTCTCTCTTACAGATTCACTCAGAAAATATTTTCTTGAACTTCAACGGCTTTTGTCAACAAATGACTTTTAGCAGACGAGTGAGTTGTTCTTGAGCTTTTGAGACTTAGAAAATATTTTGCTTCGAATTCAATCTCTCAGAAGTTGTGTATTTTTCTTCCTTTGTCTCTTCATCTATTTATAGTCACTCTTTCAATTTTGTCCGTTGAAGAGAGACAAAATTCAAATCTCTTGATTTCTGGTCCTTAAAATCCGCGAACGGCTCTCTGCACAGTGACAGTACTGCAAATCGTACTATCTGTCAGGCAGCATTAAATGCACCAAGCTGATACGAGGTCTTTCTTCAATCATTTGTCTTTAATAACCTTGTACTTCAGCATTTATTACTTCCAGGGGCATTTATTACCGTTGGGTAGACTTCTTGATCCTTTCCACTTGGCTGATCGAAAGTGCAAGTCTGATGATGAACAGTGCTGATCCCAAAGTTGAACAAATCTGATTTGAGTCGGCTGATCTTCACCAGTCTGATTTCTTTTCTTCAGCAGATCAGTAGTCTTCTGGACCTTGAATCTTTGACCCTTCTGATAGTCTTCTTAATTGGTCAAAATTCTTCTAAGGGTTTTTACAACTAAGTTTTCCATACTTAGCTGATCTTAGGTTTTGGAAATCATCAAAACCACCCTTTACTAATTGACTTCAGTGATTTTCATCTTCATCCTTATCCAACAATTTCCCCCTTTTTGATGATGACAAAACTTCAGCTAAGTACCTGTTTTACCTATACTAAAGTGTTGATCCTCAAAATTTTCTGAGATAGAAAAGATGTGTTGGAAACAGAACTTGTACTTTTTATTGATAATATGATAATGATTACAAGTTACAATTTATGTTCAGATAAGATGACTGAAAAAGAAATAAAGATAACTGATTACAATAGATTTGCCTATACTAACTATCAGCTTCTTCATCATCTCCTTCAAGCACTTCTTCATATTCATATGAAGATTCTTCTTCATCTTCATCTTCAACTTCATCAGCATCATCATCTAAGAGTAGATTAGACTTATCAGCTTCCATCTTATCCTTGATTTCCTGCTCTTTTGCTAACTCGTCTATCTTCCTCTTGATCCTCTCTTCATTTTTGTACTTGGTATAGGGCTCTGATTTTTCTCCATCAGAATCTTTGGATTCTCCAGCAGCTTCGTCTTTGCCTTCTACCTTTCCAGTCTCTTCAGCAGCTTCAGTCTTTTCAGGTGCAATGGCAGCAGCTTCCTCAGCTTTTTCCTCTTCCTTCTTCTCTTCCCCCTTTTTGTCATCATCAGAATTGGTGACACTAGCAGGTCTGATAGGAGGGTTGAGTGCAACCGACTGAATCTTCAATGCCGCACATACAGCCTTCAAGTTCTGATTAACTACATCATGGCTGGCAGTTAGATGATTGAGAGAGGTGCTGATGGAGTCATTTTGATCATTAAGACAATCAATGTTGAGTTGCATAGTGGAAAATTCTTCATGTATAACATCTCCAGCTTTGTTAAGTTCCTGCAACAGTCCAACATTAACAGCTTTCTCTTCGTCGCTGATTTTGATGAAGGTTGCAGTGAGATCAGCTATGTTGTTTTCAGCTCTCTTCAAGGCAGTATGAAGATGGTTGACATTAGCCTTCACATCTTCAATATTTCTGTTCATTTCTACAACACTCTGAGTCATCTGCCTAGTATGATCCTCAGGCAGAGGAAAATTATCAATTGCATTTTTTATAGTTCTTGCAGTAAGTAATTGCATGTGCTCAAGTTGTAATCTGTTAGACTCTGCCAATTCTTGCTGCAATTTCTTCAACTGCATGTTGTTCCTTTCTTCCAATTCCTTCATTGAATTTTCCATTAACAGCTAGAAGGCTTCCATCAGTGATGAATGCAAGTCAGCTGATGTTGGATGAAGATGAAGTTGAAGAGCAAAGAAGACAAGTGATTAAGGGAAGGTTTTGATGATTTCCAAAACATCATAATCAGCTAAGTATGGAAAGCTTAGCTCCCTTAGAAGAACCTTGAACAAACAAAGAAGATATCAGAAGAGTTCAAAGTTCAAAGACCAGAAGACTAGTGATCTCATGCTGAAACAGCGAACAGAAAGGTAGGTCATCAGCCGAGTCAAATCAGATTAGTTCAGTATTTGATCAGCAGAGTGCCTATCAGATGGGTTGCTTCGATCAGCAGAGTAGAAGAGATCAAGAGTTCAGTCCAACGGTAATAAATGCACTTGTAGTAATAAATGTTGTAAGAGAAGGGTAGTAATGGCAAATGATTGAAGAAAACCTCGTATCAGTAGAGTGCATTTAATGCTGCTGCAGGAAAGTACAGCAGAAAAGGTACTGTAGCAGGTTGCCGTTTTTTATTCTGGCAAAGGCGATGGATTTGATGATGTGATTTGCTTCAACGGTCATAAATTCAAATCCAAGTATAAATATAGCTGATTTTCAACGAGCGAGACACACAACAACAATCAGAGATTTCGTTTTTGAAGCAGAATTTGTCTAAGTCTCAAAAGCTCAAAACAGCTCACTCGTCTGGTGGAAGTCATCAGTTGACAGAAACCCAGTTGAAGAAAACAGAAAATTGCGATCTGAGTGATCTTGTAATAAGCTGAGTGTTGTGAGAAGTTGTGATCCATCTTTGTGAGTGATCAAACTTCAGAGAGTAGAATTTCTTAGTGATTTTCTATTGTGAGCTTATAGCCTTTTCATTAGTTGTCTAGGTATAAGTGGAGAAATATTGTAATCTGTGTGATTATAGTATAACCCAGAATCTAAGTGATCTGGAAGAGTGGACTAAAGGATTTCTATCCATATAACCACTATAAAAATTCTTTGTGTTATCTTGCATTCAAGTTTTCTTGCATATTTTAAAGATTGCATATTTCAACACTTTGAATTATTAAAAGATTTTATAAGGAGTTTCAAAACTGGGGATAAAATCTTTTTAGAACTTAGTCTACTTGTGAAAAACACTTTCAAACAATCCGCTGCAAGTATACTCTTTGAAAAACTGTTTTGCTGAAAAACAGCTAAGTATTTGTAAGAAGAGTGGTCAGTCTGATGTTCAAGATTTGTTCACGATCAGCTTGGTCTGCTTACTGTTCTTCATCAGCTTAGTCTGCTGACAGAAGACTGAAAAGTTTTTAAGTTCAAAAATTTTCAGAGGTCTATTCACCCCCCCCCCTCTCTAGACCTCATCTGACCAATTGGGACCAACAAGTGGTATCAGAGCAGGTGGTTCATTAGAATCAGCTGCCTGATCAACGAGCTTGATCCAAGTGTTTTTCAAAGGTTTTCAAAACTTTTCAAAAGAGCATCTTTTTGAAAAATCAAAACTTTTTGAAAAATGGATTGTATCAGCCATGTTCCCCACATTGCTGGTATGTCCTTTGAGGACTGGAAAATCAGAATGGAGATTTTCCTAGCTGCTTATAATGACAACATGTACACATGTATCATTAAAGGTCCATTCAGATTCACAAAGACCATAAAGATAAATGAGGTTGACACGGTTGTGGAAAAAGACCTTCATGAGATGACTCCGGAAGAAATAAAGCTTTACAATCTAGACAAAGTTGGGAGATTCATCATGACTAAAGCCCTGGATAATGATCGGTTTGACAAGGTCAAACATTGCAAGACTGCAAAGGAAATGTGGGACAAAGTCAGAGACATGAGCGAAGGCAATGATGCAATAAAGGAGCATCAGCTCACTGTTGCTTTGGAGAAACTTGACAACTTCAAGATGAATTCTGGAGAAACCATTGATCAGATGGATACCAGATTCACCAGAACTCTGAATGAAGTTTTAAAGTTGGGAAAGACCTTCACTGACAAAGAGATCACTGTCAGAGTACTAAAGGCCCTACCCCCAAAATTCAACATGAAAGTGACAGCAATGGAAGAATCAAGGGATTTGGGAAAAATCTCTCTTACTGAGCTGTTTTCTGTACTCAAGGCATTCGAGTATAAACTGCCTAGAATGGGAATTGAAGAAACCTCAACTTCAGGACCCACAGCTGCACTGGTTGCTGCTGAAACCACCAGAAGACCAGCATAGAAAAGCAAAGAAGTGGACTCATCTGATGAAGCCACTCTACTCAACAAGAAGGAGTACACTGCTGGAGATGTTACACTGTTGATAAATAATTTCAAGAAGTTCTACAAAAGAAAAATGAAGAACAAATACAACAATGCTTCTACTTCTAAACCTAACTTTTCTTCTCAAGATAAAGATGATTATAAAGCAAAACTAATGTGTTACAACTGCAGGAAATTGGGACACTTCATCAAAGATTGCCCATATCCAAAAGCAGAAAAATACACTGAAGAGGAGAAGAAAATGAGAAAAGAAAGAAAGCATCAGAGAGGCAAGGCAATGATGGCTGAAGCAGAAAAGCTGACTGCTGTCTACTCATCTGATTCAGATTCAGACACGTCTGATGAAGAATCGTCTGATGAAGAAAAACCTGCTCTCCTGTGCCTGATGGCAAAGTAATCTGATAACTCTGAGGATGAGGTAACTCCTCTTAACAATGAATTATTTAATTCATTTGAACAAATGATGCTTAACAATACTGGTATTGCTGAAGCATATAAAAAGCTTAAGGAAGAGATGATATTGCTAAAAGAGCAAAATAGTTCACTGAAACTTTTAGCTGAAAAGCCAAAGGAATCAGCTGAATACAAACAGCTTGAGCAAGAATATGAGTCTCTGAAAGCTGAATGTGAAGTTTATAAAGGAAAAATCATGGAACTTGAAAAAGTTATTGAGTCTTATGAAAAATCATCTGTTGCATCCACTCACATATCTAGTAAACAGAAGACACCTTTAGAACAGGATAAGTTTGAACTGAACCATACTGAAAAATTTGTATCAACTGACAACAGTAAGGTCATTCTTTATGTTCAGACAACTAAACCTGCTTCACCTGAGAAAGAATTAAAGGAGAAGAAATCTCCTAAGGCTAAAAAGAGCAAAGAGCCTAGTATAGGAAATCAGACTAGTAAGACCAAACAGCAGAGTCCTAAGAAGTCTGCTGATAAAGCTAAATCGAATCAATCTGTTGGTAAAACTAAGTCAAAACCAATTGAGCAAGCATCTAGTAAACCAAAGAAGCATAAAAACAAGAAAAATCAAAATGCTTGGTATGGAAATGAGTCATAATATGTGCAACCTGCTGCATATCATCCTATGTATCATGCACCTCAATTTCCAGGTTACTATGCACCTTACCCTGCTCATCCAATGCATGCATACCCTGCTTATCATGCACCCTACCCTGCTTATGAACATTTTCCTTATCATACTGATCATCAACATGACTTATCTGATAACTATGATAAAAATAAAGCTGTTCATGCTCCTGTCAAAGCTCAGAAACCTAAGAAGCCTAAGACATCAACATCTTGGGTTGTCAAAGGTGAAACTAATCCTTCAGGACCCTCTCAATAAGGGTACCTAAAACAATTTTATTTTGTTTTTTAGGTTAGGATTAGGAGTAGGAGTAAAGTAGAGAAGATTTGGTACTTGGATAGTGGATGTTCAAGGCACATGTGTGGAAGCATACATGAGCTGACTGATGCAGTTGCTGTGGATGGTCCAAATGTTACATTTGGGGACGGCAAAGAAGGCAAGATTAAAGCTAAAGGAAGACTGATCAGAGGAAACATTGAGATATCTGACGTCTCATATGTCAAAGACCTCAAATATAATCTGCTGAGCATAAGTCAATTTTGTGACAAAGGATATTCAGTCATCTTCTCAACAGATAAGTGCTACGTTGAACAAAATGGTACAAAGAAGGTAATCTTATCTGGAAAGAGACAAGGGAATGTCTACATAGTCGACTGGAATTCTGCTGACAAGAATTCAAGTGTTTGTTTGGTGGCTTCTACACCAAGTGAAGTTAGCTGGCTATGGCACAAAAGAATGAATCATTTAAACTTCAAGACCATCAACAGATTAATCAAGAATGATTTGGTAGAAGGGATTCCAAAAACAGTCATGAGCAAAGACAAGCTCTGTGACGCCTGTCAGAAGGGTAAACAAATCAAGTCATCGTTCAAAGGCAAGAAGCACCAATCTTCTGGAAGGATATTGGAGCTACTACATATGGACTTATTTGGACCCATAGATCCAGTCAGCAATGGTGGAAAGAAATACTGCCTAGCTGTTGTGGACGATTATTCAAGATATACTTGGGTGATTTTCATGAAGAAGAAGAGTGAAACCAAGGAACATCTTACCAATCTGATGGAACTGATCCAGAATGAGAAGAGTATCAAAATATTGAAGATCAGATCAGATAGAGGGACAGAGTTTACAAACTCTACTGTTGAAGAGTATTGTAATATCAAGGGAATACATCATGAGTATTCAGCTGCTAGAACCCCTCAATAGAATGGTGTTGCTGAAAGGAGAAACAGAACACTAAAAGAAGCTGTCAGGACCATGATAGCTGAAGCTAAGCTGCCACAAAGATTTTGGGCAGAAGCAACAAATATAGCATGCTTTACCCAAAACAGATGTATGATCAACAAAAATAAGAACAAGACTCCATATGAAGTTTGGAACAACAGAAAACCAAAC
>CM064883.1:69032512-69152741 GCA_003313485.2 Penstemon barbatus | reverse complement strand
TTCTTCTGCCTTCTCTGCAGCAATCCTTTGCTTTTCAGCATCATCTTGTCTTTTCTTTTCTGCAGCAGTCAGGTAAGTTGCAATTTTCCCAGTCCTTTTTCTTCTTGATTCAGGACTTTCAACTGCTTGAATTGGAGTTGCAGCAACAGGAGTAGGATGCAGAAGGAGTGTCTCTCCTTCACCTGTTGTGCCAGTCTGCTGATCTTCTCCAGCTTCAGCAGATACTACAGCAGAAGAGTCTGTAGTAGGAACTCCAATTGTGGAAACAACTTCTTCAGTAGATGAAACAACAGGTTCTTTAATAACTAATGGTCTCTCAGCTGATGTTGTTGTTTCTTTTACTGTTTCCACTGGTTCTTCAGAGAAAGTAACCTTTCTCTTAACCTTAGATTTGGCAATCTTTTTGGCAGGGGGTTTGGCAGTGGGAGGTCCCCTTGCCTCACTTCTAGTTCTTAACCTTTTCAATCGTTGAAGAGGCATTTCTTCCTCTGAGTCAGTCCTTTCAGGAGAGGAGTCAGTCTTCATCTGCTCAATCTCCTTGGTGAAATCTTCAATTACCTTATCTGGGACCGCATCTTCAGATTGTGCTGATTCAGTCTCAACAGCAGACTGTGCTGTTGGCTCAGCAGGTTGACTAGTCTGGCCCTCCTTCTTGCTCTTCTTAGAAGGACCCTTTTTGGATTTTGCAGGGGCTTTTCTTTTAGGTTTCTCCACTATTTGTCTGACTGGCTCGTAGAGTTTGAACTCTTTACTGCCATGAGTTTGCTTCCCACCACCCATAGGGCATTGTAGTGAGGCAAACAGATTACTTAGTAAAATGGCATGAGAATGTCTCTTATCACTTAGTAGCTCATAAACATGAGCAGCCCAGTTAACCTTTAAGCCGTAGTAGATACACACCATTGTGTGTATCTCCTTCTGGGTAACCCGTCCAGAGAGCTTGTGCTGCAATCCAGTATCTTGGCAATAATATCAGCAAATCTCTGATATTCACCCTTCAGCTGGGTCTTCATCAAAGTCCCAGTCATCTCCTCTCCTTCCTTAGCACAAATAGTCCAAAATTCCTCTTCCTTTTCAGACCCAAGGTCTGTCACATCTCCTCCCTTGTTCGTCAGCTTATAAATTTCACTAAGAACAGCAACAGATACAGCAATTTTCTTACCACCAATGACAGCAGTCATAACAGTGTCATCACTGTTGAATTTTCTGGTCATGTAGAAATGGTAAACATCCTCTAAGTAGACTCTTTCTTCGTGAGCTTCTAAAACAGGAACCAACGATGCTTCTTTGATCTTTTCCAGTAATGAACGCATCAAATCAGTGCCAGAGAAATGGAATTTGCTGTAGTTGAAGTACCTTCCCTCAATAATCTTGTCCATTTCAGAGATTAGTGAGTAGATTCTGCAAAAGAACAGTGAGCTTTCGAAGCAATAGGGTTTGAGAGTTAGAGAGTTTGAGAATATTTGAGTGCGTAAGACGACTGTACTGTTTAGATCGGATTTTATAGGTTTCCTTTTGGTTAGGTTTCCGTGAATTATCTGAACCGTTGATCTAATCTGACAGTTTTAAATCGTGTGGTTAGGAGAAGCGGATTTCAATTTTATTATTTTAATGTCAGATGGGCGGGAAACTCTATCGACACTAATCTGTTACTTATAAAAGCGCGTTTCTTATGATACGATTTATGACCATGCTTATATAAGATATCAGATGAGTAGAGTTTAACTTATCTGACAGACGAGTGATCTGTTATCTGATATTACTAGAGAATGCCAATAGCTAGTAATCTTCCTCTGCTGTTTGTCAATCCAGCAAGATAAAATAATCTTCAGTCTTCAAGAATTAAGAACAGATCTTCAGATAATATAACTTCCACTAACTGACATTAACAGATTTCATCTTTAGAGCAGAAGTACC
Source organism: Penstemon barbatus (assembly GCA_003313485.2). NCBI lineage: Eukaryota > Viridiplantae > Streptophyta > Magnoliopsida > Lamiales > Plantaginaceae > Penstemon > Penstemon barbatus. The sequence goes on along the minus strand of CM064883.1, from coordinate 69,150,824 downwards.
GCTAGTCTTACACGTTCCCCCTGTCTTTAAGAATCCATAAGTTAACTAGTCTGTTGAAAGTTAATCCTTGAATAGAATAACGGATAACTAAGCTGTTGAACTCCAGTCTTCTGATGAGTTCCCCCTCAGCTTATGCATCCAAATTGAGTAGTCCTAACTCAGCTCTTAGAGTTGAGAACCTTGTTTCACTTAGAGGTTTAGTGAAGATGTCAGCAATCTGATTGTCAGTATGAACATACTCTATCATAACATTGCCTTTTTCCACATGATCTCTAATGAAGTGATGCTTGATCTCTATATGTTTAGTCCTTGAATGACTTGTAGTATTCTGAGTAAGTGATATTGCACTTGTATTGTCACAGTAGATTGGAATTCCACTGATTTTGATATTGTAGTCTTCTAGTTGATGCTTCAACCAAAGTATCTGTGCACAACAAGCTCCAGCAGCTATATATTCAGCTTCAGCAGTAGATATAGAAACTGAGGTTTGTTTCTTACTCATCCATGAGATCAGACGACTACCTAAGAACTGACAAGCACCTGTTGTGCTTTTTCTGTCAATCTTGCAGCCAGCAAGGTCTGAATCTGAATAACCAATAAGCTCAAATCCAGATTCTCTAGGATACCACAATCCCAATTCTTGAGTGCCTTTAACATATTTCAATATCCTCTTGGCAGCTAAGAGATGAGATTCCTTGGGGTTTGATTAAAATCTTGCACAGACTCCAACTGAGTACATTATGTCAGGTCTGCTTGCTGTTAGATACAACAATGAACCAATAATGCCTCTATATTTGGTTATGTCCACTGATTTGCCATCTTCATCTTTATCCAAGCGAAGACTTGTAGACATAGGAATAGTAGCAGTAGAGCTAGTTTCCATACCAAACTTCTTGAACAGATCTCTTGTGTATTTTGCTTGATTTATAAAGATTCCATCAGGTAGCTGTTTGACTTGTAAACCAAGAAAATAATTAAGTTCACCCATCATGCTCATTTCAAACTTATTCTGCATCAGCTTGGAGAACTTATCACACATCTGTTGGTTAGTTGAACCAAAAATAATATCGTCCACATATATTTGCACAATTAATATATGATTCTCCCATTCAATTGTGAACAAGGTTTTATCTACCTTACCATTATGAAATCCTTTAATTAAAAGAAAATCAGATAGGGTATCATACCATGCTCTTGGAGCCTGTTTCAGTCCATAAAGAGCTTTCTTCAGACGATATACTTTGTCCTCTTCTTGATAAACTTCAAATCCAGGAGGTTGTTCAACATACACTTCTTCTTGCAGTTCTCCATTGAGAAAAGCAGACTTCACATCCATCTGATAGACAGTGAAGTTCTTGTAAGCAGCATAGGCTAGAAACAGTCTGATTGCTTCAAGTCTTGCTACTGGTGCAAAAGTTTCATCAAAGTCAATTCCTTCTTCTTGACAATAACCCTTGGCCACTAGTCTTGCTTTGTTTCTGGTAACAATACCATCTTCATTCATCTTATTTCTGAAAACCCACTTAGTGCCAATTACCCTTTGATGACTTGGTCTTGGAACTAAGTACCAGACTTCATTCCTTTCAAATTGATTCAACTCTTCTTGCATAGCTTCTATCCAGAAGGAATCATTTAGAGCTTCTTCAATTTGCTTAGGCTCTATTTGAGATAGAAAAGTGACAAACATAGCATCTTGTGCAGCAGCTCTTCTTGTTTTCACTCTATCTAATGGATCACCAATCACCAACTCTGGTGGATGATTTCTGAGCCATCTGAGATCAGGTTGCAGGTCTGAATGTTGTCCTCTGTCTTGATCTTGCAACACTACTGTTGGAGTTGCAGTAGTAGTCTGTTGAACATTTGCAGTCTGTTGAACAGTCTCTGGTCTGTCAACTGTTTGCAACTCGTCTGTTAGACAATCAGCACTGTGATTTTGAACAACACTTGAGTTATCAGCTGAATTTAGATTAGGTAGTATGATGGGAACATATTCTTCTTTTCTTCCAATGTCTAACTTCTGTAAATCAGTAGGCAGATCTTGATTAATACTTTGATTCTTTTCAGAAGATTGACTTGGCTCATCAAATACTACATGGATAGATTCTTCTATTAGTAATGTTCTTTTATTGAAAACTCTATAGGCTTTACTAACAGATGAGTATCCTACAAAAACAGCTTCATCAGCCTTTTCTGCAAATGCAGTAAGGTGATTTTTCCCATTGTTCAATACAAAACATTTACAACCAAAAATCTTAAAGTAATGAATGTTTGGTTTCCTGTTGTTCCAAACTTCATATGGAGTCTTGTTCTGATTTTTGTTGATCATACATCTGTTCTGGGTATAGCATGCTGTATTTGTTGCTTCTGCCCAAAATCTTTGAGGCAGTTTAGCTTCAGCTATCATGGTTCTGACAACTTCCTTTAGTGTTCTGTTTCTCCTTTCAGCAACACCATTTTGTTGAGGGGTTCTGGCAGCAGAGTACTCATGATGTATTCCTTTGATATTACAGTACTCTTCAACAGTAGAGTTTGTAAACTCTGTCCCTCTATCTGATCTGATCTTCAATATTTTGATACTCTTCTCATTCTGGATCAGTTCCATCAGATTAGTAAGATGTTCCTTGGTTTCACTCTTCTTTTTCATGAAGATCACCCAAGTATATCTTGAATAATCATCCACAACAGCTAGGCAGTATTTCTTTCCACCATTGCTGACTGGATCAATGGGTCCAAATAAGTCCATATGTAGCAGCTCCAAGATCCTTTCAGAAGATTGGTGCTTCTTGCTTTTGAACGATGACTTGATTTGTTTACCCTTCTGACAGGCGTCACAGAGCTTGTCTTTGCTCATGACTGTCTTTGGAATCCCTTCTACCAAATCATTCTTGATTAATCTGTTTATGGTCTTGAAGTTTAAATGATTCATCCTTTTGTGCCACAGCCAACTAACTTCACTTGGTGCAGATGCCACCAAACAAACACTTGAATTCTTGTCAGCAGAATTCCAGTCGACTATGTAGACATTCCCTTGTCGTCTTCCAGATAAAATTACCTTCTTTGTACCAATCTGTTCAACAAAGCACTTATCTGTTGAGAAGATGACTGAATATCCTTTGTCACAAAATTGACTTATGCTCAGCAGATTATATTTGAGGCCTTTGACATAAGAGACATCAGATATCTCTATGTTCCCTCTGATTAATCTTCCTTTAGCTTTAATCTTGCCTTCTTTGCTGTCTCCAAAGGTAACCTTTGGACCATCCACAACAACTGCATCAGTCAGCTCATGTATGTTTCCACACATGTGTCTTGAACATCCACTGTCCAAGTACCAAATCTTCTCTACTTTACTCCTACTCCTAATCCTATCCTACAAAACAAAAATAAAATTGTTTTAGGTACCCTTATTGAGAGGGTCCTGAAGGATTAGTTCCACCTTTGACAACCCAAGATGTTGAAGTCTTAGGCTTCTTAGGTTTCTGAGTTTTGACAGGAGCATGAACAGTTTCATTTTTATCATAGTTATCAGATAAGTCATGTTGATGATCAGTATGATATGAATAATGTTCATAAGCAGGGTAAGGTGCATGATAAGCAGGATATGCATGCATTGGATGAGCAGGATAAGGTGCATAGTAACTAGGAAATTGAGGTGCATGATACATAGGATGATATGCAGCAGGTTGCACATAATATGACTCATTTCCATACCAAGCATTTTGATTTTTCTTATTTTTATGCTTCTTTGGCTTACTAGTAGCTTGCTCATTTGACTTTGACTTAGTTTTACCACTAGTCTGATTGACTTTAGCTTTATCAGCAGACTTCTTAGGACTCTGCTGTTTGGTCTTACTAGTCTGATTTCCTATACTAGGCTCTTTGCTCTTTTTAGCCTTAGGAGATTTCTTCTCCTTTACTACTTTCTCAGATGAGGTAGGTCTAGCAGTTTGAACATACAGTATGACCTTACTATTGTCAGCAGAAATGAATTTTTCAGTATGGTTCAACTCTAGTTTATCCTTTTCTAAAGGTGTCTCCTGTTTACTAGATGTATGCATGGATGCAACAGTTGACTTATCATGAGACTCAATAATCTTTTCAAGTTCCATGATTTTTCCTTTATATACCTCACATTCAGCTTTCAGAGATTCATGCTCTTGCTCAAGCTGTTTATACTCCGCTGATTCTTTAGGCTTTTCAGCTTTAAGTTTCAGTGAGTTATTTTGCTCTTTTAGCAAGCTCATCTCTTCCTTAAGCTTAACAAATTCTCCAACAATAGTAGTATTATTTAACATCATTTGCTCTAGAGAATCAAATAGTTCATTATTTTGAGGAGTTACCTCATCCTCAGAGTCATCAGAGTCCTTTGCCATCAGGCACAGGAGAGCAGGTTTTTCTTCATCAGAAGATTCTTCATCAGACGAGTCTGAATCTGAATCAGATGACTAGACAGCAGCAAGCTTTTCTGCTTCAGCCATCATTGCTTTCCCTCTCTGATGCTTTCTTTCTTTTCTGACTTTCTTCTCCTCTTCAGTGTACTTTTCTGCTTTTGGATATGGGCAGTCTTTGATGAAGTGTCCCAATTTCCTGCAGTTGTAACACATTAGTTTTGATTTATAATCATCTTTATCTTGAGAAGAAAAGTTAGGTTTAGAAGTAGAAGCATTGTTGTATTTGTTCTTCATTTTTCTTTTGTAGAACTTCTTAAAGTTGTTCATCAACAGTGCTACATCTCCAGCAGTGTACTCCTTTTTGTTGAGTAGTGATGCTTCATCAGATGAGTCCACATCTTGGCTTCTATGTGCTGGTTTCCTGGTATTTTCAGCAGCGACTAAGGCAGCTGTGGGTCCTGAAGTTGAGGTTTCTTCAATTCCCATTCTAGGCAGTTTATACTCGAATGCCTTGAGTACAGAAAACAGCTCAGTAAGAGAGATTTTTCCCAAATCCCTTGATTCTTCCATTGCTGTAACTTTCATGTTGAACTTTGGGGGTAGGGCCTTTAGTACTCTGACGGTGATCTCCTTGTCAGTGAAGGTCTTTCCCAACTTTAAAACTTCATTCAGAGTTCTGGTGAATCTGGTATTCATCTGATCAATGGTTTCTCCAGACTTCATCTTGAAGTTGTCAAGTTTTTCCAAGGCAACAGTGAGCTGATGCTCCTTGATAGCATCATTGCCTTCGCTCATATCTCTGACTTTGTCCCACATCTCTTTAGCAGTTTTGCAATGTTTGACCTTGTCAAACCGATCATTGTCCAGGGCTTTAGTCATGATGAATCTCCCAACTTTATCTAGATTGTAGAGCTTTATCTCTTCTGGAGTCATCTCATGAAGGTCTTTTTCCACAACCGTATCTACTTCATTTATCTTTATGGTCTTTGTGAATCTGAATGGACCTTTAATGATACATGTGTACATGTTGTCATTATAAGCAGCAAGGAAAATCTCCATTCTGATTTTCCAGTCCTCAAAGGACATACCAGCAATGTGGGGAACATGGCTGATACAATCCATTTTTCAAAAAGTTTTAGTTTTTCAAAAAGATGCTCTTTTGAAAAGTTTTGAAAACCTTTGAAAAACACTTGGATCAAGCTCGTTGATCAGGCAGCTGATTCTAATGAACCACCTGCTCTGATACCACTTGTTGGTCCCAAGTGGTCAGATGAGGTCTAGAGGGGGGGGGGGTGAATAGACCTCTGAAAATTTTTGAACTGAATATCCAGGAGTTTGACATTCACTCCCCAAGTGTAACCTCCACATTTGGCTCGTGAAGCAGGTCTACGGTGGATCGAGGTAACTCTCCGACCTTAACCTTCCAGGTTACCCACGATTCCGCACAACAAGAATAGGGGCCCACACAATAACAATAAACAGTACAGGACAGTAACAGTAACAATTCAGTAACAGGAAATCGGTAAACAACTCAATAACAGTTCAACATAAAATATCCATGACTCATAAGCACATTGGCATAAGCAATAATTCAACGTGTAACTTGTCCAAGCAGCCGAGTTCTTTATGTTATCATACATCACATGCTTGTTTGTTTAGGAACTAAGTTACAGTTCTGACTCGACCTACTAGCACATTTAGACTTACACACAAGTAACACACAGCACTCACTTGAGGAGCTTATTATGGCGACCAAAATTCCACAATGAAGTGTACCCGAAACCTGAGCAAATACGTGTACGACAAAGAATGTATCTAACAACCTTACTAAAACGTAACTAATGAAAATCCTATACAAAGATTTCCTAAACTAACAAATCACACAAAAGTGCTTAGAATTTATGACAGCAACAACTTCAATTAAGAGATATTATTTTCAAAACTCAAAATACTAATTTCATAAAACAGTGCCAAAACAACAAAAATTTTACCTTCATTTTTTAGATTTACAAAACGGCCCCTAAGCTTTTAAAAATATCCATTTTTGCAAAAATTTGCGACAAACATTAAATCAAAAGATTTTTAACTAATCTCATATCGAAAATCAAATAAAAGTATTAAGTATCTTGTTACTTCAAAAAATCAAATCTTTAAAAATCCCACAAGTGTAAAACTTTTCAAAAATACCCTCATAGTTTTGAAAACTTAATAAAACCAATTTTCTTGAAAATTAATTCAAGATTCAAGCATTTAAGCAATATTTAAAAATAATCAAGCATAATTTCAATATAAAAGTGAGATTAACATTAAGTTTAATAACTATTCACAAACTAACAATGAGAAACAAAAAGTTCTTTAATTATAAATTTTCTTAGGAATTTTTTCAAATTTTCAATCTTAAAATACAAGTTATCAAAGCACTACTTCAAATCAATTAACCAAAAGTTTATAAAAGTAACAATGTAAAAACGGTTACCAAACAACACCTTTTCCCCCATTATTTTCAGATTTATAAAAATAACCCCAAATGTTTCAAAAACTCCAATTTTTGCAAAATATTGAAACAAACTTTAAAACAATTGCTTTTCAAGTAAACATAACCAAATATTAAACAAAAATAGATATTTTCAGTCCATTATACTCTAAACATTTTTGCATCCCTAACCCTTGAACTTTTAAAATCTTTCAAAAATACCCCCCAAAATTTCGAAAATTATGAACAATAATCTTTTTAGAAAAATAAATCAAGATCCAAACATATAAGCAATATTTAAACAAAACCAAAGCAAGTCACATTAAATATTAAATATGAACTCAACAACTTATAACAAGGATAAACTAAACTTCTTCAATATATACTTTAAAGAGAAGAAAGTAATATTACAAAGACTAAAGAACACATGCATAGATGTCTTTTTACCCAAAGCAACGAAGGGGGTGAAAGTCTCTTCATTTCCAGACCTCCGAAGGTGGTGGTGGTGGCTCCGGTGGTATTGGTGGCGGATCCGGTGGTGGTTCATAACAAAAGCCCTCGTATCCTTACTTTTCTCCAAATTCTAATGACTGCCGATTCACTCCAGGAGATCCTATCGACGATCCGAACGGTAAATATGTATCCCCATGTGTGTAGGACCTTCACGCAAAATTTGGGCATGATCCAACGGTGGACGAAAAAGGAATGATCGAAAAACCGAGACTGTGTAGTGAAAATCCGAAAATTGTATCTTTCTAATGTGTTGTCTCTTCTCTCTCTCTCCCTCTCTCTCTTATTTTCTTTATCTATTTATTTTTAAGTTGTAAAGAAGATGCCCCCAGGGCATATCTCCAACTGGTTGGCCAACAATTCATAAGGTTTGCTCCAGCGGCAAGGATGGGGGTTCGAATCCCATTTGGAACTTGGATGAAAGCATTTCTATGGGTCTATCTAAGGGTCATTTGTGGTGAAGACCCCTTTGTGCGCAGAGTGTACAGCAGTATGGTGGGATCCCGAGGCTTGGTGGAGGCACATCCTGCGATTTACATCCTTCAGGGTTCAAGGGCAAGGGTTCTGAGGATCCAGGATTAGTCTAGTGTAAGCTTGTACAACTGGGTTTGAGGAGGGTATTTATTAAGCTATAAAAATCAGATTTTTAATATATATACACATATACATACAATATGATAATAAATGAGTATTATTACTCCACATTTTCCACCAATGCATGTCAACCTTGGGTGGATGAGTTTATCTACCCAAGGGCATGCTTGACAGCCCTAGGAGTGTGCAAAGAGAGAAAATGATTACTCTCCGATAGAAAATCTGCAACTTGGGTAAAATTTGCACTATGCCCCCCGAAGTTTTGAAAACTTACATTTTTGTCCCCAAAAACAAATTTTTTGTGCATCCAAGCCCGAAAATTTCCAAGAAGGTCTTGATCTTATTTTAAAGTAACTTTTATATTTTTAATTATTTCAAGTTCTAAATATCACAATATTTAATTAATTTGTATATTTTAGTTCAAATTAATGCTTAACTTTGAAAATAAAATGTAGCACATAAATTGAAATAAAAATCCAATCAAAAGGGTTCGAAATTTTGGGGGCGTTACATTGTAATTTACTTAACTCAGATTTTAGTCTAATTGGAATAATGCGTATGTCTTAAGTAATTATTGAATTGCTTTTTAGCTCTATCTACTACACAAAATATTTGTTCTGTTTCATTACACTTTAATTTATATAAATTGCACTACAATTTATATATTTTGGGCGATTCATTAATTATTAGTGAATTCAGACATGGAAGGAATTAAAATATTCTGAAAGAGAAAGAAAAAGAAAATTTCCTCTTAATTAGTAGAAGAGAGAAACAAACCTACTTTCAAAAAGTAATTTCTATTTTCACGTAACTCTGATTTAGTCTAATAATGATTTGAGTCTTTTTTAAATTTAAATGAAAACCTAGGCCACAAGGTTATGTAAGAATTCTCCAATGAGTATAGGTATTGATTGTTCTACTTTGGTGGCTTTTTTTCCAAATAGCATAATGAATTTAGGGTGCCAAATTTGACACATCAACCTCAAAGTAGGCCATACATGACAAATTATGATTAACCGTTCAAGAAACCAAATTGTTCTTTCAAAACCTCAAAGTAGGCCATACATGACACATCTGTTTGTTTGGTGTTTCGGAAAATAGTTTGGGAGAGTAGTAGAGATTTGTGAAATAATCTCTTTTTGCGTAATATTATTTGTTTGGGTTTTGAGAGAGTGATTTGAGAAATAAAGTAGTTATATATTTTCTTTAGAAGACTCAGGTTATAGGTGTAAGATGTGTAAGATTTTATGTAAAATTATGTTTGTTGTGAGATAAACTGTGTAAGAGATATATTACTTTATGTCAAATCAGAGTAGAGTTTATATAGGTTTGTTTAGAGATAAGAAAATTGTTATTTGTTTGGATTTTTAGAAAATTGAGAGATGAAAAATTTACTTCAGAAAATAGAAAAATATTTGTTTGTCATTTTTCAAACACGAATTTTTTTTGAAAAACGCCAAACAAACTGGCCAAATAGTTTGGCATAATAGTACACCATATATCTCCAATGAAGATGCTATTACTTGTGATTAAGTTAACAATGATTTGATATATATGATACGATTGCTACATAATCGAGTCCGAATAAATTTTAACCTAGTTGTCGACCACAAATAAGTTGATATTTTATATAGATATTTTGTTATTTTGAACTTATGAAGGCTAGATTATATTAAACTATGTCTAACTATATGATGATTCACGCATGTTAAATTAGTCTCAATCTGATAACTATATGTATTAGCTCATTATTAGGTCTAGACATGTTTTGATTTGTAGTCCCCCCAGAATAATGCTGTAGTGCAAGTTGGAGCAATTTTCCACTTCAGGTTGTTAATTATTAGTTTTTAATTTCTTTTTTGGCATTTTAATGATCAATCCATATTCCTTGTCCATTTACTTGAGAATTGAGACTACGATGTTTTAAAGTAAATGCATTTTTACATTAGTTTTCTCATGCTCCATTTTGGGTATTAAGAAATGATTATTTTTTTATTGTTGTTTTTTTTTTTTTTTCATTTTGCAGACATGATTTGCTTGTTTGTAGATAAATTGAAGAGGGCGGATTGAAAGACTATTTTACTGCCAAATGGAATTACCTGCTCCTTTTTCTTGGTTTTTATTTATCCTGTTAGATTTTATTGGTAATGTGTTTTATTGGATCTTAATATAAATATGAACTTATGCTTGATAAAAATAAAAAGGAAATCTTGCTTTTTTAGAACCACAAGATGCTTATCCTGTAACTTTAATACCACAAAATGTCACTTTGTATCTCTCCCTCACTTTTTCGACAATCAAAAAATAGGGTAAATGTAAAATACTCCCCCATGTTATGCTAAATCTGCAAGAAACTACCCTGTGAAATTTTTATTGCCCCACACTTCCTTGTGTTTTCTAAAACTCTGAAAAAAATACCCAATTTATAAAAAAAGATAGTTTTGGTTCTGCATTTTTCAAGAAATCAATATAAAAAATATATCACGTGAAGTTGTAGGGACCAACTTGAAGTGTTATAGAAATTATTTCTTGAAATATATCGATCCAAAACGACCTTTTTTTATACAAATTGGGTGTTTTTTGCAGGGTTTTTGAAAACACAAGGAAATTGAGCGCAATAAAAATTTCACAGGGTAGTTTTTCCAGGTTTAACATAACACAGGGAAGTATCTTACATTTTCCCCAAAATACATAAGTTTTAGCTACAAATCAAATTTGTATTATGAAATTTTAGAAGCAACACAACATAAGACAAATTTTCTAAAAAAAAATTGAAACCCAAATAATGAGATTAAAAGTCAATTATAAAATAAAATAATATTTTTATCATGTACTATATAATCTACATACCATTGAGATAAACACGTTGAAATACATTTTCGATAAAAAAAATGAAAAAAAAATGACAGGGCAACCAACACCGCAGCTACCCTATATATATATATATATATATATATATATATATTTGCAAAATGGAATTTGAAGACTCCTTCCCACTTGTCCCCATCCTGCAAAAGGGAATTTGAACACACAATCCCTGTCATTAAATCACTATTTCCAAAAGATGAAGCTTCCCCTACACCTGCTATTGCCTTTTTCTTGCTTGCCAAGTACCTTTACACTACAATTCTCAAAATGATTGCTATAAATAGGAGCTAAACTTGTGGATCTTCTCATCTCATCAAACCACACACACAAGCATACTAAAAAACATAGAAGAAAGAGAGAGAGAAGAGGAATGGCAGAATTGTTTATTGAGCAGGCAAAACAGTACTCTCTGGCTAGGCCGAGTTACCCACAAGACCTCTTCGATTTCATTTCATCCAACACTCCCTCTCATGACTTTGCCTGGGATGTCGGCACTGGTAGCGGCCAAGCTGCCCAATCGGTACGTAAATACTGTTTCTTAATCCTTTAATTGTAATTTAACCAGTCTCAAGGGTTATGTATGTAATTATTGTTCCTAATATTTGAGCTAATTTGCTTGATCAGTCAATAACTTTGTCCTTTTTACTAGGAAAAAATCTCATCTGAAATTCCTTCATAAATTATAGGAGGTTCTAACCAATATTTATTTTAAGTGAATTGAACAGTTGTTGTTAGGACTGAAAATTAAATTAAGCTATTCGATACTCGGCTCGAGCTCGTTCGATAAAAGCTCGTTTGAGCTCGGTTCGTCAAACTAATCAAACAAACTTGAACAAGATTTCTCGTTCGATAACTTTTGAAGTTCGGTTTGAACTTGACTCGATAAGCTAAAAATTAAAAAAACACATGTAAAATATCAAGCTACTTGATACTCGGCTCGAGCTCGTTCGATAAAAGCTCATTTGAGTTCGGTTCGTTAAGAAATCAAATCAACAAAAAATTTCAAGCTTGATAAAATTCAAACCAAGCTTGAACAATGTGTCGTTCAATACTACTCAGCTCGTTTACACCCCTAGCTGGTGTTTTAATTTGCATCTTATCTTTGGGTTGGTGGGGGTATAATTGTTATCCTAATTAATATGTGAATGTGATAATTATTTTTTTATTTAGCTGGCTGCTATTTACAAAAATGTAGTCGCCACAGACACAAGCCCAAAGCAGCTTGAATTTGCGGTGAAGCTTCCCAACATAAGATACGAATGCACTTCAACCAACATGTCCATATCCGAAATCCAAAACAAGATCGGATCAGAATCTAGTTTTGATTTAGTAAGCATAGCCCAGGCCATGCATTGGTTTGATCTCCCTACATTCTATGAGCAAGTTAAATGGATCCTGAAGAAGCCTAATGGAGTTATTGCTGCATGGTGTTACACCACGCCGGAAATCAACCCAATTGTGGACTCATTGTTCCAAAGATTTTACACCATTGATTCGGGCCCATATTGGGATTTGGCCCGCAAGTTGGTGGACCAAAAATATGAAAGCATTGATTTTCCATTTGAGCCAGTTGATGGGCTTGATCACAACGGCCCTTTTCGGTTTAATATAGAGAAGTTGATGGATTTGGAGAGTTTTATTACATACTTGAGGTCATGGTCTGCTTACCAAATTGCTAAGACAAAAGGTGTGGAACTGTTGACAGATAATGTGATTGAAGATTTCAAGAAAGCTTGGGATGCAGATGCCCTTACTCAAAAGATCGTTTCTTTTCCTGTTTATTTGAGGATTGGGAAAGTTGGATCATCAATTGAGACATAAATGTTGGCTTTTGTTGTTGGGGCTATAATTAATGAGCATTCGAGGATGGATGCTACATATATTATATGGTTTTACCAGCAAATAAATTTTTTTGTAATTTGTACTGAATGTGATATTTCTTGAACTGGCCATTAATATGCAATAATGACATTTATGAAGTTTTTGGTTCTTTTCCATTCAATTCACATATTCCTTTTCTTTATTGTTTTCTCTGTTACTAGAACATGATCGATCTACCAATCTTTTTAATGTAATATGACTCAATTAAATTTACCAAACGTATTTTTAACATGATCTCCAATCCGGCACGATCTAATCCACCTTAATGTTGGAAAAATTAAGTTAGTGGACTATTTTTTACCACATTTTAAGTGGGATCCACTTTGAGAAAAGTGTCGGGTCTTTGCGGATTTATAATCTACTACTTGAGTAGATTAAAACGGTATCAAGTATGTCAAATTCGGAGTTCGGGTGAATGAGAAATTGACACTCAAAGTGCACTCTTGAAATGGGAGAAAATAAATGCAAGTGGCTTTTATCCCACATTGGAAGTGAGATGAAAAAAACTTGAGGTTTATATATGATTTTGCAATATAGTAGTTTAACTACTAAGCTACAAAAAAGCTTCTTCCCTTGCGCGTGCAGGGGTTGCAAATCATGGATCGAAATTTGCTTCATTTTCTGCTATTCAGTCCGAGTTCAAGAAAGTTTCAGTTCGTTTAGCAAAGCTTGGTGCAAAGCTTTATCGCTAAAGTCCTTGTATCCTAGGAGACGAACGTTCAAGTTGCCTCGAGCACGAACCGGAAGGGTGAGGGAGTGAATTTGTCGAGACAAACGTTCAAGTTGCCTCAAGCACGAACCGGAAGGGTGAAGGAGCGAATTTGTCTTAAGGACACTGTGTTTTCACACAGGCATCGGTTTGGATATTTTTCGATAATTGTTTTTATATTCTATCCAGATATCGTTTCTTATATTTAAATTTCGATTTTCCTTTTACGTATACATATTTTCCTACACTTAATCCCATACACCCTACTAAACTGAAACGCCCCCTATAGTGGACGCCAATAAATGAAAATTTGCTTCACAATTATCTGGTTCCCAATACACATGAATCTTAGGTGGTGTTTTCAAATACTTTGGATTAATTTTTTTAACATTACTAAAAGTACTTGAAAATAGAAAATGGGTGGTTGTACGTTTTCGTCCATTCACCTAACTAAACTCAAAATACATTCATTTTAGTCAAATGTGGACGTTGTAAGTGTGTTTTTAGAGAATATATTGAACTTTGGGGGTGAGATAATAAGTTAGTATATATAGGCTATATTACTAGTATTAAATTAAAATTCATATAATTTCTAATTATATATATATTACGATTGAGTAGGGTTTATACAGTTTTTAAAAGTATAAATTCAACCCATAAGTTGTGATCAATTTGAGTTGAACCGATCAATTTAGACAAATTTCATTGAACCCTTAGGAATCAGATATAACATTTTTCAAAATACGACTATCTTATTATAATATGTTAAACTTTAATATATGCACCATCTTTCTAGACAAAGACACCAACTCCAATAACTTCTTTATAATTTAAAATAGCGGTTAAAAAGGAGTTTTGAGAAGTCAACGTACACTCATTTATTAAAACAATAGTTTATGCAGAGAATGTACAAAAATAATGTAGTTTCAAAGTTTGTTAAAATATAAATAATATATCCTTTGGAGATTTGAAGTGATATATTTAAAAGTGGTGACGCCACTCGGGTTCCTGGAGCGGGCCGCCTTGGTTCACCCGACCCGGAATTCATTAATACATGGCTCCGTTGTTTACACCTGGCACCAGACTTACCGTCGATGCCGCCAGCTTGCGTCCAGGGACGGACCACAAGGGGGAGGGGGGCCATGGTCCCCCAGGAAAAAAATATTTTTATATAGTTATATATATATATATATATATATATATATATATATATATATATATATATATATATATACTTGCTATAATTTGACAAAGAAAAGTAGTTGGCATAATGATAAGGTTCGTGATGTCATTGTTGAAGGCCTAGTGTTCAATTCTTATAGTTGGTTCCATCTTTTCATTAAAATTGAATTGTGTTTTGCATTAAAATTGATATTTCTTAATCAGTACACATGACTTTTAGTTGGGTGGGCATTATTGATATTTGGTAAAGTTCTTGGATATGGTGTAGGAATCTTATGTTCAATTTCTTAAATTAACCCTTTTTTTTTTCATGAACATTCAATTTATTTTGAACTATTTAAGGCATGATTTAAGTGGGCATTATCTGATAGACATTATAATAAATATATACTAACATAATCATTATATTATATTATAAGTAATTGATCTTTGTCGAAGACATGGTAATCGATTGTCGACGTGGACTTGTGATCGGCGAAGACTTGATACATGACCTACCTCTGGTTGCTACCAATGGTTTGATAGAATATGCATTGGAAAGGGTCTCGAAACTGGTGACCCGGAGTTCGCATGGAAACCGCCTGAGGATGAGTACGGCATAACATCACTCTTGGTTATACCTCTGGTACTACAACTAGTCCTAAAGTGGTAGTTTTGCACCATCAAGGGGCATACCTTATGGCCTTGAGTAATGATGTTATATGGGGAATGAAAGAAGACGCTGTTTAATTATTTGTGGACTATGCCCATGTCCCATTGTAATGGTTGGTGTTTCACCTTGACTCTTGCCGCACTTTGTGGAACGAGCATATGCCTTAGACAGGTAAACATCGCAGTTCTAGTTTATCTTTCTTGTCAGTGATACACGAAAAATATTAACGCTATATTTTGTTTTGAGTAGAATATTAAGGAGAATATTTTCATCGTATCAAATTATTTTTATTAATTTATGTCGCCATGTTCGCACTGTGTCGCCATATCTCTATCTGTGCATCATGGATTGCCTGCTTTTACATATCTCTAAGTGGACAAGGGGGAATTATTTCCAATTATTGCCAAATTCAAAACAACGGGATTATTGCCAAATTTTTAAGTGAATTGGGTGATTTTGCATCTTTTGATGGGAGTCTAATTGTCATTTTGGCTTGGGAGTTTTTTTTTTCTAATAAAAACTACTATAGCGGAGGTTTTTGGTAATAAAAATAACACAATTTTTTTTTTCTCATTAGGCAAAATAGGGGGTAATTTCGCATTTCACTATTTTCCATTCATTTGAACTTTCAATGATGGGAACAGTTTTTATGTTTATGCTTATATAAAGAGGTAGCTAGATTTTGTAATGAAAATATTTTCCAAACGCTGCATCACTATGTTGGTTACTAAAGCTACTCTGATTTTTTGCATTTCGTTTGTATAGGTTACAGCCATGGATTAAAATTTCCATCTTTTTCGTCGATAACATCGAAAGTTTCCGTTTTGAATCAAACAAAATGAAAACAAGATGTAATTCTGAAACTATTTATTTGTCTGAAACTCTCTGATTTTTCTTAATTTAGTAATTTTTTTTACAAATTTTCGTTATTGTTTCCGAAACTTTTTCGAAAAGTCTCGAATAGTTTCTAGTATTTGACGGATCGAAACATAAACTCGAAAACGAAATTTTAATCCATGGTCACAGCTAAGAATTATAGCTAATCTCGGTGTAACTCATTTCTGTGCTGCTCCAGTGGTTCTCAATACCATCGTAAATGCCCCAAAAGCCGAGGCCATCCTTCCCCTCCCTCGCGTTTAATGACAGCCGGTGCTGCTCCACCCCCTTCTCTCCTATCTGCAATGTCTCAGCAAGGCTTTAGAGTTGCACACACTTGCGGGCTTTCCGAAACATACGGGCCCTCTACTATATGTGCGTGGAAGCCCGAATGGGATTCACTACCACCTGAAGAGCAAGCCCGTCTAAATGCAGGTCAAGGTGTCCCGTACGTTGGCCTAGAGGGCTTAAATGTCGTTAACACCCAAAACATGAAACCCGTGCCTTCTGATGGGAAAACAGTAGGAGAAATTGTGTTTTAGGGGCAATGTAGTAATGAAGGGGTATCCGAAGAACCCTAAAGCAAACAAAGAAGCTTTTGCCGGTGGTTAGTTTCATTATGGTGATCTTGGTGTAAAGCGCCCTGATGGTTATATAGAAATCAAAGATAGATTAAAGGATATAATAATATCGGGTGGTGAAATCATTAGTAGTGTTGAGGTAGAGAATGTTTTATACCAACACCCTGCCATATTTAAAGTTTCGGTTGTGGCCAGGCCAGACGAGCGATGGGGTGAATCGCCCTGTGCATATGTGAGATTAAAGCGGGGTGTGGATGTATCCAATCAAAAGCGATTGGCAGAAGATATAATGAAGTTCAGTCGATCGAAGATGCCTGCATATTGGGTTCCAAAATCAGTTATCTTTGGGCCATTGCCAAAAACAGTAACTGGGAAAATAAAAAAGCATCTGTTGAGGGCCAAGGCAAAGGAGATGGGACCAGTGAAGAAAAGTAGATTATAAACCTGATCAGATCAGGATGTTCAATAATTATATCATAACTTTATATTGTACGAAAATATATATGTAAAAGGAAAAACTTAAAATTAAAAATACGTTAAGGCTGCATTCATTTGCCCAAATTAGGCCTCAATTGGCTATCAATTGGGCCATTAAGTTTTGTAATTGAGGGCTACATTGTTGTTCGATTGGGCTGATTAATTCGCGGGCTGCCCGGAGTTTTAGGTTCGATTTGTGGGCCAGATCCACTAATTGGGTCAATTACAATTCATCCTCCCATCCTCTGATTCAGAATTAATGGCCCAATTGAGATTTTATCGGTCCAAATTACCCTTCTTCTTTAATGAATTTACCAAAATACCAGAGACAAAAAGTCCAGATTGTCATTCCCCTTCCATTAAATTACAAAATTACCAAAGCCAATAAAAAACATAAGTCTTCATCTTTCCTAAATCTCCCAGCTGCTCAACCACGGCCAGAAGCTCTCTCCCACTGCCGCCCACTACTACTAGGTGAGATATCCATTTCTTCATGAAATTTTGTGGTAACTTGCATTTTCATATTTTCGTAACTTTTTTTTCGTTTTTACAGGAAGAAGAGTGCACTTTGAGGCTCGAACTGCGGGATTGTTCGCATTTCTTGTTGATTTTCTATAAATACTTCTTCCCCTTGACAAATGCCATTTCTAGATTTTCCTTAGTTAATTTTTTTTTTCTTGTACAGGGACGAAGAAGGTGAGGGTGTAGATCTCTATCTTTGAAGGTGTTCGTAGCTAATTTAACTTGAGGTATGTTATAATTAATTATGTCTATGAATAATGTTTATTGGGGGAATGTTATGTATATTGCCGAATTTGGGGGGAATGTTATTTATTTTGTACAAGTTAACATATTTTGATAGCTAATTTAACTTGAGGTATTTTTTAATTAATTATGTATATTTTTCCGAATTTGGGGGAATTTATGTATTTTGTACAAGTTAGTGTATTTTGATAGCTAATTTAACTTGAGGTATTTTATAATTAATTATGTATATTTTGCCGAATTTGGGGGAATTTTATGTATTTTGTACAAGTTTGTGTATTTTGATAGCTAATTTAACTTGAGTATAATATTTGGTGTATTTTGTTATTATGTCAAAATTTATTTGGGGAATGGACATATCATATATTTATTTGGTTGGTTTTAATAAACGGTTCATTGTTTGTTGGTGTTTGGTTCCAAATGGTTGGAACTTGTTTTATGATATACAAATGGATGAACGGAAGAAACAATTGATTATGTTAATGTTTCATCGGATTTTTTGGATGGGCGTATTTTTTATATGGTTTCGTGCTAAACAACTCCGCAATCGTCGAAGAACCGTACGGTATAGCCTAATCCGTAGGAGACATAATATGAAAAACCTAAGAAGAATTACTCAAAAAGATCCAATAAGGTGTAAAAATAATATACGTCTTAATATAACTTCATTTGATAAGTTAGTTTGTTTCCTACATAACGTGGGGGGTTTAAATGATACTAAGTATGTGTTCGTGCGCGAACAAGTTGCCATGTTTTTCACTGTTTTTACCCATCACAAAAAGAATCGTATTGTTGCAACCGATTACCATCGATCCGGCTCCACCGTTAGCAAGTGTTTCTACCGTGTGTTGACATGTTTGATGAAGCTCCATCCAATATTATTTTCTCAACTGGATCCAATACCAAATGATTGTGAAGACGATAGGTGGAGTTGTTTTCCGGTAAGGAAAAAACTTTAATTTCCTACTTGCATAGCGTCTTTTCTTCAACAAGTGCATTACAATAGAGACTTTGTGTACGTATAGGGTTGCATTGGGGCACTAGACGGAACCTATGTTCATGTTCATGTTCCATCAGTCGATAGACCACGTTATAGGAACCGAAAATGTGACCTAACTACTAATGTACTTGCGGCTTGTGATGTTAACGGATTGTTCACCTATGCACTTGTCGGTTGGGAGGGGTCTGCGGCAGATGGGCGCGTGTTAAGGGACGCAATTAATCGGCCAAATGGATTGAAAGTGCCTACGGGTAAAACTTAGTTTTTAGTTTATGAATTTTAACTGCAAGGGTTATGTCATAGCAACTCATTCATGTGATTAATTGTAGGAACGTACTACTTTTGTGACAATGGATATACGAATCGTGAAGGTTTTCTTACGCCGTATAGGGGAGTGCGATATCATTTGAAAGAGTGGGGAGTTGGTATGGAGGCCCCTTAAAATTACAAAGAATTTTTTAACATGAAACATAGTCAAGCTAGAAATGTCATTGAGCGCACTTTTGGCCAAACAAAGAAGTGTTGGGCAATATTGAGGAGTCCTGCTTTCTATCCCTTGCAAACGCAAAACAGGATGATCATGGTATTGCAATTGATTCATAACTTCTCGCGAAAAACGTCGCCCGATGATGTTATGGGGTTTGATCCATTCTTTGATTCAATTGAGAACATTGAGGATGATACTAACCAGTTCGAAGATGACTACGTCGAAGTTGTGGAGACTTCACACGCATGGAACAAATTTCGGGACAACTTAGCTCGTGAAATGTATTTGAAATGGAACTCGGATTGCGAGTGAATATTTTTTATTTTTAATCACATGAGATTTCTTGTTGTGTGTGTCACTAAGAATTGAGAATTAACATTTGCTTGTATCGTATTGTTTCAATTCTTTCAAATTTTATCCTTTGTTGTTGTTTCATATCCGTTCACAATGGGATGTATAATGTTTCAATTTGTTGTTGTTTTAAATGACCATGTACATGAACCACCATTTGATGTCTTTTGCTTGTCATTGTATATCTTGTGTGTCCTCTGCATATTATGTTTGAATTGTTAACTATGTAGGTATAATTTGGTAGAGATGTGGTCCATTCCCCGCTACGGTGACGCGGCTCCATCTCAACAGAAGACCCAGGGTTCTTGGCGGTCGTTGAGCACTGCCGAAGAAGCCGTATTGCTTAAATGTTTGAAGGAATTAATTTCAAACGGGTGGAAGTCAGATAATGGTTTTCGTGCGGGCTACTTGCAACATCTTGAGCTTGCGCTTAATGCAAGGCTACCGGCATCGAAGATATGTGTCAAGTATATTAACTCCAAACTTACGGTGTGGAAGAAAACTTATTACCAAATCTTGGGTATGCAAGGGACGAGTGGTTTCGGATGGAACGATACTGGTAAAACAATCACCGTTGATGATGATATGTGAGCACTCTATGTCAAGGTAACTTTAGTTAGAATTTTTTTCAAATAACCCTCCCCCCCATCGAAACCTAAATAGAGCATATTGTTCTTAAACGATGCGTTTTCAATCGATAGGCACATCCACATGTTGCTAATATGCGTTTTAAGACGTATCCCTATTATGAGGACTGGGTTGAGATATTCGGAAAGGATAAGGCCACCAGGGACGGCGCGGAGGACGTTGTCAAAATTGTGTAGGATTTGGTAAGGACCAATGCGGTGAACCCGCCAAATAAGAATGGTAAGGAACCTATGATAGATACAAACATCACTGATTATGTATATAGTAGTCCGTGTGTCGATTTGACTACGGATGCTTTCGATGGAGGGGAGTTTGGATCCGAAATCCCACCGTATAACATGTGGTTTCAAAATACGGGTCCTAAGGTAAATAGGTTGACAAAGAAGATTAAAAAGGAGAAAACAAAATCTGACAAAGTCGATAGGAAACGGAAGACGCCTACGCCGGAATCCGATGGGGGTGACATGGATAAGTTCTTAGTTGCCGCAAAAAGCGCTTGGGGTGATCTTAGTGAAAGCTTTGCGAAAGAGGAGGACACTTACGATGAAAATGCACAAAAGATTATAAATGCACTCGAGAGCATTGACACACTCACCGATGAGAATCAAATTTTTCTCTCGTTCAAGGTTATGGATAATGCCAAACACGTGAGTTTATTTTTGAAATCGAACGAGAAGAACCGAGAGCACATTGCCCACACGATGTTAAACAACAAAATGCCTTGACTAGATACACCCTTATGATGATTTGGGGATATTATGCGCACTTTTGAATTCGATCCATTAGGGTATAATCACAAAAAATACTTTCATTCAATAATTTTGGGGCACTTTTGGATGGGATTTGATTTTGGATTTTGGATGATTTTGATTTTGGATGGGGGTTGATATTGTGGGATTTGACTTTGGATGATGACTGTTTATTTTGTGATGTTCATATGGGTATTATGGATTGATATTATGGATTGATATTTTGTTAATATTTGGACCTTTATGCATATTTTAATGTTATGTGTCGGAGGACACTTACAATTGTTAGATACGAATTAACCCAAGTTATATTCAATTATAAATGCAACATCGGAGAATTATTAACGTACTATTTATTCAAACACACAATACATTTGATTAAAAACGAACTACTTATTCAAACACACATTACATATCGCGTAGAAAATAATAAAAACACACATTACATCAATTGAGCATTAATTATTTTTTTTCGTCATTAAAACTGCTCGATGTCCCCACATTTGGTCACAAACACTTAGATACGATTTTTTTAGACTTCTCAACCTCGTCATGTTCGGACTCCGCTCCACTGTAGTTAGCCAAATCTTTTCAAAAATCATCATTTTGGCATGGGGAGAATTGTATCTGAGGCAAGTTGATGGGGTCAGGTACTGGTGTTTCTTGCCCGACAATCGGGGCATCGTTTAACTCGAACTGTTGAAGGTTTATTGGGGACGCGGGTGGTAGACTTACGGGGAAGTTGTATGGGTATCCAAAAGTTTCGCACAGGTCATGAAATTTGGGTTCTCCATTGATGGCATAGGCTTCATAAAATGGAGTCTCCTACAAATCAAATCAAACACAAGTTTTCACAAAATACAAAATATAACTATATACAATTGTATAAATAAATATTATGGGTTACCATGCACAAATTTTTCACTAGCTCGAGTCCATCGTTACCGACAATGTTTGCATCCGGAATCAAGTAATATCCAGTTATACCCCTTAAGTGTGAAAATACTGCATGTCGACGTTTGATGCGGTCGACTTTAGTCATTATGTCCTTTGTAGTGAAAGAACGACGGAGAACACGTTCACCTCGTCACGAGCTTTCTTCATCACGTGACCGACACCATAAATAAGAATTTCATTTGCCTAATAAGATTCAGTAGCTAAAAACTTAATTAAATAATCATCAATTTCTTTTGTCCATTTATCCGAGTAAAAAAAATGAGATTGAGGACGAGTGAAAACAGTGGACATGTTTGAGAAACAATACTGAAATTGCAAGAAAATATGTTGAACTTTTCGTAAGTGGTTTTGATGCACAAATTTGTTATGGAAATGGTTGTGAATTTATACTAGTAATGGGGGGGGGTGTGTCTGAACAATTCATTATTAATATAGGGTCCTATGTGCAATTTAACCAAACTAGACCCTATGTATTATCACATCATGACACAAAAGCAATTTTACAGAAGATATGATTCCTAT
This sequence comes from Penstemon barbatus, assembly GCA_003313485.2. Classification (NCBI taxonomy): domain Eukaryota; kingdom Viridiplantae; phylum Streptophyta; class Magnoliopsida; order Lamiales; family Plantaginaceae; genus Penstemon; species Penstemon barbatus. The sequence goes on along the minus strand of CM064883.1, from coordinate 69,128,151 downwards.
TTGCTAGATTTTGGCATGAATATATTTTGGCATCTAGCAATTTTCCTTAATAATGTGATGCATTTGGGCATGTATGTATTGATCTAGCCATACTATTTACTTTTGCACTTGTGGAATTGTAGTACTTATTTGAATTGTTCATGGATTGACATAACTATATACAAACTCATTGTCTTAAAAAAAATACCATTACGTATGTTTGATTTTTTATCCCATAACACAAGTTATTACAAACAACCAGTTTTATATGGGGTTCTATCATGTTCTATCCCATACATACACAACTTATTGGCATGTATATATTATGTTCTATCATACACAGATCAGTAATAACACAAGTAATAAACATATATAAAATATATATATATATATATATATATATATATATATATATATATATATATATATATATATATATATATATATATTGCGAAAAGATGATTACATAATATTCGAACATTTGTGATTACATGCACTTGACATAAAATTGTGCAATGCAGCCACAAACATATAAAAACTTAAACATAAAAAAAAAAACAGTCCTTTGAACAAGTTACCACTCGTCCAATAAAAGTAACAGTCATAAACATAACATAACAAGCCTTGGTACTTCACATAAACACCCAGAAAATGGGAAAAATGCTAATCCACAACCCAGGCATTTTCCCCGAACATCCCAACTCCACCACTTGAACCAACTTCACCACCACCAGAGGGTCCAACTCCATCGATATCATCTCCAGCCACTACAATCTCCTTCCCCAAGTCAAATGGAACTGAAGTCAATGAATCACTCCTACTGACAGGGACCACGGCAAGCTCATCGTCATCAGAGTCCCGGACATGAATAGGCCAACTCGGGGATCTAGTTAGGTCCCTGGGAAAAGACTCAACACCTTTTGTCTCAAAGATGAAGACTAGCTTCAGGTGTAATGGCTCCCCATTCATCCGGAAATGTCTAAACCATTCAGACTCCTCCTACAAAAAAAATAAACACTGGATTAGATGTTTTTATACTATAAAATATTGTAAAAACATAAAGTATATATTACTTACAGCAGCAGGTACATCTTTCCGATAATGTTGATTGACACGCGTCACACAGTGCCAGGCATCGTATGCAACTCCAAGGGTTTCCAGAAGATTGTAAAAAGCTTCATTCCTCATCCTCAAATACTCCAACTTCCTTTTAATCCCTCTCAAGCTAAACCTCCTACCATAGACCGAGGTCATCTCAGATGAGATACGTTGACATACCCTAGTTAGGAACTCAAAGTCCGTAAGATCTCCTGCTTTGCTCTCTTGGTACAGCAGGTCGACAAGCATAGCAGTCTCAGTGAAGCTCCAGCCATCACTAACCTTACCTTCGTCAGCCCTCATCCTTCGTGCCCTCGGCATAATGGACAATTTAGACTTGCATTAAGTTAGAAGAAATATATTAGTTGATAATATTAAATTAAAAAATAATAAACTGAAAGTGTTGAACAATGAAAAGGAGAATTATAAACTAATTTGATAGAAGAAGATATGGAGACAAAAACATAGCTTGGGAGTATATATAGAGGGTTTGGGTCCAACCACCTCAATAAATGTAAACATGGGAATATGTAACATTCAGAGTTGAATATGAAGAGGGGCAAGTAAATGCATTTAATCCAGGGAGTACACAAAAGGTCACCTCAAATGTTAAATGAAATATACAACCAGTCAAGTAATGCATTAAATGCACATGCCATTAACTACTGTTTTCGTTCTGAGACACTCCATATAATTTAATACATGTGTACAGATTAAAAGTCATTGTCCAAACAATACCAAATGCACTCAAACATAAGCCAAATATGGAAATAATATAGTTGGGAAAGTCACATACATATAAAATATTACAATGGTTTTGAAATTGATGATATTAGTCATATATTATCCACATTTTTGCTTAAAACACATAGATAAGGCATTACAACATGACATAAAGTTAAAAATTTATCATATCAATGCATATCATTATCAGGCTAGGTCAACAATGCATTTCCAAAAGAAGGCATTACAACATAAAAGACCATCAGATACCTTAGTTTTAAATCATCACATGGCCAAAATATTTGAGGCTGCGTTCAGTTTCCAAAATTGTTGCATCTAGTATGCCGGTTGCTATTTAAGAGGAATGGCCATTGTCAAACTAGGGAGGGGGGGGATGGATGACTTTTGTTTCAAATTTAACCAAATGTGATGAGGGTACTTACATGATAGAGCACACAGAGAGTCAAGAAATACTCAATGTTGCATACTAAAAGTGCACCAAACCCTAAGCATTTGAAGCCCCTTTGCACAGACAGTACTATGCAGTTCTCCAAATAGCATAAGAATTGACTCAACATACTAGACCATCAGAAAGGTGTGTCAAAACATCATTTGGTCATATACATTCTGGACCAAGCACACAAGAGCATCATATGTTAGAAACAAGCAATACCCCATTATTTCACATCCCAACAGTGGCCAAAAAAGATGAATGTCAAGCAATGGAACACACACATATACAATATTCAAAATTCTCTAATCCACATTCAATGCTCAAGAGCATCAGATTTTGGAAACAAACAGTACCCCATCATTTTATATCCCAACAGTGGCCAAATAAGATGAATGGCCTGCAATGGAACTCACAATTTAGCAAAACAAAATGCTCTTCAACAAAGACCAAAAAGCAAATGATACATCAACACAAAAATCAACAAAGATACTACTCAAGTTCAACTACAACATCTACTACAATCCATCATAGATTCATCCATATTATACATGCCATACATACAGAAATTTGAAGTAATGTCACTTAGTCAGCATGTTCCATCAAAACAGTCTTACTTGCAAAGAAACATGAACACAACATTTCACACACATAAATACCAAATCAACACACACACAGCACATATCATCGCAAGCTTTAGCTTGCGACGCAATGCCATGTTTTCAGCCTCAATATTTTCTAAAGAATTAACAACTATTTGCATTTAAGCAGACAATTCATCAAGTTCACGTATAAGACGGGTATTTTCAGCCTCCATGCGATTTACACGTAATAGCAAACCAGGGATAATTACACGGGACCTATCACACATCATTGGGTCGATCCATTCGAAGTAATCACACTGTTCCTTCTAGCATTAAAAAGAACTTATTGATTAGAAAAGACAAATTTTTTGATTATAAACACATAATTTGAAGAAATAAATCAAATCAATACTCAACCATTAAAGATTGGCAGCGAGCAAATCTTCTCCCAGGGTTCTCCTTCGTCTAGGAGGTGTAAATTCTCACGCGCAACCCACACGAACAGTGTGCAGACCCAAAACGAGTCCTTGAGTTAGACATGGACTCCATTGCTGCAAAAAAAAAAAGTGAAAGTAATTAGTTCTAGGGTTCACGGTTGAAAAGCCCTAATTTTGGAAGTAAAAAACTTCCAATATTGAACATAAAATTAACATAAAGAATACTTCAAAAAAACCACAAAACAAAACAATTATAAAAGATTTTACCTTGTTGATTAACTCGTCGGCTGGAGGAGAAATTACCGAAACCCTAACAACAAATCACGAACGAAAAAGAGTGGAAACGATCGAGAACAAGTGAACAAGCGAACCCCAACAACAAATTACGCAGCAAAAGAGGTGAAATTGAACAGGGACAAGTAAACCCTAGGGAAGAAATGAACACGCCGTCGCGGGGAGAGAGAAAAAGAGTGGAAACGATCGAGAACAAGTGAACAAGCGAAACCCAGCAACAAATTACGCAGCAAAAGAGGTGAAATTGAACATGGACAAGTAAACCCTAGGGGAGAAATGAACACGCCGTCGTGGGGAGAGAGAAAATGGGAGATTCAAAATGGGAATGAATTAGGGTTTGGAGGATGTCGATATACGATGAAATGAATGGCTAAGATTATTCCAAACCAACGGCCGGATCAACTACATTTCTAGGGGCAAAATTGTCCGACAAAAGTAATTAGGTCAACCGAACAGCCCAATTAATTATGGACTGATTTACTTATATGGGCCACTACTATTTGCCGAACGGATAATTAAAGAATTGGGCTGATTAATTAATTAGCCCGATTTGACAATTGGACTGATTATCAATTGTCCAAACCGAACGTAGCCTAAACGATATAACAATTATGATATCTTGACAGAAACTTAAAACAAAATTAACGAGATTATCCAAACCGAGGCCTATGTGAAAACACAATGTCCTTAAGATAAATTCGCTCCCTCACCCTTCCGGTTTGTGCTCGAGGTCACTTGAACGTCTGTCTCCCAGGATACAACGGTAGTAGCAATGAAGCTTTGCACCAAGCTTTAGCTAACCGAACTGAAACTTCGATGAACTAAGATGATTGCTGTTTGGTGTGAAAAATAGAATGAAGAAAGCTGCTATTTATAGGAACGGAGGACGGCAAAATCGGAAAAAAAATATTATTGGTCGGCTGTTACACAATAGAAGATTTAAATTGGATGTTACACAATTTAAATTTAAAGCCTTTAATAGGCTGTTACAATTTTCGGATTTATTTTTCAGATTTTTAAAAAATCTTTCTTCTTGATGGGCCGAGAAAATATGCAAAAATGAGCCCGCCCGAAAGCCTTCAAATTGGGCTGCATTCGTATCCGCAGGTCACAAGCTCGCACGAGTCTTGAAGGTCCGAAGCAAATTTCGATCCATGATTTGCACCTCCCACCCCGCGCGCGCGCAAGGGAAGATACTTTTTGTAGCTAAGTAGTTACGCTACTTCATTGCAAAATCATATATAAACCTCAAGTTTTTTCATCTCACTTCCAATGTGGGACAAAAGCCACTTGCATTTATTTTCTCCCATTTCAAGAGTGTACTTTGATTGTCAATTTCTCGTTCACCCGAACTCCGAATTTGACATACTTTATACCGTTTTAATCTACTCAAGTAGTAGATTATAAGTCCGCAAAGACCCGATACTTTTCTCAAAGTGGGTCCCACTAAAAATGTGGTCAAAACAGTCCATTAACTTAATTTTTTCCAACAATCCCCCACATGAATGAAAATTGAACAAATTCCTAACATGATGTTCTAAGAGGATAGAGTTCAGCGGTAGACACTTGCATAGGTATTACCCTTTGAACTTTCCCTTGATAAAGTATGTTTACTTTTACTAGCTGATCAGTAGACACGTTGTCCTTGAACTGTTCTGCTGTTTGTGTAAACGATGACACACTTCTCACAAGCATCTTACCTCATAACGTTTCAGTTCTTACGGTTATGTCCTTTTTGGCCATGGACATCTACCTGGTTCAGCAAGAGTTTCTAAGAATTGTGCCCTATACAATTCCCTTTGAAGCGGCCCTTCTTCTCTCTCACATAGGTGATTCATTTCCTTAAAGTATCCCGAGTTACTCTCTTTACAAGAATCATTAAAAGCTTGGCTTAACCTTATTCAATCGTTGTCACTGTTGTCATCATAGGAATGGACTTGAGGGTAAAAACCCCCATAGTGAATTAACTCAACATTTGCGGTTAGGTTGTCCCTTTGAACCTAGATCTTGGGATCTCCAGTCAACTAAGTTGGGTTTTCCTTCGCTAAGTTTTTATTATATGGGCTTTAATCCCATTCCTCTTGATGATCTAGCAACTATCTCTCTTGTTAACCCTTTGGTTAGTGGATCCGCTAGATTATCCTTTGACTGTACATAGTGAATAGTAATCACTCCAGTTGAGAGTAGTTGTCTTATGGTATTATATCTTCGGCATATATGCCTAGACTTACCACTGTACACTCTGTGCTCTTCCAATCGCAGATTGGCTATCACAATAAATGCACACTGCTGGCACAGGTTTAGACCATTGTGGAATACTCTCTAAGAATTGGCGTAGCCACTCAACCTTTTCACCACATTTGTCTAGAGCTGTAAACTCATACTCCATTGTGGATTTGGCTATCACAGTTTGTTTAGAGGATTTCCAAGATACTGCTGCACCACCTAAGGTGAATACATATCCACTGGTGGATTTTGAATCTTTTACATCATATATCCAATTTGCATCACTATATCCTTCTACAACAGCTGGATATCTTGTATAGTATAGCCTGAAGTTACGAGTATACCTTAAGTATCTCAGTAACCTCACTATGGCTTTCCAGTGGTCAGTACCAGGATTACTAGTATATCTGCTTAGCTTACCTACAACATATGCTATATCAGGTCTTGTACAACTCATCAGGCACATTAGACTTCCAATAATCCTTGAGTACTCCACTTGAGAGATGCTCTCACCTTTATTCTTTGATAAAAGGTTGACTTGGATCTATAGGAGTTTTAGCCTCATTAGAGTCATCCTTATTGAATTTTTCAAGGATTTTTCCAATATAACTGGATTGACTCAAAATGATGTCATCTGATTTTCTCGTGATTTTATCTCCCAGTATCACATCTGCTAGACCCATATCTTTCATTTAAAATCTAGCATTCTACATATCCTTAGTGGATTCATCCAACGATAAGCATGTCGTCAACATAAAGACAAAGAATGGCATAGCAATCTTTTTGTTTCTTTCACATAAATGCATTTGTTGCATTCACTGGTTTTAAAACCTTTCTCCAACATGACATCATCAAATTTCTGATGCCACTGTTTTGGTGACTGTTTTAAGCCATACAATGACTTAACCAGTTTACAAACTTTCTTTTCTTTTCCTGAAGCAGAAAAACCCTCAGGTTGTTCCATGTAGATTTCTTCTTCCAAATCTCCATTTAAGAAAGCTGTTTTTACATCCATTTGATGTACTTCTAAGTTTCGCAAAGCTGCGATAGCAAGTATCAACCTAATGGAAGTTATTCTCATCACAGGAGAATACGTATCAAAGTAATCAAGGCCTTCTCGTTGCCGATAGCCTTTAATCACTAATCTGGCCTTGTATTTATCAATTTTCCATCTGGTTTCATTTTTCTTTTAAAAATCCACTTATACCCTAGTGTTTTGCATCCTGGAGAAAGATCAACTAACTCCCAAGTATGATTTTGTAAGATGGAATCAATTTCACTATTGATTGCCTCTTTCCACAAAGGTCCTTCAGAAGAAGTTACAGCTTCTTTGAAGGATTGAAGTTCAGTTTCGATCATATATGTCAGAAAATCTGGGCCAAAGGATTTTTCTGTCCTTGCTCTTTTACTTCTTCTAGGCTCAACCTCAGTTGGCTCATCCTCAGTCACCTGTTCAGACTCATGGTCTTGACTATGAGTTCATTTAGATGATCTCACTTCTTTTCTAGTTTTCGCTGGAAATACATCTTCAAAGAAATATGCATGTTCTAGATTCCATTATCGTGTTTTTGTGAATCTCAGGATTTTTAGACTCATGCACAAGAAATCGATAAGTAGAACTGTTATGAGCATATCCGATGAATATGCAATCAACAGTATTAGGTCCTATCCTTTCTTCCTTGGGTGTAGGTACTACCACTTTGGCAAGACACCCCCACACTCGCAAGTATTTGTAGGAAGGTGTTCTACCTTTCCATAATTCATATGGAGTTTTTTCCTAATTTTTTCAGGGTATCTTATTTAAAAGATAATTGCTAGATAGGATAGCTTCCCCCCCCCATGTTCTATGGTAATCCAGAACTTATCAATATTGAATTCATCATTTCTTTCAATGTTCGATTTTTCCTTTCTGCAATTCCGTTTGATTGCGGTGAATAAGGTGTTATTACCTCGTGTATGATTCCGTGTTCAGCACATAATTCACTAAATGGTGACACATATTCACCACCTCAATCACTTCGAAGTACTTTGATCTTTTGATCAAGTTGATTCTCAACTTCTTTTGTGAATAGAATGAATTTATCTATCGCTTCACTTTTTGCTCTTACCAATACATAGCAATATTTAGTACAATCATCAATGAAGGTAATAAAATAATTATAACTTCCCCTTGATTGCACACATTTAAGATCACTTATGTCGCTATGTATCACGAGTGGTTTAGTATTTGTTTCAACCTTTTGAAAGGACGATCTCGTTACTTTAGCTTCTGTACAAGTTTCACACTTGTGCTTTTTATCAATTTGAAATTTCGGGATATGTTTCAAATTAATTAATCTACGCAGGGAATCGTAGTTAACATGTCCTAGTCTTCCATGCCATAAATTAGGACTCTCAAGCAAGTAAGCAGAAGCATTAATAATTTTATTAATTTTCTTTGGCTTAATAGCCATTACATTGAGCTTGAACATTCCACCACATTCATACCCCTTTCCAACAAACATACCACTCTTAGTTAAAATAAATTTGTCAGATTCAAAAACAAGGCGGAAACCATGCTTGTTCAGCAGCGTCCCAGAAACCAGATTCTTGCGGATATCTGGTACATAGAGGACATCCTTCAGAGTCAGCTCCTTCCCAGAGGTCATTTTGAGAATTACATTTCCTTTGCCTTCTATAGCTGACGTAGCCGAGTTTCCCATGAACAGTTTTTCTCCATTCTGGATCGGCTCAAAAGTGGTAAACACTTCCCTGACTGAGCATACATGTTTTGTAGCCCCTATATATATATCCACCACTCTTTAGGATTAGAGTCAACCAAGTTCACCTCTGAAACAACAGCACAGAGATCCACATCACCACTGTCTACAACAACATTGGATTCATTAGGTCTCTTCTTTTTCGGTAGCCTGCAATCTGCCGATTTGTGACCTATTTTGTCACAGTTAAAGCACTTTCCTTGAAATTTCTTCTTGGAAATACCACCCTTCGGACCCATTTTAGACCCTTTGCTACTCTTCTTATTCTTTGAATTTTGACCCTGCTCCACCACATTGGCCTTAGGCTCACCAGACGTAAGCCCTCTTTTTTCAGATTTCCTGTTGTACTCTTCAACACGAAGCCTAACAACAAGATCCCCCATGCTCATTTCATTTCGTTTGTACTTCAGGTAATTTTTGAAATCCTTCCATGCAGGGGGGTAACTTTTCAATGACACAAGCCACCTGGAAGGTTTCACCGAGCTCCATCTTTTCAGCCTGAATTTCATGAATAATCAGCTGAAATACTTGCACTTGGGCATCTCTCACCTTTATTCTTTGATAAAAGTTTGACTTGGATCTATAGGAGTTTTAGCCTCATTAGAGTCATCCTTATTGAATTTTTCAAGGATTTTTCCAATATAACTGGATTGACTCAAAATGATGCCATCTGATCTTCTCGTGATTTTATCTCCCAGTATCACATCTGCTAGACCCATATCTTTCATTTAAAATCTAGAATTCTACATATTCTTAGTGGATTCATCCAACGATAAGCATGTCGTCAACATAAAGACAAAGAATGGCATAGCAATCTTTTTGTTTCTTTCACATAAATGCATTTGTTGCATTCACTGGTTTTAAAACCTTTCTCCAACATGACATCATCAAATTTCTGATTCCACTGTTTTGGTGCCTGTTTTAAGCCATACAATGACTTAACCAGTTTACAGACTTTCTTTTCTTTTCCTGAAGCAGAAAAACCCTCAGGTTGTTCCATGTAGATTTCTTCTTCCAAATCTCCATTTAAGAAAGCTGTTTTTACATCCATTTGATGTACTTCTAAGTTTCGCAAAGCTGCGATAGCAAGTATCAACCTAATGGAAGTTATTCTCATCACAGGAGAATACGTATCAAAGTAATCAAGGCCTTCTCGTTGCCGATAGCCTTTAATCACTAATCTGGCCTTGTATTTATCAATTTTCCATCTGGTTTCATTTTTCTTTTAAAAATCCACTTATACCCTAGTGTTTTGCATCCTGGAGAAAGATCAACTAACTCCCAAGTATGATTTTGTAAGATGGAATCAATTTCACTATTGATTGCCTCTTTCCACAAAGGTCCTTCAGAAGAAGTTACAGCTTCTTTGAAGGATTGAAGTTCAGTTTCGATCATATATGTCAGAAAATCTGGGCCAAAGGATTTTTCTGTCCTTGCTCTTTTACTTCTTCTAGGCTCAACCTCAGTTGGCTCATCCTCAGTCACCTGTTCAGACTCATGGTCTTGACTATGAGTTCATTTAGATGATCTCACTTCTTTTCTAGTTTTCGCTGGAAATACATCTTCAAAGAAATATGCATGTTCTAGATTCCATTATCGTGTTTTTGTGAATCTCAGGATTTTTAGACTCATGCACAAGAAATCGATAAGTAGAACTGTTATGAGCATATCCGATGAATATGCAATCAACAGTATTAGGTCCTATCCTTTCTTCCTTGGGTGTAGGTACTACCACTTTGGCAAGACACCCCCACACTCGCAAGTATTTGTAGGAAGGTGTTCTACCTTTCCATAATTCATATGGAGTTTTTTCCTAATTTTTTCAGGGTATTTTATTTAAAAGATAATTGCTAGATAGGATAGCTTCCCCCCCCCCCATGTTCTATGGTAATCCAGAACTTATCAATATTGAATTCATCATTTCTTTCAATGTTCGATTTTTCCTTTCTGCAATTCCGTTTGATTGCGGTGAATAAGGTGTTATTACCTCGTGTATGATTCCGTGTTCAGCACATAATTCACTAAATGGTGACACATATTCACCACCTCAATCACTTCGAAGTACTTTGATCTTTTGATCAAGTTGATTCTCAACTTCTTTTGTGAATAGAATGAATTTATCTATCGCTTCACTTTTTGCTCTTACCAATACATAGCAATATTTAGTACAATCATCAATGAAGGTAATAAAATAATTATAACCTCCCCTTGATTGCACACATTTAAGATCACTTATGTCGCTATGTATCACGAGTGGTTTAGTATTTGTTTCAACCTTTTGAAAGGACGATCTCGTTACTTTAGCTTCTGTACAAGTTTCACACTTGTGCTTTTTATCAATTTGAAATTTCGGGATATGTTTCAAATTAATTAATCTACGCAGGGAATCGTAGTTAACATGTCCTAGTCTTCCATGCCATAAATTAGGACTCTCAAGCAAGTAAGCAGAAGCATTAATAATTTTATTAATTTTCTTTGGCTTAATAGCCATTACATTGAGCTTGAACATTCCACCACATTCATACCCCTTTCCAACAAACATACCACTCTTAGTTAAAATAAATTTGTCAGATTCAAAAACAAGGCGGAAACCATGCTTGTTCAGCAGCGTCCCAGAAACCAGATTCTTGCGGATATCTGGTACATAGAGGACATCCTTCAGAGTCAGCTCCTTCCCAGAGGTCATTTTGAGAATTACATTCCCTTTGCCTTCTATAGCTGACGTAGCCGAGTTTCCCATGAACAGTTTTTCTCCATTCTGGATCGGCTCAAAAGTGGTAAACACTTCCCTGACTGAGCATACATGTTTTGTAGCCCCTATATATATATCCACCACTCTTTAGGATTAGAGTCAACCAAGTTCACCTCTGAAACAACAGCACAGAGATCCACATCACCACTGTCTTCGACAACATTGGATTCATTAGGTCTCTTCTTTTTCGGTAGCCTGCAATCTGCCGATTTGTGACCTATTTTGTCACAGTTAAAGCACTTTCCTTGAAATTTCTTCTTGGAAATACCACCCTTCGGACCCATTTTAGACCCTTTGCTATTCTTCTTATTCTTTGAATTTTGACCCTGCTCCACCACATTGGCCTTAGGCTCACCAGACGTAAGCCCTCTTTTTTCAGATTTCCTGTTGTCCTCTTCAATACGAAGCCTAACAACAAGATCCCCCATGCTCATTTCCTTTCGTTTGTACTTCAGGTAATTTTTGAAATCCTTCCATGCAGGGGGTAACTTTTCAATGACACAAGCCACCTGGAAGGTTTCACCAAGCTCCATCTTTTCAGCCTGAATTTCATGAATAATCAGCTGAAATACTTGCACTTGGGCCATAAGTGGTTTTGAGTCCACCATCTTGTAGTCCAAAAACCGACCCACAACGAATTTCTTGGTACCGGCATCTTAGGTTCTGTATTTCCGGTCTAATGCTTCCAACAACTCCTTTGCAATCTTTTTATCTGTATAGACATCGTATAGCGAATCACTTAAGCCATTCATGACATAATGTCGGCAAAGATAATCCGACTGATTATTCATCAAGAGCCATTAGGTAAGCAGTGTCTTGCTCACCATCTTTCTTGGGTGGATCCTCGGTTAAGTTCCTTGCCAGGCGCAAGTTGGTCAGGTAGAACATCATCTTTTGTTGCCACCTTTTGAAATTCAGCCCGTTGAATTTCTCCGATTTTTCAGCTTGGCTCAGATGTTCCACAGCTCCAGTTCGTCTCAGAGGTTCCACAACTTGGTTTGGTACTGGAGCTCCAGACGATTTTCCAGTAACCACCACATCAACGTTTGATTCGGTTGCCATTTCTGAAACCAAAACCAAACTATCAAATTCCTCAAAGGAATTTCAGAAAAATTTAAATTCAAAGGAAATTCAGAAAATTTTTAGATAGTATCTAAAAAGATTTTTTCCCAAAATTTTTTATTACAAAATCGTTATGTCCGAAAATATTTCTCCAATATCGCAAATAATTTATCTATCCCAAGATAGATATGTAACCGTACCAAAATTTTGTAAACAATTATATGTTCCAAACTTTTGTAATAATTTTGAAAGTATTATAAACAAGAATTATGTACCAAATTTTCTATTTATTGGAGGACCAGTATTGCTAATACTTTGAAAATACTTATATGCCTTCTTTAGTAAAATTACATAACAGTAGACTTTGTTACAAATTTTAAATACACCACCAACAGCAAAAGTTATTTTTATTGGGGGAAAAATCCTTCGAAAATTGTTACCACTATTTGTAAACACTTTTAGATATATTATAAAGAGATTTTGTTACAAAACTTATATCCAAGCAGAACACCACCAAACTATTTGTAAAATAATTTTGTAGCCAATTATGTACAGATATGTACTGTACCAGAAATTGTTAATATAATCACAATTTTTGTATCAAGATTTTGAAATAAGTCGAAAAATCTGGAAATCAATTTTTCGAATTCGAAACAGTTTTCTGTCCAAAAGGATTACTATCGTAATCACGTAAACAATTTATGCAAGAAGTTTTATAAACGTGTTCTCCTATTACGTAAACAGATTTGTCTTAAGATTATACGAAAATATATATGTAAAAGGAAAAACTTGAATTGAAATACATTAAACAATATAACAATTATGATATCTGGACAGAAACTTAAAAAAAAATTAACGAGATTATCCAAACCGAGGCCTGTGTGAAAACACAGTGTCCTTAAGACAAATTCGCTCCCTCACCCTTCCGGCTTGTACTCGAGGTCACTTGAACGTCTGTCTCCCAGGATACAACGGTAGCAGCAATGAAGCTTTGCACCAAGCTTTTGCTAAACGAACTGAAACTTCGATGAACTCGGATTGAGTAGCATAAATTGAGAGAAGATGATTGCTTTTTGGTGTGAAAAATAGAATGAAGAGAGCTGCTATTTCTAGGAACGGAGGAGGGCAAAATCGAAAAAAAATATTAATGGTCGGCTGTTACACAATTGTAGATTTAAATTGGTTGTTCTAGAATTTAAATTCAAAGCCTTTAATAGGCTGTTACAATTTTCGGATTGATTTTTCAGATTTTTAAAAAATCTTTCTTCTTGATGGGCCGAGAAAATATGCAAAAAAAGCCCGCCTGAAAGCCTTCAAATTGGGCTGCATTCGTGTCCGCAGGTCGCGGGCTCGCACGAGTCTTGAAGGTCTGAAGCAAATTTCGATCCATGATTTGCACCCCCCCACCCGCGCGCGTGCGCAAGGGAATATACTTTTGTATTTTGTAGCTAAGTAGTTAAATACTTCATTGCAAAATCATATATAAACCTCAAGTTTTTTCATCTCACTTCCAATGTGGGACAAAAGCCACTTGCATTTATTTTCTCCCATTTTAAGAGTGTACTTTGATTGTTAATTTCTCATTCACCCGAACTCCGAATTAGACATACTTTATACCGTTTTAATCTACTCAAGTAGTAGATTATAAATCCGCAAAGACCCGACACTTTTTCTCAAAGTGGGTCCCACTAAAAATGTGGTCAAAACAGTCCATTAACTTAATTTTTTCCAACATATAATTACTAGAAAAGTGCACCTACGTTGTACGTGTATAGTTAATATCATAAATAAATTTTATAAATTATAATAAAATAAATTTTATCATGTCACAGAATAGCACAAATTAGTGACTAATGTTCAATTTATAAATTCAAATGATGTCTTTAAATTATTGTAATCAAATATAACTGATTGATTAGTTCATTTGATCTTACAATTTTTTTTCTAAAATAAGATCATACCAAAATTATTTAGTCAATCCATTATAGTAATTTCCATTTAAAATTATTTGTTTTAAATATGTATTTTTTATTTAAAATGCATTTGTTTATGGACAACTTTTTCTCCTCTCATGCCCATGTGTCGGACATCCAACCCCAATTGATTAAATCCACTGGTGGTAGAATTAAGTAACCGTAATGCCTAAAAGGTTTTTCACTTACTCAATTCATTAGTTTAATCCATCTTTTCACAGGGTTATCCAACCTTTTACCTTTTGCATTGATTTAATATAATTTTTTCTTCGATTCAACCGTTTTTTATGGAAATTAACCTACTTTCATTATTTTCCATTTTTTCGTCGATTTCTTTTATTTTTTTCAATTTAAACCATTTTCTACCAGATTTATCATGTTTTTTGTTGGTTAAACAATTTTTTTTTCTTTTTACAGTTTTCACTCGTTTTTCCATGGATTTATATGTTTATTCACCAATTTCACCTCATATTTAATCGATTTCACATGTTTTCAAGACTTCACTTTTGTTCCCCGATTAACTGATTTCAGCAATTTTTAATGATTTCATCCATTTTTCACTAATATCACCGATCTCATCCGTTTTTCACGAATTTCATCCGAAGTTATTCGATTTCAAATGTAATTATCAATTTTATAAGTGCATTTTTACCAGGTTCATTCATTTCTCAGCAACTTTACCAGTGTACACCAATTTCACCCATTTTTTTTAATATTTACAGATGTTTTAACTGACTTTCATCGATTTTATTGATTTTCATTAATCGATTTCGCCTATTTCCATGAAAAGAACTCCATGAAAATTCGAGTAACATCAATTTCATCAGTTTTTCACAATTTCACAATTTTTATTTTACCGGTTTCACATGTTTTTTCACCAACTTTACTAATATTTATATTCGAGGTTATTCATGTCTTGATATTGTTGGATTTTGTTTATATTTTTCTTTTCTAGCCAAAGAAAAATCACACAATTAGCTAAGTCATAAGCATTTTTTTCTTTAACACGTACGTTGTACGTGTCTAGTTAATTTCATTAGTAAATTTTATAAATTATAGTAAAATTAATTTTGTCATGTCACAAAACAACACAAATTAATGACTAATATTCAATTTAATTATTATTTCATCAGAAAATGTTGACTTTAAATTATTGTAATTAAATATAAAATGATGATTGATTTGTTCTTAAGATCTTGTAAATTCTTTTCTAAAATTAGCAAAATAATTTAGTTAATTTTATTATAGTAGTTTTCTTTTATAAAGCACTATTTTAATGAAATAATATCATGTCATTTGAAATGTATTTGTTTACAAACCTAAGCTAGTTTTCACTAATCCATTTTTCACGGGTTTAACACATCATTTTATCGATTTCATTCATTTTGCATCGTTTTAATATATATTTTTATTCGAATTATCCGTTCTTTTATCAGTGTTACCCACACTAATTGTTTTTTCCATTTTTCGTCGATTTGCTTTGTTTTTCCGGTTTTATCCTATTTTTGCCGGTTAGCTATTCGTCTTACATATATAACTCATTCTTACCTATTTCACACGTATTTTCATTGATTTACATGTTTTTTCACTAATTTTACCTGATATTTCATTGATTTCACATGTCTTAACCGACTTTACATTTGTTCCCCTATTCACTGATTTCACCAGTTTTAACAATTTCATCCGTTTTTCACTAATTTAATCAATCTTATCCGAGTTTCACGAATTTTACCAAAGTTATGTGATTCCATATGTATTTATCGATTTCTTGGGCGTCTTTTTACTGGCTTCACAAGTTATTTAATAACCAACTTTACCATTGTTCATCAATTTCACCCAAATTTGTATCATTTTCACATATTTTAACCGACTTTTCTCGATTCATCAATTTTCATTAATCGATCTTGTATTCCATGAAGAGAACTCCATGAAAATTCGAGTATAATCAATTTCACAAAAAAAAATTATATTTATCTTCTGTCATCTTCACTAATTCACTTTACTAATATTCCTTATTCTGATGACATTGTGTGGTGGCGAGTGTTTATGGCTAGTGTTGATTAGCCCATGCATATACATGGAATTAGCCTTTATGTGGTTGGATATGGACTTTGAAATTTCGATAGGGAAATAAACTCTAAGATAATTTTTTTCAAGTGGTAATGTTTATGTAGAAATATACTTCTTCATGTTTTTTCCTATTTTGCCATTTAAAATAAATTTCAAGTAAGGGCATATTAGTCTTCAAAAAAAAATCCAAGAAATTCTATTTTCTAAACTCGTATTTTATATGTATATAGATATAGATATAGAATAGTTATAGAATAGAATAGATTATAGTCTTGATGTATTATCTCTGTTAAACTCTTATGTGACTGGTGCATTTAAATTAAAAGTTTGTAATTAATTTGTATTCACATGGTCTATAAACTTGCAACTATTCTTTTCTGCATGTTGAAGAAGCCAAGAAAAAAAGATCAGTTCTGAATGTAAAATTGCCAATTTGTGCATTATGCTATTTATTAATGCATGCTTTGTTCATCAGAAAACCCATATATAGTGGATGCCAATAGATGAAAAATTGCTTCACAATTTTCTGGTTCATAAAAGTTTTCAAACGCTTGAACTTTTATTTGTATTTGAGAAGAGAAAGTGGGTCATTATTTTTAAAAGAAAATACTGTTATATATATTGGGTAGTGTTTGCAAATTAAGAGGAAAAAAATGACCACCAAAAACTAGAAACAGCATGAAGGGTGCTTCTGCTTTGTCGTCCTTTTTAATATTATTTTTTAAAAGAAGTTAATTCATAAGTTGATAAGTTGAACTTGCAAACGCACACATGCACTTTTAAAGAACAAAAGAAAAGCAATAAAATTATTCTATAAGCTCTTAAAACCAATGTATTAAAACCGGACTGGACCGGCCGGTCCGAATGGTTGGACCGCGAATCGGAGCTTGGTCAGGTCCGGTTTACCCCCTAAAACCACTTACTCCAAAACCTAGTTTGATCCTGTCCGAAATCGCCGAACCGGTGAACCGGTATGGTGAACCGGTATGGACCGGTTCAACCCGGTTTTGAATTTCCTTTTTTTAGTTTTTTTTTAATTTTTTTAATGTTAAAAATTCTTGTAAAAGTTGGGATTTGAACACCTAACCTTTAGAGTGAGAGTTGACTTCCTAACCATTTGAGCTACATCACTTTTGTTGAACTTTTAGTACAAATTAAAATTTATAAATTATAGAAACTTGTAGCCAAATTTATTTATAAATTAGATATTAACTCAAATAAATATTTTACACATTATGAATGAAAATCAATACTCAAATAATAATTTTTTATTAAAATTTATTCTATAAAATATTTATTTTCAATATTATTTTTAGGATAAAGAGTCAAATTGATATAATATGCAAGTTTGACTTTGAATATTAGACTTTTATACATAACCATATTTTAAAATTTATGAATTTCTTAGTTTGTTGTATTTTTAACTTACACTTTTAAATTTTTATAAAGAAATATAATCATTTATATGAGCATACAAATTAGTACCATATTACCGTTATGATATAAGTTAGATAAATATTATATGATTTCATTTTAGTATAATATAACAAATTTAATATTTTTAATCAATTGCAGGATAATGTTTAAATTTTACGCACATTACATATACTTTAAAATTAAATATATTTATTATATTATTATGACGTCATCCGGTCCGACCAGTAAAACCAGTAACCAGTCGGCTCACCGGTTCACTGTACGGTCTGGTTCTGAAAACATTGCTTAAAACACCACTTTAGAGTTTAGACTGTGTTTGTAAACTCTGGCAATAAGCTGAATCTGGAGATTTTGAATTAAGTTCAATATAATCAGCAGAATGTCAAGAGTAGCTTATAGTTTATGTACTTACAATAACATATTTTGAAATAAGTTACAGCTGAAGCTAATTTTTCAAATATTAAATAGCTGCGTTTGGAATAAGAAAAACTTATATAATAATTTATTTGCATACATAGCTTTAGTTCTATTTGAAACATAAAATCAATTTTCAGGAATTGGTAATTTTATAAGTTCAAAATTTGTTTGAAAATAATGCTCAGTCTAGCAGTTTTCCATTTTAAAAGAATCTCTAGTTCTCGGTTCACTTGATTTCATAATGAAGGTGAGTTTAGTCTGACACGATTGACAAAGAAATTCTGCCAGAACTAATTTTAGTAAGATTAACTATTAAAGTAAATTGATTGGGAAAAAAATTGACTTTAGATGAATTGTTGTTAACAGACGAGCTATGTTTTCTTTTTATCCAGAAAAAGTAAAAGGAAAGGGACGAGGACGTATGCTGGAGGTAGAAGTGGGGCCCAATAGCAAGAGGTCATAGGTCGATTCTCATTAGCCATCTCCAATGGTGGGGCTCGGGGCTTCGGAGCCCTGGGGCTGGTCCTGCCCCCACCTCGAGCCCTGCCTGGTCGTCTCCAATGGCAGGACTCCGGAATGGAATTTATTCAATTTTTTTTTTCTTTTGCCCACTCTCACCTATTAATATTAATAATATTAAATTAAATAGAGTAAATAACTAATAGACTTCAAAAAGACTTAATAACCCATGTTTATGCAAAATACGGTTAACAATGAATGTAATTGTTTGAAATTTACTTTTCTTGTCTATTTTAGTATGTATTTAAATATTTAATTTATATTAAGTATTAATCTAAGTTATTTGTATAAGTATTTAATTTATTTTTAATCAATTTCGTATTTTTAAAATAATATAGCCACCACCAATATTGTAGTTAAATGATTAAATTTTTAATTACAATAAAAGATATTAAATTTAAATGAGCTATTTATTTATTAATGATTTGTCCATAAATAAATTTAATTACAATTCTAATAAATTTTTAATGATTTTAATTTTTAAAAAAATTTATTATGTTAAATAATCAAATTAAAAATTGGTGACTACATATATTTATTAAATACTAGTAAATATACAATAAATATACCAAATAAATTTTATTAAATGATTAAATTATGCATATTTAATTCAATTTAGTAGAGAAATTTAATTTTATTAATTATTTAAGTCTATATATTAATTTTTCCTATTTTAATTTAAAAATAAACAATTTTTTTTAAAAAGAAAAAGAAAAAAAGGACCGCACCAATTAGGGGATGCCAAGTGGCGTCCCCTGACTTAAAAGGAACGCTTGAAATCAAGCGCCCCCTTTCTTCTCCACCCAGCCCCACGCAAGAACGGGTTGGAGCCCTGCGCCCAGCCCGTTCCCGCCTCGTTCCCGCCTCGTTCCCCCTTCCCCCGCCCCGCCCCGCCCCTTCCTCCGCTGGAGACGGCTCCAGCCCGGCCATCTCCATTGATGCGGGTGGTTCTGACTTCCAATTCTCGAGTGGAGTATTCAACGGAGAGTGTGGAACCGAGCTAGACCATGGTGTGGCCGTGGTTGGGTACGGTGTAATTAGTGATGGAACAAAGTATTGGTTGGTTAAGAATACATGGGAATGGTTGGGGAGAGAATGCAAAGAGGCATAAATGCTGCTGAAGGTCTATGTGGTATTGCCATGCTTTCTTCTTATACAACTGCTTAAAATTGACTGCTGCATAAGTTGCTAAATTATCTGGCGTGTCCTGGTTGAAATCTGTGCAGAAATTTATGTAAAATGTGTATAGAGAATGTACTATAAAGTTGGAGAGAGGATTTCTTGATTTCAACAATCATTTGAGAAATATTGTTAGAAAATTTGGTATGAAGTAACGGACTGCAACAATGGAATCAAAGCGTGTTGTAATGTCACATTCTTTCAGACTTATTTCGCCCCCTCCCCACACACTGTAGAATATTGGATTTGCGATTAGCCTTAGAATACAATGAAACCCAATGTTTAATTCGATTTTGTACTCACAGAGATAAACCACATGGCACACACGGATTTTACAAAATTATCTAACTTATTGAATATTTTTCTGCAGTAAAATATAGTATAAGTAATCTGAAGAAGGGGAGAAGAAATTGTTATGAATTTAAGAAATGTACTTGTCTTTTATAGACATATTTGTGTCTATTCCGGTCAGACAAAATTATTTGAATTTGGGAACAACTTTTAAAATTAACTGTTATAATTTTAATAGTACAGCTTTTCAATTTATATTCAAATTCAAAATTAAACAATAATAGTTATTTGGTAAACTCCAACAATCCCCCACCATTTTTAAAATCTCCAGATTTTGATAATTTTGTGGAATATATGCATAAATGAATGTATCATTCCATTTGAACATTGACTTATTGAAATGTACTGCCAATAAAAAATGAATGTTAGACTAGATTTGAACCAACTATTCTTTTTTTACTGGTTATGTACATATCACACATAAACTCCAAGTTTCAATGTGTGCCACTTTTAATCGACACGTATATAGCCTTGTGTCAGTATCCTTTCATGAGTGTTGTAAGAGCCAAGCCTTTTAACTCCTAGAAGCGGCTACACTTCTCACTCATATAGGTAGACCTTTAATTAACACTCTCATATTTATAGTACTTTAAAGTCTATTAAGAATCATATGTTCATCATTCCTTTAACTTACGGGTTCTAAGCGCTTTACCTTGGAATGATAAATTTTATTGCTTCCAACCATTTATATGACTTAATATGTATCATTGAACTCAAGACTTGAAGTAACAATTAGTTTTGAGTTGAGCTTACATCACTAATAGTTTTAGTTTATAGGCTTCAGTCTCACCCCCTTTGATGTCTTAAAGACTCCCTACTAAGGCCTTTTGTTAAGTGATCCTCCATATTTTGACTTGATCGTACAAAGTCAATTGTGATTACTCCATCAATGATGAGTTATCTCACATAACTATGTCTAATCCCAATGTGTCTAGACATACCATTATATACATGACTACATGCTCTTGACAAAGTAGCTTGACTATCACACTGAATAGATATTAGTAACATTGGTTTTGGCCACAAACGAATATTATATAGTAAGTCTCTTAACCATTCTGCTTCTTTACTTGTTGAAGCTAATGCACTAAATTCAGCAGCCATAGTAGAATCAGTCATACATGTTTGTTTCTTGGAATCTCAAGAAATAACACCACCACCGAGCATAAAGATCCACGCGGTTGTAGAGACATAATCTATTATATCTGTAATCCAACTTGCATCAGAATATCCTTCCAAAACTGAAGGATAACCT
Organism: Penstemon barbatus; assembly: GCA_003313485.2. Lineage (NCBI taxonomy): Eukaryota > Viridiplantae > Streptophyta > Magnoliopsida > Lamiales > Plantaginaceae > Penstemon > Penstemon barbatus. The sequence continues at coordinate 69,106,585 of CM064883.1, read as the reverse complement.
GAACAACAAATACCAAAGTTGATTGTTTTCTTTAAGTATTATAATACTCTATAAGCTGCATTCCAATGCAATTTACTCGGATTACTTGTATATACACTTAGCTTTCCAATTGTAAAAACAATGTCCGATCTTGTGCTTGTCATAACATAAATTAAGCACCCAAAAACTCTTGCATATTCAAGTTGTCCTACTGATTTTTCTGTATTAAGTACTAATTTTACACTTGGATCAAAAGGTGTAGATACGGGTATATATTCAGATTTCGCGAACTTTTTGAGTATCTTTTCTACATAATGATATTAGATTAAGGTTATACTGTTACAATCTCTTATTATTCTTATTCCAAGAATAAAATCGGTCACACCCATATATTTCATGTCAAAATCATTTGACAAGAATTTCTTGGCATTTTCTACTAGTTCCAAGTAAATACCAAGTATTAACATGTCATCTACGTATAAACATATCATGACACTTTTACAATTTATGAATTTACTATAGACACATTTTACTAGTTCCAAGTCAATACCAAATATTAACATGTCATCTACGTATAAACATATCATGACACTTTTACCATTTATGAATTTACTAGAGACACACTTGTTTGATTCATTTATTTTAAATTCATTTGATAACACGACCTCATCGAAATTTTGGTGTCATTGTTTTGGTGTTTGTTTTAAACCATATAATGATTTAACAAGTTTACACATTCTTTTCTTGTACAGGAACTACAAACCCATTGGGTTGTTCCATATAAACTTCTTAATCTAAAACACAATTTAAAAATGTTATTTTTACATTTATTTGATATATAACTAGATTATGAATTGATGCAAGTGCAATTAATAATCTAATAGTAGCAATTCGTGCCACAGAGGTTTGTTTAAAACTCTTTACTACTAACCTTGCCTTAAACTTATCTATAGTTCCATCTACTTTCATATTCTTTTTGCAAATTCATTTGAAGCCAGTTGGCTTGGAACCAAAAGGGATGACTAATAGTTTCCGAATTTTATTATCCATTATAGAGTCAATTTCATCTTGTATTGTTTCTTTCCAAAATGCAGAAACATGTAAGTTTACTGCTTCTGTAGATGTTAGAGGACCACATTCTAAATTGAAGCAATAAGGTAAATGAGTATTTATATCTTCTCTTGTTCCTTCTACCAAGAACATAAAGAAATCAATATCATAAGTCTTTTCTTTTCCAATTCTTTTGCTTTTCCTTTGTTCAATGACTTCTTCTTTGTCATTTATTGATATTTTCTAGAGTACTTTCATTGTTAATGCCATGATCTTTGGGCTATGTCGCACAGATACAGACTTGACGACTCGGACTCGATACGACTTAGATACGGTGATTCATTTTCTAAAAAAATCTTAAAGATACGACACGACATGGATACATATATTTAAAATATTTATATAGAAATAAAATACCTTAACATGTTAACCAATAAATAATAGTCAATGAATGAATAATCATTCTAACATTCAAAACACAAAATCAAAAGAAATGATCACGAAAGATGTCTAGATTCACTCCAAGTACATACTAAATGATTCAAAGTTAAATTAAAAATGACGATGATTTAAACAAATTTTCCAGTTTTTTTTATTTTATTTTAATAGTATTTTTTATTTAGTGAGAACTGTTCTTATTTGATGAAATTGTAACAAAACTACATTGATGTATTCATGTAACTACTAGAATTTAGTAGTACTAGAATTTTATCCCACATCGGCAAAGGTTAGATGTCAAAAGAAGGTGCTATCTTATATATAAATAATAAAGGTGTGCAGTATGTTTTGTAAGCTGCCTTACTGCCTTATTTGTAAGGAAAACTAAGCAGGCAGTGAGACCCAGCGAGTCCATGACCGTGTCGACTAAGTAGTTGACCGAGTCAAAAATACAATTGTCCAGTTTTTTTTTAATTTTTTTTCTTGTACTCGCCACATGGCGAGTTCAACGTGTGTTCGAGTCGAGTCTCATGCATATCCTAGTCCGTGAAGAGTCCGCTTCTGCATAGTTTTTTTTTTTTTTTTTTTCTTTTGAAGTATCAGTACTTCATAGTCTTTGGGTCTAGGAATTGAATTAAAACTCGCTTCATTGTATTCAGCTTCAGCAGTAGATATGGATACTGAAGTTTGTTTCTTACTCATCCATAAGATCAGACGACTACCTAAAAATTGACAAGTACTTGTAATACTCTTCCCATCAGTTTTGCAGCCATTAAGGTCAGAATCGGAATATCTAATAAGTTCAAATCATGATTCCCTTGGATACCACAAACCTAATTCTTGAGTGCCTTTAAGACATCTCAATATTCTTTTGGCAGCTAAGAGATGAGATATTTGAATTTGATTGAAATCTGGCACAAGCCCCAACAGAATATATAATGTATGGTCTGCTAGCAGTGAGATAGAGCAGAGACGCAATTACGCCTCTATATTTGGTGATGTCCACTGATTTTCCATCTTCATCCTTGTCAAGGCGAAGTCCGGTGGATGTTGGAATAAACAACAGTTGAGCTAGTTTCCATACCAAATTTCTTAAACAAATATTTTGTGTATTTTGCTTGATTAATTAATATGCCATCTGGTTTATGTTTGACATGTAATCCAATAAAGCAATTAAGTTCTCCCATCATGCTCATTTCAAACTTATTATGCATCAGCTTAGAGAACTTTTCACACATATGTTTGTTAGTTGAACCAAAGATTATATTGTCCACATATATTTGAACTAATAATATATGATTATTCATTCAATAGTGAACAAGTTCTTGTCTACTTTACTTTTGCGAAATCATTTAATTAAAGAAACTTAAGGTATAATACCATGCTCTTGGTTCTTGCTTTAAACCATATAATACTTTACTTTATCTTCTTCTTGATATACTTCAAATTCTGGATGTTGTTCAACATATACTTCTTCTTGCAATTATCCATTGAGAAAAAAAGACTTCACATACATCTGATAGACAGTTAAGTTCTTGTGAGCAGCGTAGGCAACGAATAGTCTGATTGATTCAAGTCTAGCAACTGGTGCAAATGTATCATCGAAGTCTATGCCTTCTTCTTGGAAGTAACATTTGACCATTAGTCTGGCTTTATTACTGGTAACAATACCATATTCATTCATCTTATTTTTGAATACCCACTTAGTGCCAATGACTCTTTGATGAGTAAGTCTAGGTACCAAGTATCAAACCTCAATTCTTTCAAATTGATTCAACTCTTCTAGCATTGCTTCAATCCAGTGAGAAACACTAATAGCTTCATCAATTAACTTAGGCTCAATATGTGAAAGAAAACTTACAAACATTGATTCATTTGCAGTTGACATTCTTGTTCCTACTTTATCTAGTGGACCACCAATCACAAGATCGGGTGGGTGATCTCTGAGCCATCTAAGATCAGGTAGCAAATCTGGATGTTGTCCTCTTGATTGATCTTGTAACACTACTGTTAGAGTCTCAGTAGTAGTCTGTTAAACAGTCTTTATTTTGTCAGATGTTTGCAACTCCTGTTAGACAATCAGTAGACTGGTTTTGAACAACACTTGAATTATCAGCTGAATTGAGATCAGGTAGTATGATTTGTACATATTCTTTTTTTCTTTCCATAGTCAATTTCTAAAGATCAGTATATAGATCTGGATTAGTACTTTGATTCTTTCCAGAAGATTGATTATGTTCTCAAATTCTAAATGAATGGATTCTTCTACGAGTTCTTTTATTAAACACTCTATTGGTTTTACTAATAGTAGACAAATACAGGTTCACCAGCCTTTTCTGCAAAAAAAAGTAAGGCGAATTTTTCCGTTATTCAAAATAAAATATTTACAACCAAATATTCTAAAGTAGTGAATATTAGTCTTCCTATTGTTCCATAACTCATAAGGTGTCTTGTTTTGACTTTCGTTGATCATGCATCTATAAGCTATGTTTGTTGCTTCTACCCAAAATCTTTGAGACAGTTTTGCTTTAACTATCATTGTTCTAGTAGCTAATTTTAGAATTTTATTTCTCCTTTCAGCAATATGTACCATTTTGTTGAGGGATTCTGGCAGCACAATACTCATGACTGATTTTCTCTAGAATTACAATACTCTTCAACAATAGAATTTATAAACTCAGTGCCCCTATCTAATCTGATTCTTAAGATTCCCAAACTCTTATCATTTTGAATAAGTTACATCATATTAGTAAGATGTTTCTTGGTTTCACTCTTCTTTTTACATTAAAATCACCCAAGTATATCTTGAATAGTCATCCACAACAGCTAGGCAGTACTTATTTCCACATGTTCTGATCTAGATAACTAAAACGCGGAGCGGGTGCGGGAGCGCGAGCGCGAGCGGGAGCGTGAGAGCGTGACATATTAAAATTTTAGAATATGAGAGCGCCTATAGAACGTCTATTAAAATAATTATTTATAATATAGAATACTTGATTTATGGTATTAAAATAAGAAATATATAATAAAGAAATAAGTTACTAACTACATTTTTTAAAGTCCCAAAGTGCCACGCTATGGTGGTATCTATATTCTAACATCTAGTACTTTAGTGCATCAAAATAAACAACAAACATTTAAATAAAAAAATAGCCCGACATTGATAAGTAGTTGTCAAAAAGCTAATGCATCAATTCTATGGTGGTATCTATATTCTAACATCTAGTACTTTAGTGCATCAAAATAAACAACAAACATTTAAATAAAAAAATAGCCCGACATTGATAAGTAGTTGTCAAAAAGCTAATGCATCAATTCTAGTGTATGCACAAATGCATTATACTATTAGTCTCTAATGACTAAAACACTAAATTGTTACTAATTACTACACATGTCGAGCTTGTTTAGTTCTCGTGGCTTGACTTGTGAGTTGACTTTCATTTACTTGAGAAGTCGTTCCCTCGTGTTGATTTTGTTCTTGAGTTGCTTGGGGAGGATTTGGTAAACTAGAGGAACCTATGTTGTCGTGACGGGTAGCCATCGCTTCATCTCGATCTTCAATCTCCCTCAAATTAAAGTTTATTAGATTGTCTTCAACATAACTATCCCAATCATTATATGTCTTTTCATAATCATCCCGATAGTGAGACAATAAGCGAGTATTATAATGCACATAAACAAGAGATTCTGCTCGTTCCACACTCATTCGGTTTCTTGCCATGCTATGGATGAAAGAATAAGTACTCCGAACTCTTTGTTGCCACGCATTCACATTATTTGTAAATTACAAATAAACCCATAAAGTTTAAAAAATAATGATAACAAGTATTATTTGGGTTACAATTATTAGTAAATTACAAAATAAACCCGTGAACTTTACAAAAATAATTTACAAGTATTATTTGTGTTAGTTTTTTGTATAGTTGTAAATTGATTAGCTTCTAAGTTGTAAGTATTTATAAATGACAAAATAAACTAATAAAATTTACAAAATCTATGTAAAAATTACATTTTTTGCTCAAATTCGTGAATTTAAATTGTGTAGAGCATGTTCTTTGTAAAGATAATACACGCTCTATAAAAATTAAAACGGCGCTCTATATATAAAAAATTCGCGCTCCCAAAATTATAAATTCGCGCTCCCAATTTTATAAATTCGCGCTCTCACTTTCAATAATTCGCGTTTTTTTGGCGAATTTTGCAAATACGCTCCGATTCGCGAATTCGGAGCGCGTCGGAACCTTGGATGCGCGAATTTAGTTATCTAGGTTCTGATAGGATCAATAGGACCAAAAAAATTCATGTGTAACTCCAAAATTCTGTTTGAAGATTGGTGTTTCTTGCTTTTGAATTAAGATTTTATTTGTTTACCCTTCTGACAGGCATCATAGAGTTTGTCTTTACTCATGACTGTACGGATATGACAGTAGCATTAAATGCATCTTGTTGATACGAAGGTTTCTCTTCAATCATTTGTCTTTAATACCATTCTCTTGCAACATTTTTTACATCAATTATATGTATGATGGGGGCTATTTCGCACCCCTTATGATAATCAGAGCGACAAGTCAACATACGTTCGGACCGATCAGAAGACTAATTAGATGATGAGCTGCCCGGTCCGATCTGAACTGTCAATCATTGGCGACCAATAATGAAGTTCTAGTTCCATAAGGATTACTATACCTAGTCCTATTGGGATTATGTTTCCTTGTAAAGCTAGGGCTAATGTCATATAAATACCTAGTTAAACATTGTATTACGCACAAGATACAATCAGAGCTTACGCCAACATACTTTGGCTATCTGATAACATATTTAATAGAAAAGCTTTTGCTATACTATTTACATATTCATCGTCTTGCTTACTTATTGTTCTTTACGTAGTTGCTTCCTTGAGATTGATCCATCCGGAATAAAGTAACAAAGCCCTATAAACTATACTTAATTCGTCCTCTAACACATATCTTTATTGATTTAATCTAACCTAACGAAAAACGGTTAAATCAGTTGGCGCCCACCGAGGGGCTAGGTTAATTATTCGATCGACATATGGCTCGCCCAAGGAAGAGCGCCCGTAACGGAGCAAGGAGTAACACGACAAACCCTCATAACACATCTGAGGATCAACCTGACGATACTAACAATAACGTCCCTACAACAAATGACAATCAGCAAGAGAACGAGCAGCTGCCGAATCAGAAGGAACCACAAAGGATAAATATCCAAAACCCCCAAGGACAACAAGGGATCCCCGCCAATGCGGTACCAGAAGACTATGTGGCTCCAGCAATCACTGTTCCTCTGTCAGACACTCAGGAGAAGCTGCGACAGGTTGCTATGCTCTTTAATTCACTCTGCCCAGGGGAATTACTAGTACCCGAGCAGGTTCCTAGAAACCCTAGAGCGACTAGGGAAAATCCTATTCAAAGGACACCGAGGTAGGTCGATCAGATCTCGCAACAAGCGAACAGCCCTGCAAGCGAGCAACGATCGTTGCACGGTCCGCAAAAGAGCAATTCGAAACCCTCCAATGAACATATCCGAAGAAAAACGGATCGGACGAGGCCGCAACCCGTCCGCCCCGGATCAAAGGAACATACCATAATAGTCGACGCAATTCTTAATCGACCTCGAACCATGCGATTCTCAGAAAGAGAAATTGAAAAGATGGTACAGGATCGCCTGGAACAACGTCTACGAACTGTTCAAAATCCATGGGCCAGAAGCACGGAGATCCAAGAGAGCCTAGCAGCATGCCCCCCCTTTTGCAGGGAGATAAAAGAAGCTCAATCGACGGGTCAAGTTTCGGGACGACTACCCAGATATGATGGAACTACCGACCCAGATGATTACATATTCAGTTTTACGAACATAATGAACTTATATGCTCACTCAGCAGAATACACTGCAAAGTTAATGGTCACCACATTTGAAGGATTGGCTTTAGATTGGTTTGCCAAACAACCCACTAATTCCATATTCATCTTTCGGGAGTTATGCAATAAGCTGACTCAGCAGTTCGCTAGCCAGAAGAGACAGAAACTGCCAATGAGCTATCTAGGAACCATCCACCAACAAGAGGGAGAATCCCTACGAAACTGGTTGGCAATATTTAACGTGGAATTGCTTAAAATCGATTCCCCAAATATCGACTACATAATCTCCATCCTTTTCGACCTCACCAAAAACAGGCAGTTCGGGAATGCCCTCAGTAGAAACAACCAAGAACATTTGAGGATATTATGACCTTGGCATCGAAATACATTACTCAAGAGGAGATGAACTTTTTTAAAGATAAGAATAAAAATAAAGCTCCCGCCTCCGGCTCCAAGCGGCAAGATAAAGCTCCTGCTCAAAAATCCATGGATTATTATCGATCCTTCAGAAGAGGAAATGTCTTCCAGCGATTAGAATATAATCGAAACGATCAAGACAGACGACCTAATGTCTATCAAAGACCTAGATCGGCCGAGCCGGCGAACAGGAGCAGAATTAACCAAGTAGAATACCCCAGGCTGACTGTTGGTCCCAAGTGGTCAGATGAGGTCTAGAGTGGGGGGGGGTGAATAGACCTCTGAAAATTTTTAGACTTAAAACTTTTCAGTCTTCTGTCAGCAGACTAAGCTGATGAAGAACAGTAAGCTTACTATGCTGATCGTGAACAAATCTTGAACATCAGAGTGACCGCTCTTCTTACAGTTACTTAGCTGTTTTTCAGCAAAACAGTTTTATCAAGAGTATACTTTCAGCGGATGTTTAAAAGTGTTTTTCACAAGTAGACTAAGTCCTTTAAAATCTTTTAAAATAATTCAAAGTGTAAACTTATGCAATTTTGAAATATGCAAGAAAACTTAAATGCAAACCAACACAAAGAATTTTTATAGTGGTTATATGGATAAAAATCCTTTAGTCCACTCTTCCAGATCAGTTAGATTCTGGGTTATACTATAAACACACAGTTTACAATATGTCTCCACTTACACCTAAACAACAAATGAAAAGGCTGTAAGCTCGCAATAGGAAATCACTCAGAAAACCTATCCTATGAAGTTAAATCACTCACAAAGACGGATTTAAACTTCGCACAACACTCAGCTAATACAAAATCACTCAGATTGTATTTTTCTATTTTCTTCAACTGGGTTTCTGTCAACAGATGACTTCCACCAGACGAGTGAGTTGTTCGAGCTTCTTGAGACTTAGAAATATTCTGCTTCAAAACGAAATCTCAGAAAATGTTGTTGTGTGTGTCTCTCTTCGAAATCAGCTCTATTTATACTTGGATTTGAAAATATGACCGTTGAAGGAAATCACAATTCAAATCCATAGCCTTTAGCCCGATTCAGAAAGGCTCCCTGCTACAGTCCTTTCTCTGCTGTACTTTCCTGTAGTAGCATTAAATGCACTCTGCTGATCCGAGAGTTTTCTTCAATCATTTTCCATTACTACCCTTCTCTTTCAGCATTTATTACACCAGGTGCATTTATTACCGTTGAACTTATCTCATGATCTCTTCTACTCTGCTGATCGAAGCAACTCTGCTGATAGATACTCTGCTGATCAAATACTGAACTAATCTGATTTGAGTCAGCTGATGGTCTACCCTTCTGATTGCTGTTTCAGCATGAGATCAGTAGTCTTCTGGGCTTTGAACTTTGAACTCTTCTGATGTCTTCTATACTTGTTCAAAATTCTTCTAAGGGAACTAAGCTTTCCATACTTAGCTGATTTTGACGTTTTGGAAATCATCAAAACCTTCCCTTATCTTCTTATCTTCTTTGCACTTCATCTTTATCTTCATCCAACAATTTCCCCCTTTTTGATGATGACAAAACTTCAGCTAAGTACCTGTACCTATACTAAAGTTTTGATCCTCAAAAATTTCTGAGATAGAAATAGTCTGTTGGAATCCAACTTCAACATTTTATAGATTTGAACGAGATTACATATTACAAGTTTAATCAGATAAGATGTGCAAAAAAAAAAAAGATTACAAGGATTTCAACATAAGTAACCTAGATTAAACTAGTCTACTGACTTGTCTTCTTCTTCTTCTTCAGCAGTTTTGGAAGTCTCAGCTTCCAATTCCTTAGAGAACTTTTGTTTCAACAGCTCCATCTTCTTCTGTTTAACTTCAGGGTCAAGCTGTTCTTCAGCTGAGTCCTTAGCAGCAGCTATCTCTTTATCAGACTTAGCTTTTGCTTCAGCTTCAGTTTCATAAGCTTCACTTTCTTCTTCTGTGATCTTCTCATCTGTTGGTCTGCTTGTGCCTTCATTATCTTCATCAGTCTTTTCATTTCCAGCAGATTCCTCCAGAACTTCAGTTCCTTCCACTTCATCATTTTCTTCTTCTTCACAAGGTACCTCATCTTCTCTAAGTACCCTATCTTCCCCCTTTTTGTCATCATCAGCAGGGTTGATTGGATATTTTGGTAAGACTGGTGTGATCTGAAGTGAATCACAGAGAAGCTTGATGTTCTCTTCCATGGCATCAAGTTGAGCTTGTTGTCTGAGTTGATTGGCCTCAAATGCATCCATCCTTTTGAGTACGACCTCTCCTTGGTCACCTAGCTGGATTTGGGTTCCCAGTATCCAATCAGCAGATGCCTTGAAGTCCTTCATCAGATTTTGCAAGGTTTCATCTTCAGCTTGAATGGCCATTTCAACTGTTTCTTCAATCTGTCTCCAACCAGCAGCAGTGCTCTGAGTCCTTCTTCTGAGTATGTCCATATCTTGACAGATAGATTTAACATTCTGAGCAGTATCTTCTATCAGAGAAGTGGGAACAGCAGCAGCTTTCTGGGTTGGTTGACTTACATCAGTCAACAGATTGGCAGTTAACTTATCTTCCATCTCCTTCATTGAGTTTGAGATCATCTGTTGAATTGAGTTCAACATAGATGTTTGCTGTAAATTCTGAGAAGTAGAAGTAACTTCGGATGGAATTGGAGGTAAGGCAAGAATTGCCTCTTCAGCAATCTGATCTGCTGCAGGAGTTGTCTCTTCAGTTGTTTGATCTGCTGGACCAGAAGCAGGCTCTTCTTCCTTGGTCTCATCAGCTTGACTAGGAGTGCTTTCCTTCTCCTTAGTCTGATCATTTTGCTCAGCAGAATCCTCCTTTTCTTTGTTCTGATCAACAAGATCAGAAGTACTATCCTTTCATGTCTCTTTGTTCTGATCAGCAGGGTCAGAAGCACCCTCTTTTCCTTTGTCTTGATCAGCAACATCAGACTTGTTATCTTTTTCTTTGGGTTGATCAGCAGGGTCAGAATTTCCTTCTTTTTCCTTAGTTTTATCTTCAGGATCAGAAGTTCCTTCTTTCTCCTTAATCTGATCAGCAGGTGGTTGAACTTTCTTAACAGATATGACAGTTTTCATCAAACCTGCATCATCCAAAGTAGACCTGTGAGAAATCCAAGTAAAATCATCAAGTGGAATGAATGGTGAGATTTGATCCTCACGTAAATCTTCATATGGCCTAATGTTAGTGCCATAGACAATTTGCTTCAGACTAGGAAGGGGAATCATAGTGCTTGGTTGCCCCTTCATCTTTCTAGTCTTCTTGGCCCATGTTTCCATTGTCTGGGAAACTGCCAGTCTGATTGATCTTTCCTTGAGGTCTTCATCATCAGCAAACTCCTTAGGAACAGATTCATAGATCTTCTTTGCTTCTGCCTTGACAACATGACTGATCCTCAGTCTCAATTTGTCCAAGAAAAACTCTGAGTCTAGTGCTTGATTAAGAGAACCTGTCTCAAGCCACTTTAGCACCCAGGCTTCTTCATCAGCAAAAGCTTTCCAGCTTGCAATTTGATCTTTGCTCTTTGTCAGACGATAATCTCTCCATCTATTATATCTAATCTTCTCTTTGTTGAACATTGTCAGACGAGCAATCCTTGCATTCTCAGCATCCAACCTTTTAATAAATTCTTCAAAGGCATCAGGGTCATCCCTGACAATTTCCAAAGCCAGTTTGACCTCTTCTTTTCTTTTAGGTTGTATAGCTGGAGTAGGCATAACTGGTTTAGGCTAGGTGGGATCTCTTTGTTCACCAATTACAATGCCACCAGTGTGCTTTGGACCATGAGAGTCCTTAGCACTTGCCTCAATAGCAGCAGCTAACTCAGCTGCTTCTATAGCATCCCTTTGTGCTTGAGTCATTTTGCTGGCTTCTTCTTCCAGCCTTTTGAGCTCAAGGTTTTTCAGACGATCCTCCTCAGCCTTTTCTGCAGCTTTCTTTTGTCTTTCAGCCTCATCTCGCTTCTTCTTTGCAGCAGCAGAAACATAAGGAATCACAGTCTTACCAGTCCTTTGCTTCTTTGATTCAGGACTTTCAACAACTTGAAGTGGAGTTGCAGCAACAGGAGTAGGATGCAGAAGGAGTGTTTCTCCTTCACTTGTTGTGCCAGTTTGCTGTTCAACTCTTTCCTCAGCAGACACTCCAATAGCAGGTTCTCCAGCAGACTCAACAGCAGGTTCTTCAATAGTAATCGGTCTCTCTGCTGATGCTGGTGTTTCCCTTACTGTTTCAGTTGTTTCCTCAGAGAATGTTACTTTTCTTTTTGCCTTAGACTTGGCAATTTTTCTTGAAGGTTCAACTCTAGGAGGTCCTTTTGCAGCGCTCCTTGTCCTCATTCTCTTTTTGGATTGAACAGGAACAGCTTCCTCAGATTCTGTTCTTCTGGAGATGATCCAGTCTCCATTTGCTCAATTTCTTTAGTGAAGTCATCAATTACTTTTTCAGGAATGACAACTTCAGGCTGTGCTGATCCAGCTTCAACAGCAGTGGTTGCTGTTTGATCAGCAGACATACTGGTCTGACCAGCCTTCTTTCCCTTCTTGGCAGGGCCCTTAGCAGCTTTGGCAGGGGCTTTTCTCTTAGAAGTGCCTACACTTCTGACTGGTTCATACAGTTTAAATTCTTTGCCTCCATGAATAGTCTTTCCTTCTCCCATTGGACACCCCAGGCTCATGAACAGATGACTCAGTAGAATACCATACTTAACCTTCTTATCACATAGAAGATCAAATACATGAGCAGCCCAATTGATTTTCAAACCATAGTAGATACTAATCATGGTATAGTACCTCCTTCTAGGCAAACCATCCAACGAACTAGTACTGCAGTCCAGTACCTTGGCAATGATGTCAGCGAACCTCTGATACTCATCTTTCAACTGAGTTTTCATCAGAGTTCCTGCCATCTCCTCCCCTTCCTTAGCACAAATAGCCCAAAATTCCTCTTCTTTTTCAGACCCTAGGTCTGTCACATCTCCTCCCTCATTAGTCAGCTTGTACACTTCACTTAATACAGCAGCCGAAATACAAATCTTCTTCCCTCCGACAGTGGCAGTCATAAGAGTCCTTTCAGTGTTGATCTTCCTGGTTCTGTAGAAGTCATCAACATCCTCAAGATATACACGCTCCTCATGAGCTTCCAGAATAGGTACTAGAGATGCTTCCTTGATTTTCGTTAAGATTACCCTCATCAGATCAGTACCAGAAAAGAAAATTTGTCGTAGCTTAGATATCTTCCTTCAATAACTTCCATTTTGTGATTAAGTGATGAAAATCTGTAGAAAACAGAGAGCTAGAGAACAGAGAGCTTAGAGAGTTAGAGAGTTTTGGAATTTTATTTGCGTAATACGACTAGTCTGTTCAGATCGGATTTTATACGTTTCTTTTGGTGTTGATTATCGTGATAAATGTGAACCGTAAGATTGATCTGACAGTTTTAAATCGTGCGGGTGAGAATTGCGGATTTCAAATTTAATATTTTAATGTCAGATGAGCGGGAAACTCAATTGGCACTTATCTGTTACTTATAAAAGCGTGTTTCTAGAGATACGATTTATGACCATGCTTATATAATGTATCAGATGATTAGAGTTTAACTTATCTGACAGACGAGTGATCTGTTATCTGATATTACTAGAGAAAGCCAATAGCTAGTAATCTTCCTCTGTTGTTTGTCAATCCAGCAAGATAATTTAGTCTTCAATCTTCAAGAATTAAGAACAGATCTTCTGATAACATAACTTCAACTAACTGTCATTAACAAATTTCATCTTTAGAACAGAAGTACCGCTAGTCTTACACGTTCCCCCTGTCTTTAAGAATTCATAAGTTAACTAGTCTGTTGAAAGTTAATCCTTGAATATAATAATGGATAACTAAGCTGATGAACTTCAGTCTTCTGATAAGTTCCCCCTCAGCTTATGCATCCAAATTAAGTAGTCCTAGCTCAGCTCTTAGAGTTGAGAACCTTACTTCACTTAAAAGTTTAGTGAAAATATCAGCAATCTGATTGTCTGTATGAACATACTCAATCATAACATTTCCTTTTTCCACATGATCTCTAATGAAGTGATGCTTGATCTCAATATGTTTAGTCCTTGAATGACTTGTAGTGTTCTGAGTAAGTGAGATTGCACTTGTATTGTCACAGTAGATTGGAATTCCACTGATCTTGATATTGTAGTCTTCTAGTTGATGCTTCAACCAAAGTATCTGTGCGCAGCAAGCTCCAGCAGCTATATACTCAGCTTCAGCAGTAGATATAGAGACTGAAGTCTGTTTCTTACTCATCCATGAGATCAGACGACTGCCTAAAAACTGACAGGCACCTGTTGTGCTTTTTCTGTCAATCTTGCAGCTAGCAAGGTCTGAATCTGAATATCCAATAAGCTCAAATCTAGATTCTCTAGGATACCACAATCCCAATTCTTGAGTGCCCTTAATATATTTCAGTATTCTCTTGGCAGCTAAGAGATGAGATTCCTTGGGATTTGATTGGAATCTTGCACAAACCCCAACAGAGTACATGATATCAGGGCTGCTTGCTGTTAGGTATAACAGTGACCCAATAATGCCTCTGTATTTGGTGATGTCCACTGATTTGCCATCTTCATCTTTATCCAAACGAAGACTAGTAGACATAGGAACAGTAGCAGTAGTGCTAGTTTCCATACCAAATTTCTTGAACAGATCTCTTGTGTATTTTGCTTGGTTGATGAAAATTCCATCAGGCAACTGTCTAACTTGCAAACCAAGAAAATAATTGAGTTCCCCCATCATGCTCATTTCAAACTTGTTCTGCATGAGCTTGGAGAACTTGTCACACATCTGTTGGTTAGTTGAACCAAAAATAATATCGTCTACATATATTTGCACAATTAATATATGATTTTCCCATTCAATTGTGAACAAGGTCTTGTCATCCTTACCTTTACGAAATCCTTTAATTAAAAAAAAAAATCAGATAGGGTATCATACCATGCTCTTGGAGCCTGTTTCAGTCCATAGAGGGCTTTCTTTAGACGATACACCATGTCTTCTTGTTTATAAGCTTCAAATCCAGGAGGTTGTTCAACATACACTTCTTCTTGCAATTCTCCATTGAGAAATGCAGACTTCACATCCATCTGATAGACAGTGAAGTTCTTGTAAGCAGCATAGGCTAGAAACAGTCTGATTGCTTCAAGTCTTGCTACTGGTGCAAATGTTTCATCAAAGTCAATTCCTTCTTCTTGACAATAACCCTTGGCCATTAATCTTGCTTTATTTCTGGTAACAATACCATCTTCATTCATCTTATTTCTGAAAACCCATTAAGTGCCAATTACTCTTTGATGACTTGGTCTGGGAACTAAGTACCATACTTCATTCCTTTCAAATTGATTCAATTCTTCTTGCATAGCTTCAATCCAGAAGGAGTCACTGAGAGCTTCTTCAACTTGTTTAGGCTCTATTTGAGATAGAAAGGTGACAAACATAGCATCTTGTGCAGCAGCTCTTCTTGTTTTCACTCTGTCCAAAGGATCACCAATCACCAACTCTGGTGGGTGATTTCTGAGCCATCTAAGATCAGGTTGCAGGTCTGGATGTTGTCCTCTATCTTGATCTTGCAACACTACTGTTGGAGTTCCAGTAGTAGTCTGTTGAACATTTCTTGTCTGTTGAACAGTCTCTGGTCTGTCAGCTGTTTGTAACTCGTCTGTTAGACAATCAGTGATCTGATTTTGAACAACACTTGAGTTGGCAGCTGAGTTGAGATCAGGTAGTATGATGGGAACATATTCTTCATTCTTTCCAACATTCAACTTCTGTAAATCAGTAGATAGATCTTGATTAGTATTTTGATTCTTTTCAGAAGATTGACTTGTCTCATCAAATACTACATGAATGGATTCTTCTATTAGTAATGTTCTTTTCTTAAAAACTCTATAAGCCTTACTAACAGTAGAGTATCCTACAAAAACAGCTTCATCAGCCTTCTCTGCAAATGCAGTAAGGTGATTTTTCCCATTATTTAACACAAAGCATTTACAACCAAAAATCTTGAAATAATGAATGTTTGGTTTCCTGTTGTTCCAAACTTCATATGGAGTCTTGTTTTGGTGCTTGTTGATCATGCATCTGTTTTGGGTAAAACATGCTGTGTTTGTTGCTTCTGCCCAAAATCTTTGTGGCAGCTTGGCTTCAGCTATCATGGTTCTGACAGCTTCATTCAATGTTCTGTTTCTCCTTTTAGCAACACCATTCTGTTGAGGGGTTCTATCAGCTGAATGCCCATGATGTATTCCTTTGATATTACAATATTCTTCAACAGTAGAGTTTGTAAACTCTGTCCCTCTTTCTGATCTGATCTTCAATATCTTTATGCTTTTCTCATTTTGGATCAGTTCCATCAGATTAGTAAGATGTTCCTTGGTTTCACTTTTCTTCTTCATGAATATCACCCAAATATATCTTGAATAGTCATCCACAACAGCTAGGCAGTATTTCTTTCCACCATTGCTGACAGGATCAATGGGTCCAAATAAGTCCATGTGTAGCAGCTCCAATATTCTTCCAGAAGATTGATGCTTCTTGCTTTTGAACGATGACTTGATTTGTTTGCCCTTCTGACAGGCGTCACAGAGCTTATCTTTGCTCATGACTGTTTTAGGAATCCCTTCTACCAAATCATTCTTTATTAATCTGTTGATGGTCTTGAAGTTTAAATGATTCATCCTCTTGTGCCACAGCCAACTAACTTCACTTGGTGTTGATGCCACCAAACAAACGTTTGAATTCTTGTCAGCAGAATTCCAATCGACTATGTAGATATTTCCTTGTCGTCTTCCAGATAAAATTACCTTCTTTGTACCAATCTGTTCAACATAGCACTTATCTGTTGAGAAGATGACTGAATATCCTTTGTCACAGAATTGACTTATGCTCAGCAGATTATATTTGAGGCCTTTAACATATGAGACGTCAGATATCTCTATGTTTCCTCTGATCAGTTTTCCTTTAACTTTAATCTTGCCTTCTTTGCTGTCCCCAAAAGTAACCTTTGGACCATCCACAGCAACTGCATCAGTCAGCTCATGTATGTTTCCACACATGTGTCTTGAACAGCCACTGTCCAAGTACCAGATTTTCTCTACTTTACTCCTACTCCTAATCCTAACCTACAAAACAAAAATGAAATTGTTTTAGGTACCCTTATTGAGAGGGTCCTGAAGGATTAGTTTCACCTTTGAAAACCCATGATGTTGATGTCTTAGGCTTCTTAGGCTTCTGAGTTTTAACAGGAGCATGAACAGTTTCATCTTTATCATAATTAGCAGATAAGTCATGTTGATGATTAGTATGATAAGAATAATGTTCATAAGCAGGGTAAGGTGCATGATAAGCAGGGTATGCATGCATTGGATGAGCAGGGTAAGGTGCATAGTAAGTTGGAAATTGAGGTGCATGATACATAGGAGGATATGCAGCAGGTTGCACATAGTAAGACTCATTTCCATACCAAGCATTTTGATTTTTCCTATTATTATGCTTCTTTGGTTTACTAGTTGCTTGCTCATTAACAGACGACTTAATTTTACCACTGGTCTGATTCAGTTTAGCTTTATCAGCAGACTTCTTAGGACTCTGCTGTTTGGTTTTACTAGTCTGTTTTCCTACACTAGGCTCTTTGCTTTTCTTAGCCTTAGGAGATTTCTTCTCCTTTACCACTTTCTCAGGTGAAGCAGGTCTAGCAGTTTGAACATACAGAATGACCTTACTATTGTCAGCAGATATAAATTTCTCAGTATGATTCAATTCTTGCTTATCCTGTTCTAAAGGCATCTTATGTTTACTAGACATATGAGTGGATGCAACAGATGATTTCTCATGAGACTCAATAATTTTTTCAAGTTCCATGATTTTTCCTTTATAAACTTCACATTCAGCTTTCAGAGATTCATGTTCTTGCTCAAGCTGTTTATATTCAGTTGATTATCTTGGCTTTTCAGCTGAGAGTTTCAGTGAATTATTTTGCTCTTTTAGCAATATCATCTCTTCCTTAAGCTTTTTATATGCTTAAGCAATAGTAGTATTGTTAAGCATCATTTGTTCAAATGAATTAAATAATTCATTGTCAAGAGGAGTTACCTCATCCTCAGAGTCATCAGATTCCTTGGCCATCAGGCAAAGGAGGGCAGCTTTCTCTTCATCAGAAGATTCTTCATCAGACATGTCTGAATCTGAATCAGACGAGTAGACAGCAGTCAGCTTCTCTGCTTCAGCCATCATTGCCTTGCCTCTCTGATGCTTTCTTTCTTTTCTGATTCTCGTCTCTTCTTCAGTGTACTTCTCTGCTTTTGGATAAGGACAGTCTCTGATGAAATATCCCAATTTCCTGCAGTTATAACACATTAGTTTTGCTTTATAATCATCTTTATCTTGAGAAGAAGAATTAGGTTTAGAAGTAGAAGCATTGTTGTATTTGTTCTTCATTTTTCTCTTGTAGAACTTCTTGAAATTGTTCATCAGCAATGCTACATCTCCAGCTCTGTACTCCTTTTTGTTGAGTAGTGTGGCTTCATCAGATGAGTCCACTTCTTTACTTCTCTGTGCTGGTCTTCTTGGGCTTTCAGCAGCAACCAGTGCAGCTGTGGGTCCTGAAGTTGAGGTTTCTTCAATTCCTATTCTAGGCAGTTTATACTCATACGCCTTGAGTACTGAGAACAACTCTGTAAGAGAGATTTTTCCCAAATCTCTTGATTCTTCCATTGTTGTCACCTTCATGTTGAATTTTGGAGGTAAAGCCTTCAGTACTCAGCTGGTATCCATCTGATCAATGGTCTCTCCAAACTTCATTTTGAAGTTGTCCAACTTTTCAAGAGCAACACTCAGCTGATGCTCTTTAATAGCATCATTGCCTTCGCTCATATCTCTGACTTTATCCCACATATCCTTTGCAGTTTTGCAATGCTTGACCTTGTCAAACCGATCATTATCCAGGGCTTTAATCATGATAAATCTTCCGACTTTATCCAGATTAAATAGCTTTATTTCTTTTGGAGTCATCTCATGAAGATCTTTCTCCACCATGGTATCAACTTCATTTATCTTTATCGTCTTGGTGAATCTGAATGGACCTTTTATGATACATGTGTACATGTTATCATTATAAGCAGCTAGGAAAATCTCCATTCTGATTTTCCAGTCTTCAAATGACATACCAGCAATGTGGGGAACATGGCTGATACAGTCCATTTTTCAAAAAGTTTTAATTTTTCAAAAAGATGCTCTTTTGAAAAGTTTTGAAAACATTTGAAAAACACTTGGATCAAGCTCGTTGATCAGGCAGCTGATTCTATTGAACCACCTGCTCTGATACCACTTGTTGGTCCCAAGTGGTCAGATAAGGTCTAGAGGGGGGGGGGGTGAACAGACCTCTGAAAATTTTTAGACTTAAAACTTTTCAGTCTTCTGTCAGCAGACTAAGCTGATGAAGAACAGTAAGCTTACTATGCTGATCGTGAACAAATCTTGAACAGCAGAGTGACCACTCTTCTTACAGTTACTTAGCTGTTTTTCAGCAAAACGGTTTTATCAAGAGTATACTTGCAGCGGATGTTTAAAAGTATTTTTCACAAGTAGACTAAGTCCTTTAAAAGATTTTATCCCCAGTTTAAAGCTCCTTTAAAATCTTTTAAAATAATTCAAAGTGTAAACTTATACTATTTTGAAATATGCAAGAAAACTTAAATGCTAATCAACACAAAGAATTTTTATAGTGGTTATATGGATAAAAATCCTTTAGTCCACTCTTCCAGATCACTTAGATTCTGGGTTATACTATAAACACACAGTTTACAATATGTCTCCACTTACACCTAAACAACAAATGAAAAGGTTGTAAGCTCGCAATAGGAAATCACTCAGAAAACCTATCCTCTGAAGTTAAATCACTCACAAAAGACGGATTTAAACTTCGCACAACACTCAGCTAAATACAAAATCACTCGGATTGTATTTTTCTATTTTCTTCAACTGGGTTTCTGTCAACAGATGACTTCCACCAGACGAGTGAGCTGTTCGAGCTTCTTGAGACTTAGAAATATTCTGCTTCAAAACGAAATCTCAGAAAATGTTGTTGTGTGTGTCTCTCTTCGAAATCAGCTCTATTTATACTTGGATTTGAAAATATGACCGTTGAAGGAAATCACAATTCAAATCCATAGCCTTTAGCCCGATTCAGAACGGCTCCCTGCTACAGTCCTTTCTCTGCTGTACTTTTCTGTAGCAGCATTAAATGCACTCTGCTGATCCGAGAGTTTTCTTCAATCATTTGCCATTACTACCCTTCTCTTTCAGCATTTATTACACCAGGTGCATTTATTACCGTTGAACTTATCTCATGATCTCTTCTACTCTGCTGATCGAAGCAACTCTGCTGATAGATACTCTGCTGATCAAATACTGAACTAATCTGATTTGAGTCAGCTGATGGTCTACCCTTCTTATTGCTGTTTCAGCATGAGATCAGTAGTCTTTTGGGCTTTGAACTTTGAACTCTTCTGATGTCTTCTATACTTGTTCAAAATTCTTCTAAGGGAACTAAGCTTTCCATACTTAGCTGATTTTGACGTTTTGGAAATCATCAAAACCTTCCCTTATCTTCTTATCTTCTTTGCACTTCATCTTTATCTTCATCCAACACTGACCGTTCCAATAGAAGAAATCTTGGTAGTACTTGAGAGGAACAATTGGATCCCGGCCGCGAAGAGAATCGCTCAACCAAGGCCAGGTGCACGAAACTATGATTTATACTGTAGATATCACCGGGCACATGGGCATCGCACTGAAGATTATTTTCACCTTAAAAGAGAAATTGAAAAACTAATCGAACAAGAAAAATTAGATGACTATTTAGAACGGAACAACCGCAAGTGGGGTAGAAGTCGGAGTCCTCGGAATAATAACCAAAGAGCAAGCTCCCGAAAAAGGTCCCCTAACGATGGTCCCCCACAAGAGTTGAACGATGGTCAAATTAACGGTACCATTCATACAATCTCAGGAGGACCAGCCGGCGGGGACAGTCGCAATGCTCGCCGCAGGACCACCAGTCCATACTTGGAAGCATCAGGTACCCAAAAGAAGTGTGGACGCTAGAAAGCAAACCACCAAAGGACCAGTTGATCAGTTTCAATGAGAGCGAGGTACCAAAGAACTTTGTTTGGGACGCGAAATAGGACAACCCTGATTTCCCGATGGTGGTATCACTGGAAATAGCAAACTACAACGTCAAGAGAATCCTGATCGACAATGGAAGCTCAGCGAACATCATCTCTAAAGAGGTCCTAGCTCAGATGAACTTGGAAGAAATAACATTCCATAAGGTAGCTACGCCTTTAGTAGGATTTGGAGGTTCCGAAATTGTCCCTTGTGGAACAATAAGTCTAAGTGTCTCACTCGGAAAGAAACCGCAGCATACGGTGAAGCTAATCAAATTCCTAGTAGTAGAAACTCCCTTCGCTTACAACGCGGTCCTGGGCCGACCCGCCCTCAACCTATTCCGAGCAGTTGTGTCAACTTACCATCAGAAAATAAAATTCCCGACTGACATAGGAATCGGAGAAATAGTAAACGATCATTGTATGGCATGGGACTGTTACAACACCTCCTTAACATTGAGGAATCGTTCCAGATCGTTTACCCCAACTAAAAGAAAGCTCGAGGACGAAGTTGGTAGAGTCGAAGTTGAAATCCCCAACACAGACCGAATAGATAAAAAGGGAAAGAAACCGGTCGATTTGACTTTGAATCCACCGGAGCACAAAGATGTACTGCTGGTACAAGGGGATCCCACAAAAACAACCAGAATTGGAGCTGAACTCAGTAAGGAAAAGGAAGTAATGTTAGTAAACTTCCTCGGAAGAAATATAGATATCTTCGCCTGGAGTGCGAACGACATCGAGGGGATTGATCCCAGAGTAATCACCCGTTTGATAAAAATCGACCCAATGGAAAAACCTGCTAGGCAAAGGAAGAGGGATCATGGGCCGATAAAAGACAAGATAATCAAGGCAGAAGTAGAAAGGCTACTCAAGGCTAAACAAATTCAAGAAATACACTTCTCGGAATGGCTATGTAATGTTGTATTAGTAGCAAAAGGGGATAAAAAGGATAATAAGTGGAGAATGTGCATTGACTTCACCAACCTTAACAAGCTATGTCCGCGCGATCCATATCCCCTTCCGAGGATCGACCTATTGGTCGACTCAACAGCTGGCTTCGCAAATTTCAGCATGATGGACGCCTTCCAAGGTTTCTATCAAATATAAATGGATGAACGAGACCAAGAAAAGACTGCTTTCGTAACAGAACAGGGTATATACTGCTTCATAGTCAGGCCATTTGGCCTAAAGAACGCTAGAGCCACTTACCAGAGATTAGTTAACCTAATGTTCAAGGAGCTGATCGGAGAAATAATGGAAGTGTACGAAGAAGAAATGCTGGTCAAAAGAATGAATGAAGCCGGCCACATAAAAAATCTCGATCGATACTGTCAAATATTGAGAAAATAATGGAAGTTGAATCTTAGTAATCATTCTTGTTGATTTCTTTTAATCTTGTTTGTTTTATTTTCTTTCTCGTATTATTCATTATAATAAAGGCCTTGGCCTGAGATTCATTCTCAACATTTTTATCGATGATTTATGGAATTAAAGACCAAATCAAGGATTCACACAAGTTAACGCCAAAAATCTTAAAAGAGTAGAGTAGAATCAATCCGCTCGATAAACGCTCCTCTATCTCCATAACGACGACGGCTAAAAAGGTTAAAACCAAAAAATATTGGTAAAAAGCCTAAGTCCTAAAGAGTTGAGTATAAATCGATCCGTTCGATAAACGCTCCTCTATCTCCATAACGACGACGACTAAAAAGGTTAAAACCAAAAAATATTGGTAAAAAGCCTAAGTCCTAAAGAGTTGAGTATAAATTGATCCGTTCGATAAACGCTCCTCGATCTCCATAACGACGACGACTGAAAGGTTAAAACCAAAAAATATTGGTAAAAAGCCTAAGTCCTAAAGAGTTGAGTATAAATCGATCCGCTCGATAAACGCTCCTCGATCTCCATAACGATGACGACTGAAAGGTTAAAACCAAAATATATTGGTAAAAAGCCTAAGTCCTAAAGAGTTGAGTATAAATCGATCTGCTCGATAAACGCTCCTCGATCTCCATAACGACGACGATTAAAAGGTTAAAACCAAAAAATATTGGTAAAAAGCCTAAGTCCTAAGGAGTAAAGTATAAATCGATCCGCTCGATAAATGCTCCTCGACCTCCATAACAACAAAACGAGTTGAGTATAAATCGATCCGCTCGATAAACGCTCCTCGATCTCGAAGACGATAATAAGTGAAAGGTTAAAAGCCAAAAATTTTGGTAGAAAATCTAAGTACTAAAAAACGAGTTGAGTAAAATTGATTCGCTCAATAAACACTCCTCGAGCTCCATAACAACGACGACTAAAACGAGTTGAGTATAAATCGATCCGCTCGATAAACGCGCCTCGACAACAAAAAGGTTAAAACCAAAAAACTTTGGTAAAAAACCTAAGTCTTAAAAACGAGTTGAGTATAAGTCGATCCGCTCGATAAACGCTCTTCGACAACAAAAAGGTTAAAACCAAAAAATTTTGGTAGAAAACCTAAGTACTAAAAAACGAGTTGAGTAAAATTGATTCGCTCAATAAACACTCCTCGACCTCCATGACAACAAAACGAGTTGAGTATAAATCGATCCGCTCGATAAACGCTCCTCAATCTCGAAGACGATAATAACTGAAAGGTTAAAAGCCAAAAATTTTGGTAGAAAACCTTAGTACTAAAAAACGAGTTGAGTAAAATTGACTCGCTCAATAAATACTCCTCGACCTCCATAACAACGACGACTAAAAAGAGTTTAGTATAAATCGATCCGCTCGATAAACGCTCCTCGACAACAAAAAGGTTAAAACCAAAAACTTTGGTAAGAAACCTAAGTCTTAAAAACGAGTTGAGTATAAGTCGATCCGCTCGATAAACGCTCCTCGACAACAAAAAGGTTAAAACCAAAAACTTTATATTGAACAGGTTGAGAGGATCAACAACAAGAAATATGAAAGTAATATATTGAAGTGTTATTTGAGTTCTGAGAACAGGTCTCGAATTACATACGAAGTTTTGATCAGAGTACAATGAACTTTATACAATCTACATATCATCACAACTGTTTAGATAAAATAATCCTATTCTATAGATCAGTGATCTTCACGACAATGTCCATGGAAACATCAATCTCCTCCCTAGTGCCTCGATGATAATGATTGACCACCTAAGAAGCATGCTGCTCGGGATGGTCGACTTCTTTAGTTCGATGGTCAGGCTCTGAAGATCAAATGTTCTTCCAGACGAAATGACCATTGTCGGCCTGAGGTGCAACAAACGGTCACCCGCCCAAAACGAGCTACTGCTTGTATGATGGGGTTGACTTTTACTCTAAAGCAGCATCTCTCAAGGACCGTCGTAAAAGTGAAAACTTACCAGCACATCCTGGCGGCCAATCACTCCGGAAGTAACATCGGAGAACAAGGATGCCTGGCAAGTATGAACCCTCCATATGCAAACAAAGAACCATGGACCCCAAGCCATTGAAGACCAATGCAGAGGTCACATGGGACCCGTCGGTACTAGGTAGGGCATCAATGGGACCTGTCAGTACAATGCAAATGATGTTTGAGTTATTATATGATATTGGTTCGCGATAATGAGACTTCTTGAAAATTATGGGATCACTGGGCAAAATGAAGCCCAAAGAAACTAATATCTCCATTGTGTACAGTAGGGATAGATATGGGAAGAAACTGAATGTCTATTTATAGGGAAATTTTTAAGTTAATCCTACGGTTGGATTGAAGCTTGATCAAGGGGCGGAAATGCGACTTTTTGACTTCCAGAATTTAATGCGAGTAAGTTGGAACTGCATTAGGATGGTCGATAAAGTTGCTCGATGAGAATGAAGCATCAAGGTCGAAACAACCAGAATGTGAAATCCTTATACGTTCCAGAGAATTCATTAAAAACAACTCGGAACTTACGAAGAGTGCTCGACCGACGAACATAGTCCTTAAGAAGAAGGAGATTTAGAACAAGAAATAATTATTTCTATCAAGAGTTCGAAATATGTAAGCAGAAAGACGAAATACGTGCTTGACGACGTCAAATCCAGCTTTCCCCTTGGAATCCAAGAAATCTGACGGAATAATAACAAAGACAGTTATCCTTACTAGAAAATAAGGACTTGTCACTGCCTCACATTCCAAAGAATTGCTTAAAGGGGTCTAAACAAGTTGGATCTAACTAATGAGTCTACATTTTCCAATTCCTCCCATACCAAAGAATTAACATATTGATACACTGGTTGCTTTATTTGAGGAACATGGAGCTCACAATCAGTGCAAAGATACATGGAGTTCGAGAGAATGGGCAGAACGAAATCCCTTCTAAGTGCTTAAAATTTTTAAAGAAACAGCAATGCTCAAGGGAGGTGATAATAACACCCTGATATAGAAGTTCATGAAAAATATTTTACAGACACCAATCGATCATCGACAAGGATGATAAAATGTACTTTACAATCCTCTGACAAGCCGATTACATGAACGGCCTACTGTTAACATTTTATAATGACTAAACTAACAACAGAAATAGCCCAAAGGACTATGCGTGTTCGATCAACGTACTTATACGTGAATAAAATTCGAGCTATTCACGACTGATCGACCAGAGTGAACTACCCTTTCGGACAAAGATGATCGCCCACGAAGTCATATATCAGATAAATCTATATCTACTATTTACTGAAGAAATTTGCATTTGATATTGCGCAAAATATAAAATCTAAGCGCATTAACATACTATATCATTTAAGGCAATTGACTAAGAAAATCGAAAATGTCATTGATATTTGTCCTTACAAAGCAAAATATTTAGCCAAACAACCACATACAGATTGTGGCCGTCATTAAAAAAAAAAAAAAAGGGGAAGAAGCAGGTCATCAAGGTAGATTGCCATCGCCGGAACGACTCGAAGAAGCACTCCTCCGAGGAGTTGCAGTCTCCAGAAAAGTCTTGAGCTCCTCTTGGCGCTTTTGATAACCGGCATCATAGCCTTGTTCATAAGCATGCCGACGAGTCTCCTCTAATCGGGCGTTTAGCTGATCTTTCTCCTTCTCAAGATGATTTAACCGAATTTCGTCGGGTTAAAGGTATCAGTAAAATTTGTAATATTGGGGATTCTCAATATATATGATTTATAGGGCTCTGTTACTTTATTCAGGATGGATCAATCTCAAGGAAGAGCAATATCGTAAGAACAACAAGTAAATATTGTAACCAACGTAAGAATAACACAAATATGAAGAGAAAGCTCTTTCTTTATTGAATAATAGTTGATTCTGCTGTTTATGCAAAATTCAATGGAGTATTTGCCCTGTGTTTAAGGGTTTACAGATGTTTTTCAGAGTTGTTTAATACAATGATTGACTAGGTATTTATATCATACTAAACCTAGTGTTACAAGGAAATATAATCCTAATAGGACTCGGCCCAAATATCCTTCTTGAGTCCGGATTGTAGTCTTCTCGTCGAGGCGAGCTGTATTCGGTCGGGTCGATAAGATGATCCCGAACTGTCTTGTTTGGTCGAACCGATCTTCTGTTCTTCAGTCGATCCGTACATTATAAGGGGTGCGAAGTAGCCCCCATCAGTACTCCCTCACTTCTTCGAGCGTATAGATAATAGAAGCTCGTAAAAGTAGATAATTCTTTACGACTGTTTATCTTCTATGTATGGAGCCTCGTTAAAAACCTTTCTTAAGAAAAAACCCTGTGGGAAAAAATCTTAAGTAAGGAAAAGAGTGCTAATCATAGATAGTCGTTTTCTCTTTCCAATTACGAATCGCCACGCGTCCTTTCGGGGAGGCTTTTGATCTTCTTCCGTTTTTGGCGGGAATGTGATTAGTTGCGACGAGTTCGTAGTATAAATAGGTGACCATTGAGTTCGTCATTTCTCCTTTATACTTCCTTATAGTTCGTAGTTATTTTCTTGCTTAGTCGTTCATCACATAAAGTTTTCCTTCTATCGATTCATATTCTCCGAGAATCTGAAAATATGGCTTCTTTAAGAAAATCTTCTTCTTCCTCTAGGGAGAATGTCGCTCCTATTAACGAGGAGGAGTTGTATTCTAATATTTTGGGCGAACAAACTGCAGTTCCTGAATTTGTCGTTCCTGTTGAAGACACTTTTAAGGTACAAATCCTTTCCGATACAGATGTCGCTGCCCGAGCCAAAAAGGGCAAAGGTACTGCTCCTCAAATTTCTGAACCAATTGAGGACCTACCTTGTGCTTATACGGCGGAAACTTTTCCGGAGGTTGTGAGTAATTATTCCAAGTATTTCCCGGAGGGTTCTGAGATAATTCTCCCTTCTCCTTCTGATAGGGTCACATTTCCACCGGAAGGATGTCGAGCTTTTTACACGGCCCATTTTAATTCGGTCTGCGTCTTCCATTGTCTCCCCTCTTTCTTGATATTCTAAAAATATTCAGTGTGTCCTTGACACAATTAGTTCCAAATTATGTGGCCTTCATGGTTTGCTTTTTTGTCTTGATGATTGCAAAAGGGTTCAAACCTTCTTTTCGTAACCTTACGCAACTTTTTCGGTTCAATATTTCCAGTTCTTCCAATCGCGGATATTTCTTTGCTAGTCAGAGGCCTAGTAGAGCAATCTTTGATCCCCCCGTTTCTAGCAATCCTTCTTGGAAATCTCATTTCTTCTTTGTTCGTCCTCCATCTCATCTTCGTTTGGCGGATGGTTCGACCATGCCCTTCTCGTGGGATCACGACTCTAACTGGGTTCACGGAGGTCGCCTGCCAACTGGCGAACTCATTCCTGATGATGCTCAGTTTATTGGTGAAATCCCAGCTATGCGTGCAAACAAATATCAGAGTGCTCTTCTGATTGGGGAAGATTTCCTTCGTAAAGCAGGATTGAGTGCTCACACTTTCCCAATCAGTTCATCATCTAAATCACTTGGTAAGCGTTTCATTTTAGCTTAGTGTTGTGATGATACGTTCTATATAGAGAAACTAACTTTCATCCTGTTTCTTTTTCAGCTCATATGGTAGAGAGTTCCCGACATTCTTCAAAGGGAAAAATGGTGTTGTCTAAATCCTCCAAATCTATAGAGAACATCCCGATCGAGCAGAGAGCGTCTCGGAAGAGAAAGCTGGAGTTGAGTCATGAGTCCGAGGAGAACGGAGAGGAGTCTCCAGATTCTTCGCAAGATTCCCCTATTCGTCAAGGGAGTGGATCTGGTTATCCCCCTCTTCAGCTTAGAACATCCTTGGGAATTCGTGGATGTCGTAGCTGGTCGATGCCTCATCCTAACGACAACCCGGTGGGGAGAAAAAGGAGCTATTATGGTCGTTCTGGCAATGATCTTTCTTTACTCGGCGACAATCATCCGAAACCTACCTTGGTTGAAATGATCGAAGATCATTTAGAGGGGAAGAGAGCCGCTGGTTATTCTGAGAAAGATTCTCTTGTCCATGATGAGAGCGAGAATGCGGTCAATAAGGCAACTCGTGTTCTTTTATCCGGGGTTTTTACTCGTGATCTGAACAAGCTTCTTCGAAAGGACCCTCTGGAAAAATTTCAGCGAGCTTCTCTTTATGCTGAAAAGGTAAATTCCTTTTAAGCTTACTTTATAGGATATTTTTCTTTTGAAGATATTTTTAGCTTGCTAACTTATTTCTTGTTTTACTCCTTTGCTTTTTCAGACTAAGACTTGTTTAGCCTCATACGCTTATGAAACTGCACTTTGGAAACAACAATGTGAGTTTCTGGATGAGAAATACAAAGCTTTACTTCATAAGTCCTCTGGTTCAGAGGTTGGTCCCTCAACGTCTTCTTCCGTTCCGATCGTAGAGACTCGTGCTACGGGGACTGAAGACCAGGAGATCATAAATAGGGTTATGGAGACTTCCCGTGCTCAAGAGCAAGCCAACCAGATGGCTAAAAAGTTAGAAGAGTTCCAATTTCAGAGTACTGCTCGGATTAGCGAGTTGGAATCTCAAGTGTCAAGTCTTCAAGCCTCTTTACAGGAGTTTGAGGAGGATATTCCTCTTAGCGGACTTAGGGATCGATATGGTAGGAACCCTGATGAAAGAGTGATTCGCGAATTCCTTAACTCTCCTGTCCATACGGCGTTGGTGTATCAGATGGTCGGTCCTCTTCTGGAGAGTACTTTTAAGAAGGCGGTTCATCAGTTGGTCGCCTTTGAAATGATCGAGGACCGTCGAAAGGAATATTTTAAGGCGGCACATATTCGGTTGAACCGTTATGGCGAAGTTTATTCTCCTTCAGAGCTTCCAGATGTCGTATATCAAAGTTTTCCTTTGGCTCACCTTGTCAAAGAGTTCGGAAAACCATTGCCGATTCCTCCTTCTGATTTTAACGATGAGCTCGATGATACTTTTATCGATCCAGAGGAAGAGGAAGAGGTTTTTGAGCCAACAAAAGGAGAAGACGTCGTTAACGAACAGACGATTCCGGAGGGCGATCAGGCCGTGTGATTCATTGATTCATGAAGATACCCTTGTAACCATTTATTATAGGTTTAAATGTAATTTTACACTTTTAACCCTTTGTACGCTAAACGTTTCATATTCTGACAGTCACGTCCTTTCATCTTCGCCGTAATAATTTAGACAAGTTATTTACTTCGCCGTAATCATTATGCGTGTGTCTTTTCAAATTCTAGTGTTTATTCCAAGGTCAGTTTTTCTTTTTCGCGCCCTTTCCTTGGGTCTGTCGCGTCTTTTCGTATAGTATAAATATAAAAGGTGAAAATTTGTCTCGCTATTTACTGCTTTGCTTATCTCTTCAACAGAACAATCTTCCTTTATTAGGTCGATAAGCTTTCTCGATATTTTAATTTTACCTCTTGAATTCCGATCATGTCTAATCTTTTCGGTAATACATCAAAGCGTCCTTCTCGTGAGAACGCTAGAAATCCCAGATTGAAGAAGTCTCGAACAGAAGGACCCTCGATGGAACCTCCTCTTTCATCTTCTGTTAGTAGGTCGGTGAGCGATAGCCTTGTCGTCCCCTCCGAAACTTTTTCTGTAGTTAGCTCATCGTTTTCAGAACCAATCTTTTCTTCTTCCACTCAAGTTGGAAGTATGCCTTCCCCTGGTCGGGTGGCTTTCAGCGATATGTCCAATGAGGAGCCTACTTATAATATACTCGTTACTTCAGGTGCTTCTTCCTTTGAGGGTGCTTTTCACGGAGAGGTTCCTAATAGCTCTGTTTCTTCCTCTCTTTCTGCCGCCCGGCTTGTCAGCGGACCCTTAAGGGGAGACGATGCAGGGGCAGTTGGCGGAGATCCTTTTATGACACAACATGTGTCCCATGATTTTTCTGATTTTTTATTCCATGATACAACTATTGTTAATGCCTCATTTGAATCTGGCGGACCTTCTGGAGGTCGAACCGAGTCAAGGCCCGATCGCCGGACCGTTATATCTGCTTCGGGTAAGGAAACCTCAGTTAGCCCCGACGAGAGGGGTTCCCCCCGTCTTTTAGATGATCGTTGTATTCTTGAGCAGGTTAAGGATATCTTACGGGCAGCGACTCCCCGCCCTGACAACGTCCCTCTTCTTAGTGAGCTATCGGGTTCTATTGAGCCCGATGCTTTGTCTTGGGATCTGGGTTTGAGCACTATTCTGCCTGGAGAGTTGAAGAAGCTTGAGGGTACTTCCAACGTACACCTTGTTCAGTCGCTAGTGAAGATATGCGAACAGGTGGACAAATCTTTCATTGTTTTATTTGTTTTTATTTTGACTGCCTTGTTACATAAGGACTGTTTTCTTTTTCCAGGCTAAGTACTTTGCACTCCAGCTGGGTGTGCAAAACGATGATCTGTGGATAAGTAGAGGTGCTTATCAACGTCGTTTGGAGTCGGAGTCGACGAAGGTTGCAGGGCAGTCTCTCCAGCTGCAGCTTGCCAATGATGATTTGAAAAAATTGCAGGAGGAAAAGTATGTCTGGGAGAAAGAGAAAAGTGACTTGGTTCAGGCTGCTGCCCTAGCAGAGGAGTCTCGACGGCGGTCCTATGAGGAAGGATATGACGCCGGTTATCTAAAGCGTCAAGAGGAGTTGATGGCGTTTGCTGGCAATTTGACTCCTCGGAGGACTGTTTCTGCTAGTCGACCTGCTGGCAACTCTTCCCAGTGATCTTTGTTCGACCTGGCAGGCCTTGGACTGTCTCTTTTTTTTTTTTTTTGTGCCCAACTTTTGTGTAGTTGTTTGGGCTGAAATTTTTGTATTGGGAGAACGACTAAATTGGAAATTATGATCTTTTGTAGGCAGATTCTTGCCTTGATCAATTTTTATTCTGTAGATATACTTTGTTTTCACATTTCACTGTTATGCATAAATATAACATCATGGAATAATCAGCATAGATTAGCTTACTTATCTGATATTGATCTCTGCGGAGAAAATTCAGGATAGAGAAAAGGTAGCTTGATCTTGCTTGGTCACTATTTAAGTAACTGAATGATATAATGTTTGCTCTGCATATCAATTTTTTGTTGAGTTATATCCAAAATCGCGTAGTACATAAAAAATGTAGATAGTAGGTTCTTTCGTATCGATAATCGATTGAATAGCTGTTAAGGAACGCTCAGCATCTTGGTCGATGTTCAATCCATGCCTTGTGAATTTGTCTTTTTGTGATGTATATCTTATATAAGTAGGCTATTATCCCTCCTGTTGAGCTCTGTTTTTCTTTTCATGATACTAAGAGAAGATACCCCTTTCAGTATCTTCCTAAACTATATGTTTCTCTGCACTAATTGTGAATTGTATGTTCCTCAATTAGTGTGTCATTATATCATTTCTTTGATATGGGAGGAATTGGAAAATATAGAACTCTTGATCAGATATGACCTGCTCAGACCTCCTTCAGCAATTCTTTGGAAAATTAGGCAGTGACGACCTTGCAGTCTAGCATGGTGGTGTTAATCGTCTTAGTAACGACGTCAGATTTCATATGACGTATAAGGCAGTGACGACCCACGTATGGTGGAGGGTTCGGTCTTTTACTTCTAGGCGAGCAAGTATCCTTTTTACAATGGTTTTAAACTTGTATGCCTTCGTTGTGGTTCCTAGGTTTTCAGGCGATCGACTATGATATATGAGTGTGCAGACCTTTCTGGTCCGGAGCTCCTTTAGGTCTGCTTGGATTATTTCGCTGATCGCTTCGATCTACGGCTTCTTTTGTTATCGACTTGTTGAGTCGATTAGATAGTGCCGTTCCAACTTACTTGCATTAATTATAGGAAGTCAGACGGTCGCATTTCCGTCCCTTGATCAAATACTTTTTCAGCCGTTGGATTGGTTAGGTCTATCCCTATAAATAGGGAAGTGAGTTGCATACTTCATTAGCAATTTCTCAAAAAGGATGGAGATCTCAGTCCCCTTGGATTTTATTTTACCTTCAGATCCCATAATATTCAAAAAGTCACATTATCGTGATTCACATCATTATAGCTTAATGTTCTTCTACCTTGTACTGACGGGTCCCATGGATGCCCTACCTTGTACTAACGGGTCCCATGAGGCCTCAATCTTTGTTTTCACAGATTTGAGGTCCGTGATTTCTGTTTGCACATGGAGGGTTCATATTTGTCAGGCATCCTCGTTCTTGGATGTTACCTCAGGGGTGGTCGTCCACTGTGGTGCGCTGGTAAATTTTTTCTTCTGCGACGGTCCTGAAGAGATGCTGCTCTAGGATAAAATATTAATTCCTAAAGTAGAAGCAGTATCTTGTTGTGGGTGAATGAGTATTGCCGGTCATCTGGCTGGTAATGATCATTTCCTCTGGAAGAACATTTGATCTTCAGAGCCTGGCCATCGAACTAAAGAAGTCGATCGTCCTGAGCAGCATGCTTCTTAGGTGATCTATCATAATCGTCGAGGTACTAGGGGAGATTGATGTTTCCGTGGACATTGTCGTGAAGATTGCCGATCTATAGGATCATTTCATCTAAACCGTTGTAACGGTGTTTAAGTAGTATGTAGACCTTTGTAATGTAGGACTTTTGTATGTAACTGATATGATGAATAAAATATTACTTTTATCCCTTGCATTCTCCTTGTTTGTTGATTTTGTCATAATTTTATTCACGAGGAGCATTTTCCGAGCAGACGGATTCATACTCAATTCATCTACAAGACTTAGGTGTATCAGCAGATCTTTTAGATCGTTAGGAACAGATCGAGGAGTGATTATTGAGCGGATCAATGTACACTCAACTCTTTTTGGTCTAGACTTTATGTTTTTATACACAAACCTTTCAGATCGTTGAAAACCGATCGAGGAGTGTTTATTGAGCGGATCAATGTATACTCAACTTTTTATTTATTTGGACTTAGGTTTTTAGTACCAGAAGCCTTTTAATCGTTTAAAGATAATCGAGGAGTGTTTATTGAGCGGATCAATGTATACTCAACTCTTATTTATTTGGACTTAGGTTTTTAGTACCAGAAGTCTTTTAATCGTTTAAAAATAATCGAGGAGTTTTTATTGAGCGGATCAATGTATACTCAACTCTTATTTATTTGGACTTAGGTTTTTAGTACCAGAAGTCTTTTAATCGTTTAAAAATAATCGAGGAGTGTTTATTGAGCGGATCAATGTATACTCGACTCGTTTTTACTTAGACTTAGGTTTTCAATACCAAAAGTCTTTTAATCGTTGTAAATATATCGAGGAGTGTTTATTGAGCGGATCAATGTATACTCGACTCGTTTTTACTTAGACTTAGGTTTTCAATACCAAAAGTCTTTTAATCGTTGTAAATATATCGAGGAGTGTTTATTGAGCGGATCAATGTATACTCGACTCGTTTTTACTTAGACTTAGGTTTTCAATACCAAAAGTCTTTTAATCGTTGTATATATATCGAGGAGTGTTTATTGAGCGGATCAATGTATACTCGACTCGTTTTTACTTAGACTTAGGTTTTCAGTACCAAAAGTCTTTTAATCGTTGTATATATATCGAGGAGTGTTTATTGAGCGGATCAATGTATACTCGACTCGTTTTTACTTAGACTTAGGTTTTCAATACCAAAAGTCTTTTAATCGTTGTATATATATCGAGGAGTGTTTATTGAGCGGATCAATGTATACTCGACTCGTTTTTACTTAGACTTAGGTTTTTAATACCAAAAAGTCTTCCAATCGTTGTAAAGTTGACCGAGGAGTTTTTATTGAGCGGATCAATGTATACTCGACTCGTTTGTACGGTTGGATCGAGGAGTGTTTATTGAGCGGATCAATGTATACCTGACTCCTTTTGTTCCGATCTTAACCAATATGATAGTAGAATTCCAAGGAGTGTTTACCGAAACAATCGATTTATACTCACTTTTGACTTAACATTTAAAATTGCTAAAAACTTTTATTAATTGAACTGTAGGCTAAGGCCTTTATTACAAAGATTTAAAACTTAATAAAATAAAATAAAGCAGCATAACCTGCCAAAATTTATTTACCATAGTATTTCCTAAGGTTGACTGCGTTCCAGGTTCTTGGTAAGGCTGTTCCATCCAAGTATGCTATTTTGTATGAACCTTTCTTTCCTACGCCAATGACAACGTAAGGTCCATCCCAATTTTGTTGCAACTTTCCCACATGCTTGGATACTTCTACCTTTTTTAAGACCAAGTCTCCTTCTTTGAAGGTTCGGATGCGTACCTTTTGATTGTATGCCTTTTCCATATTTGCTTTAGTGGCTTGCAAGCGTACGGCGGCTTTTTCTCTTAAAGCTTCTGTTAAATCGATGTCATTTTCTCTTGTCTTTTCATTTTCCTGGTCATCGTACATTTCAATTCTTGGTGTTGGAATTAGAGTTTCAACAGGAATAACAGCTTCCGAACCATATACCAAGCTAAATGGGGTTTCCCCGGTTGAGCTCCTAACAGTCGTTCGATTAGCCCAAAGTACTCCTGGGAGTTCATCGAGCCATTTTCCTTTGGCTGCTCCTGATCTTTTTTCCAAGGATTTTATTATTTCTCGATTTGCTACTTCAGTTTGTCCGTTCGCTCTAGGATGCCCGACCGAAGTGAAATTCTGTTGAATCCCAAGTTTCAAACACCATTCTATTACATGTTTCCCCGCGAATTGGGTTCCATTATCAGAAATTAGGATCCTTGGGATGCCAAATCTACCAACTATGAATTTCCATAGGAAGTTGATCACTTGGAATTGAGTTATTCGTGCAAGGGCGATGGAATTGAGTTATTCGTGCAAGGGCGATGCATTCAATCCATTTGCTGAAGTATTCTACAGCGACCAGGACGTAAGCTTTCTTGGATCTAGCCGCTGGGAACGGTCCCACGATGTCCATTCCCCATTGATCAAAAGGTCAACATACCGGTATTGGGTGCATGTTTTCCGCTGGTCGATGACATATATTAGCATGGACTTGGCAGTGATGACATTCTTGGACATACTGAGCGGCATCCTTATTGATGGTAGGCCAATAATAACCTGTTCGGAGGCATTTTAAAGCCAATGCCCTTGCTCCGCTGTGATTCCCTGCGTCTCCTTCACGTACCTCTCGTAGAATATCAATGGTTTGTGATTCAGAGACGCATTTCAGAAGAATTCCTGATACTGATCTCCGGTAGAGTTTTTCCTCCACCAATGTATACTTTGGAGCCCGATATTTTATTTTCCGAGCTTCATTCTAGTCAAGCGGCAATTTTCCTTCTCGAAGATAATCTATCATTGGAGTCATCCAGTTTTCTTCAGCCTCTTCGATTTCCATTATATCGACTGTCGGTGTTTCATCGATATCGATCGCCGGTGTATTAGAGATTAACCAGTTGATCACCCTTTCGATTTTTCCGTCATGGGCTCCCGTGAACCTAGATAGTTGATCGGCCTATTTATTTTCCGAACGTGGAATGTTCTGTATAGCGAAGCTCTCGAATTTCTGAGCTAGTGTTTTCACTTTGGCGAGGTATTTAACCATATTAAATTCCTTAGCCTCGTATAGGCCTTCTTTTTGTCTTTGCACTAACTC
This sequence comes from Penstemon barbatus, assembly GCA_003313485.2. Classification (NCBI taxonomy): domain Eukaryota; kingdom Viridiplantae; phylum Streptophyta; class Magnoliopsida; order Lamiales; family Plantaginaceae; genus Penstemon; species Penstemon barbatus. Next base: position 69,070,635 of record CM064883.1, on the reverse strand, counting down.
TGAATCGGTTAATACTTTAAGGCTTTTAATGTTGGCCTTGATTGCCATTTCCATTCCTGCGATTAATGCTTCATATTCTGCTTCATTGTTTGTTACGACGAAATCCAATGTTATCGCGTAATTTAAATCTTCTTTATTCGGCTCGGTGAAGTTTATTCCGGCGCCTCCTCCTTCTCGGCATGAAGCACCGTCAACATGCATTAACCAAGTTCGATCTTCTATGATCAAGATATCGTCGTTGAGGCTGTTCAATAGTTCGGTTACCTGTGTCGGAGTTTCCAGTAGAAAATCAGCTAAGACTTGGGCCTTAATCGCAATTCTCGGTTTGTAGTCGATTTCGAATTGACCGAGTTCGATCGCCCATTTGATTAGTCTTCCGGAGGCTTCTGGCTTTGCTAAGACTTGTCTCAGTGGTTGATTTTTAAAACCACGATTTTGTAGGTTAAAAAGTAATGTCGAAGTTTTCGTGCAGCCACTACTAAGGCCAGAGCGAATTTCTCAATTTCCAAATAATTCTTCTCCGCCCCTTGCAGTAATTTGCTTAAATAATAGACAGGCTTATGTTCCGAACCTTCTATCTTGATCAGTACTGAACTAACGGCCGCGTCGGAGATCGAGATGTAGATATACAATGGTTCCCCTTCCGTCGGTTTGGCCAACAACGGGGATGTTGTCAGATATTCTTTGAGTTGGTCGAAGGCCCGATCGCATTCTTCGGTCCAAACAAAGTTTTTTGCTTTTCGAAGCGTTTGGAAGAAGGGCAAACTTCTGTCTGCTGATTTTGATATGAATCTGTTCAACGCTACGATTTTCCCTACCAAGCTTTGTACTTGGGAGATGGTTTTGGGAGGCTTCATTTCAGTTATGGCTCGAATTTTTTCTGGGTTGTCCTCAATTCCTCGTTGATGTACCAAATAGCCCAAGAATTTTCGTGACTTAACACCGAAGGTGCATTACGCGGGATTCAACTTCATGCGGTATTTTCTCAATATTCGGAAACATCGATCAAGATGTTTTACGTGATCCGCTTCGTTCATGCTTTTGACTAACATGTCGTCTACGTAAACTTCCATTATTTCTTCGATTAACTCTTTGAACATTAGGTTTACTAACCTTTGGTAAGTAGCCCCGGCATTCCTTAAGCCGAATGGCATTACTATAAAGCAATATACTCCATGTTCGGTTATGAACGCAGTTTTCTCTTGGTCCCGCTCATCCATATATATTTGATAAAACCCTTGAAAGGCGTCCATCATGCTGAAGATCGCAAAGCCAGCGGTTGAGTCAACTAATAAGTCAATCCTTGGGAGGGGATATGGATCACGCGGGCATAATTTGTTAAGGTCGGTGAAATCGTTACACATTCTCCACTTATTATCCTTTTTATCCCCTTTTGCTACTAGAACGACATTACATAACCATTCTGAGAAGTGTATTTCTCGAATTTGTTTTTCTTTGAGTAGCCTTTCTACTTCTGCTTTGATGATTTTATCTTTTACTGGCCCGTGATTTCTCTTCTTTTGTCTAGCGGGTTTTGCCATGGGATCAATTTTTAGCGAAGATCAATTCCTTAAATGTCATTCGCGCTCCAGGCGAAGACGTCAACGTTATCTCTGAGAAAGTCAATCAACATTACTTCCCCTTCTTTGCTCAATTCAGTACCTATTCTTGTTGTTTTGGACGAGTCCCCTTGTACTAGAATTACATCCTTATGTTCAGGTGGCTGCAAAGCTAAATATAGCGGTTCTTTTCCCTTTTTATCTATCCGATCAGTATTAGGGATTTCAACCTCGTTTCTAACGAGATCGTCTTCGAGCTTTCTTTTGCTCGGGGTAATTGATTTGGGGTGATCTTTCAAAGTTAATGAGGTGCTGTAGCAATCCCATGACATACAATGATCATTCATTATTTCCCCGATACCTCTATTGGTCGAAAACTTTATCTTCTGATGATAAGTAGAGACAACGGCTCGGAATATGTTGAGGGCTGGTCGTCCTAATATTGCGTTATAAGCGAAGGGTGTTTCTACCACTAGAAATTTTACTAGCTTGACTGTCCGGTGCAGTTTTCTTCCGAGTGATACACTTAAGGTTATTGTTCCGCTGGGGACAATTTCGGATCCTCCAAATCCTACTAATGGCGTAGCTACTTTCTGTAGGTTTATCTGTCCCAAGTTCATCTGGGCTAAAACCTCCCTGGAGATGATATTCGCCGAGCTCCCATTATCGATTAGGATCCTTTTGACATTATAATTTTCTATTTCTAGCGACACCACCATTGGGAAATCGGGGTTATCCTCTTTTGTGTCCCAAACAACGTTTTTAGGCACTTCGCCTTCGTTAAAGTTGATCAGCTGGTCGTTTGATGGCTTGTTTTCTAGAATCCATATTTCTTTTGGGTATTTTAAGCTTCCAATTATGGATCTAGCTGTCCTTCGTCGGGGGTTACGACTATCCCCGCCTGCGGGTCCTCCGGATATTGTATGGATAGTTCCATTGATCTGGTCATGGTTCAACTCCTGCGTAGGACCATGCTCGGGTGACCTTCGACGAGAACTCCTTCTTTGATTATTATTCCGAGGGCTTCTACTTCTTTCCCTCTTGCGGTTATCTCGCTCTAGATAGTCGTCTAGTTTCCCCTGTTCGATTAGTTTTTCAACTTCTTTTTTAAGGTGAAAACAATTTTCCGTTCGATGTCCGTGTGCCCGATGGTATTTGCAGTATAACTCATAGTTTCGAGATCCTGGTCTGGGTTGAGCGATTTTCCTCGCTTCAGGGATCCAATTATTCCTTTCTAGTACTTCCAATATTTCTTCCATCGGAGCATTTAACCTTGGGTGTTCTACATGATTAACCCTACCTCTGATCGGTGGTTCGGGGTTTCTTGGTCTTTGGTAGAAATTAGGTTGTCTTTCTTGGTCGGCTTTGTAGTATTCCAATCGCTGGAAAACGTTGCCTTTTCTAAAAGATCGCTCATAATCCATGGGTCTTTGGGCAGGAATCCTATCATGCCGTTTGGAGCCTGAAGTTGTGGCTTTGTTTTTGTTTTTGTCTTTAAAGGAATTCATCTCTTCTTGGGTCATATATTTAGACGCCAAGCTCATGATATCGGCAAACGTTCTTGGTTGTTTTCGACTGAGGGCATTTCCGAACTGCCTATTCTTCGTGAGGTCGAAGAGAATAGAAATTATGTAATCGATATTTGGGGAATCGATTTTAAGTAATTCTACGTTAAATCTCGCCAACCAGTTTCTTAAGGATTCTCCCTCTTGTTGGTGTATAGTTCCTAAATAGCTCATCGGAAGTTTTTGCCTCTTCTGACTGGCAAACTGCTGTGTCAATTTGTTGCACAATTCCCGAAAACTGAATATGGAGTTGACCGGTTGCTTGGCGAACCAGTCCAAAGCGAGTCCTTCAAATGTGGTCACCATTAATTTGGCGGTGAATTCCGCCGAGTGAGCATATAAGTTCATTATATTCGTGAAACTAAAAATATAGTCATCCGGATCAGTGGTTCCGTCGTATCGGGGTAGTCTACCCGGGACCTGTCCGATTGACTGTGCCTCCTTTATTTCTCTGCAGAAGGGAGAACAGGCCGCAAGGCTCTCCTGGAGTTCCGTGGTTCGGGCCCACGGGTTTTGAACATATCGTAGGCGTTGTTCGAGTCGTTCCTGCACCATTCTTTGATTTCTCTCTCCGAGAATCGCATTGTTCGTGGTCGATCTGGGATTGCATCATCTATGTCATCCTCGATAGGGATTATTGTACGTTCCTTGGACCCACTGCGCCCCGGCTGTGGTTTTCTTTGTCCTGGTTTCCTTCGGGGAAGGTTATCGGAGGGTTTTGAATTGCCCTGCGGCGGACTGTGTAGCGAGCGTCGCTCGCTTGCCGGGCTGTCAGCTTGTTGAGAGATTTGATCATTTTTCCTTGGCGCTCTTTCAGCGGGATTTGCCATGGCAGTCCTAACGTTTCGAGGAATTTGATCAAGTACAAGTAATTTTTCTAGAGAGAGTGATTTAACGAGCATCGCGATCTGTCGCAATTTCTCCTGAGCGCTCGGGAGAGGAACGGGGATCGCAGGGACTTCCGGTTCTTCCGGTATTGTACCGGGAATATCTCCTTGGGGTTCCTGCTGATGGGGGTGGGTATCCTACAAATTCTCGTTGGTGTTGTGGGCGTTATTATCATTGTTGTCCTGTAGATCTTCAGATGTGTTATGACCGGTGGTCGTGTTACTTCTTGCTCCAATACGAGCGCTTTTCCTTGGGCGAGCCATATGTCGATCGAATAATTAACCTAGCCCCACGGTGGGCGCCAACTGATTTAGCCGAATTTCGTCGGGTTAAAGGTATCAGTAAAATTTGTAATATTGGGGATTCTCAATATATATGATTTATAGGGCTCTGTTACTTTATTCAGGATGGATCAATCTCAAGGAAGAGCAATATCGTAAGAACAACAAGTAAATATTGTAACCAACGTAAGAATAACACAAATATGAAGAGAAAGCTCTTTCTTTATTGAATAATAGTTGATTCTGCCGTTTATGCAGAATTCAATGGAGTATTTGCCCTGTGTTTAAGGGTTTACAGATGTTTTTCAGAGTTGTTTAATACAATGATTGACTAGGTATTTATATCATACTAAACCTAGTGTTACAAGGAAATATAATCCTAATAGGACTCGGCCCAAATATCCTTCTTGAGTCCGGATTGTAGTCTTCTCGTCGAGGCGAGCTGTATTCGGTCGAGTCGATAAGATGATCCCGAACTGTCTTGTTTGGTCGAACCGATCTTCTGTTCTTCAGTCGATCCGTACATTATAAGGGGTGCGAAGTAGCCCCCATCACAAGAACTGACTTCTCTTCTTGTAATTTCAGAAGACCATCACCAAGTAACCTGAGTTGGAGAGTTTGCCCTTCAACCTTCGCCCTCTCCGAGTCCAAGCGAAGCTTTAGGCTCTCCTTACCGAGCCACAAATCATCACTATGAACACCCAGCTGCAGCGCAAAGTATTTCCCCTTAAAAGAGAGGGGTCTTAAGTAACGAAGCAACACAAAAAAATACAAGACTAAGTTCAGAAAGAAAAATACCTGCTCAAATAGTTTGACAAGAGACTGAACAAGGCGAACGTTTGAAGTACTCTCCTTAACTCACCTGGCAAGATGGTACTCAGGTTCAAAAGAATTGGGCAATTCACTATTAAGGGGAATATTATCATGCCGAGGAATTACTGACTCCGTTATATCCCTAACTTGTTCAAGGATACAACGATCATCCAACACACGCGGGGATTCCCTCTCGTTGGGACTTACTGAAGTATCTTTCCCCGAAGAAGAAATAATGGTCCGACGACCAGACCTCAATCCCGGCCGACCTCCAGAGGAACCACCAGCTTCAAAGGAAGTTGCCATAACAGTAGTATCATTAAATAAGATGTTGGTCCCAAGTGGTCAGATGAGGTCTAGAGGGGGGGGTGAATAAACCTCTGAAAATTTTTAGACTTAAGAACTTTTCAGTCGTCTGTCAGCAGACTAAGCTTATAAAGAACAGTAAGCTGACTAAGCTGATCGTGAACGAATCTTGAACAGCAGAGTGACAAACTCTTCTTATACTTACTTAGCTGATTTCAGCAAAATCAGTTTTATCAAGAGTATACTTGCAGCGGATAATTTGAAAGTGTTTTTCACAAGTAGACTAAGTCTTTTAAAGATTTTATCCCCAGTTTAAAATTCCTTCAAAATCTTTAAAATTGATTCAAAATGTTAATTTATGCAATTTTGAAATATGCAAGAAAACTTAATGCAAAAATAACACAAAGAATTTTTATAGTGGTTATATGGATAAAAATCCTTTAGTCCACTCTTCCAGATCACTTAGATTCTGGGTTATACTATAAACACTAAGTTTACAATATTTCTCCACTTACACCAAAACAACATATGAGAAGGCTGTAAGCTCACAATAGGAAATCACTAAGAAGACCTATCCTCTGAAGTTAGATCACTCACAAAGATGGATCTACACTCCGCACAACACTCAACTAATACAAATTCACTCAGAAAATGTTTCTTTTTGCTTCAACTTGGTTTCTGTCAACAAATGACTCCACCAGATGAGTGAGCTTCTTGAGACTTAGAGAAAATTCTGCTTCGGAAATGAAATCTCAGAAAATGTTGTTCTGTGTCTCGCTCGTTGAAAGCAGCTCTATTTATACTTGGATTTGAAAATATGACCGTTGAAGAGAATCATAATTCAAATCCATAGCCTTAGTCCAATTTTCACAACGGCTCCCTGCTATAGTCCTTTTTCTGCTGTACTTTCCAGTAGCTTCATTAAATGCACCCTGCTGATCCGAGAATAAACTTCAATCATTTGCCATTACTACCCTTCTCTTACAGCATTTATTACCGTTGGACTAACTTCTTGATCTCTTCTACTCTGCTGATCAAGGCAACCCTTCTAATAGATACTCTGCTGATCAAACTCTGAACTAATCTGATTTGAGTCAGCTGATGGTCTACCCTTCTGATTGCTATTTCAGCATAAGATCAGTAGTCTTCTGGGCTTAGAATTTTGTACCCTTCTGATGTCTTCTTTACTTGGTCAAAATTCTTTTAAGGGACCTAAGCTTTCCATACTTACCTGATTTTGACGTTTTGGAAATCATCAAAACTTTCCCTTATCTTCTTATCTTCATTGCACTTCATCTTCATCTTCATCCAACATAAGAAGTCAGGAAGATCCTGAGTAACAGACTGGGTTAAGGATAGACCACCCCCTTGGCTTTCGTCAATGACTAATTCAGTAATGGTAGAGGAAGGAATAGGATTGTCAGGAGCATACTCGTGCAAGACATGCTCGGAAGAAAGAACACTTGAAGAGACAGGTATATTAAGGGATTGACCTATATTAGACATATCTCCAATATCAACCCGACCTAGGGAGGGTCTCCTTTGAATATCAGAAGGAAATTGGGGATTTTGTTGAACAAAAACCAAACTAACGACAGGCAAAGGTTCAGAAGGGATAACGGGAGTCTGGGTCTCCGACCTACTGGATGATTGGGAGCGAGTAGGATCTATCGAAGGCCCCTCGGTACGGGACTTTTTGGGTCTCGGATTTCTACTACTATCACGTGAAAAACGCTTCGAAGTATTACTGAAAAGGTTACTCATATTCGGAAATTGAAAAACAATTTTAAACTATCGAGAAAGCTTATCGACCTCTTGTGAGAGAATATTCTATTGGAAGTGAGTAAAAGCGGTAAATAGCGAATAAACTTGTTACCCTATGTATTTATACTAAGTGAAATGACGCGACAGACCCCAAGAACGGGCGCGAAACAGAGAAACTGACCTATCAACGGCCGCAAGAATTCGAAAAGACATGAACATAATGATTACGCTAGAGTTAATGACTTGTCTGAATTGTTATTACCAAAGAAAAAGCAGAAAAGACATAGCATCAGAATAGAAATCGTCTCATTTACAAAGGGATAAAAAAGTAATATTACAAATCATACAATGATGATTATTGTCAGAACTATTTCTCAAGCTTGTTGGTCGCTCCTTGACGCAACCTGATCGTCAACTGGTACTCCCAGATCGTCAGCGACTTCTCCTTCATCGGCTCCATCATCCGCAGCCTCTGGATTCTCCTCCTCGTCCTCTTGATCAACAAAATAGCTATCGATCTCCGGATTAATGTCTGAAGGGGGAATCGGCAATGGCTTTCCAAACTCTCCAACAAGATGAGCCAATGGGAAATGTTGATAATTGACGCTTGGCAGATCACTAGAAGTGTATTCCTCACCATAACGATTCAGGCGGACATGTGTCGCCTTGAAGTACTCCCTTCGGCGATCTTCAACCAATCCCAGCGCGACCATCTGATGAATCGCTTTTCTGAAAGTACTTTCAAGAAGGGGACTGACCATCTGATTCACCAAAGCGGTATGAACAGGAGAACCAAGGAACTCACGAATCACCCTCTCATCGGGATTTCCACCACGACGATCAATAAGACCGCTAAGAGGAGAGTCCTTATCATACTCCTCCAAGGAGGCTTGAAGGTCTGCGACCTGGGATTCCAGCTCACTGATTCGAGTAGTACTTTGGAGTTGATAATCCTCCAGCTCCTTAGCCAGACGATCAACATGCCCTAGGGCGCGAGAAGTCTCCAAAACTTTATTTATGATTTCCTGGTCACCTTTCTCCGCAACCTGAGAATCCGAGATGGGACGGGGAAGGGACGAGGACGTAGAAGGACCGGCCTCTGAACCACTCGCCTTATGAAGCAATGCTTTATTTTTCTCATCTAAAAACTCTCATTGTTGTCTCCAAAGAGCAGCTTCGTAGGCATACGACATCAGGCAAATATTTGTCTAAGGAGCGAAAAAGGACGAATCAATGAGTTGTAAGCCCACTAGAAAAAGAAACATATTTAACAAGTGAATACCTTCTCGGCATAAAGAGAAGCTTTTTGTAATTTTTCCAAAGGATCTTTCCGAAGTAGCTTATTTACGTCACGAGTAAAAACGCCAGAAAGAAGAATACGGGTTGCCTTGTCAACGGCATTCTCATTCTCGTCATGAATTAAAGAGTCGTTCTCTAGGTAACCAACTACTCTCTTCCCCTGTAGGTGATCCTCGATCATCTCAACGACAGTAGGCTTCGGATGCTCTTCACCAAGCAGAGAAAGATCCTCATCGGAACGACCATAGTAGTGCCTTCTTCTCTTAACTGGATTATCAATAAGGTGAGGCATTGACCAACTACGACATCCGCGAATGCCGAAGGAAATCCGAAGCTGGAAAGGAGGATAACCCTGTCCTGTCCTTGGTAAACTGGAGCCTGCGCAATTGGAGGAGTTTCTTGAGATGAATCTGGAGATTCCTCTCTGTAATCCTCAGAATCATGGCCCAAGTCCAACTTTCTCTTCTTGGACGCTCTCTGCTCAATTGGAAGGTTCTCTATCGATTTAGTAGATTTGGACAAAACCATTTTTCCTTTTGAGGAGTGCCGAGAATTTTCTACCATAAATACTGGAGAAAACAAATTCTAAATTAGACATGTTAGTAAAAGAAAATATAATGTAAATACGACATTAAAATAAGACGCTTACCCAACGATTGAGAAGGAGAAGTGATAGGAAAGGTATGAGGACTCAAACCCGCTTTACGGAGAAAAGCCTCACCAATAATAAGAGCACTTTGGTATTTGTCGGCACGCATCTCCATGATCTCGCCAACTAATTGTGGGTCGTCAGGAATAAAATGGCCTGTTACCGAGCGACCACCAGAAATCCATTCGAAGCCATGGTCCCACGTAGGGCTGTCAATGGGGCGGATTTCAATCCGAATCCGTCCGAATTCGATCCGATTTATTAGGATAATTGTCCGATTAGAGATTCGATGGACCTGATCCGATTATAAAGATCCGAAATCCGAAACTCATGGAGCGAATATGGATTTAGGTCGATCCGATCCATTGAAGATCCGTATCCGACAACAAGTAAAAAGAAAGATATATATACAAAATAATTAATAAAAATAAGTATCATTAATAATATTACAACGTCAATTTAAGAAGATAGTAATTTATAATTCGTTTATAAATTTATTTAAACCAATATATTCATTCTACAAATATGAATATAGTAAAGAAACTTTGAAAATGTGAGCTAAAATTAAATAAAATTGAAAAGATAATAAACTTATGTTAGGAAAAAATATTAATTTAACTTTTTAAACACAATTTATTGGATCCGAAAAATATCCGATATCCGGCCAAATCCGACCAAGATCCGTTGGATTCAAAAAATCTAGATCCGAGCACAATCCGAGCAATATCCGAATTCGACAGAATTCGATCCGATATAAATGGAGCCGGATCTGGACGAGCCTGATTCGACCAGAATCCGACCCATTGACAGCCCTAGTCCCACGAGAACGGCTCGGAGGAACCGTCAGCTAACACAATATGAGAAGGGGGACGTACAAAGAAAAAATGAGATTTCCAGGCAGGATTGCTGGAAACTGGAGAATCAAAAATAGAGCGACCAGATTTTTTACTGGCGAAAAAGTATCCGCGATTCGAGGAACTAGAAATGTTGAAACGGAATAACTGTGTAAAATTACGGAGAGAAGGTTGAAAGCCTTTTGCTATCATCAGAACTAAAAAGCACACGACAAAAGCCACAAAATTTGGGACTAGTTGTGTTAAGGAGACACTAAATATTTTTAGAATATCAAGGAATAAGGCAGATAAGGGAAGACGTAGACCATAATTAAAATGGGCAGTATAAAAAGCCCGACAACCCTCCGGTGGAGAAGTAACTCTGTCGGAAGGAGAAGGGAGGATAATCTCAGAACCTTCCGGAAAGTACTTCGCATAATTATCCACGACCTCGTGGAAAGTCTCATCGGTATACGCGCAAGCAAGATCCTCAATTGGTTCAGATATTTGAGGAGCAGTACCCTTGCCTTTCTTGGCCCTGGCCGCAACCTCGGCGTCTGATATAATTTGTACCTTGAAGGTATCCTTATCAGGAATGGTGATTTCAGATAGACCAGTCTGTTCTGTTGGAGGGCTGGGAATTACCCCCTCCTCGATGATAGGGGCGACTCCTTCCATAATAGATGAAGAAGGTGTCTTCGAAAGTGAAGCCATTTTAAAGTGATCTTCGAAAAATATTGATCGATAAAAACAAAGTAGGGGAGAAATTATCGAGCAAGAAAGTTACTGCAAGAGTGTGGGAAGTAGAAAGTAAAAAGTGATTGAAACAACGAGCACCTATTTATATAGGAGGATGAAAAGACGTTTTGAACTTCTCGCGGCTAATCATATTCCCGCCAAACGATAAAGTCAGAACACCTCCTCGAGAAAAGAGTAACGGTTCAGCCCGGAAACCACAATACGACTATCTATGAAGTGATGCACTCTTTTCCTCACTTAGGATTTTTTCCCACAGGGTTTTTTCCAAGTAAGGTTTTTAACGAGGCACAATTCATAGAAAAGACAATCGTGATCATTCATCTACTTCTACGAGCTCCTACTGCATATTACGCTCGAAGAAGTGGGGGAGTACTGATGGGGGCTATTTCGCACCCCTTATGATAATCAGAGCGACAAGTCAACATACGTTCGGACCGATCAGAAGACTAATTAGATGATGAGCTGCCCGGTCCGATCTGAACTATCAATCCTTGGCGACCAATAATGAAGTTCCAGTTCCATAAGGATTACTATACCTAGTCCTATTGGGATTATGTTTCCTTGTAAAGCTAGGGCTAATGTCATATAAATACCTAGTTAAACATTGTATTACGCACAAGATACAATCAGAGCTTACGCCAACATACTTTGGCTATCTGATAACATATTTAATAGAAAAGCTTTTGCTATATTATTTACATATTCATCGTCTTGCTTACTTATTGTTCTTTACGTAGTTGCTTCCTTGAGATTGATCCATCCGGAATAAAGTAACAAAGCCCTATAATTTATACTTAATTCGTCCTCTAACATATATCTTTATTGATTTAATCTAACCTAACGAAAAACGGTTAAATCAATGTATTATCGTTAGAATGACTTTATGATCACTTCTACTCTGCTGGTCAAATCCACTATGTTGATTATCACTCTGCTGATTCAAATTGAACTCATCTGATTTGACTCTGCTGAAATCCACTAGTCTGATTTCGTACTCAACATCATATCAGTAGTGTTCTGGACCGAAATTTAATCTTCTGATTTTACTTGTCTTTTTCGATTAAACTTCTTTAGAGATTTACCAAGCTTCCATTAATTAGTTGATGACTTTTGGAAATCATCAAAATCTCCTTCACTTCTTTATCTTCATCCAACACAATTTATCTCTTTGTGATAAATAAAAGGGCAAAATAACTCTATGTATTTATGTAAAAGAAGCACACTGCCTCCCTCTTTATTTTTACAAGGAGGTAAAATTTATTTACGCATAGTGAAGTAATATGCTGTCAAGATAGGATTAAATTAGTCATTTTTCACATGAAAATAAAGTGTCAATCTTATTATAGAGTGTGCAATACCTCCACAATTAGGAATTAAATTGCTCATTATTTCATATTACATGAAAAATAAATTGTCTATTTTCATATCATATAAAATTAAATTATCCATTAGACATATTACGGAGAGTTTAATTCAGCCAAAAATCCAAAAATAAACCTGTCTTTCGATCCACATTACTTAATAAGATTCAGTACCTAGAATTCAAAACCATAAAAACATGTGTCTTCAACAAGCCAAAAATGGAATGGAGCCGATAAACCATACACAATATATTTTCATTTTACCCAAGCCAAATGCTCTGAACATTTAAACAGCAGTGCTTATAGACTTAATGTTATGTAACTCTTTCTTCGTGAATTATACCCATTACTACAACACACACAAAAGCAGTTATAGAGTGAAAAAGGATGAGGCAAAAATTTATAGCAACTAATAGGGGTGAACGTGGTCAGGTTTGGACAGGTTTATATAAAAAATTCCACCCGGCCCAACGTAAGCAGGTTAACAAATTACCAAACCGCACCTGCTAAATTATGATCATGAACCGCATGGTTCGGGTTTGTCGGTTGCGGGTGAATTAGCGAGCAGATGACGGGTTGAACAAATATATAACACTAACAAATAATGATAAAAACAATGCCATTTGGAACCAAAACTAAAAAACAAAAAAATCAACATATGCCAACAATACAAAACGCTATAATTTTGGAACAAAAAAAATATTCAAGTCTCATATTCAGATTTAAGAAAAACATTAGGATTTTATATAAATAAAAATGAAGAAAAAAAATACAAAAATGTGGGACTTCAGTGATCAAAATTAGCACATTACACAAACATTGTACCTCGCAAAATTTATATAATCCCTTTAATGGGTGTATTAGTATAATTACATCACTATTAATCATAGATTAGCTGCAGATCAAAAATTGGGAGAATGGGAAACGAAATAATGCCGTGAAGCCCTAAATTTACACGGGTTATTCAACATAGTTAAAAAAAGTATATACACGTAGGTCGGGTATGTCGAGGATTTTAATCATGCAACCCGGTACCCTACCTTCACCATTCGGGTATCCAATTTATTAATCTGCCAATACTTATTAAAAAGGTCCATCAGGCGGGTGGCGGGTGGCAGGTGGTTCGGTCAGGTGGGTTGGGTCTGGCGGGCATATGTTCACCCCTAGCAACTGACGTAGCTGCTGATTTTCCTTTCTTAGTGCTTGAAGTTCTTTCCTCATCTCAGCCTGATTTTCCAAGAGCAATTCATTGACACTGGACATCTCCTTCTACAAAAAGGTCCCAAGTATAGGGGAGATGACATGTAAAAGGACAAAATGAGCATTTTATTCAGATGTATTATACCTCCTGCAGATAAAATTGTCGAATTAATTCAAGGTGAAGATTGCGCACGTCTTTATGAATAAAATTCTGAAATGAACCAAGGTTTTCTTCAAGTGTGCGCTGAATAAGCTGAAGAATAAAAGAAGTTCCCTGCTGCGATTCCGACTGCAATGAATTTTTCTCCATGTTTAGCACTCCACCCTGTCAGAAAATAACAGGAAAATGGGTGAGACCGATGATTGAATCATAAAAAATGATCATTTAAAAAAAACAGAAAATTGTATAAAAAGGTCGTTTGTTTTCAGTGTCCATGTCATATTGCACCGTGTCTAGCAGGTGGTTTTTCGAAATCAAGCATCTTCCATGGAAAGAGATTTTGAGATTTTGAAAAGGAAAATTCACTACTTTCAAGTAACTAACAAGATTACTGAATAAAACTGATGATCAATATGGAATAATATCAAAACAACTTGGACTTCATTAGGCACTTAACAGATTTAGGAATGCAATGCATCAGAAAAGTTTCGTGTTTTTTTTTAAATACTACCCTCCCAAGTAATCCTTTAATTTTGTTTACCACTTTATGTACCACCATGTTTTCAAACAAGAGCTCACTAAAAATGTGACCCAGAGTTTAGTAAAGTCATCATAAAATGGAATAATATACGTTATTTAGGATTACAACATTATTTTTTTTTTATTAAAATGAACAATCTTATGCGAGAAGCCTTTTTTTTACAAAACCATTTAAATCATGTCTACAAATCAACTAGTGATGAAGTCCAAATTTATGTGATTTTCGGTGATCTAAATGGGTAATCTTGCAGAATTATGCCACAGGGGAAAGATACCATACATGTGAAATTAACGGCAAAACAAGAAATACTAAATAGTATCCTATATATGCTCTCCAATGCGTAAACTATATATATACATTTGTAAATTGTAAGCGCATATTAAATTGCTCCACGAGTAGGGAGAGTTAGAAAACATATCAGCCATTTATTCGGTGTATAAACTGATTGTTCTCGACCATTTGATGATTTTTAAGTACTTATTCATCAAGATAGTCGATTCATCTAAAGATGATATATAGAAAGAATATAATATCCGTCTTCTACAAGTGACTGCTAACAAGGGAATATTTACACCATCAATAGAACACCGGTTCAATGTTTCAAAAAATGCAAAAAGGGAGCAGCAATACCTCGAGTAGAATAATTAAATGAACTTTTTTTCTAAATACCATGTACCAAAGGTTTGCATGACTTTTAATTCACTACACCATAAAGGTGGTGACTTTTTACATGAATATGTATTCATCATTTCATGTTTGTATATTCTGTGATTGTTCACATGGACTATTATTTGTAATTGGCATTGTACCTAAATGCACGGTATAGGTAATTGTTATTATTTTGTGGTCCGGTTTTAAACTTCGACTTCATTGTCACTGCTTCGATCAGAAATGTAAATCTTTTTCTTTTCAGTTCTTAATTTACTTGGCATGGCATAACTGTGAATGCAAAAAATCCAATAGACACAGTTATCCTCATGACCCTTGTCATAGACGATAACTGATTACATCAACTCTACACTTCCACCAATCTTGTAGTATTAAGAATTGAGACAACTATAATTTTATAGTATAAATATGAAAATTGGAGATAAAGCAAGAAATACCTGTTTGGATGATGAGTTAGATTTCCAGTCAAACATAGGACGGTTATCATTGGCCCCATCTGAAAGACCAAGCCTCCTAGAAGGAGACTGAAAATACGGCTTTCTATCTTGATCTTTCTTTGGACCATCATGGTCATCCCACAATTTATCAAGAGAAGGTGTAATTGGTTGAACTTCCACAAGGGGAGAAAATACCTCCATATCATCCTTGAAGTTATAACTTTTCGTTGCATTCAACCTTGCCAGAGCTCCACCAGTCAATAAGCTGCTTCGAAGAGAAGTTACCTCAGACGAAGTTAAACTGTAAGCACTTGATGCAGATCCAGATCCAGAACTACTTGGCAAATAAGAAAAAAAATCTCCAGAGGACGAACGGCCAGGATTTTGAGATCCAGACACACCACAGGTCATTGAAAAGCTTGATGAAGCCCTTGAAGGAAGTGGGTCAGGCATAAGAACTGAGTCCCCTACATTACCAGCCAGAAGAACATTTTCATCTGTGCAATTATGTTTATCGACAGTTACAGGTTGTGACCTCTGCCAGCATAGATTTGTGACGGCCTGATGAAGGAAAAATCATGTTTCAATGACTACGATAAAGTTCCCTTAAAATAATTGAGGAAGAATACAACAAAATAATTTAGAGTTGAAACTATCAAATCCACATAAGCATATATATTGGCAAAATTATAATTATTTTGGGACACCAACGAAAATGAACATGTAAGTCAGCTCATACAGTAACTAACAGGTTTCATAATGGCACCGAGGAACTGGGCTGAAGCTGCAACTAATATAGTGGACTGGTTATATAAAAAAGGAGATAATAAATTGGGTTTCTTGAGAAGTGTTGAAGCACACACACGTTCGACCCAGTGGTACAGCATACAGTCACACATCAAACAAGATAGTATTCAAATAATAGTTAGAAAGTGAGAATTACTTCAGAATTCCCATATGCACGAAGAACGGTGATGGGTTGTGGCTTGCCACGAACGTCGTAGAATACAACCTGACCAGTGCTTGTACCGGCTGCTTAGGTTAATCCATCATCAGTGAATGCCAGTGAAGAGAAGGGTGCCTCATAAGGAATGCAAGAGGATGGCTTCCTGGACCCCGAGTCAAAAGTGTACAACTTCATATCCAAACCCACACTGGCAATAATCTGCCAAACCCACAAGGAATTTGAAACAAAAAATTAATACTTAGATTCAACTTGTAGCAATGGGTTCGTATGCATGAAGATAAATTCCATAAGATGACACACAGAAATTCAAACCAATATTACAAAGATGGACCTTGTCATTGGTTGGCGAAAAACTAATGCCTGAAGTCGGAGCAGAATGCTGCTTCAACCATGAAATCTGTGAAATGTAAAACATTTGTTTGTAATTTACAAAAGATAACATAAAAGAGAAATTTAATAAGGGCTGACAATCTTAGAAGGTAAAACTAATAAAGTGAGCAACTCAAAAGTCAATGGATATTCAAGGATCTAATGAAAGCATTAAAATGAATGGAAGGTAACATAGAGAAAGGTAGCAGAGCTTATAGTAACATAAATTCTCATATCTAGGAAATTTCAATGATCAAACAAATCCAGTTCCTATTTCGTATTTAGCTAGTAAATTTTCCCCCCTTTCTTGCCCATGTGTCTAGTTAGAGAAACTTCATGCTAATTACAATGGCAGGCAATCAAGCACAGCTTATTCTATGGAGCTGAAGAGATGATCATTGAGATTCAAGAGCACAATGAGAAATAAAAAAAATATTATTTGTCAGACCTATTGCAGGCAGGTCCCATTATGGATTATGAATTATATTTCTTCCCCTAGATACTTCCTATTGATACAGTGCCGGCACATAGACAAAGTATGTGACATAACATAATAAAAATAGAAGATCTAATAATTCATCCTTCATCAATTAAATAAGTAATGTTCCCTATTCTAAATTTCTTATATGTGGTAGCCTAACGTAGTAAATGGTTGAGAAATAGTTAAAGGAGAAAAGAATCCCACAATGCTTGTGCATATTATTTTGTTGAAATGAATAAATAGATTTTCTGTGAACTAAACAAATTTAATGTACAAGTAATCAGACTATAAAAGAGGCCACAATTTCTTTGAATGTCTCATATTAGGCAATAGAATGTGGAGGAAAATAGAAATTGATCAATGAAATTTCATATTTTTCCTAAAATATTAGGCAATAAATTGATAATAGAAGCCCCAATATTAACCATCGTATTCTTATCAAGATAAAATTCATTGACATAATATTAACCTTTGGGCTGCGACCAGTTGTATCCCACATGTGAATGGACCCATCATCACCAGCCGTAACCAAAAGATGCCTGCTCACCCGTGAATAATCAAGAGCACCCAAAACCTGGAGTTGCAATTTTACTAAACAGAAGTTACTAATGTTCATCAAAATAAACGGAATTCTGAGTGGCTTTATAGCCACATAACTACATAGAAAAAAAATAAGCAACCTGTCCATTAGGGTCCTTGAGTTCAGCAGCTTTTATGCCAGAAGAAAGGTTGTGAAGAATAAGATCCCCTTTACAGCTTACAGAAGCTATATGCTCATCCTTGCAATTGTACATTACACCTGTTATAGTATCAGTATGACCTTTCAACCATTTGACACAGCGCTTGTTCTGCAAATCCCATATCCGCACAACATGACCAGATCCGCCAGAACAAAGATATCGAGATCCTTTATTGCTAAAGCTGATAGCTGACACAGACTCTGAAGGCTTATATTTTTAAACAGACAAAAAGGAAGAGAAGCATATATCAAGTAGATTATTCAGGTTAGAGAACACAAGTGTAAAAGACTGTACAGTCTGTACAGCTGTAATCTAACATTTTCATTACAACTTTTTGTCATTTTTAGCCAGGAGAGTAACACTTTAACAAGTCCACCAATTAATAATATCATTTTATCCGTTCACTCTCAAGTCTCGCTCTGCTGCCTCATCGGAGGTAAATTGGCACATCGGAAGCTTCTGTGCATCCTAACCAAATTCATGGTATTGAAACTAAATAAATCATGAATTCATGTCAATTTTGTATGCTTCCATTGACAAAAGAACGCAATTTCGACACATCAAATAACTCCAACCGAAAATTGCATACATCTTTCGCATATATCTACCATATAACATAAATCAACACATCAAATCGCACATCCCCTCAGCCAGTATCCACAATTAAATTATAGTTTTCAAACAGCATTTTATCTGAAAAATAATAATTAGATACTTAACTCGAAATACTGAATGAACCCAATCCGAAAACTCGTACGCCTCACAATTCAAACCATTCAATGAAGCTAAATTTAAACTTAATGAAAGCTTAAAAAGGCAACACACATTACATTCAAATTTTCCAACAAATGCAAAACAAAAAACCAAAAAAAAAAAACATATTTTAGATAGCGTACCTCGACAATCTCTCCCCTAGAATTTTTGGCAGGCACAGTCCACAAACTTTGACCACTTTTCCTCCATAGTGATATCTTGCTATCTTCGCCTGCACTTGCTAACACCAAATCTAGAAAATAATTCCAGAAAAAAAGGAAAAAATAAGGATCGCATAATTACCAAGTAAATCGAAAGAAAAAAGGAATCTTATAAATTAAATTGAAAAAGATTGTAAGTTGAAACTAACTGTTGTGATTCCACTTGACGGAATTGACACGTAAGCCTGGGGAGGGTGAGTAGGCGAGAATGCAAGGGTTTTGGGACTCAACTGAGACGTCGAACAGTTTCACGGTGTCGCCGCCGCTCGCCGCCAACAGCAACTTTGCCGTATTCATAATTCAATCACAAAAGTATGCGTATGATTATATGTAAATTGTTAAGGAAAATGGAAACGAAGATGATTTTCTGCTGCTTTTGAGTGTGTGTGAGCGAGAGGTAGAGAAAAGGGGGGAATTTCAAAAAAGGAATGGGAGTAATCAGAAGGGCGCCTTTCAATTTTTCGTGATTGGTAATTGTAAAACTGGGTTTTGTACACTTTGCACCACCAAGATATGGAAATAGACGAGTTTTTTTGCACTTTAAACTCCAAAACATAAAAAATAGGCAATTTAGTACTTTTCACCTCCAAAATATGAAAAATTCAGTATTTTACACTTTTTTTTTTATTTTTCTCAAAAAATCTAGCGAGAAAATAGATAATTTATTTTTGAATCTTTGGCACTTTACAACACCGAAACACAAGAAATTAGTATTTTGTACCCCAAAAATAGAAATAGCTCTTAACACACTCAGATTAAGAACAAATCAACAATTTGCACCCCCGAAACACGAGAAATGGACATTTTAAATCCCATAAACACAAAATTAGCACTTAGTACCTCAAGTTAAGAAAAACTCAACAACTAGCACTCCCTCGTTTTTTTCGACAAAGTTGACCACCGGGGTCAAAAACCCTAGGGGCAAAAAAGGTAATTCATTTTCTTTTTTTCCTTAAATTTGAAAATACAATTTATGAATATTAGAATACTCATTTCTCTCTTCATCTTAAAATGTGTTCTTGTGATATGATTCGGTTAATTTTATGTATTAACTTTCTAAAAACTTTTCGAATTCTTCTGAATATTTTGATGACATTTGAAAAATTGGTTATTAAAAAAATATATTAAAATAGATTTTGAAACTGAATATTGTAATATTCATAATAATACTTTTTGAATTTTAAGGAAAAAAATTTAATTAGCTATTTTTCCCCTAGGTTTTTTTTACCCCAGTGGTTAACTTTGCCCGAAAAAAATCAAGAGGGTGCTAATTGTTGTGTTTTTCTTAATTTGAGGGGCTAAGTGCTAATTTGGTGTTTAGGGGGTTCAGAATGTCCATTTCTTGTATTTCGGGGATGCAAGTTACTGATTTGTTTTTAATTCGAGGTTGCTAAGTGTTAATTCTATTTCAGGGGTGCAAAATGCTCATTTCTCGTGTTTCGGGGTGCAAAGTGTCAAAGATTCAAAAATGAATTACCTATTTTATCCCTAGGTTTTTTGAGAAAAATAAAAAGGGCGCAAAGTGTTGAATTGTTCATATTTCGATGGTGCAAAGTGCTAAATTTATGTTCGAGGGTGCAAAGAGCCTCTATATTTTAAAATAAATTTGATATGTTTCAAGGGATTTTCTTGCTACAACAAAAAATTACAAGGGGATTATGTGCAAACAAGGAGATTTTTTAAAAATACAAGGTGATTTGTGTACACCCCTATCAAAAAAACTAACGAAAGTGGATGGACTGGGGATTTCATGCAGAACATCTGAAAGTACAAAGGGATCTGGTACAATACAAATTTTACGGGGCAGTTTTAAGCAGATTTTCGAGAACACAGTGAGGTACTGTGCATTTTTCCCCTCTCGTCATCAATTTCTGCATATTGTATTATATCTAAAAAGAAAAAGGGAAAAATTATTAATTTATAACTATAGGAAATTAAGATTAACAAACACATAATATTAATTTATAACTATAGGAAATTAAGATTAAATACACTGGAGTAAGCAACAAGCAAACAATTGAATTTCAACGTGTTTCACTTTATCAAAGATCATCATATAAACATATTCAATTTTCTTTTGACCTCTTTAACTTTACCCCGTGTAATCTTATAAAAGTTTCACACCGTCTCCCTGACATTTTTATGTGGCACTTTACCTCCCTGTATTTTGATAATTTGGCGGGGTAAATGCAAAATACTTCCTTGTGTTTTCAAAAACACTGCAAAAAACACTCAATTTGTAAAAAATAGGTCGTTTTGGATCGACATATTTCTAGAAACCATTTCTAAATTACTCCAAGTTGGTCCCTACAACTTCACTTGATATATTTTAAAATCTATGTTCTTTAAAAAGTTAATTTTAGTATAAAAATGTAACTCTTATTTAATAACATCAAATTTAATGTCAATTTAATGTAACTATTATTTTGGAAAATTTAATGTCAATATTAAATTATTTTTAATATTTCCAAATCATGTCAATCAAGTATTTAATTGTTGTATTATTGTGAACCAATTTTAAAATCCTTTTAAAAGTTAATTTTTAGAAACTCAAATTTAATTTAATTAATAAAAACGAAACCTTAAAAGAACTTAATGAACTTTACATATGATTCGTTAAATTAAAAACGATATAACCCTAACAATTATATAGTGAAACACTTGGGTAAATAGTTAGACATCTAAAATAAATACGATTACATATGATCTCCATTTGGACCGTGTATTGCCCACACATGTTCAACTAAGTCGGTTTGAAGTTGTTGTATTAAAGGAGGTTTCCAAATTTAAGAGTCACACTGGAATATTATCCTGAATTAGAAAGTATAGTTATCGAGACAAATTTAGAGGTGCCGATCAATTCACACACCCTAAGTCTTGATAAGGAATATTAGTCGATAGAAGGACGGTATGTACATGGTAATTATATGAGACAAGGTTCACAAATATCAATTCACCTGAAGTTGGGCTTCATGGGCTTGTAACTAGACATCGACCATGAAGTGTAGGTACTCCTGAGTTAACAGAGGGTTTGATTCTTGGAGTGGTCAATTAAGGGTTATTTAATTGACCGGAGCAATTTATTGTTCATAAATTAAATCACGAAGAATTCGTGGGCCTGCTGCCAATTGATGGTGAACCCAGAGGGTCACACACAATACAATTGGACGGTGACTGTTGAAAAAGGACATAAAAGAAATTAATTGATTTAAAGGTAATTAAATCAATTAAATGAATTAAATTATTAATTCAAGTGGGAGATTAAATAGTTGGTTGAATTAATTAATTAAATACTTAATTAAGTTACTAATTAATTATATAAAAGAAATAATGATTTATTTGGATTGGACATTTAATTAAAGTAGTTAATTAAATGAAAGGCTTGCAAGACATGGGTCTTTAATTAAAAGCCCATAAGGAGTCTTGCAAACCTAGGTCAAATAGAAGTCTATAAATAGAGTTCTATCAGAGCTCAGAAAGCTAACACCTTAGCACAAAAAACCCTGGCCTCTTTTCTCTGACCTGCGCCCCCTCTCCTGCGCCGTCACCTAGCCGCCGCCACCTCCCCTTGGTCGTGAGCTGCTGTCCCGCCGCCACTCCACCTCCCTCGTTCCACCGTGGTAGATCTTGCCTTGCCAAGTAGATCTGCACAGTCCTGCAACAACAAATCTCCTAGATCCAGTTCTGAGTCTAAGACTAGGAGGTGTTACCAGAATCTAGTTGGTGTGGACTATCTTTGGAGGTGAGACATTTGGACCACTCCTGCGAACCAGATCCAGATTCAGAATCAGAATTGAAGGTTGCCACCACCTTGCCTGTGGTGAGGTAAATCGCAAAAACCCCCTTGCTTAATTCATTATGTGTTTTTGTTTCATGCTTTTCTATATATAATATGGAGATCTTATTTATGGGACCTTGTGTGCTTCGAAAAATTTTAAATTCCGCACTGTATATTGTTCTGACAATCGAGGCAACCCAACCACTATCCCAACAGTGGTATCAGAGTCAACTCCATCATTATTATACGAGAAGCCTGAACATAATGTGTTTTTACCATATATGTTCAATTATGTATATGTAAACACGTGATAATTATGTTCTGTAAATTGATTCTTACTTGTTATGACTAGATCTATGATTGGGTGAAACTCCTTTTTCAGATCATTGCCGATTTTATAGTTTTTGAAAACTTCAGGACTTTTATGCAAAGAAATCGAAATTAGGCTTTTAGGGGCTGAAAACTAAATTTTTTCGAATCTGAAAATTTCAAAATTACTGAACTGTTTTGCAAATCTGGTCGCACGTATTTTTGGGGTCATTTTGTAATTTTCGAAAGTTTGGGGACTGTTTTGCAATTACCAAAAATTCAGGGAAAAATTGAAAATTTTCAGAAATCAAAATTTTATTTTCTGGTCTGCTGCCCGAATATGCTCAGGGGTGTTTTTGTAACTTTTTAAAAGTTTTGGAGTCAAACTGCAATTTTCAAAAGTTGAGGGCGAAAATGCAATTTTTCAAAGTTGAAAAACAGAATCTGAATTTGAGCAGAAAATTTATTTTTGTTTACCCGAATATTCATTTTGTCATAATTAGTAGTGACTAAAAGGTAAGAATCATATGAAGTTAGTTTTAAAAGGTTGTTTTAAAATTAAGAAAGAAATAGGTAAATGATGTTTGCATGTTTCTTGCTCTACGTGAACTGTTTACGTGGTTTTCGATCGAGCCGAGCCTTGACCTTAGGTTAGATATGATTGGTTTAATTTATTGTTTGGTTTTTTATTGGGCATGCGAGCCTATTATGTTTTTGGGCCACTTTGAGCCTTTGTAATAGAATAGGGCTTTACTGCTTTCCTAGTTTAGGATGAAGGCCCGTTTACAAGCAAGGTGGGAACCCAAGAAGATATGAAGGCCATGTATGCATGGTACATTGTGTAATAGCATAGGGCTTTATGAGAACCCTTTAGATAGACCAATAGGGCCAACATCATTGGCTCGATGATGGCCTGCATAGGAGGCTCCCGATCGAAAACATATTGTGGTAGCATGCATGCTAGGTTTGTATGGCTTTTATTTATTTGTCGATTTATATTTAGCTTGCGCGCTAGAATTTAGATCGTTATAAAAGATAAAGCATAACTGAATCGGTGAGATCTCGAGGAGAGTTAGTATAACTTTCAAACCAGAAATTCCCCTCTCGAATTTAATATTAAGTCAATTGGGTACATTTAAGATGAGGTTTTAAAGATCCAAGCCTTCCATCAATAGGAACTAGTGTATGTTGTCTACTTATTGACGGAGGTGATCCAGAGTCTGGCACCCGAGTCAAAGAAAGGGGCAATACACGAAATTCCTTGATTCTTGTTTTTAACTAAACTCGACAAGGGTGAGGACTGGTCGGGATGTGAAGATCGACCGATAACTAGTTACGGAGAATTCACGACCGGGCCCGTTGCTCATCGAGATTGATGGGTTCTACTTAACGATTAGTAGCATTTATGATGTAGCAGTGCTAGATAAATGTGAAAACCGGGACAAAATAGCTTGAAGGTTGTGGAGTAATACAATTGGTAAAAGTATACCTACCTGAAGAATTAATTGTATGGCCACGAGTCGTGGGTGCAATTAATTGCTGCTGGGACGTCAAGACCTGTTAGGAATTAAATTTCCCGAGCAATCAAAGGGGTGATTGTTTCGATAAAATAGTGGGAGAACTTTTTCGAAAACATGACCAAAATTCGATAATTATAAGTATTAGACATAAGATCAGTTAGCTAAACGTTGTCTTCTTTCCATTTATAGATATTAAGTACACTGTCTAAGAATCCATTATCTGTTATCCTCGACGCAAACAAGTTGAATGGTTCAAATTTTGTTGACTGGCTGAGAAATCTCAGAATTGTCCTCGACTTCGAGCGACGAAGCTATGTGCTCGACACACCCATGCCTGCTGCACCCGCAGCACGAGCTACTGAGGAACAATGAACCGCCCATGCTAAAAGGGTTGATGATGATCTTCAGGTTCGCTGCCTCATGCTAGCCTCGATGTCGAATGAACTGCAGAAACAGCATGCTGAAATACCGCTTGCTAGAGATATACTTGTCCATCTCCAGCAGATGTTTGGAGAGAGGTCTCGCACCGAAAGATTCGCGACCACTAAGGAGTTGTTTTATCTCAAGATGGCTGAGGGAAGCAGTGTCAAGGATCACTGTCTACGATTCATCAACTTGGTTGAAAAACTAAGGCGATTGGACGTGGACTTGCACGCTGATCTTAGCACTGACCTCCTCCTCCATACGCTGCCCCGTTCTTTTGACCAGTTCGTGTTGAACTTCAACATGGAGGATAGAACCCTCGCTCTTCACGAACTGACCAGTTTGTTGGTAACGGCAGAATCGACTCTCAAGAAAGAGAAGCCAGTAATGATTGCACACCAATCGAAGGCTGCAAAGCCCAAGAAAGGTAAGAAGAAGAAGAAGGTATTTTCTTCGAAGGCAGTCAAAAAGGTGGTTGAAAAGAAGCGCAAGAGCCCAGAAGACGAATGTTTCCACTGCAAGAAAGCAGGGCACTGGAAAAGGAATTGCCCAGACTACCTAAAGATGAAACTGGTAGCCAAAGGTATTTTCTTGGTTGAAGTTAATATTTCTATTAACTGTGCATCGTGGGTGTTAGACACCGCAACAGGTTCTCATATCTGCAATGATTTGCAGGTGATAGGAGCAGTAAGATACCTGAAGCCCGGGGATAGAATTCTGCGCTTTGGTAACGGAGCTAGGATCGCCGCTAAGGCTATAGGAGACGTGGAATTAGTTTTAGGGGATTTTACTTTAGTTCTAAGGGATTGTCTGTACGTACCAAATATTATTAAGAACATCATTTCTATTCCTATGTTGGATATTGATGGTTTTAATTTTTCCATTCAAAATGGAGTTTTTTGCATATTTAAAGGTATTTTAATGTATGATTGTGGTACTTTGATAGATGGTCTGTATTCCCTAGAACCTACAAATTCCAACGTCATGCACATTCAATCTAGAAAAAGAAAATATGATAATCAAACTCCACAACTTTGGCACGCTAGACTTGGACATATTTCCAAGAGTAGGATTCAAAAGCTGGTTTCATCTAAGGCTCTTGAAATAAAGAACTTGGATGAACTCCCAACTTGCGAATCCTGTCTCAAAGGAAAGATGACCAAATCACCCTTCACAGGGAATCCCGAGCGAACCAAGCAAACATTGGATTTATTCCATACTGAAGTTTGTGGACCATTGAGTGTCAATGCGAGAGGAGGATTCTCTTACTTCGTAACATTCACCGACGATTTTAGTCGTTATGGATATGTGTATCTTATGAAACACAAATTCGAAACTTTTGAGAAATTCAAAGAGTTTCGAATGGAAGTTGAGAACCAACTTGGACATAGTATTAAAGCACTTCGATCTGACAGAGGTGGTGAGTACTTAAGCCAAGAATTCCTTGATTATCTAAAAGAGAATGGAATTCTCGCCCAGCGAACTCCCCCTAGGACGCCCCAACTCAATGGAGTGTCTGAGCGGAGGAATCGAACTTTGTTAGACATGGTTCGTTCCATGATGAGCTTCGCTGATCTTTCCTATTTGTTTTGGGGCTTAGCCCTATTAACTGCCTCGAAGATACTGAACATAGTACCTTCGAAGTCAGTGCCAACGACACCGCACCAAGTATGGTATGGTAAAGCACCCGTATATTCGTATTTACGAGTATGGGGATCTCCTGCGTATGTAAAGAACAAGAAGGGAAATAAGCTAGATAGTAGATCTAGTTTGTGCAAATTTGTGGGGTATCCAAAGGAATCCATTGGATACCTGTTCTTCGATCCCAAAGAACGTAACACGTTCGTATCTAGGAACGCCCACTTCTTGGAAGAGGATTTCCTCACCAATCGAAATGGGACAATCGTAGAACTTGATGAAGTCCAGGAATCGGACCCATCCCCACAAACAGTGGGAGCTGAACCAGAATTTATTGAACCTACTAGTACACCTACTCTTCGAAGGTCTGATCGAATTCGTAAGGAGCCAGAGCGATTTGGTTTCATTCACGAAAACGAGAAAGTTGAAAGTGATCCAAGGACCTATCAAGAAGCGATGTCAGACATAGACTCGGGTGCGTGGCTCGAAGCCATGCAATCCGAAATGGATTCCATACATTCCAACAAGGTTTGGACCTTGGTCGATCCACCTAAGGGAACTATCCCTGTAGGATGCAAATGGATCTTCAAGCGTAAGCTTGGAATGAATGGAGAGATATTAAATCATAAAGCTCGCTTAGTGGCGAAAGGGTATTCTCAAAGGCCTGGAATAGACTATGAGGAAACCTTCTCTCCCGTGGCGATGTCGAAATCCATTCGGATACTACTTGCCATAGCCGCGTGGCATGACTACGAAATTTGGCAAATGGACGTAAAGACTGCCTTTCTCAATGAAGACATTGACAAGGAGATCTTTATGCAACAACATGAAGGTTTTGCGTCCAAAGGAAGTGAGCACAAACTGTATAAACTTCAAAGGTCAATATATGGCCTCAAACAGGCGTCCCGAACCTGGAACATACGATTTGATGAAACAGTCAAATCATTTGGCTTCATCAAAAACGTATATGACCATTGTGTGTACAAGAAAAACAGTGGGAGCTCGATACAATTCATTGTCTTGTACTTCGATGACATTTTGTTAATCGGAGACGATATCAAGATGTTAGCGCAGACTAAAGCGTGGTTATCCGCGCAGTTCTCCATGAAAGATATGGGAGACGCATCTTACGTATTGGGAATACGTGTCTATAGGGATAGATCGAAGAAGATGATAGGACTCTCCCAATCTCAGTACATCAACACAATTTTGAAGAGATTCAAAATGGAAGAATCCAAGAGAGGATTGCTTCCAATGAGACATGGTATCTCTCTTTCTAAGTCAATGTCCCCTACAACCGACGAAGAAAAGACGCGAATGTCTCTCATACCTTATGCCTCTGCTATAGGGAGCATTATGTATGCGATGCTGTGTACTCGACCAGACATAGCACACGCTCTAAGTGTAACGAGCCGCTATCAGTCAAATCCAGGCGAAGAGCACTGGACTGCCGTAAAAGCAATCCTAAAGTACATGCAAAGGACTAAGGATATGTTTTTGGTCTACAGTGGTAGTGGAGAACTGAAACTTGAAGGATTCACTGATTCGAGTTTCCAGTCTGACGTGGATGACTTCAAATCCAACTCTGGATACATAGTCCACATCAATGGTGGAGCAGTAAAAGCTGTAAACAGTCTACCACTGCCGACTCAACCACAGAAGCAGAATATATCGCAGCATCAGATGCGGCAAAAGAAAGTGTATGGATGAAAAACTTCATCCAAGAACTGGATGTTGTTCCTAGCATTGCTGAACCTGTAGTAGTCTTCTGTGACAACAACGGGGCAATAGCTCAAGCAAAGGAGCCGAGATCACACCATCAATCCAAACACGTACAGAGGAAATACCACGTGATCAGGGAGATCATTGGTAGAGGAGACATGCACATGGAGTATGTCAAATCATAAGACAACATGGCTGACCCACTAACTAAGCCACTTTCACAAAAGGCGTTCGAGGGACATCTAGAAAAGATGGGCCTTAGAAACATTGGTGAATGGCTTTAGGGCAAGTGGGAGATTGATTGAATAGTGCCCAGCAAGCCGGTTCAATTAGCTTGTAATAGGTCTATTCTGTAAGAAACGATCTTTTGATTTTATAATAATACGCACGTTTATTTATATGTGTATAAGGATAAACAATGGCCAACTTCATCTCTCGCAAATACATTTAAGCGATTGGTTGAAACCCTTAGATTACATTAGACTATGGGACGATTCACTTCAGTACTGAGTGCAATCATGAAACAGTCTCAAATGTCGTAATCTTAAAACTGTTCCAAGTCATAGATTCCGAACGAGATGGGGTATCGTAGGAATCGCCAAGACACGTACAAGTATGCATGATTCACATCGAGTGAATTTGTAGCGTTTCATGAGCAAGGCATTTGAGGCCAGTGCATATGATTCGGTTAATTTTATGTAGTAGAATACTCATTTCTCTCTTCATCTTAAAATGTGTTCTTATGATATGATTCGGTTAATTTTATGTATTAACTTTCTAAAAACTTTTCGAATTCTTCTGAATATTTTGATGACATTTGAAAAATTGGTTATTAAAATAGATTTTGAAACTGAATATTCTAATATTCATAATAATATTTTTTGAATTTTAAGGAAAAAAATTTAATTAGCTATTTTTCCCTAGGTTTTTTTTACCCCAGTGGTTAACTTTGCCCGAAAAAAATCAAGAGGGTGCTAATTGTTGTGTTTTTCTTAATTTGAGGGGCTAAGTGCTAATTTGGTGTTTAGGGGGTTCAGAATGTCCATTTCTTGTATTTCGGGGATGCAAGTTACTGATTTGTTTTTAATTCGAGGTTGCTAAGTGTTAATTCTATTTCAGGGGTGCAAAATGCTCATTTCTCGTGTTTCGGGGTGCAAAGTGTCAAAGATTCAAAAATGAATTACCTATTTTATCCCTAGGTTTTTTGAGAAAAATAAAAGAGGGCGCAAAGTGTTGAATTGTTCATATTTCAATGGTGCAAAGTGCTAAATTTATGTTCGAGGGTGCAAAGAGCCTCTATATTTTAAAATAAATTTGATATGTTTCAAGGGATTTTCCTGCTACAACAAAAAATTACAAGGGGATTATGTGCAAACAAGGAGATTTTTTAAAAATACAAGGTGATTTGTGTACACCCCTATCAAAAAAACTAACGAAAGTGGATGGACTGGGGATTTCATGCAGAACATCTGAAAGTACAAAGGGATCTGGTACAATACAAATTTTACGGGGCAGTTTTAAGCAGATTTTCGAGAACACAGTGAGGTACTATGCATTTTTCCCCTCTCGTCATCAATTTCTGCATATTGTATTATATCTAAAAAGAAAAAGAAAAAAATTATTAATTTATAACTATAGGAAATTAAGATTAACAAACACATAATATTAATTTATAACTATAGGAAATTAAGATTAAATACACTGGAGTAAGCAACAAGCAAACAATTGAATTTCAACGTGTTTCACTTTATCAAAGATCATCATATAAACCTATTCAATTTTCTTTTGACCTCTTTAACTTTACCCCGTGTAATCTTATAAAAGTTTCACACCGTCTCCCTGACATTTTTATGTGGCACTTTACCTCCCTGTATTTTGATAATTTGGCGGGGTAAATGCAAAATACTTCCTTGTGTTTTCAAAAACACTGCAAAAAACACTCAATTTGTAAAAAATAGGTCGTTTTGGATCGACATATTTCTAGAAACCATTTCTAAATTACTCCAAGTTGGTCCCTACAACTTCACTTGATATATTTTAAAATCTATGTTCTTTAAAAAGTTAATTTTAGTATAAAAATGTAACTCTTATTTAATAACATCAAATTTAATGTCAATTTAATGTAACTATTATTTTGGAAAATTTAATGTCAATATTAAATTATTTTTAATATTTCCAAATCATGTCAATCAAGTATTTAATTGTTGTATTATTGTGCACCAATTTTAAAATCCTTTTAAAAGTTAATTTTTAGAAACTCAAATTTAATTTAATTAATAAAAACGAAACCTTAAAAGAACTTAATGAACTTTACATATGATTCGTTAAATTAAAAACGATATAACCCTAACAATTATATAGTGAAACACTTGGGTAAATAGTTAGACATCTAAAATAAATACGATTACATATGATCTCCATTTGGACCGTGTATTGCCCACACATGTTCAACTAAGTCAGTTTGAAGTTGTTGTATTATTATGTACTTTAAAAAAATTATTGGTTGTTAACTATTTAATTGTTGTATTGTTGTGTTTTTTTTTTTAAAAAAATATTTGTTATTATTGTTATTATTAATGTCAATCTTAAATTATATCTTATTGTTATTTATTATTTCTTTATTTATTTATTATTGTTTAATTTTTATTATTATTATTGCTATTATTATTATTATTATTAAGTGAGAGTGGGGAAAATGAGAATTTTAATTAAATGAAATTGATAGATTGAATCATTTTAGATGACTTATGAAAAGGAAAGGGGAAGCTGGACTTGAAATCTGAGAGGAAACTGGACTGAGTGAGGGAAAGCTGGACTTGGTCTGAAGGCATCACTGGAGATGCCCTAAGTGTTGGGAGAGGGGAGAATTTCTGAGTGATTTCTCATACTTTAAATGCGTGTAATTAATCCTCACTTAGGGCATCTCCAATGTTCCCCTCAACCCAAGTCCAGCTTCCCCTCACTCAGTCCAGCTTCCCCTTTCATTTTCATAAGTCATCTAAAATGTATCAATCTATCAATTCCATTTAATTAAAATTATCAATTTCCCCCACTCTCACTTAATAATAATAATAATAGCAATAATAATATTAATAATAAAAATTAACTCGTATTATAAATAAATAAATAATTAATAACAATAAGATATAATTTAAGATTGACAATAATAATAACAATAACAACCAATATTTTTATAAAAAAAACACAACTATACTGTTGGATAAAGATGAAGATGGAGTGAACTGGAGGATTATTTAGTTAAGGGAGGTTTTGATAATTTCCAAAACTTCATATCAGCTAAGTAAAGACAACTTAGTTGTAATCCTTAGAAGAATTTTGACCAATTAAGAAGACATATCAGACGGGTCAAATATTCAAGGTCCAGAAGACTACTGATCTGCTGAAGAGAAGAAATCAGACTGGTGTAAATCAGCCGACTCAAATCAGATTTGTTCAAGTTTGAGATCAACTCTGTTCATCATCAGATGTGCTCTCTCATCAGCCAAGTGGAAAGATCAAGAAGTCGTCCAAACGGTAATAAATGCCACTGGAGTAATAAATGCTGAAGTCCGAGGTTATTAATGGCAAATGATTGAAGAAAAGACTCGTATCAGCTCGGTTCATTTAATGCTGCCTGACAGAAAGTACAGCCTGCAGTATTGTCACTGTGCAGATGATTGAATAGTGCCCAGCAAGCAGCAGTTCAATTAGCTTGTAATAGGTCTATTCTGTAAGAAACGATCTTTTGATTTTATAATAATACGCACGTTTATTTATATGTGTATAAGGATAAAAAATGGCCAACTTCATCTCTCGCAAATACATTTAGCGATTGGTTGAAACCCTTAGATTACATTAGACTATGGGACGATTCACTTCAGTACTGAGTGCAATCATGAAACAGTCTCAAAGGTCGTAATCTTAAAACTATTCCAAGTCATAGATTCCGAACGAGACGGGGTATCGTAGGAATCGCCAAGACTTGTACAAATATGCATGATTCACATCGAGTGAATTTGTAGCGTTTCATGAGCAAGGCATTTGAGGCCAGTGCATATGAGTAGGTGGTTCAATGGAAGATTGAACGCATCGAACGACCCGAACAGAGAAACCCATTGTGGAAGCGCATGTCGCACATCGGTGATGTGATGTTTCTCAAGGATTATAATAGTGTACGATTTAGTCCTTTGACTTGAGGTACTAGGGCAAATTCAGTGCATGAAAGTGCGTACTTAGATCTAGGTATAGGCCACTTAGCTTGGTCATAACATGCCTAGGTTGGGTGCGTATGGACATGTACGCGAGTGGTTAGTACCAATATGGAATCTATTGAATCATCGTAATGGATGAGAGAATTTCCTATACGATTCTTAGATAATATATCCAAAAAAAACTATGGCCGTAGTCAGTGACAGATTTGGAATGGAGGTTTGATAGAGTAGTGCCCAGCAAGCCAGTTCAATTAGCTTGTAATAGGTCTATTCTGTAAGAAACAATCTTTTGATTTTATAATAATACGCACGTTTATTTATATGTGTATAAGGATAAACAATGGCCAACTTCATCTCTCGCGAATACATTTAAGCGATTGGATGAAACCCTTAGATTACATTTGACTGTGGGACGATTCACTTCAGTACTGAGTGCAATCATGAAACAGTCTCAAAGGTCGTTATCTTAAAAATGTTCCAAGTCATAGATTCCGAACGAGACGGGGTATCGTAGGAATCGCCAAGACTTGTACAAGTATGCATGATTCACATGGAGTGAATTTGTAGCGTTTCATGAGCATGGCATTTGAGGCCAGTGCATATGAGTAGGTGGTTCAATGGAGGATTGAACGCATCGAACGACCCGAACAGAGAAACCCATTGTGGAAGCGCATGTCGCACATCGGTGATGGGATGTTTCTCAAGGATTATAATAGTGTACGATTTAGTCCTTTGACTTGAGGTGCTAGGGCGAATTCGGTGCATGGAAGTGCGTACTTAGATCTAGGTATAGACCACGTAGCTTGGTCATAACATGCCTAGGTTGGGTGCGTATGGACATGTACGCGAGTGGTTAGTACCGATATGGAATCTATTGACTCACTATAATGGGTGAGAGAATTTCCTATACGATTCTTAGATAATATATCCAAGGAATCAGCGGCCGCAGTCGGTGACGGATTTGGAAAGGGGTTTCCAAATTTAGGAGTCACACTGGAATATTATCCTGAATTAGAAATTATAGTTATCGAGACAAATTTAGAGGTGCCGATCAATTCACACATCCTAAGTCTTGATCGGGAATATTAGTCGATAGAAGGACCGTATGTACATGGTAATTATATGAGACGAGGTTCACAAGTATCAATTCACCTGAAGTTGGGCTTCATGGGCTTGTGGCTAGACATCGACCATGAAGTGTGGGTACTCCTGAGTTAATAGAGGAATTGATTTTAGGAGTGGTCAATTAAAGGTTGTTTAATTGACCGGAGCAATTTATTGTTCATAAATTAAATCACGAGGAATTCGTGGGCCTGCTGCCAATTGATGGTGAACCCAGAGGGTCACACACAATACAATTGGACGGTGACTGTTAAAAAGGGATACAAAAGGAATTAATTGATTTAAAGGTAATTAAATCAATTAAATGAATTAAAAGTATTTAATTCAAGTGGGAGATTAATTAATTGGCTAACTTAATTAATTAAATACTTAATTGAGTTGCTAATTAATTATATAAAAGAAATAATGATTTAATTGGACTGGGCATTTAATTAAGAATTAATTAAATGAAAAGGCTTGCAAGATATGGGCCTTTAATTAAAAGCCCATAAGGAGTCTTGCAAACCTAGGTCAAGAGGGAGTTTATAAAAGGGGTTCTACTTGAGCTCAAAAAGCTAACACCCTAGAAGAAAACCCTAGCCTCTCTAAGACCTAGTAGCCGCCGCCCCCTAGTGCTAGAAACCCTAGCCGCCGCCGCCGCCTAGAGCCGCCGCCACCTGCTGCCGTGGGCTGCCCTAGTGCCACCGCCCCTCTCCCTTTATTCCTCTGTGTTAGATCTTGACCTGTCAAGAGAATCTACACAATCCTGCAATAACAAACCTCCTGAATCCAGTTCTGAGCCTAAGATCTTGAGGTGTTGCCAGAATCCAATTGGTGTGGACTAACTTTGGAGGTGAGACGTTTGGATCACTCGCGTGAACTAGATCCGAATTCAGAATCAGAGTTGGAGATTTTCACCACCTTGCCTGTGGTGAGGTATATCGCAAAACCCCCTTGTTTAATTACTATGTGCGTTTTGTTTCTTGCTTGCGTATAATTAATATGGAGAATCTAATATGGGACCTTGGGTGCTTCGAAAAAATTTTAAATTCCGCACTGTCGTTGTTCTAACAATCGAGGCATCCCAACCACTATCCCAACAGTGGTATCAAAGCCGGTTCATCATTATTATACGAAAAGCCTGAACATAATGTGTTTTCACCGTATATGTTTAATTATGTATATGTAAACAAGTGATAATTATGTTCTGTAAGTTGATTCTTACTTGTTATGACTGGATCTATGATTGGGTAAAACTGCTTTTTTAGATCTGTGCCGTTTTTATAGTTTTTGAAAACTTCAGGACTTTTATGCTAAAAATCGAGATTAGGGTTTTTGTGGGCTGAAAAATTCGAATTTTTGAAATCTGGAAATTTCAAAATCATGGACTGTTTTTGCAAATCTGGTCGCACGGGTTTTGGGGTCAATTTGTAATTTTTGAAAACTTTGGGACTATTTTGCAATTACCGAAACTTTAGGGGTCAATTTGAAAAAATCTAAAAATTTTCAGAATTCAAAATATTATTTTCTGGTAGCTGACCAAATCTGCCCAGGGGGTGTTTTTGTAACTTTTTAAAAGTTTTGGGGTCAAAGTGCAATTTTCGAAAGTTGAGGGGCGAAAATGCAATTTTCAAAAGTTGAAAAACAGAATCTGAATTTGAGCAGAAAATTTATTTTTGTTTACCTGAATATTCATTTTGTCATAATTAGTAGTGACTAAAAAGTAAGAATCATAGGAAGTTAGTTTTAAAAGGTAGTTTTAAAATTAAGAAAGAAATAGGTAAAGGATGTTTGCTTGTTTCTTGCTCTATGTGAATTGTTTACGTGGTTTTCGATCGAGCCGAGCCTTGACCTTAGGTTAGATGTGATTGGTTTAATTTATTGTTTGGTTTTTATTGGGCCTACGAGCCTATTATGTTTTTGGGGCCATTTTGAGCCTTTGTAATAGAATAGGGCTTTACTACTTTCCTAGTTTAGGATGGAGGCCCGTTTACAAGCAAGGTGGAAACCCAAGAAGATATGAAGGCCATGTATGCGTGGTACATTGTGTAATAGCATAGGCCCACTTACAAACCCTTTAGATTGACCAATAGGGCCAACATCATTGGCTCGATGATGGCCTGCATAGGAGGCTCCCGATCGAAAACATATTGTGGTAGTAAGCATGCTAGGCTTGTATGGCTTTTATTTATTTTGTCGATTTATATTTAGCTTGTATGAGATGCGCGCTAGAATCTAGATCGTAATAAAAGATAAAGCATAACTGAATCGGTGAGATCTCGAGGAGAGTTAGTATAACTTTCAAAACCAGAAATTCCCCTCTCGAATTAAATATTAAGTCATATTGGATTAAAATAAAATGAAGTATTTATATAAATCCAAGCCTTCCATCAATAGGGACTAGCGTATGTTGTCTACTTATCGATAGAGGTGATCCAGAGTCTGGCACCCGAGTCGAAGAAAGGGACAATACGTGAAATTCCTTGACTCCTGTTTTTAACTAAACACGACAAGGGTGAGGACTGGTCGGGATGTGAGGATCGACCGATAACTAGTTACGGAGAACTCACGACCGGGCCCGTTGCTCATCATGATTGATGGGTTAGACTTAACGATTAGTAACACTTATGATGTAGCAGTGCTAGATAAGTGTGAAAACCGAGGCAAAATAGCTTGAAGGTTGTGGAGTAACACAATTGGTAAAAAGTATACCTACCTGGAGAATTGGTTGTATGGCCACGAGTCGTGGGTGCAATTAATTGCTGCTGGGACGTTAAGACCTACTAGGAATTAAATTTCCCGAACAATCAAAGGGGTGATTGTTTCGATAAAATAGTGGGAGAACTTTTTCGAAAACAAGTCCAAAATTCGTTAATTATAAGTATTAGACATAAGATCAGTTAGCTAAATGTTGTCTTCTTTCCATTTGTAGATATTAAGTACAATGTCTAAGAATCCATTATCTGTTATCCTCGACGCAAACAAATTGAATGGCTCAAACTTCGTTGACTGGCTGAGAAATCTCAGAATCGTCCTCGATTCCGAGCGACGTAGCTATGTGCTCGACACACCCATGCCTGCTGCACCCGCAGCACGAGCTAGTGAGGAACAACGAACCGCCCATGCTAAAAGGGTTGATGATGATCTTCAGGTTCGATGTCTCATGCTAGCCTCGATGTCGAATGAACTGCAGAAACAGCATGCTGCTATTCCGCTTGCTAGAGAGATACTTCTCCACCTCCAGCAGATGTTTGGAGAGAGGTCTCGTACCGAAAGGTTCGCGACCACTAAGGAGTTGTTTCATCTCAAGATGGCTGAGGGAAGCAGTGTCAAGGATCACTGTCTGCGTTTCATCAACCTGGTCGAAAACTAGAGCGATTGGAAGTGGACTTGCACGCTGATCTTAGCACTGACCTCCTTCTCCATACGCTGCCCCGTTCTTTTGACCAGTTCGTGTTGAACTTCAACATGGAGGATAGAACCCTCGCTCTTCACGAACTGACCAATTTGTTGGTAACGGCATAATCGACTCTCAAGAAAGAGAAGCCGGTAATGATTGCACACCAATCGAAGGCTGCAAAGCCCAAGAGAGGTAGGAAGAAGAAGAAGGTATTTTCTTCGAAGGCAGTCACAAAGGTGGTTGAAAAGAAGCGCAAGAGCCCAGAAGACGAATGTTTCCACTGCAAGAAAGCAGGGCACTGGAAAAGGAACTGCCCAGACTACCTAAAGATGAAACTGGTAGCCAAAGGTATTTTCTTGGTTGAAGTTAATATTTCTATTAACTGTGCATCGTGGGTGTTAGACACCGCAGCAGGTTCTCATATCTGCAATGATTTGCAGGTGATGGGAGCAGTAAGATACCTGAAGCCCGGGGATAGAATCCTGCGTTTTGGAAACGGAGCTAGGATCGCCGCTGAGGCTATTGGGGACGTCGAATTGGTTTTAGGAAATTTTACTTTAATTTTAAGGGATTGTCTGTACGTACCAAACATTATTAAGAACATCATTTTTATTCCTATGTTGGATATTGATGGTTTTAATTTTTCCATTGAAAATGGAGCTCTTTGCATATTTAAAGGTGATTTAATGTATGATTGTGGTACTTTGATAGATGGTCTGTATTCCTTGGAACCTACAAATTCCGACGTCATGCACATTCAATCTAGAAAAAGAAAATATGATAATCAAACTCCCCAACTTTGGCACGCTAGACTTGGACATATTTCCAAGAGTAGGATTCAAAAGCTGGTTTCCTCTAAGACTCTTGAAATAAAGAACTTGGATGAACTCCCAACTTGCGAGTCTTGTCTCAAAGGAAAGATGACCAAATCACCCTTCATCGGGAATCCCGAGCGAACCAAGCAAACATTGGATTTAATCCATACTGACGTTTGTGGACCATTGATTGTCAATGCGAGAGGAGGATTCTCTTACTTCGTAACATTCACCGACGATTTTAGTCGTTATGGATATGTGTATCTTATGAAACACAAATCCGAAACTTTTGAAAAATTCAAAGAGTTTCGAATGGAAGTTGAGAATCAACTTGGACATAGTATTAAAGCACTTCGTTCTGATAGAGGTGGTGAGTACTTAAGCCAAGAATTCCTTGATTATCTAAAAGAGAATGGAATTCTCGCCCAGCGAACTCCCCCTAGGACGCCCCAACTCAATGGAGTGTCCGAGCGGAGGAACCGAACATTGTTAGACATGGTTCGTTCCATGATGAGCTTCGCTGACCTTCCCTTTTCGTTTTGGGGCCTAGCCCTATTAACTGCATCGAAGATACTAAACATAGTACCTTCG
>CM064883.1:68681342-69024790 GCA_003313485.2 Penstemon barbatus | reverse complement strand
ACTGTTCACTGAAACTCAAAGCTGAAAAGCCAAAAGAATCAGATGAATATAAACAGCTTGAGCAAGAAAATGGATATCTGAAAGCTGAACGTGAAGTTCTTAAAGGAAAAGTCATGGAACTTGATAAAACAATTGAGTCTCATGAAAAGTCATCTATTGCATGCACTCATATGTTTAGTAAACAGAAGACACCTTTAGATCAGGATAAGTTAGAACTGAACCATACTAAAAAATTTGTATCAACTGACAATAGTAAGGTCATCTTGTATGTTAAGACTACTAAACTTGCTTCACCTGAGAAAGTGTTAAAGGAGACGAAAACTCCTAAGGCTGAAAAGAGCAAAGAGCCTAGTGTAGGAAAACAGACTGCTAAGTCCAAACAGAAGAGTCCTAGGAAGTCTTCTGATAAGGATAAAGCCAATCAGACTAGTAGTAAAACTAAGTCGCCTGTTAATGAGCAAGAAACTAGTAAACCTAAGAAGCATAAAAACAAGAAAAATTAAAATGCTTGGTATGGAAATGAGTCTTATTATGTGCAACCTGCTGCATATCCTCCTATGTATCATGCACCTCAATTTTCAACTTACTATGCACCATATCATGCTCATCCAATGCATGCATATACTGCTTATCATGCATCTTATTCTGCTTATGAACATTATCCTTATCATGCTGATTATCATCAACATAGCAAATCTGATGAACGTGATAAAGGAAAAACTGTTCATTCTCCTGTTGAAACTCAGATACCTAAGAAGCCTAAGACTTCATCATCTTGGGTTGTCAAATGTGGAACTAATCCTTCAGGACCCTCTCAATAAGGGTACCTAAAACAATTTTATTTTGTTTTGTAGGATAGAATTAGGAGTATGAGTAAAGTAGAGAAGACTTGGTACTGGGACAGTGGCTGTTCAAGACACATGTGTGGAAACATACATGAGCTGACTGATGCTGTTGCTGTGGATGGTCCAAATGTAACGTTTGGAGACAGCATGGAAGGCAAAATTGTAGCAAGTGGAAAGCTGATCAAAGGCAACATTGAGATATCTGACGTCTCTTATGTTAAAGGCCTCAAATACAACTTGCTGAGCATAAGTCAATTTTGTGACAAAGGATATTCAGTCATATTCTCAACAGATAAATGCTACGATGAACAGATTGGAACTAAGAAGGTTATTTTATCTGGAAGACGACAAGGGAATGTCTACACAGTGGACTGGAATTCTGTTGACAAGAATTCAAGTGTTTGTTTGGTGGCATCAACACCAAGTGAAATCAGTTGGTTGTGGCACAAAAGAATGAATCATGTGAATTTCAAGACCATCAACAGACTTATCAAGAATGATTTGGTAGAAGGAATTCCAAAGACAGTCATGAGCAAAGATAAGCTCTGTGACGCATGTCAAAAGGGTAAACAAATCAAGTCATCATTCAAAAGCAAGAAGCACCAATCATCTGGAAGGATCTTGGAGCTGTTACATATGGACTTATTTGGACCTATTGATCCAATCAGCAATGGTGGAAAGAAATACTGCCTAGCTGTTGTGGATGAGTATTCAAGATACATTTGGGTGATTTTCATGAAGAAGAAAAGTGAAACTAAGGAGCATCTTACAAATCTGATGGACCAAATTCAGAACAAAAAGAGTATGAAGATACTAAAGATCAGATCAGATAGAGGGACTGAATTTACAAACTCTATTGTTGAAGAGTATTGTAATGCCAGAGGAATCAGCCATGAGTACTCTGCTGTCAGAACCCCTCAACAGAACGGAGTTGCTGAAAGGAGAAACAGAACTCTGAAAGAAGCTACCAGAACCATGATAGCTGAAGCTAAGCTGCCTCAAAGATTTTGGGCAGAAGTAACAAATACAACATGCTTTACCCAAAACAGACGCATGATCAACAAGCACCAAAACAAGACTCCATATGAAGTTTGGAACAACAGGAAGCCAAACATTCATTAATTTAGAATTTTTGGTTGTAAATGCTTTGTTTTAAATAATGGGAAAAATCACCTTACTGCTTTTGCAGAAAAGGCTGATGAAGCAGTATTTGTAGGATATTCTACTGTTAGTAAAGCTTATAGAGTCTTTAACAAAAGAACTTTACTTGTGGAAGAATCCATTCATGTAGTATTTGATGAACCTAATCAATCTTCTGAAAAGAATCAAAGTACTGATCAGAATCTGTCTACTGATTTTCAGAAATTGAGTGTTGAAAAGAATGAAGAATATATTCCCATCATACTACCTGATCTCAACTCAGCTGCTAACTCAAGTGCTGTTCAAAATCACAATGTTGATTGTCTAACAGAAGAGTTGCAAACAGCTGACAGACCAGAGACTGTTCAACAGACGACTGCTGTTCAACAGACTACTACTGGAACTCCAACAGTACTGTTGCAAGATCAAAGTAGAGGACAACATTATGATTTGCAATCTGATCTTAGATGGCTCAAGAATCACCCACCACAGCTGGTGATTGGTGATCTTTTGGATAAAGTAAAGACAAGGAGAGCTGCTGCAAGTGAAGCAATGTTTGTCAGTTTTCTATCTCAAATAGAGCCTAAACATATTGAAGAAGCTCTTAATGATTCAAACTGGATTGAAGCTATGCAAGAAGAGCTAAATCAATTTGAGAGGAATGAAGTCTGGTACTTAGTTCCTAGACCAAGTCATCAAAGGGTAATTGACACTAAATGGGTATTCAGGAATAAAATGAATGAAGATGGTGTTGTCACCAGAAATAAAGCAAGATTAGTTGCCAAAGGTTATTGTCAAGAAGAAGGTATTGACTTTGATAAACTTTTGCACCAGTAGCAAGATTAGAGGCAATCAGACTCTTTCTTGCCTATGCTGCTCACAAAAATTTCACAGTTTATCAGATGGATGTGAAATCAGCTTTTCTCAATGGAGAATTGCAAGAAGAAGTTTATGTTGAACAACCACCTGGATTTGAAGCCTATCAAGAAGAAGACAAGGTGTATCGTCTGAAGAAAGCCCTTTATGGACTGAAACAGGCTCCAAGAGCATGGTATGATACCCTATCTGATTTTCTTTTAATTAAAGGATTTCGCAAAGGTAAGGTAGACAAGACTTTGTTCACTATAGAATGGGAAAATCATATATTGCTTGTGCAAATATATGTGGACGACATCATTTTCGGTTCAACAAATCAACAAATGTGTGATAAGTTCTCAAAGCTGATGCAGAACAAGTTTGAAATGAGCATGATGGGAGAACTAAATTATTTTCTTGACTTGCAAGTAAGACAGTTGCCTGATGGAATATTCATCAGCCAAGCAAAATACACAAAGGATCTGTTCAAGAAATTTGGTATGGAAACTAGCTCTACTGCTAATATTCCAATGTCTACTCGTTTGAATAAAGATGAGGATGGCAAATCAGTAGACATAACCAAGTACAGAGGAATTATTGGGTCACTGTTATACTTAACCGCTAGCAGACTTGATATCATGTACTATGTTGGGGTTTGTGTGAGATATCAATCAAATCCTAAGGAATCTCACCTCTTAGCTGCCAAAAGGATACTTAAATATCTTAAGGGCACAGAAGATTTGGGATTATGATACCCTAGGGAATTTGGATTTGAGCTTATTGGATATTCAGATTCTGACCTTGCTGGATGTAAGATTGACAGGAAAAGCACAACAGGTGCCTGTCAGTTCTTAGGTAGTCGTCTGATCTCTTGGATGAGTAAGAAACAGACTTCAGTATCCATATCTACTGCTGAAGCTGAATACATAGCTGCTGGAGCTTGTTGTGCACAGATATTATGGTTGAAGCATCAAGTAGAAGATTACAACATCAAAATCAGTGGAATACCTATCTACTGTGACAATACAAGTGCAATCAGTCTTACTCAAAATATTACAAGTCATTCAAGGACTAAACATATTGAGATCAAACATCATTTCATCAGAGTTCATGTGGAGAAAGGAAATGTCATGATAGAATATGTTTTCACTGAAAATCAGATTGCTGACATCTTCACAAAACCTCTAAGTGAGACAAGGTTTTCAACTCTAAGAGCTGAACTAGGTCTACTAAAATTAGATGAATAAGCTGAGGGGGAACTCATCAGAAAACTGAAGTTCATCAGCTTACACATCTTATTATCTTCGAAGATTAACTGTCAACAGACTAGTTAACTTATGGATTCTTAAACTCAGGGGGAACGTGTAAGACTAGCAGTACTTCTGATTGAAAGATGAAATTTGTTGATGAAAGTTAGTTGAAGTTATGTTTTCATCAGAAGATTAAAGTCTTGAAGATTGAAGATTAATTATCTAGCTGGATTGATAAACAGCCGAGGAAGGTTATCAGTTATTGGCTTTTACTGATAACATTATGTCATAAGGATGATAGTCTCATCAGATAAGTACTTTAGTTTACTCGTCTGATCACTTAAGTAAAAGCTGTATATGTTAAAAACGTTTTATTTAAAAATGCGTATTTACAAATATGATGAGGCGGTTCGCATTCCTGCCTGTCATTAAATGC
Source organism: Penstemon barbatus (assembly GCA_003313485.2). Taxonomy (NCBI): domain Eukaryota; kingdom Viridiplantae; phylum Streptophyta; class Magnoliopsida; order Lamiales; family Plantaginaceae; genus Penstemon; species Penstemon barbatus. Next base: position 69,020,264 of record CM064883.1, on the reverse strand, counting down.
CTTTTGAATTTTGAATCGCGTAACTAACGCCGCACGATCAGAACTGACAAAAAATGGATCTAACGGTAGGCAAGTATCACGGAAACCGAAATACCCTAACTCTATAAATTCAGATCTGATCAGACTTGTGCCTCTTGACGCACCCAAAAATACTTAGAGCATTTGTGAGAAACTTCTTTGCATTCCATCTTCTGCAAATTTCTGTCTTTCACTAACATTCCACAGATTCAAAATGAGTTCTAGTCAAGAAGCTAAGGTGGAGGGTATGTATCTGGTTTATGATGCGTACTATCAGTCTAGTACCGATTTGATGAAGCAATTGTTGGAAAAGTTCAAGGTTGCTTCCCTGGTAAACTTCATGGAACTACACTAAGGACTGGTCTGGAAGGACCAAGATTAAAGCTATAGTTGGAGGCAAATCTATAGTCATCACCCCTGTTCTGCTTCATGAAACGTTTGGTCTGCCAAACAGAGGACGACATGATGTAATTACCCTTGTTGAGGAAAAACTTCAAGAATTCTAGGCAATTTGTGCCAAGGAGGGTGAGATGTTGACTGGCAACATTAAGAAGAAGCAACTAAAGGACGAGTATCAGCGCATGGCTGATATGGTTGCTAAGCTAATAGAGAACTGCACATTCTCTCTTGATGCAATGACTATGAAGAGGTACAACATTATGTTAGCTATCTTCTACGACTTGGAAGTTAATTGGTCAGTTGTAATCTGGTACATTCTGGCTAATTTTCATGAGAAGAAAGGCAAAAAGTCTACTCAACAGACTAATCATAGAATCACTTTGAGCTATCTGCTCAACAACATGGGATGTGAGATGACAAATGGGAAGGAGATTCATAACGCAAAGGCAATGGCCAAGTACCTGCCTGTTATGAAGAGGAAAGCTGATGAAGTTGAAGCTGATGAAGATGTGGATGAGCCCAAGGAAGAGGTTCCTGCCAAGAGGCAAAGAAAGTTGACTAAAACAACTCAGCCTGCTGTTGAAGTTAAGAAGAAGAATGATGAGCCCAAGGAAGTGGCTCCTAAGAAGATGCAGAAAGTATCTACTCAAACAACTGAGCCAGCTGTTCAAGCCAGAGTAGACACGTCTGATGCTATGAAGGTTGATGAAATCATCAAACAGACTACTGCAAAGATCAGGAATATATCTCCTGCCTCATCTTCAAGAACACCATCTGCTGAACATCCTGATGAGACCGTTGCTCACAGGACCAGAAGTCAACATCGAGATAAAGTGCTTCCAAGCCTGTTCAAGAAAGAACAAAGAAAACAATAAGGAAGAAAATGACTTTTGTTGATTCACCCACTGAGTTATCAGACTTAGTGAGACAAAGCCCTCAATCAGCAGAGAGGCCTGCTGGTGCTGAAAAGAAGTCTACTGCTGAAAAGACTGATGCTCAACAGACTGCTCCAAAAGAACCAACAATTGGGGTTGCTCAACCTCAAGATGATCCAGATGTGCAGATTATTAACCCCATAGCAGCTGCACCCATTGCATCTGCTGGTCCTGCTCCTAAACCTGCCCAAGCTGATAAAGGGAAAAGAAAAATCCTCATCAAAAGGAAGAAAATTTATGTTGATGATAAGAAGAAGAGAGAGGAAGGTGAGCAGAGAAAGAGAGATGAACAGGAAGAGCAAAGGGCTGTTGAACTCAGCAGAATTCAGGCCGAAAAGGATAAACAGAGAAGGAAAATGTGTGAAGCAGAACGTAAGGCTGCTGAAGATGCTGAACTTGCTGTGGTCCTTGAACTGAGCAAAAAGGATGCTCATGGCCCTGAACAAGCTGGAGGAGTAAAGATTGGTGAATCATTACAAGCCAAGAAAAAGATGCCTGCTGGCATGGTCAAGCCTGAGGCCAAGTTTGAAGTCAGGAGATCCTTTGATATTATTAATGCTGACAAATCTGTTTTCAACAGGTTTGAAAAGGCTCTGGCCTACTTTGATCAAAAACTGATGCTCAAGACCTTATTCACTTATGAAAAACAAAGATATATGAAGTGGAGAGACTACAGAATGAATAAATCTGATGAAGAGCTTCAGAACTGGAAGGAGTTTGCTGATGAAGAAAAGTGGGTTCTTCAATGGTTGAAAACTACCTCCATCACAAGAGCCTTGGATCCTGATTTTGTCAGAGATGCTATGCATCAGTATGCCAAGGACTTTGCTACAGAAGAAGCAAAGATTATTGCTAACACTTTGCCAAGGCAAGAGAAGGAAATCTGATGATCATATTGAAAGGGCTATTCAAATTGCTGTGATGACTGCCCTGAAGAACTGGGCTGCTAAGTCAAGATATCAGAAAGGTTCTTCAAGTGATCTACCCTCTTTGTCAAGCGTTCAACAGATTACTTTTGGCAAAGAATTGAGAGAATATCATGATGTGCCTAAGGTAAAGAATCCTGCTCCACAGTTGTGGCATGTTGTAAGACAGATTCGTCAAACAACAATCTTTATTGATGATGGAAAAATCATTGATAAAATCTTTGAAGACGTCACTGATCAGCCCCGTATTGATAAAGAACCCTTAGCAATTGAGTGGAAAACTAAGGAGTCATCTGCTGATAAAGAGACTGAGTTGCAAGATGCACCTGTCCACCAGGAAACTGAAGATGACCAGACTGCTGATCCTTCTGCTTCATCAACTGATATGCACTCATCACTGATGGAAGCCTTCCAAATGTTGCTGGAGAGCAACCTAAAAGAGATGGAAGAAAGGAACAGACTTCAGCTGGAGAAAATGCAGCAAGCCTTGGAAGAATCCAACATGCTACAATTTGAGCAAATGCAGAAAGCCACTGCAAAAATTGTCCAAGATGCTGTTAATAATTTCCCACTGCCTGATGACAGCACTTTGAAGAGAAGTGTGCTGGACTTGAACAGAAACGTTGAAGATGTTAAGGCAGATGTGGATCACCTTCATGCTGCTCTGAAAAGAGGTGAAGACAACATTGCTCATCTGACAGAGACCTTCATCCAAGTCAATGAAGAGGAGAAAGCTGCAAATATGGCACTGTTGAAAGATGTCCATATAAATGGAGATGTTATTCATGAAGAACTTGCAACTATGAAACTCAACATTGACTTTCTGAATGATCAGAATGATATCATCACCACCTCTCTCAATCATCTCACTGGCAGCCATGATTTGGTAAATCAGAACATCAAAGCCTTGTGTGCTGCCCTGAAGATTCAGTCTGTTGCACTCAACCCTCCTATCAACCCTGATGATGACAAAAAGGGGGAAGGGAAAAGGGAAGAGCCAACACTTCAAGCTGCTGCTGACAACAGTTAAGTAGTTGAAGAAAAAGCTGAGAAAGTTGCTGCTGCTGAAACCAAGGAATCTGATGCTGCTGATGAAACCAAGAAGTCTGACGCAGTTGGAACGGTTGATGGCAAAGAGAAGTCTGAAGAAGAACCCAAAGAAAAAGCCAAGACTGATGAAGAAATGGCTGCATCCAAGGAATCTGCTGAAGATCAACCAGAGCCATACACCAAGTACAAAAATGATGAGAAAACAAAGAGCAAGATGGAGGAGCTTCAAAGAGAACAAGAAATCAAGGAAAAGATGGAAGATGCCAAATCCAATCTGATCCTAGATGATGAAGCTGATGAAGAAGGTGAAGAAGAGGATGAAGATGAAGAGTCTTCATATGAATATTATGAAGAACTTGAAGGAGGAAGTGAAGAACCTGATGATTAGAATAGTTAAATCTTTTTGTAATCAGTTTTTCTTTATCTTCTGTCAGACATCTTATCTAAACAGAATTGTACTTGTAATGAATTTCATTATCAATAAAAGTTCAAGTTCTGTTTCCAACATACTTTTTCTATCTCAGAAAACTTTGAGGATCAAAACTTTAGTATAGGTAAACAGGTACCAAGCTAAAGTTTTGTCATCATCAAAAAGGGGGAAATTGTTGGATAAAGATTAAGATGGAGTGCACTGAGGATTATTTAGTTAAGGGAGGTTTTGATGATTTCCAAAACTTCATATCAGCTAAGTAAAGACAACTTAGTTGTAATCCTTAGAAGAATTTTGACCAAGTAAGAAGACATATCAGACGGGTCAAATATTCAAGGTCCAGAAGACTACTGATCTGCTGAAAAGAAGAAATCAGACTGGTGTAAATCAGCCGACTCAAATCAGATTTGTTCAAGTTTGAGATCAGCTCTGTTCATCATCAGATGTGCTCTCTCATCAGCCAAGTGGAAAGATCAAGAAGTCGTCCCAACGGTAATAAATGTCACTGGAGTAATAAATGCTGAAGTCCGAGGTTATTAATGGCAAATGATTGAAGAAAAGACTCGTATCAGCTCGGTGCATTTAATGCTGCCTGAAAGAAAGTACAGTCTACAGTTCTGTTACTGTGCAGAGAGCCGTTCGTGGAAATTAAGGACCAGAAATCAAGAAATTTGAATTGTGTCTCTCTTTAACGGACATAATTCAAAGAGTGACTATAAATAGCTGAGAGAGACGAAGAGAAAACAACACAACAACTGAGAGATTGATTTCGAAGCAAAATATTTTCTAAGTCTCAAAAGCTCAAGAACAGCTCACTCATCAGCCTTGTCATTTGTTGACTTAAGCTGAAGCTGAAGATCAAAGACAAACACATTTTCTGAGTGAAATCTATTAGAGTGTTGTGAGGAGTGTTTATCCATCTGTGTGAAGTGATAAAACTCTGTAGAATAGATCTTCTTTGTGATTTCCTATTGTGAGCTTACGGCCAGATTCATTTGTTGTTTTGGCGTAAGTGGAGTATACTGATTACTGTGTGTTTTTTGTATAACCCAAGATCTTTGTGTCTTGGAAGAGTGGATTAAAGGATATTTACATCCATATAACCACTATAAAAATTCCTGTGTTTTTATCCTGCTTTTTACTTGCATATTTTCAGATTGCATAAAACACTGCACTAAACTGTTTGAAAAAGACTTAAAGGAGTTTTATAAAACTGGGGATAAAATTTTCAAACTACTAAGTTTACTTGTGAAAAACACTTCAAAAATCCGCTGCAAGTACTCTGGTATTAAAACTGATTTTCACCAAAATCAGCTAAGTAACTATCAGATTAGTGGTCAGCAAAGATGTTCAAAGATTTGTTCGCGATCAGCCTTGTAAACATACTGTTATGTAACAGCTTAGTCTGTTTAAGTTTGAGCAACAGTTTTAAAGTTAAAAGTTGATTAAAAATTTTCAGAGGTCTATTCACCCTCCCCCCCCCCTTCTAGACCTCATCTGACCACTTGGGACCAACAAATACAATAATTAAATAGGTGACAACCAATAATTTTTTTTAAGGTTTCAATTTTATTAATTAAATTAAAATTTGAGTTTCTAATAATTAACTTTTAAAGGAATTTTAAAATTGGTGCACAATAATACACCAATTAAATACTTGATTGACATGTTTTGGAAATAATAAAAATAATTTTATATTCACATTAAATTTTTCAACGTAATAGTTACATTAAATTTGATTTTATTAAATAAAAGTTACATTTTTATACAAAAATTAACTTTTTAAAAATAATACACAAATTAAATAAAAGTAAGATTAAATAAGACTTACATTTTATTAAATAAGGTATTTAAATATATTTTTTTTAATTTAAAGGTTTTTTTATTAAATAAAAAAAAATATTGAGCAGGTGGCCGACAAGTGTCGACCAGCTGCTGGCCAGGCGGGCGAGTGGCGAGTGCAACTGGCGCTTGACGCCTCTCGATCGGTGAGGCAAGCCAAAGGTGGCTTGCCTCACCGATTGAATCCACAAAAGAACCTCCTGATGCATTTTTCCCTTTTCCACCCCTCTATACATTTTTCTTCACTTTTTTTCCCCTCTAGATCCAAAAACTCCCAAATCCACTTTCCCCCTTATACACTAGAGATGCCCTTAGATGTATAAGTTGTAAACATCAAGTGCAATATTAGTCTAATAGATTAATACAGTGTCTTCCAACAAGGTTGAAAACAAGAGTGGACGAAATAAATTTCTTTAACCACTATAAATATTAGGGGTGTAGGTACGATTTTGCGGTTTTTTTTTTTTTTAAATATGTATCTTACCAATTAGTGCGGTTTTAAAAAATTCAAAATCAAACAAGAGTTTTAAAAATCATACCAATACACTAGGTTTTGTGCAATTTCGGTACCGTACCGTACGATACGATTTTGCGATTTTTTAGAATAATTTATTTCATGTATCTTTTCTTATGTAGTCGATTATTTAGTTGACAAAAAGATATATATTTCTAATAAAACAAACTGTTAATATAAATATATGTTGTTTTTTTTTAATAATTTTTTTTTTTATAAAAATCAATTAAAATATCTTATAAATTATTATTTTAAATTAAATAACTCACCGGAGAAAACAATTCACGAATTTGATGACGTAATGCGGCCTAGTTGAAAAAAAAACACTCTAGTTTAAAGTGTTTTAACTTTATTGAAATTTATTTAAAGAACAGTCGAGTGAACTGCATTACTTAAGTTTACTTTGAGTGATAAAATAAAAGTTTAAAAGGTCTATTCAACCCTCTCCCTCCACCCCTCTAGACCCTTTTGACTACTTGGAACCCTAAGACGTTCGTTATAAGGTTCGTATTCTTTATATGGGTGAAAATCTCTTGAAGATAGATTTCTAACGATACAAGTTTCATTCTATGAAACGCAATAACCAATCAGCAGAAAATAAATAAAGTTTTGGGATATTAATCAAAATTAAATCATATGACATACTTGAGCTAAATGACCTACCTCACCACAAATGAGACAACTGTTACGCGACTCTACCCTTGCAACTGCTTGATATTTTTTACTATCTATTGTTTTTAAAGCTTTTAATATCTTAGTCAAAACTTCAACTTGTGCTTAACTATTGTGTGACTCTACCCTTGCAACTGCTTGATATTTTTTACTATCTATTGTTTCTGAAGTTTTTAATATCTTAGTCAATACTTCAACTTGTGCTTTAAGGTTATCTTCCACTTGTAAATTCTACTAGTTTTTGTTCTACTAGTACCATAAGTAGTACTTGATCCAGTCCAGGTGTGAGTTTTTTTGGCTATGTCATTTAGGTAATCTATGGCTTTATCAGGATTACTTTCAAGAAACTCCTCATTACACATCATTTAGATTAATTGTCGCTCCCCAGATGCATATATCTCATAAATAGCTAACAACACGCATGTTCTCATATCCATGGTGCGGACACATATTCAACAACTCTTTGAACCTCTCCCAGGCTTGGTATAAAGTTTCCATATCTTTTTGGAAAAAGGTTGAGATTTGTCTCTTAATGTTGTTGGTTTTATGCTGGGAAAATACTTGTTCAAAATGCTTTAGTCATTTATGCCCATGTACCTATGGATCTAGGTGTCAAGAGTATAGCCAGTTTTTTAGGGAGAAATGGAAGAATTCAACCTAATTGACTCTACGGCATTGGGTTGGCAATTAAAAGTGATGATGACCTACTTGAATTCCCTAATGTGTGTGTAAGGATTCTCACTATCCATGCCATGAAATTTTGGTAAGAGTTGGATCATTTCTGGTTTGAATCTATTTGCGAAGAAACATGATGGATGAGGGGTGGCTGTGCGGTTTGGATGTAGGAATTCCCTTAAGGAACTTGCATTGTTATTTTCAAGTTGTTCTATGGTGGTAGGTGTATCAGTTAGTGCAATGATTGACCAAGATTCACATAAAACTTGAGAAGTTGGATTGATTTCTTCAATGTTTTCCCGAAGTTTCTTCTATAACCTGCGCAAAGTTTTCTCAATTTTTAGATCGTACTGCAATTTAAAAGGTTGCCAAGTATCCACTTTAGGCCCAACTTTCCTAGATAGAACTCCCCGAAATTCTCAGAAAAGTAAGGAGGAATCACTAGTCACAAGCCTTATTTAATAACCAACCAATTAAGCATATGCTTTGTGAAAAAATCTTGGTTTTTACTAGTTGCAAAATCACAAAATATTGTTAACACATTTTCTTTTGGAAAAAAATTAAACTAACCAATTAATTAAAAAATAGAAATAGCATGAAACTTTTTACAATTACTTATTAGAACACAAAAATAAAATTTTACTTACCTCATTAGCTAAATAACTACTTATGATGTTTACTTGTTGCACCTCTTCGGCAATAGCGCCAAAATTTGATTATGCCCAAACTTGTCGAAACAAAGCAACATATATTTGGGTTTTGTTTGAACTTATACTCTTTCTAGATAAAATAGTAATTATAAATTTTAGATGATAATTAATTTTAAATAATTTATTTATATGTAAGTATTGTACGATTTTATTGGACAAGTATTCGCAATGATGGAGGCAAAAGTGACACTGTCTATGATTCTACAACGATTCTGTTTTGAGCTTTCACCATCCTACACGCATGCTCCTCACAAGATAGTAACACTTCAACCTCCACACGGAACTCACTTGGTTCTGCACAAGTTGTAAAATGCGACTGCGATCAATATTGCATAAAGTATAATTACATTTAGTTGAATAAAGTTAAGAGTTGTTAGTTGACATGAGCACGTCTCGTAGAGCACGTGCTAAAATTTATCCATGCGACGGAGTAAAGTTGGAAAATCCAGTACCAATAAACCAAACTTTGGATAACTATATGATGCATCATGAAGCAATACGTTCCAAATAAACAAACCATATACTTCATAAAGACTTAGTAGCCCAGGTGTATGCAAAATACGGTTAATGCGTCATGTAATTGTTTAAATTTATTTATCTTGTTAATTTTAGTATGTATTTAAATATTTTATTATTTAAGTATTAATTTAAATTATTTGTATAAGTGTTTATCATATTTTTACACATTCGATATTTTTAAAATTATATAGCCACCACCAATATTTTAATTAAATGATTAAATTTTTAATTACAATAAAAAAAATTAAAATAAAATGTTGAATTTAATTATTAATGATTTGTCCATAAATAAATTTAATTACAATTCTAATAAATTATTAATGATTTTAATTGAAATTTTTTTAAATTTTATCATATTAAATAATTCAATTAAAAATTGGTTACTACTTATATTTATTAAATACTAGTAAATATACAATTAATATGCTAACAAATTTTATTAATTAATTAAATTCTACAAATTTAATTTAATTTAGGTGTTAAATTTAATTTTATTATATAATTATTTAATGTAATTAATTTTTCTTATTTAATAACATTAAAAATCAATTTAATTAATAAATAAAAAAGGGCCCCAATCAGGCTTTCCCTGACTTAAAGAGGGGCGCATATTTCTTCATCCTCTCGCCCACGCGAGCCTCGGGCCACGGCCAGGGCTAGCACGAGCTCCCTCACTGCCTCGGTTCGCACCGCGCCCCGAGCTTTTGGAGACGGCTTCCTTCCCCACCCCCGACCCCGCCCCGACCATCTCCATTGGAGATGGCCTTATATACACAGCCCAATTTGATTGCAGCACCCAGACTATGTGTATCTGACATGGGCCCTCAATTCACATCCATCTCACTCTATTCACTAACTAATACTAATGGATCTTTGGGAAATTTTTATCTAGAACGGGTTTGATCGAACTCAAAGTAACTATATAGCAAATTTGTTTTGAGATTGGATGCAATTTTTAGGAAAGTGATCAATCACAAAGTAAGTGCGATACAATCGCTTGGTGGTTGGATGTATTTGAACAAACCAAATATGGACAATAAACTTTCTTGGACCTTTATACAGAAATGACAAAATAATAAACCACCATAGCCAATCTCTCTCATTTCTCCTACAAATCAGATGATTCTTTCTATGTTATGAAATATATACATAAGTTGTGGGTGCCATTGCAATTTACACTTCAAGTTATATGGTGTCAAAACAATATTATTGCACTTGGTTGTATAAGGAATTAACACATATCTCTATATGTGTCAAAGCAAGATTAAGTGTGGCAAAGGAAGAACTTGTGGAAGTTTATAGACATATACAAGTGTTACAACTTGCTGAGTAGCCATATATCACAATTACATAGAAGCCACCCATTACATTTCTTTGTATGACATGTGGCTAATGTAGTAATCTTGATAGCTTGTATATATAGATGTGTTTTATACTTCACTTTGTAAGTAGAAATTGAACAAGAACAATCTATTTATCAATGAAAAGAGATGAAATAGCTTTCTCTACATAATTATATATCTCCCTTTATATATAACTTTGCTTACACAATATGTTCATTTTATCCTAAGTTTTATAATATTCTAATCTTATTAAAAACTTTTGTTGACCAGAATTTGAATTTTTATTTTTTAAGTATTTTATTTCTCTCATCTGAACATCAAGTAATCAATGAAAATTCAAACTTGATACTTCAACTTTTCGAGACTCAAAATCTCGTGCTCAAGTGCAGGGAAATCCGAGTCATCAACTTTTTTTTTTTAGATCCGGTATGAGTTATCTACAAGGCATAATATATTGCTCTCATTATCATTAATCAATTGTGTCGCAAGAGTGATTAATTGAAAAATTATTTTAGAAAAATTAGAATATGAAAAATTTTTCAATACTTTTGCTTCAGCAAGAAAATTAAATGTTATATACAAAATAAATTACAATATAGAACACGAATTTTAATTTTCAGCCCGGTCCTGTTAAAATCTTGTTGTCCTATAATCTTGCCTACCACGTAAAGTAGTCTCCAGACCCATGTGACATGGTGTCACGGGTTGCACATTAGCCAATGGTAGCAACCGTGACTTGCTTCGGAGTGGCCGCACTTAGTGTGCGGGCCTCGGCAGGAATGCCGTTTGAGCGAGCTGTTGGGTTTTAAATCCGAATCAACCGTAATTTACTTATTTGAATCGGATCGGATAATCGCCGGTTACTTGAAGTGGGTGATCCGGAGAAAATCCTTCTTTGCCATCGATCTAACCGTGGTTGAATCACCGATGCTCTCACGTTTTGGTGCTCCCGATCAAGACACAAATTACGTACGGAAATGAGCCATAATTTCACAATTCAAATGCCCCAATTATAGTTGATGATATGTGTATAATATATCCCCGGAATATATAGTATGATTTACCCGTTTATAATGTGCTAACTATATATATATATATATACATAAAATATATATATATATATATATATATATATATATATATATATATATATATATATATATATATAGGGAGAAGAAAGAATAAAGAGGAAAGAGAGAGGGTCCTTGGTGACCTCTCTATTTTCGGCAAGATGGAGCCTCTCTGTTTTTTTTCAATTGAGAAGTCCCAAAGGACTTCTCTGTATTTTCAGAGATGGGGGGAGCCGAATGCTCCCCCACTTGCCTTAATTGTAGGGAGTTAATCTCCCACTTAGTGGGAGGTTAACTCCTTACTTGGGAGTAGTTAATTAACTACTCCCTCCTTTTTTCTAATTTAAATTAGACCGGGTCGGATTAGCTCGAATGGGCGTATCCATCCGTCTCAAATCAACATCTCCCGCTCGCACATGAGGGCTAAACCGAGTCTACAGTGACTTTAACAACATACTCATCAACTTCATACCGACAAGTGGATCGTGTGACCGGCGAGCGCAAGAGCATTAAGTGTCATAAACCTGTTAGGGTATATAACAACTCTTATTCACAAAACACGAGGACATCAGGACTCGCTATACCCCAAACCCCATTTCACTAACCGAAGTATCTTTGATCCCTCAATCAACAGAAGAGCATACTTCACTCCACCACTCACTTGTATTCACAATCATGTCTCAAACACTCAAGTTCGACATATTGGCTGGCCAGCTTTGAATTCAAGCAGCGTGTGTTAGCTTCATAAAGTCTTCCTTTCCTACCTGAATCTTTCGATCTTACTTCAGCAGCTTTCCTAGACACGGATCGCATCGCCGTATGATTCATAGCTATTAGTGACGTGCTAAAGTAGCAACACCTTGGTAAGATCTCAAGAAACGGTCAAAAGTCATAAGGGTACCTATTGAGGTTGCAATAAACCTCTGGGCCTCACACAATGAATGAGCAGGGATCTTTCACTCATTTCTCAATGGTCACTAAGGCACACGTGGTATGAAACACGTGCTACTGTAGTTTACTTCATTTCTTGAAGTGTATGTCATTTAAACAACACAGTACATATTTTAGTACAAGTGTATATCTACACTTTACCTGAATTTTCTCCTTATCCTCGATAAAGAATTAACTCGAGAAAATTCATATCTGGCCATTCGACAAGTTTAATGGATGGTGGGAATCCATTCTTCTTCGATTACTTGTATATACAAAAGTAATTCATCTTAATTAAGCAATCGATACCTTTCTGATCTTGCACTCATGCAAGACTGTGATTACTTTTGTCAAAACAATCATCTTAAATCGATTACAATTAAGGCGATCCTGGTTTTATCTTGCGCTCTTTACAAGGATAAAACAATCTCATCTCTGCACGTTCTCAACGTCAAAGGCGATTGCTCGTGTGAGAGAGCCAATCTCTACTTGTCCGACATATCTTAGGACATCGAATGTATGATTTCCAAATCATGTATACAAGCATTCAAATGTCACATAACTTATGGGCTTGATCTTATGAACTTCCAAGTTCAATTAGATCAAAATCTACGTAATTCTTGAGATTGCTGGGCAACCCACGTAAGAATCTCCAGTTATGGTCTTAGTACAAGAAACTTGACCATCTATTGTACGTAGATGCTAACTACAAAGTTCTCTATTAACTTTGTTAAGATATCTCCACAAAAAATTCTCAATTTTGTGTAAGTGTTTGGTCTCACTAAAACAGTATCTATATTACAAGCTATAAATGTGTTTCGCAACATAAATGTCAACACAACTCAAATGTAGCTCTTTACCTTCCCAAAGAAGTAATAAATACCTCTTGACTAAACAACTATTTATACTGCGTATGTGGCATCAATTTTACAACAATTGTAAGCATAGATAAACATGTCTCATTATGCTTAAGAGATCAATTGCAGTATAATAAAGGTTTCTCGATAACCTTCCCATTAAAGTTTAAAAATCATACAAATGATTTGACTTATAATTATTGACCAGATCCATTGCACAACATAAATCAGAGTAGACAATTGGTTTTAAACCAAATAATGATTCCATCAAGATCGAAATCAGTGATGTAGACATTTCACTCAAAGTGCACATTTCAAGAATCACAGTTCTACCTCTTACTATTAGAGTATCAGTAGGTATTAAATTCAGAATTATTCAAGCGTCGATTAACCACTTATAAAATTCAATGAATTTCACCAAGTTTTCTACCTAGAAGTCCTCAATTCATTCATAAATAATTAAGGACGACCATTTTCAAAACGGTCCTTTATACTCAAAGTTATCCCAACAAATAGGGTAACTCAAACATTAAGAAATGTAATCCATTATTCCTAATAATAACTTAAGACAAAAAGGGCAATGTTATTCATCCATCAAGATAAAAGCCAACATGATTGTTCAGACAATCTCTTATTGCCTAAAATAATTTTAAAGCTCAAAGATTTCAAGTTTGAGAACTTTGATATCTCAACTTTCAGATTAATAGTCTTTTATTCATTTGGAATACTTCCATATCTAAATTTTAACTAAAGTAAGATACAGGTAAGAAACCATGTGCCCCTTTGAAAAATCAACCAATACAAAAATTGGTTTAAATTATAGGCAAGTACTAAGTCTTCCTTACATTCGTTTAACGTATCTCACCCATGAGATAGGAGAACATATTTCAGTATTTGAAATAATTTACGGTTCAGGTGTAGTCCTTTCATTTGAATGGATCCAGTAAAACATAAATTGCTCCCACTCAAAAGAAGCAATTTTGGATAATCACTTCCAAGTGGTAAGTCAAATGAGTAACTATCCCTTGAACCGGTTGACAATAACACGTTCAAATACACAAAGTTCAGTTTATCTAGTAAATACATCTTTCGAAAGATTGTATTTCTTGATTTAATAAAAAATTTACTTCCATCTCATTGTTCATTCAAGAACATAAACCATTAGACATTATATATCCTCCAAAGATATATTTTCTTTCGTAATCATGTTTCTAAACACATTAGAAATAAAGTTAAGTAACTCAACTACTTGATCACATCGTCTAAGGCAGCCTAGGTCAAATCGTCATCTGACCCTAGCTTTTAGATGTTGAAAATTATTATTATTAAAGGTTCACAAAATATGCATTCAATGTTAACATAATTTCCACATGGAAATTCAAGGGGTTAACTTCAAATGCTTTGAATTCCATCATATCCAATATATCTAGTTACTTCTCTTAACACAATTATACAAATAAGAGTGTTAGAAATAACTGATAATCAGATGTTTCATTACATGGATCACGAAATGATCGTATAGATATTCATATCCTTGGTCTAGTATCAGGACCTTATGTTCATCGATAAATTTGATTCTCTAGAATTTTAAAAAACATCAAAGTATTTTAATTTTGCAAGAGATCAAAATAAAATAATCAAGACATGTAATATCCTTATAAAAGTAATGAAAGGACGGATTCATCCAACCTTCATTAATATTAAATCACTAGAATTGATCAAAATGGAAGTTTAACTTCAACGGCCTAACGAAATAGTTCTGGTGTCTTGTTTCAATAAAAACGGTGCAAGGACAAACCAATTTTAAGAAACGACTTGTAAAAGTCTTCTCATTGATTTAGTGTTTCCACTAACCCAAATTGACCTAAACAAATATGCCTTCAACATATTTTGTGATGCATCAGGTGTTGATTGTACAACAACAATCAATTATGCAATTGAAATGTTTAGTCAAGAATGACACTTCAAACTATTGTTAAATGTCTAAAACATTTAAGTATCACTCAAAATGATACTAATCAAGTCAATGATGAATTCAAGTCTAAATCAAATCCAAGAACAAACTCAACAGTCAAGTTTAGTTTCTCAAAGGTACACAAATGTAACTTAATAAACTTGAGTGAGGGCGCAAACACTTTTCAATTATTAGTTACCATAAACCTATTGTCCACATAGGATAAGGTTAGTAACGAGTTTTCGACAAAACAATAATTATAACAGTGTTATTGAGTGCTACCTTTTCAACTTCATCGATTGACGAGTGAAAGAACCAAAAAATATGGTAAATCGAGCACTTATAGTCCATGCCGTTTCAGATTATCAAAATCCAACAGTGATTGTTCTTCCAACTATTTCAGTCTCCTTTATTTCATTGTCTCTATTAATCTAGTTTTATTTTTCTTAGAGCTTATGCCTCGTTAAAAATAGATTTTGTCACAAAGACTTCAGTTTTTGGTCTAGAAACACCAAATAACTTTTTAAGAAATACAATGAAATATTTGCCATTTGAGAAAGTCGTTTTACAGATATGTAAATCGACACGACCTTTGAATGGTCTATATAATGGAACGAGACTGAAATGAACTTGAATTCAGTAACTCAAAAGAGAAGAATTATGACTTGACTTTTAATCATTCATTAAGTTTGACTTTAGTCTCATAAGTATCCAATATACTAGACAAAAGTATTTGTCCAATTGGTCAAACTTTAAAAGTCCAACGTCTACCTTGTTAGAGTTGTATTTCTATACTGCTCCCTAAGGATAACGTTCTACGATGCCATAATTTCAAGACTAGGGCGGAATCATGTCAAAAGACATGAAGAAAGTCTATGATCTCTTTCTCAAGTAATAATACCACAACAGGTCTTTAATGACTTGATAGATGTTTTCTACAACATCACATATTCCTACTCATATTATAAATCAACATCGACAAAGTGTTGCAGCTTTGTCAATGAGTACTTTTGCAAGTACTCATCTAATTAGAATATATTGCCATGATCTGTCAATATAGAGATATCATATTAGCCCATCTAAGTATAGGTGATTTTATACATAGCAAATTGAACTCGTTTTTAATCCCATAAGGTACAAAATCGAAAGGGTCACTACGTGGCCCAATGATTTCCCATATCCAAATAATCATTATCACTAATTCAATCCCTTAGTATAAAATCTAGTAGTTCCAGGTGAGAATTACTTAAATTCTTCCAACCTAGGAACTCCCACTCGAGTACTAACTCAAAGTACATCCAAATATTTAATGTGCATCGTTTTACATCTTACCACGACCCAATAAAGTGCACATAAGGAGATAAGCGTATATCAAACACGCATCGAAGTAATAACACATAAAACGAAATCATGTGATCAATTAAGAATCACCTTCGAAGATTCTAATGTCAAAGCCTCAGGGGACAAAAACTAACGAGACTTGTCTTACTTGAAAGAAGACTGAGTGAAAAACTCAGATTTTTGGAAAAAGTTTTAAAGTTTTCAAAAACTTTTAGGAGAGGGAAAATAAATATTCAAATATTTTTTTCCTTCACATTGTTAGTAAGACCAATTTTAAATTTCAAACGGAAATTTATTACGCCGTTTTCAACAAATTAGATAAACAACAGATTCATTCCATTAAGATGGAATTCAATCGTTCAGTGTTCTTCTCTTAGCCCTCGGCTAAAGAAGCGTCCCTATTGCATCAATTTTAACGTTTCATGTCCTTGACCACGAAACTCGAAAGTGTGCATAAACTTTCATTAGAATTACTAACATTTTGCAACTTGCATAAATTGCAAAAAAGGTTCAGATTGTTATTCACATTGTCGCTCTCCCACTAAGCCCGACATACGTCACATTCTCAAACTAAATTGAGTTAAATATTAGATCAACCTCATAAGCTAATCAAAATACCTTAACTCATGCTCATAAAAGAATATTTTACACTAATTTTTGCTCACAAGCAAACCAAATTCTAATTTCACAAAATTAATGGAAAACAAATTTTCCAATTTAGAAAATAAACTTATTAGAATTTCATAAATAAGTGTTGAAGTACTTCCTTTTGAAGTCAAACATTTGAAAATATTTTCAGAGTTTTCAAAAGTAAAAAACAAAAAATTTTCTTGATATAAAATGATTTTAAATCATTTTCTACATGCATTAGAAAATTGAAATTGGCTTAAAGTGTTTCCAAACACTCTCACTTGCTAGCCATTTCCTCAAAAATATTTTTCTGGACCTACATAAAAAAATTTCAAAATTTCCTTCAAAGAAAAATAATTTTCTATTTCAAAACATTTTCCAAGCATAAAAAATCAAGAAAAATATTTTACATTCTGAAAAAATTAATTTAAATTCACCAAACAATCAAAATTAAAATTCTGAACATATAGAATTTTTTGGGGCAAAAAATGGACACCGGGATACGCCGCACTTGCGTGACACTGCCATGCAGTACGATCGCTGACGTGACAGCTGACATATCATGCCACGTGGGTATCCACATTGTGCTGAGCACCCATGTGGTGCCTAGCTGGCTGCCTTGTATGGGCTGAGTGGGCTGTTGACCAAATCAACACCTTCACACGCTTGTGTGGTGCGTGTGACACGCGCGCCGTCCTGACGGCGTTTTCTTACGAAACGCTTCCGACTACCCCAATGTTTTCGGGCCTTCTGATTCCTATGGTGAACTCGGTTTTTCATTTTGACCTTCGGAAGTACTTGTTTGAGCAACCAACAGCCGCAATCGAGAGTGGGTATGAACAAAGTAAATGTTCATCTTCTTCAAATTTCCAGCAACTTGAAGAAATGCGACATGAACTTCAATTGGCAATATCTCCTTCGTTATAAGTCCGAATTACGCATACTATATATGGTTGAAAACCTCTCGACGAGATCTTTCTAACGGTACATGAATCATCTTATACGCCGCAACATATAATCCGCAGAAAATTAAACAAATTTCGACCAAATAATAAACAAAAAATCATATCTCAATTTCTACATATCCAATGAGCATGAAATTTTGTAGAGATGATCAACAACACGTATGCATGCTGTGTACAAATTTTCGGACCAAATAATAAGCACATTTAAATCCGCAAATAAAATGTCAAACAATTTAGACATATATGGCATAAACTTGAATTGACCATATCTTTCTCATTTCTAATCCAAAAACATATTTCCATACATGGCTGGAAAGATAATTTCAAGAGGATTCTAATGGTATATAGCAGGTCACATGAATCCAAGTATTGAATCATGAATTTGCATTTAAAGTTTCAGGAAATAATTCAATCAACAATTTTTTCAGAACATATTTCTCAACAAAAAAATCTGAAAAAATACAGTTGCATTCACGAACATAAAATCATGCTCCAGTAAAATTTTGATACCATTCTAACGAGGGAATCACAAACTGCCATTAAAGGTCAAGCATGAACTTAATTTCAAATTTCATGAAATTACTAAAACTAAACATGCTTTCAAACACCATATAGCAAAGGAACTCAACCAACAATGGCTCTGATACCAATGTTAGGTTTTAAATCCGAATCAACCGTAATTTACTTACTTGAATCGGATCGGATAATCGCCGGTTACTTGAAGTGGGTGATCCGGAGAAAATTCTTTTTTGCCATCGATCTAACCGTGGTTGAATCACCGATGCTCTCACGTTTTGGTGCTCCCGATCAAGACACAAATCACGTACGGAAATGAGCCGTAATTTCATAATCCAAATGCCCCAATTATAGTTGATGATATGTGTATAATATATCCCCGGAATATATAGTATGATTTACCCGTTTACAATGTGCTAACTATGGCCGGCCCTAGACATTTGAGGGCCCTAGGCGAATTTTAAATTTGGGGCCCGTTCTTATAAAAAATTTATAATCAATTTATTTTTTCAAAGGCAAAAATATTAATTAAATATTGACATGTTATTTTCTCCAACATATTATTTTTTGAATAGATAACTAAAAAATAAACTTATTTAACTTTTAAAAGATCCAACCATGAATTTTTTTGTATAATTTTTAATATTAAAAATATTATTTTAGCCGAAACAAATTTTACAAGTATATGTACATCATTAACTCTATTTCATTCTTTTACAAATATCATAATTGATTGCTTAACTTTATTTCATTTCGTGACATTCTTAACTCTATTAATTATATATTATCTTGTATAGAAAAAGTTATACATCATATATAAAACTAAAAACAAGATGCACGTACATATAATAATATGGATGGGGCTATACCAATTTTAATAGGGGTGAAATTCTTTTTTGCAATGTACTAAGTGAGAAAGTATTAAGCAGAAAAATTAAATTTCAAAGAAAAAAACCATACTCCTTTTATAATAATTAAGAAAGAATTTTTTTTTGAAGTACTTATTAAGAAAAAAAATTGACAAGAAATCATTAAATAAGAAAAGGAATTAAAAGAATAGTTACTACGAAAGGGAAATAAAAAAGACGAACATTATTACAAAAAAAAATGTTAAATAACATAAAAAATCAAGATATGAGAAAAAACTCAATATTGGGATTTGAACCTTAAACCTCCTACTTCCTACTCATCGTGAGAAAGTCTTACCAAGAAAGCAAAGATATATGTTATGTACATAGAATTAATAAAATTAAAAATATTTACTTTTTTTTTAAAGGCCTATATATAAATTTTGGGGCCCTCCGAGTCGGGGGCCCTAGGCGCCGGCCTAAGTTGCCTAGCACTTGGGCCGGGCCTATATATATATATATATATATATGTATGTATATAGGAAGAAGAAAGAATAAAGAGGAAAGAGAGAGGGATCCTTGGTGACCTATCTATTTTCGGCAAGATGGAGGGGACTTCTCTGTTTTTTTTCAATTGAGAAGTCTCTGTATTTTCAGAGATGGGGGGAGCCGAATGCTCCCCCACTTGCCTTAATTGTAGGTAGTTAATCTCCCACTTAGTGGGAGGTTAACTCCTTACTTGGGAGTAGTTAATTAACTACTCCCTCCTCTTTTCTAATTTAAATTAGACCGGGTCGGGTTAGCTCGAATGAGCGTACCCATCCGTCTCAAATCAACACGAGCATGAGAACTTAGCCATGTGCATTTGCAAAGCTGTTCAAGAGGAACACTCCCCATCATATGAGGATGCTTCTCACTTGGTTTCAAGTCATTTGGAGTCCATTAAGGTATGGAGCAATCGAGCTAAAATTGGAAGTACGACTGTGCTCGAGCAAAAGGTGCGTGCGTGGAGCAGAGGGACTTTGCATCGTGCATTTCCAGAACTGTTTCACAGGGAGCTTCCCTAAGGAGTTAGGAAGCTCCCCAAGAAGTTTGAGCAAGATCGGAGTCCGTTTGAGTGGCGAACTTAATATTGGAAGTGAGGCGCGCAGTGCAGAGAATCTGGCGCAGGATCAGCGTAGTCGGAGGACTGCCCCTTGAATATGAGAGATATTCTTAGGGATGATCTTTGGGTATGTCGTGGACATTTTAGTTAGCTACGCTACGGTTTTTTGCGGATCTTGATTCGGAGTTGTATCGAAGGAAGCCGTTTGAAGCAGGACTGGCAGTCGGAGGCGGAAAAGTGGCAGTCCTCCAGCCTTTCAATGTCTAGTGCTAGGAGAAGGCTAAATGTTTCTTTGACATATATAAGGGGGGCACCCTCTGTTGAGCGTCGGCCAGCCTCCCCCGTGTCGCCGGGTATCCGTCGGGTAGCCTTGGGTCACTAAGCGTGCATTCCTTGAGATTGAAAGGGCTTGCTTCGGGCATCCTGTAGGGGAGTCGGAGTACTCGTTTCAGATCGGAAACCGAGATGGGCGTTGTGGGCCCGCGTGGGTCGCAATGGGCATCCGTTGAGCCACAGAGGTTCTGAAAAGGGCATTCGCTATGCCCTGCGGGCTGTCTAATTCGGGCAACACCTCCGGGTCGATTGGGCAATCGAGGCACGCCTTTCGAGGTAACTCGTGAGCTAACTTGTGGGCTTTAGGCTATTGGTTCTAGCCTTCCCGCAGGAGTCCGAGGGCTTAAGAAATGTAGTCGTTGGGCGACGCTACATAGTGGGCAAGTAAAGTACCCATGCTTGGGCTTAAGAGACAGGGTCGTAAGCACTTCGTCGGGCCTTGCTAAGATGATGGCACATCAAGTGAGCCTTGGACTAAAGATTGGCCCATCTCGGGCTAGACACTAGTGAACGGCACGAAGGACTACGGGTGACACTGAGTGCCGGGATCGAACGTCACAAGCACGAGGATTGCGTTGTGGGCGCACTGTCGACCCTCAATGCGGAGTGGAGCTATGAGTGCTCCTTCCCATCAGAGTGGGTGCATACGAGACCCGATTGTATGCCAAGCTAGTCGAGCATGCTAGTTAGTCGGGGACCATTAAGGAAACATGTCGGCAATGCCTTCGGCATGTGAGACGGAATGTCGGGCAATGAATAGGCGAGCGCCTTGGCACCAACTGCAGCGCAGTGTCACGCCCCGCGTGACAGCGATATTGAGAGATGGACAATTGCTGGTGGATGAATCCGAATGTGCAAGAAAGGCTCCAGAAAGGTTGTGGCGTAGCCAAGGCCACATCCCCTTCAGAGTCCAGACAGGCCAACCCGGTTAAATGCGGGGAGCTTGTCGCTGTTCTTGGAATTGACGGTGAAGAGGGGACTAGGCCAACCCTACCCAAACCTGGTCGGGATCTGGAGCCGATCCCCTGAGGAGCCCAAGGCAGGGCGAAACCAGTACATTGTTCGGTGTTTAAGGCTGGCCTCTGGGGGCGGAGGCGTCGCGCGGGCACGTTGAAAATCTGAGTCCGTGACAGCAGGGATGCGTTCAAAGTTCACATTACAACGTTGTGATATCATGTCGCCGTGCGATACGGACATGCGGAGATGAGATCCTTAGATGATGTTAAGGATAGGCGAGCACATTGGCACCGAGTGCAGTGATGTGATGCGTTCTAAGTTCACGCTAGTAAGAGAATGGTGAAATGCCGAGAGGGTCATCTAAAGCCTCGCGATGGAGGAAGGCTGGCCTAAGGTTGAGAGAACCTTTGGCGCCGCATAGGGAAAAAGTTAATCCGTTGCGTACAACCCGAAGGAAAAAGGGTTGGCCCCGTGACAGGTGGTATCAGAGCCTGGAAAACTTTCCAGGCTAGGGACAAACCCCGTTTGTGCTGAGTTGAAAACGTCAAGAGTTCCCCAAACTGTTCCACCGGGATGTTGGACGCTAAATTTTTTTTCATTGAGTTGGTAGCATCCTTTCAAAGAAGCAGTGGTTCTATTCGCAGAGAGTGGGCTGAAAGTGCACCGCTTTGACTCAGATAGCCTTGTTGTTTGCTATACCTCGACCGAAGCTTAATAGGCGAGTTATACTCTCGATTTTTGCTTGAAGAGAAGTAGTGGAGTACGTTGTCATTGACACTATGGACTGGACAAAGTTGATTACTTCCGTTTATAGGTTGGGCAGTTATGATTGGATGAAGTCTATTAGTCTGATTGTATTGCTTGTCGATTGCAAATTTTTCGAGCTCTGTTCGTAACAAGTTGGTAAACAGCTTGTTCAGTTGGGTGCTGAATTGTCGGTGAATGCACGAGGCAAAAACGATAGTTTTGCAAGAAAAACCCGCGTAAGAAGCCTTGTTGTTTACCTTGGTATGGTAATTTGGAAAAGATTGGATAAATCAATTGCATTCATCTTGACTCCCATGTGGGGATGTGCCGATGCGGAGCCATGATTGCTATTGCAACCACATTACGGAGAGTCGTGGGTCAGGAGGTGATCAGGCAGTTGGTGCCGAGTGTGATCATTGGATCCCTTGAGTTGCCTTCGGATGAGGGTTGAGTTGGAGAGCTTCCGGTGGGATTGCCATAACTCCATATGTCACAAATATATTAGTATTACATTAATTTTCTTCCTATTCTCTCAAAATAATACCTAATTTCTTGAAATGAATTATCTTTTTCAAAGTTATTATTTTATATGCAGTTATGATTTGACATTACTATTTTTCAAGGTATAAGTGTGAAATTATTAAGAGTTTTTTTTTTTTTTTTTAATTTTCTACCTAAAATTTTAATATAAAATAAAGGGAGTAAGATAAATGAAATAAAACATGAGATAAGCTCGGTGGTGGTGATCTCACGCCGATGTTGGTGGTGCACGGTGGAGAGAGTGAAGTAAGTGAATGATAGTTTTTTTTTTTGTTTTGTAAAACTGAGAGGGAGTGTAGCAGATCTGCTCACGTTTTTTTCTTTCAATTAGAATAAATTGCAATTGATTTTTTGTTCAGTTGCAATTTTGGCACAAGATTGCTACTGATTTTTATTCAGTTGCAAAGAAACAAATTCGGTTGCAATTTCACCCAAAATTGCAACCGATATCAAATCGATCGCAGTTTTTCATCGGGAATTGCGATCGATTTTAAATCGGTTGCAAATAATGTGCATATATTGAAATTTCAAACTACATAACCGAAATAATTTTGGTTGCAATTTTACCTAAATTTTCAATCGATTTAATTCGATTGCAAAAATTCAGTTGCAATTTTAAGTTTTTGCAGTAGTGATGGATTCAAAAGCCAACACGTATTCCATATGTGTCTTTAACTTGTTTATTTTTAAAAAGATTGTTTGTACCCAAAATAATTTTTAGGTTTGTAAGGCCAATAATGACCCGACAAGAGGTGATTGGGTCGATGATCAGACAGATCGACTGACAGCAAGGCCTTGATAATAAACAGGCCCATTAAAATCAACCTGATTAAAGGCCTAATTAAGTAATTAATTAATAGCCTATTTATTAATGAGGCCCAAAATTGGCCCAAACACAACATGCTTAATTAAATTAAATTAATAGAGATTTTAATTTAACTAAGGCCAAATCAGGTATAAAAAGTGGGCAAGTATCATTTAATTTTGGAGGGAAAGTACATAGGACTTAATCATAAAATATCTCAAAGGAGGTTACACATGTGCTGGAAATAACTACCCAATAGACATGGGTCAAGGCAGTTAACAAAGCAGTGGAAATTATGTCTAATAAAGAGGGAAGTGGAAGAAGTGGGCATTCATCGGGAGAACCATCCGTCGGGAGGCCTATAAATATAAGGAGGCTGGCACATTCAAAACACACAATCAATCAATCAATCAATCAAATCTCTTAAGTCTTCACTGAATCAGGCATCATGTCTTCTGGAAGTCCAACCACGCTGCTTCTCTAAAAGTCAGCAACGCTGCTAATTTTCAACAAGCCGCAGGACATGACTCCTTGAAGTTCAGCACGCTGCTTCCACAGTCAGCAAAACCGCTCCTCAGAACCAGCTGCTCGTTTTCAGCAAGTAGCAAGCTGCAAATCATCATGTGAGTGCCCACATACTGACATGGTTTATTCATCAAGTAGCCACCTGCTTGATGGATTTGTTGTCAGGTAGCCATCTGCCTGATAGATATCTGCTGAGTGGCCACCTGCTCGACAGATGTCCTTTCCAGTGGCCACCCACTGGTTAGAAGCCCGATTGGTAGCCATCTGCCAAGGTTGGGCAATCCATCGATGGTAGCCACCTGTTATCAATGTTACTTTCCTGTCAACACGGTATATATTGCACATCAGCTCATATGGCGGATCCCACGCCAATCAAGTAGTAATTCACCAAGAACTAAGGAATCCATCAGCTCGTATAGCAACCTGATGCCAACATAGGAGTTTTATTACAATTTTGCATACTCTTCCATGTTTGTAAACCAGGGAAACGTGCTAGAAAAGCTTCCTATAAGAATCCACTAAGAAACGATCCAATTTTGGGCTAGATTTTGTGGATATCGTGGATTTCATGTATTAAACCTACGTTTATTTAATATACCGAAGTATTTTGCCTTCAACTCCTGATTTTATCTATTAGTATGTTTTCATCAAGTTATTTTAATATGTCTTTATTGCTATGTTGTCAATCTGTTAGTTCAGGTTTTTAATTAAGTTGATATGTTTTAGATTGCTTGATGCGTTACTCAATAACTAATTTTTCTGCAAATCCCTTGATATATCGAGTAAGCCACTGATTGGCTACAAAAGTTTGGCATTTCAAGAAAGATTATCATAAATTATTAAGTCCTGCGGCCAGGCAGGCATGGAAAAGAATCAGGGGTAAAGTTTGCCTACTCCGTCGCAATCGATTGATTAGAAGTCAGCCTTGTCAGGACATTGATTTATATTTCATATTCATCATATTATGTCCGTTTTTAACAGTTATGTTTGCACGCACAAACATTGGCACGTCCGCACTCATTTTATTTTACATCGAGTCAATTGCATCGAACCAATTGCACATCGAGGCAAGCCAGACAACATTTACAACAAACAAAGACATTTATCCTTTTGTCTTGTAATATGATTTATATCCCACATTTCATCACTCCTTTATCCCAATTAATCTTACCTAACTTTGAAATCTTTTCCCTAAACCAAATCTAAAAAAATTTACTAGATTTTATGGTTAAAAATGCATTATGTCATATATTGTGAAAGACATGGGATAAAAATTCTCCTAGATTAGATCTAGATTCCCTCTAGAAATGATCCCATAACTAAAACAAACTTTCATGCGGCAAGAACTGCGCAGTTTACCGGGGGTTCCATGCAAAAAGTGCCGGTCCAGCCCATAGGCAACTCGGGTGTTTGCCTAGGGCCCCCAAATTCTTAGGGCCCCTTCCCTCAGCTTGCTTATCTATATTAATGGCCAAACTATTATTTTTTTTTTATGAATTGAGCCCAACTTTTAAAGCCCATATTTCACAATATAAAAAAAAATGGAACATTATATAGAGAAGCGGCAGCCGAGTATAATGCTTTATTTTTCTCTTTTCCTCTTTTCCTCTTTTCCATGAACTCAGTTCAAAACAAAAAAAAAAAAAATTTGGGGAAGATGAAACGTCTTCACCAACGTTCTACTGTATTCAATTTTCACTGCCCACAAGAAAGTATCAACTATCAGTTCAATATAAATATGCTTCTCAGTCTCAGATTTTCAACACAATTATTATGAGAGAATTTCACTTTTGATACCATAACTCAACCTACTTTAGGGATTTGATACCACAATTTTTTCTCCCGACACATTTGATACCATAACTCAAATCAACTCGACACATTTGATACTTCCGTCAAATTGGAAACAGAATTGTCACGTGATTGTCACGTGTCCGTTAAAACTTTGCACATTTGATACCATAACTTATGTTGACTGATAATTTTACCCCATAACATTTCAGGTTACCAAAAAAGCCCCACATCTCCAAATTTAGTGACGATTTTAGTCCACATTGTTGCAAAATTTCCAAATTGACTCGAATAAGACCACGTGCTGACCAATTTAGAACTTTACACATTTGATACCATTACTTATGTTGACTGATAATTTTACCCCATAACATTTCAGGTTACCAAAAAAGCCCCACATCTCCAAATTTAGTGACGATTTTAGTCCATATTGTTGCCAAATTTTCAAATTGACTCGAATAAGACCACATGCTGACCAATTTAGAAAATTTTACTTATTTTATTTAAATAACTAATTTAATTTATAAACAATATTAATAAATTAAATAATACATTAACATACCAAAATTAAGAAAATATATTCTTTTTAAATATTAATTTTATATAATAGAATTAATATATTTAATATTTATTAAAATAATAAATTATATAATTTAAAACTATTTAATATTTATTAAAATATTAAATAATAAATAATTTTAATTTTTAAAAAAAAAATCCCCACCCCACCCACCACCTCCCCAGCCTTCCCCCCTACCCCCCGATTCTCAGGCCGCCGGCGGCCTGGGTCTTCTGTCCCAGGCCACCGCCGGCCTGGGTTCTTCGATCCCAGGCCACTGCCGGCCTGGGACAGAAGACCCAGGCCGGCGGCGGCTTGGGAATCTGGGGGTAGGGGGAGGGGTGGGTTGGGTTGGGTGGGGTGGGGTGGGGTGGGGATTTTTTTATTAAATTATAATTATTTATTATTTAATATTTTAATAAATATTAAATAGTTTTTAATTATATAATTAATTATTTTAATAAATATTAAATAGATTAATTCTATTATATAAATTTTATTTTTAAAAAGAATATGTTTTCTTAATTTTGGTGATAGTTATGTTAATGTATTATTTAATTTATTAATATTGTTTATAAATTAAATTAGTTATTTAAATAAAATAAGTAAAATTTTCTAAATTGGTGAGCACGTGATCTTATTCGAGTCAATTTGGAAATTCGGCAACAATGTGTACTAAAATCGTCACTAAATTTGGAGATGTGGGCTTTTTTGGTAACCTGAAATGTTATGGGGTAAAATTATCAGTCAACATAAGTAATGGTATCAAATGTGTACAGTTCTAAATTGGTCAGCACGTGGTCTTATTCGAGTCAATTTGGAAATTTTGCAACAATGTGGACTAAAATCGTCACTAAATTTAGAGATGTGGGGCTTTTTTGGTAACCTGAAATGTTATGGGGTAAAATTATCGGTCAACATAAGTTATGGTATCAAATGTGCAAAGTTTTAACGGCCACGTGACAATCACGTGACAATTCCGTTTCCAATTTGACGGAAGTATCAAATGTGTCAAGTTGATTGAGTTATGGTATCAAATGTGTCGGGAGAAAAAGTTGTGGTATCAAATCCCTAAAGTAGGTTGAGTTATGGTATCAAAAGTGAAATTCTCTCCAATTATTATAATTTTCTACCTCCCTCTCTTACTATTTTGCTGTTGGGATTTGGAATATGAAATTGACAGAAATATTGTTTTCCTTCTAGTTTATAATCATTTTGGGCAACTTCAACTGGGATTTGGGATTTGTCTAATTGGAATAATTTTCTCTACAAAGGTATTTAAAAGCATACAATTATTTTTGTCGATTTGAAATTTACATTTAGTTTTTTTGTATGTTGCTTTGCTTACTTAGTTAATTACTGAATTGATGAGTAATATTTATTATGTTTTTGCAGGTATAACAATTAGCAAATAAACTAAATTGGTTGATAAGCTCATAGTGTTGATTCTCGATTGTTGGCTTTCGACTTGTTAATTTTCAAGTTCTATCGTTTCTTGGAAAAATTATGCTTATTTATTGATTGATTTGTGTTGCTTAATTATAATTTCGTTAGTACTCTGTATGTTTGGAAAAATTATACTTATTTATTGATTGATTTTTGTTGCTTAATTACAATTTCATTAGTACTCTGTCTCTGTGTTTAATTTTAATTGTCTAGTAGAAAATACTTATCAGGATGTGAAAAAAGAAAGAAATAAAAAACAATAGAAAAACTATTTGAATCTCAAAAGGGAGCTTTAGATAAATTTATTACTAAAAATAATGAAAATACTATAAATATTGATCCTCAAACTATTAATGTTCAAAATGAAAACCTGTAGATGTTCAAAATGAAAACTCTATCGAAGCAAATGAAAATCATATTAATAATGAAAATGAAGGACATGTTAATGCTGAAAACGTCCATACACAAGAACAAAGTGAAAGCTTACCTAATGATAAAAATGAAATCATTGTCAATGATCAAAATTCAAATAATGATAGTGATCACATTGAAATCGAAGAAAACGAGAACTCTATAGATAAATTTGATCCTGCAAATTGGAAAAACATTGATAATAACCTAAGAGATTTCTTAGTCGAAAGAGGCCCTATTAGAATAACTAGTATAGATTTTCCTAGAGAAAGTGATGGTAGACATTTTTCTATTTCAAGTTATGTTCGAACGTTGCCTAATAGAGAAAAGTATGATAGTGGATGGCTAGTATACTAAAAAAGTTTAGATAGAGTATTTTGTTTTTGTTGCAAGTTATTTAGTATTAAAAGTACAACAAGTCCCATTTGTGCGTAGAGTGTACAGCAGTATGGTGGGATCCCTAGGCTTGGTGGAGGCACATCCTGCGATTTACATCCTTCAGGGTTCTAAGGCAAGGATTCTGAGGGTCCATGATTAGTCTAGTGTAAGCTTGTACACCTGGGTTATCAAAAAAAAAATGTACAACAAGTAAAATATTTAATGTGGGAGTTAATGATTGGAAAAACAGAAGTTAGATGTTGAAAATTCACGAAACATCTAGTGAACACATTAAAAATATGAATGATTAGTTAAGTTTAGAAATGAGATTGCGAAATAATATGACAATTGATCATAATACTCAAGATAACATAAAAAAAAGAAAATGAATATTGGAAACAAGTGTTAAAAAGAATTATCACAGTTGTGAAAGCCTTAGCTAAGAAAAATTTGGCTTTTCTTGGGACAAATGAAAAGATTTATGAAAATAACAAGGAAAATTTCCTATGCCTAATTGAAATTATTGCAGAATTCGATCCTATAATGCAAGAACACCTTAGGCGTATTAATGATGGTGAATTACATGCTCATTAATACAAAATGAAATCGTCAATATGTTAGCAAGTGAGATTAGAAATAATATTATTAAAAATATTAAGGCAGCTAAATATTTTTCTATTATACTTGATTGTACTCTGAATGAAAGCCATCAAGAACAAATGACACTAATTTTAAGATGTGTGGATATATCTACAATCCCAATTAAAATAGAAGAATTTTTTTAGACTTTTTAAGAATAGATGATACAACGGGAAAAAGTATATTTGATGAACTTCTAAAAGTAATAAATAAATATAAGCTCGACATTGATAACGTGAGAGGGCAAGGTTATGACAATGGTTCGAATATGAAAGGAAAAGAACAAGGTGTACAAAAAAGATTATTGGATATAAATCCTAGAGCATATACTCCGTGTGGTAGCCATAATCTTAATTTAGTCATATGTGACATGGCTAATTCTTGTCATAGAGCTATATCTTTCTTTGGCGTCGTGCAACATATATATACATTGTTTTCTAGTTCTACAAAGAGATGGAAAATTTTAGCTAATAATGTAAAGAAGTTAACTGTTAAATCATTGTCACAAACAAGATGAGAAAGTCATATTGAAAGTATTAGAACCATAAAGAGTCAACCTCTAGAAATTAGAGAAGCATTATTAGAATTAGGAGAAACTAGTGAAGATCCTAAAATTAAAAGTGAAGCTACAAGCATAGCTAAATATGAGCTTGAAGATTTTGAATTTTTACTAGGAATGAATATTTGTTTTGAAATATTAAGTGCTGTTAATTATGTTAGCAAAAGTTTAGAGTTTGAAGATAGGCATATTGATTCTGTTGTATGTCAATTAGAAGGTTTTGTAGCATTTTTAAAAGAATTTAGAGAAACTAGATTTAACTCTGCAATGAATGATACTAAAGAGACTGCTCTAAAAATGGGAATCGAGCCAATATTTCGTGAAACAAGAGTAATTCGTAGAAAAAAACAATTTGATGAGACTCAAAATAATGATGTTACACTATTACCGAAGAATCTTTTAGAATCGAATATTTCTTATATATTATAGATTGAGCTATTTCTTCAATTAAAAGTAGATTTGAACAATCTAAGAATTACAAATACTTTCGATTTTATTAGATGTTAAAGCTTTAAAGTCTTTAGATGATTGAACTTTGAAAGAATGTTGTAATAATCTTGAAAATGCTTAAAAACATGACTCAATATCAGACGTAGATGGTTCCGGTTTGTATTATATCTAATCATATAAACATGACTCAATTGATATATCTAATCATATAAATTTGATTAGTTCTTATTCAAATACGTATATTTGTTATAGAATTATATTCACTATACCTGTAAAAGTGGCTTCTGCTAAAAGAAGTTTTTCCAAATTAAAATTGATGAAAATATATTTATGTTGGACAATGACACAAGAAAGATTAAGTGACTTAGCTATTTTGTCTATAGAAGAAGATATGTTTAAAAAATTAAAATATGAAAATTTAATAAACACTTTCGCATCTAAAAGAGAAAGAAGAATAAATTTTACATAAAAATATAAATTATATGAGGTCCCCGATTTTTTATTTCGCTTAGGGCCCCCAAAACCCTTGGGCCGGCCCTGCATGCAAAGCAACTAACACTTCTCCCATGCTAGGAAATTTTCAGTGAAGCCTAACAGTAATTGGCTGAGTATGACGTATAAAAAAATTGACTGATAATTAAGTCTTGTAATTACATTAATTTAACAATTTAGTTCCTTTTCATGGTATCCATCAAATTAACCTGAAAGCCTTGATTTCAACTTTGAGAAGGCCTAGTCACAACAACTCCATAAAAAATTAAAATAAGTTGGACGAAATTTCCAAAGTGAAGTCATCTAATACGTAAGGAACGATTTTTCATTTTGAGATTGGTCCTTTTTCTCTTGGCCGTAGTGAATTTTTTTCCAATATTGTATTTTAGATAAAAGTATTTTTCAAAATAATTTAAACTGAAAAATATTTTTCTAAATGTTCCTTTTGTGAAAAGTCGCAGTTGCCAACTACGATTCTTCAAAAAATCGCAATTGGCTTTACAAAATTGTGGGAAATATTTTACTTTTCACAATTTCGTAAAAAAGAAGAATCGCAGTTGCTAATTGTGATTTTTTTAAGAATTGCAGTTAACAACTATGATTTTTCACAATAGGTACATTTAAAAGAATATTTTTCAGTTTTAGTTATTTTAAAAAATTCTTTTAAATATAAAAGGCCATATTTAAAAAAGAAAAAATCGGCTGTAGTCGACTAAAACGGTAAAAGTAAAACGCCACCTGTAAATGACTCAATTCTAGAAGGGAGGGTAAGATTTGTCATTTTTCTCTTGGCTGTAAAATCCTCCACCTTTTAGAATTTGGGTCCTACACAGTGTGAGAATATCTCCTCTGGGAAAGGCCTGCCTATATATAGATATAATCAAATTTAAGAAGCTATTAAAGCTGAACGCAAATTCAATAATGGAAATATTATACCTTACAATTGTTTTTTCTTTTGCTTTTGTGCTATTATATAACACATGGAAATTACTAAATTGGGCTTGGTTCACGCCAAAAAAGCTAGAAAAAATCCTAAGGCAACAGGGTATCAAAGGGAATTCCTACAGATTGATTTATGGAGAATTGAAAGAATTCGTGAGTATGATTAAAGAAGCTAAGTCCAAACCGATTAATCTCGACGATGATATCAAGCCTAGAGTTATACCCTATTACCTAAAAGTCATCCAGAAATATGGTATGTTTTATTTTGTCAATTTGTGTATTAATTTATGGTGTTGTGTTTGATGAAAGTCCTCTGTGAAATTGACCGTTAAAAAGTACGTATGAATTTTGTTCTGTTCTTTGGATAAGTGAACTTATACACACACTTGATGATGAATATATATAGGTTTTTGAGGAAGTTTCTTCATACTTGATGTTAATATATTTATATATATCTCTTTTCTTAACTTTTGTGAATACTAAATACCCTATTTAAATTATAAAGTGGTATTTAATTAAATGGTAAATATATAAAAGAATAAAAGTAATTGAAGAGGTATATATAGACATGAAGTCTTATTATATTTATCTATCTCCTACATAACCTCCTAAAATTTATAAATTCTCTTTTACATGAGTTTTTGGAATTTTAATCTAAAGAAAATACTATTATTTTAAACAGTCCCTAAAATATATATAAAAATTAATATGTGTTAGCATCAATATTTTTTAAGTAAGAAAATGTTAATTTAAAAATTTAGTACAACATAAGTCATAAACACTCTAAATATAAATATTTAAAATGAAATTCTCTTAAATATCATAATGTTACAAAAAATTAAAATTAAATCGCATCTTACTATGAAATAATAAAAATTACTTATAACTTAGCTAAATATGTAATTTTACTTCGGCTAGAATATAAATTATGAAGAATATTCAATAATTTCAAGACATGCATAACCTCAATGTAATTATTTTCATGAAAAAATGGTAAAATAGATAAAATATAATCATTGAAACATGCATGTGAAATCGAAGTTTGGGTGAAATTGGTGAAGACTGGTGAAGTTGATGAAAATTTGGTTGAAAAAAAAAACCTTAAATCAATGAACATTCGTGAAAAAAATATGAAATCGATGAACGTCATCAAAAGTGAAAAGCAATGAAATTGGTTAAAAAATGAATAAAGTCGGCAAAAACGTGTCACATCAATGAAAATTCTGGCGATATTGGTGAAAAGAACATGTAAAATCAGTGAAAAAATATGTGAAATAGGTGAAAACGGGTAATATGATAAAAACATTTGAATTAGTAAAAAAAAATTAACAGACAAAATAAGGTGAAACCGGTAGAAAATTAGTTTAAAACGGATAAACAAGAGGACAACGTTGTAAAATTAATGAAAATAAGTCATAATAGATAAAAATGGGTAAAACGATTAAAAAAAACCAAACTGGTAAAAATGAATAAAATCAGTTAAAAAACAGGTTAAATCGGTGAAAAATGAATTAAACTAATGAGTTTACTCTAAGTTACATAAAATACCAATGAAATTAACTAGACACGTACAACGTACGTGCACTTTCCTAATATATATATATATATATATATATATATATATATATATATATATATATATTAATTGAGAGAAATGCAAAAATACCTTATGCTTTACCTAATTAACATATTAAATAAAATAACAAAATTGTTAAGGGATAAAATCATTTTGTTGGTATTTTTTCATTACTAAGAAAACTTATATGCTAAGGAATTAAAAGTCAAAATTAGAGGATTATCTCTTGAAGTTTATGGAAGATTTGAGAAGGTGTAATTACTTAGCAAAGAAGTAATCTTCATTGCTAAGTAATTAGATTTCAACAAAAGTGGCTAAGAAGATTACTTCTTAGTTAAAGAAATTGAAGGAAGAAGAAAAATTGAAATTGACTACTTCAAATACTTCTTAGTTAAGAAATCAAAAGAAGAAGAAAATTTGAAATTGGTTACATGATCACCTCCTCAATCACCTATATATATGTATGCATTGTATACATATGGGAAGTAGAGTGGAGAAGAAGCATAATGGAATTCCATCTTGAGATTAAAAATAAGGATTGATTCTCACTTGAGAAAATTACATTGAGAGAATGTGAGAAAAATATAGAAAGAATAAAAGTGAGGTTTTCTCCTAATATTTAGTGTCTCTCCTTTGTTATAGAATGTGTTATAATCCTTTTGCTATGATAAAATCTTTTTACGGTTTGCTCGACTCCAATTGTTTTATATCATTTTCACAAGTTTTCTCATTTCTACTTTAGTTGTATTTAGGTGTTAGTACCACAACTTCCTAATAGGGGTATCAGAGCACAAGGTTTATAGCCAATTCTTCGTGCTACTCTAAGATCCAGTTAGTGGTAAAAAGAAGACATCCTCAAAGATGACGGCAAAGTACGAAATAGAGAAGTTCAATGAGAATAATTTCTCATTATGGAAAATGAGAATGAAAGCATTGTTAAGAAAAAATAATTGTTTAGCGGCAATTGGAGATAAACTCGAGGGGATCACTGACGACAAGTGGAATAAAATAGATGGCAATGCAACTGGTGATTTACACTTAGCATTAGCGGACGACGTGTTGTCAAGTGTGGCTGAGAAGAAGAAGGCAAAAGAGATTTGGTATACACTAATAAAATTGTACGAGGCCAAATCACTACACAACAAAATCTTCTTGAAAAGAAGGCTTTGTACCCTTCGGATGATGGAGTCAACCACGGTGACTGACCACATCAATACCCTCAACACTTTATTTTCACAACTCACAACGATGGGGCATAATATGAAAACTAGTGAACGTGCCGAAATTCCACTTCAAAGTCTTCCTCATTCGTATGATCAACTCATCATCAACATAACAAACAGTTTAGAAGTTCTAGTCTTCGATGATATTGCAGCTGCGGTTCTTGAAGAAGAAAGTCGGCGCAAGTACAAAGAAGATAGAATAGGAAGCTCACAACAAGTTGAAGCTTTGACAATGATGAGAGGGAGATCAACGACACGTGGCTCCAGTGAGAGTCAAAATCACGGGAGATCGAAATCCAGAAGTAAGAAAACTGTCAAGTATTATCACTGTGGCAAGATAGGGCACTATAAAAGTGAGTGTAGGCGCCTCAAAAAGAATGAAGAAGCTAAAGGAAAAAGTTCCGAGTCATCAAAAGCTTAGGGTTGTGTAGCAAGTACGTTGGATGATGGAGAAATTTTATACACCGAGGCAGCAACAATTAGCGAAGGCAGAAAAAGATTCACTGATGTCTGGCTTATAGACTCAGGAGCAACATGGCATATGACTCCGAGAAGAGAATGGTTTCACAAGTACGAACCTATCTCAGGAGGATCTGTGTTCATGGGAGACCATCATGCCTTGTAGATTGTTGGTATTGGTATCGTCAAATTATAGATGTATGATGGTACAATTGTCTTTGGGACAATTAGATAGTAATGGGTGCAAAAACCATATTCAAGACGGAATTATGAAAATAATCAAAGGCGCGCTTGTGATGATGAAAGCAGAAAAGATAGAAAATTTGTAAATGCATAAAGGGGAAACACAACAAGAAGGAGAAACATCTATTGCATCAGCAGCTTCAGTAGAAAACTTAACGATGATGTGACACCGTAAACTTGGCCACATGTCGGAACGAGGCTTGAAGATTCTTGTTGAACAAAAGCTTCTTTCAGGGCTAAAAAAGGTATCATTATCATTTTGTGAGCATTGTGTCACTAGTCAGCATCACAGATTAAAGTCCAATTCAAATGTTACAAGCAAAGCTATCTAAGAACTGATTCATTCCGATATTTGGCAATCACCGGTTATGTCCCTAGGATGTGCAAAATACTATGTGTCTTTTATAGATTATTACTCCAGGAGATGTTGGATGTTGTACCACAACTTCCTAACAAAAACTTGTGTTATTTTTATAGCAAAACTCTCCAATGCTACTTTTTATAGCTAAGAAAATGGGTTTTTTGCACTTTGCACCCTCGAAATATAGGAAATAAGCACTTTGCACTCTCGAAACTTAGATTTAGCACTTTGCACCCTAAAAATATTAAAAATACAGCATTTTGCACCCTCCTTTATTTTCAAGCAAAAACTCAAGGGCAAAATAGGTAATTCAATTATAAGTCTTTGCACTTTGCACCCCCAAAACTTGAGAAATTGGCACTTTGCACCTTCAAAATAAAACTAGCGCTTAACACCCTCTAATTAAGAACAAGTCAGCAACTTTCACCCCCAAAACACAATAAATTGACAGTTTGTACCCGAAACACAAAATAAACACTTAACACCCTCAGATTAAAAAAAATAAAAAACCTCAAACCCCTCCTTTTCTCCTGCAAAGTCGACCATCGGGGTGAAAATGATCTAAAACAAAGTTAAACTTATCAATTTTTACTTATTCTATTGTTTTCCATAGCACGTTTAATTTGTACAAGCTATAATTCATGTTTATTAATTTGTTATATGATATAATCATTCCAAATTCATGGTATTTAGTTTGTATATATGTATATAAATGTAGGTTGTTCAATCGGATCGGAAACTTACCTATTTTGCCTTAGATTTTTCACCCCGATGGTTGACTTTGCAGGAGAAAAGGAGGATTTTGAGTTTTTTTTTTTTTTAATTTGAGGGTGTTAAGTGTTAATTTTTTGTTTCGGGGTGCAAAGTGTCCATTAATTATTGTGTTTTGGGGGTGCAAGTTGATAATTTGTTCTTAATTCGAGGGTGATAAGTGTTAATTTTATTTTGGGGTGCAAGTTGCTAACTTGTTCTTAATTCGAGGATGATACGCATTAATTTTATTTTGGGGGTGCAAAGTGCCAATTTCTCAAGCTTTGGGGGTGCAAAGTGCCAAAGATTTATAATTGATGTTGGATGAAGATGAAGATAGAGTGTATTGAAGACAAAGAAGTTAAGGGAGGTTTTGATGATTTCCAAAACATCAAGATCAGCTAAGTATGGAACACTTAGTTAAAACCCTTAGAAGAATTTTGACCAAATAAGAAGACAAATCAGAAGAGTCAAAGATTCAAGGTCCAGAAGACTACTGATCTGCTGAAGGAAGAAATCAGGTTGGTGAAGATCAGCAGACTCAAATAAGAGTTGTTCAAGTTTGGGATCAGCTATGTTCATCATCAGACTTGTGTTCTCATCAGCCAAGTATAAGGATCAGAAAGTCTGCCCAATGGTAATAAATGCATTTGGAGTAATAAATGCTGAAGACCGAGGGTATTAATGACAAATGATTGAAGAAATACCTCGTATCAGCTAGGTGTATTAAATACTGCCTGACCAAAAGTACAGTCTGCAGTACTGTCACTGTGCAGAGAGCCGTTCGTAGAAATTAAGGACCAGTACCCGTGGAATTTGAATTGTGTCTCTCTTCAACGGACATTTTTCAAATCTGTGAGTATAAATAGTTCAAGAGACAAAGAGAAGAAAAAAAACACAACAACTGAGAGATTATCTATGAAGCAGAATATTTTCTAAGTCTCAAGAAGCTCAAGAACAACTTACTCACCTGCTGAAGTCATTTGTTGACAGAAGTTTGTTGAAGAAAAACGAATACATTTTCTGAGTGAATCTGTGTTAAGAGAGTGTTGTGAGGAGTTCTTATCCGTCTTTGTGAGTGATAAGACTCTGTAGAATAGGCCTTCTTTGTGATTTCCTATTGCGCACTTGTGGCCTTTTCATTTGTTGATTGGCGCAAGCAGAGTATACTGTAAACTTTGTGATTATATTATAACCCAAGATTTAAGTGACTTGGAAGAGTGGACTAAAGGATTTAAATCCATATAACCACTATAAAAATTCTGTGTGTTCAAACTTGCATTATTTTCTAGCATATTTACTAAACTGCATAAGAACACTTGAAAAACTGTTTGAAAAGATTTTTAAAGAAGTTTGATAAAACTGGGGATAAAATCTTTCAATCTACCAAGCTTACTTGTGAAAAACACTTAAAATACCGCTCAAGTATTCTGGTGTTAAAACTGATTTTGACTAAATCAGCTAAGTAATTATCAGATTAGTGATCAACTGAGCTGTTCAAAGATTTGTTCGCGATCAGCTTAGTCAGCTTACTGTCCTATAACAGCTTAGTCTGCTAACAGTTTAATAGAAAGTTTTAAAGTTTAAAAATTTTCAGAGGTCTATTCACCCCCCCCCCCCCCCTAGACCTCATCTGACCACTTGGGACCAACAATTGAATTACCTATTTTGCCCTTGAGTTTTTGCCTAAATATAAAAGAGGGTCAAAAGTACTGCATTTTTCCTATTTTGAGGGTGCAAAGTGGTAAATCTAAGTTTCAAGGGTGCAAAGTGCTTATTTCCCATATTTCGAGGGTGCAAAGTGCAAAAAACCCGACTTAGAACTGATTCATTCCAATGTTTGACAATCACCAGTTATGTCCCTAGGAGGTGCAAAATACTATGTGTGTTTTATAGATAATTACTCCAGGAGATGTTGGGTGTCGGTACCACAACTTACTAACAAAAACTTGTGTTATTTTTATAGCAAAACCCTCCAATACTACTTTTTATAGCTAAGAAAATTTTCCCAAGCTGGATTATATATTTTGTAGAAAAAATAACAATTATATACCTACCATTAAAATGCAAAAACACAAGTATTCACCTAAAAATTGATAAAAATCATCCTTTTAATTTGAAAAAATTGACAATAACCTTAAAATTTCGTAAAAGAATTTGTACTATTCTCCTCATTGATAAGGAAAGAATTTCAAATTGGTTTTTTCTAATAAAAAAAGCACAGGGGCTAATAAAAATAACGTAGGGGGTTCTTGCCAATTGGGCAAAACACGGGTATTTTTGCATTTAGTTCTATATTCGTTACCTGAATTTTTGGGGCAGGACTCCTGTACCAAATTACTCGAATTAGTAATATAGAAGTCAGTGACTTTTTTTTGGTGTCCGAAGACGCAAATCTAAGCAAGAATTTGAGCATGGATTCAATTTGAAATTAACTAGCTTTAAATCAACACAAAGTCTCTCTTCATTAATAAAAAATAAATATAATCCAGCTATGTGCGCGATCGAAACGTGAGATTCTAGCTCTAATTTTGTTCATGTACGCAACCTCAATTTATAGACAATTAAAAGTGTAGTACCCTCTCTATATGATTAGGTAACACTCTAAGGAGAATGAATCATTTATGGAGAGAATCTTGCTTGTTTGTTTTAGTTAATAAACAAGATCACAATTCGGATTATTCCATAGATATGAACTTAGGGGCCGTTTGGTAGGACCTAATAGGGGGTATTAGGTCATATTATATGAGTTAATATGGGCTAATACAATGTTTAGTATATAATTCAGAACCATTATGTCTTTCATTTGGACCCTTTTCTTGTGGCCTGAATTTTGTTTGTATTTCTATTATAGTTCTTGACACGTTAGTTTTTATATTGAAATTGACTTGTAGAATGGATATTTGCAGGAAATATGTCATTGTTTTGGATGGGGCCAAAACCTACCATTCTCATCACAGACCCTGAACTTGTAAAGGAGGTGATGACCAATTATCACATATACCAGAAGGTGCATAACCCGAATCCATTGACCAGGCTACTTGCACAAGGGGTTCTGAGCTATGAGACCGATAAATGGGTCAAGCACCGTAAAATCATCAACCCTGCCTTCCATCAAGACAAACTCAAGGTTTTTTTTTTTTAAACCATTCCTAAGATATTTATATGAAATTCATATTCTTTAAGGCATTAGTGATTATACGAAAAGGGTGCTGAAATAAGGTTGCTAATTGGTTTGTGTAGCTCATGATACCGGCTTTCTATTTGAGTTGTGATGAGGTTCTCAAAAAATGGGAAATGAGTATTTCATCGGGAGGATCATGTGAGGTGGACGTGTGGCCTTATCTGCAAAATTTAACTAGTGACGCAATATCAAGAACTGCATTTGGAAGTGGCTATGAGGAAGGAAGAAAAGTATTTGAACTTCAGAGAGAGCAGGCTGAGCATGTCGTCAAGGCTGGACAGTCGATATACATTACAGGATGGAGGTAATACTATTAATAAGTCAACATTTAGGTTGTATATAAAGTAAGCATATATCCAATGCTGCATTCAATAAGAATACCTTTTTTTCATCCGGGTTTAATTGTCAATATGTAAGTTTGATCAATGTGCAGATTTATGCCAACAAAAAGGAACAGGAGAATGAAGGCAATTGAAAAAGAAGTCCAGTCCTCGATTAGAGGTATGATAAATAAGCGGATTAAAGACATGAAAGCAAGGGGTGCCCCAAGTGAAGACTTACTGAGCATACTATTAGAATCCAATTTAAAAGAAATTGAACAACACAACAACAAGAGTTTTGGGATGACTATTGATGAAGTTGTAGCAGAATGCAAGTTGTTTTACTTTGCTGGGCAGGAGACCACTTCTGTGTTGCTCGTGTGGACATTGGTTTTATTGAGTCGATATCCGCAGTGGCAGACGAAAGCTCGTGAAGAAGTTTTGGAAGCCTTTGGAAAACAAACACCGAATTTTGATGGGTTAAATCACCTAAAAGTCGTAAGTAAAACTTCCAATTAAACATTTGAATTCTCCTTGGAACATGAGTTCATTTTATCCATCCAAAAAAAAGCATGTGTTAGTTACAAGATATTTGAGTTATATAATTTTTCGAGTTATCACTCTTTGCATGTATTTAGTGAAACATGTTTCTTGTCAAATAAGAGTTTTGACAAATACAGTAACATAAATTAGTTTAAGTTGTCCCTAATAAATACACAGTGATGATAAGTGCAAATTTTTCGCGATTCAGTGACCTTTTCTGCTTAGTCACTTAATTTGAATCACATTACAACAATTTAATTAATAATTTGGTCACTAATATCAATTAAATTTAAAAATCATTCTCACTCACTTTTAATGTAGGCAAACTTAACATTACCGTTTAACATTATGTGGCTAGAAAATGTTTTTTCTTATAGCGACCGATACACCAGGCATGATCATATTATTTAATTGTTTGAGATCTTCATGACAGGTTACAATGATATTGAACGAGGTTTTGAGGCTTTATCCACCCGTCATTGCCCTACGTCGAAGTGTCAGTCAAGAAACAAGATTGGGGAAACTACTATTACCCAAAGGGGTGAGAGTTACACTGCCAATAATCTTATTACACCATGATTTTGAGGTTTGGGGAGATGATGCAATGGAATTTAAACCAGAGAGATTTAGTGAAGGATTATCAAAGGCACATAAAAATCAAGGTATATTTTTCCCGTTTAGTTGGGGACCTCGAATATGTATTGGACAAGTATTTGCAATGATGGAGGCAAAAGTGGCACTGTCTATGATTCTACAACGATTCTCTTTTGAGCTTTCCCCATCCTACACACATGCTCCTCACACGGTAATAACACTTCAACCTCAACATGGAGCTCACTTGGTTCTGCACAAGTTGTAAAATGTGACTGCAATCAATATTGCATAAAGTATAATTACGTTTGCTTGAATAAAGTTAAAAGAGTTGTAAGTTGACATTTCATATTTATGGAAATAATTTTGTTCACTCTTATGGAAGCCAATGTAATGTATTCAATTTACAGTGCTTACTTGCAAATGAGAAGCATTATCCAATATGGAATTGAGCTGTGGCTATTTTCATTTTCCTGCAAATTTGACGCATTCTATTCTAAAATAGACTATAGATTACCAAAACTGTTTTACCCTGCTCTTGAAACATTTGAGATATTTGAGAGGTAAAAAGAATTTGAGGGAGTGAACTTGTTTACCAATTCTACTCTTTAAGGACTTATTGTATCTTGATAGAAAATATACTTAATCTTTGCGCAAAAAGTATTTGTTACTTGCAAGCTAGGTTGTTGAGCGAAAGTATTTGTTACTTGTAAGCTCGGTTGTTGAGCGACATGATAGGTTCCTAGCAAGCTCTTTTGGAAAAAGCTAAAGGAGAGGCCTTGCAAGCTTTGGAGAGAAAGATATCTTGTAATCTCTTCTATGGCGAAGGACGTGTCCTGCAAGCCATTTCTTAGTTGAATTTTCCCAGGGGTGCTGGAAAAATGGAAGTAGGCTATTCGGGCGCGACCCACTTTAAATGGTACTTTACTTAATTTTTCATACTTTCTTAAACTTACTGGATCATTGTACTTAAGCATATCGAAACGATAAACTAATCTTTACTGGAGCATCAAACTTGAGTTTATTGGAACTTATAACTTAAAGTTACTGGAATGATAAACTGATTTTTATTGGAACATCAAACTTAAGCTTATATTTACTGGATACTTGTAACTAAAAGTTACTAAAACGAAATATTCATGTCTTTGGAACAAATAACTTAGCGAATACTTTTTATAACCTCATGCCCCCCTCACCCCCCACCCCCTCTCTAATGACTAGGGGGAGATGCCCTAGAGGGTACGGGGGAAGGGGTGGGGGGGAGCTCCCCCAATCCAAACTCTCTCCCTCACATGCTATATTTTTTATTTGTTTATTTTTTAGTTTTTTTTTTTCAAAAAAAAATTCCTAAAATTTGTGTATTATTTGAAGATAATTATTTTTAATTATAAAAATATAACTTTAATTTAATTTAATTAACAATATTACTTTAATATTGATTTGTTCTAATAATTTTGGGGTTGTATTTATCACCAAAAAATAATTCTTTCTAAAAAGTTTATAATAATACGATAGAATCATGAAATTACATATTAAAATCAAACATGTTTTTGTAAATACGATTAAAACACTATGAACTACATATTGAAATCAAATATGTTTTCATAAATACAATTACATACGGCGAAACATAGACCTTAATTTTGACCCCTAATACAAAATAATATTGGCATGAGGCGAGGACTGAAATTTGCGAAAAACATCATCGAGCTCGTTTATTTGGAAATTCGTCGGGAGGTTCGGCCAATCTAGATGGTGGCGGTAGCAATATCAACGGCAGCAACAACGGTGAGAACGAATATGGAGGAGACGATGAATTTCCTTACATGGAATAATTTAATATTTAATGTAATTTTTTCTTTTCTATGTTCCCTAATGTACTTATAATTTAAATTAATGTTAATTTTAAATTTATTTTTGGTATAATATATATATATATATATATATATCTACTATTATAAAAGCATGAATATCTCTTAATTTTTGTGAAGACTAAAATATCCCTATTTTATAAATTGTAAAGTGATATTTAATTAAATGATAAATATATAAAAGAATAAAAGTAATTGAAGAGGTATATGTATACATGAAGTCTTAATATATTTATCTCCTACATTAACTCCTAAAATTTATAAATTCTCTTTTACATGAATTTTTGTAATTATAATCTTAAGAAAACACTAATATTTTAAATAGCCCCTAAAATATATATAAAATAATTATATTTTAGCATCAATATTTATTTAAGTAAGAAAATGTTAATATAAAGATTAAGTACAACACAAGTCATAAACACTCTGAATATAAATACTTAAAATGAAATTCTCTTAAATATCATTATGTTACAAAAAAAATTAAAATTAAATCACCATCTTACCATGAAAGAATAAGAATTACTTATAACTTAGCTAATTATGTAATTTTACTTTGGCTAGAATATAAAATATGAAGAATATTCAATAATTTTAAAAAATTATAATATAGAATATGGATTTTAATTTTCTTCCCTGGTTAATTAAAATCTCGTTGTCCTATAATCTTGCCTACCACGTAAAGTAGTCTCTAAACCCATGTTACAAATTCTTACATAGAGCAGACCTTATGGTCTAGATTTTGCCACCTCATTTAAGATTTTAAAAAATTCAATATTATTAAATTTTACTAAATAACCTAACGATACTAAACTAAATTAGAGTTAAAAGAGAAAACAAAAGATAAAGCAGGAAATTAAAGCGGAAGATTAAAGATGAGGAACACTAAATTTTTTTAGCTG
Source organism: Penstemon barbatus (assembly GCA_003313485.2). Lineage (NCBI taxonomy): Eukaryota > Viridiplantae > Streptophyta > Magnoliopsida > Lamiales > Plantaginaceae > Penstemon > Penstemon barbatus. The sequence goes on along the minus strand of CM064883.1, from coordinate 68,976,418 downwards.
GAATTTGTTCTTATCTATTACAATTAAACTAAAAATATCTCATAATTTCTTCCATTTTTGGAATATTAATTTTTTATTCCAATATTTTTGTTTTCAACTTGGGACACTTCTATCATCACACGGAGAATGTAAGGTGATTTTCAATTCATCTGAATCACTCTTTGTTACATTTGGAACATGAAAATAAGAAATGGCTTCTATAATGCATTTATTTGCTAGCTTTGTTAGAGAGATTCAAAGTGCATATCATCTGTTTAATAAAATTCCACAATAAAATTTTTTTTTTTAATGAATAAATGTAACTATTGCTATGCCATCGCCACCAAGTGAACAGGGCACTAAAATTGTCCCAGATATGACAAAATAATATTGATTTTCACATTTTTTCTAATGTTTGCCCATTCCCGTTTCCAAAATATTATGTATTGGGATATTGTATGCGTAGACTTCTCCCGCAGAAAAAGTTGAATTGTCTTGTTGTTTTGCTATGTAATTTTTGCTTTATAAAATTATGGGTAGACTTCTCCAGTTTAAAATTATGGTATGTAAAATATGACCTTGCCATGGGGTTTAGTGTACGAAGATGAAAGAAATAGTGAATTGTATTGATTCAATATTACAGTACAAAGGTGTATATATATACAATCAGCTATATACAATTATATGCTAATAATATCAATTATAATCACCAGAATATTATAAAGGATTATATGATCAAACATAATCAAATCAATATCCCTAATCTAAAGTCATGTATCTAATCATATCTCTAACACCCTCCCTCAATCTGAACTGGAGGATCGAAGGTGAAGATTGTGAACAAGTTCCTTGAATCTCGTTGAAGATAGAGACTTGGTAAAAACATCAGCGAGTTGTTGAGAAATGTGAATATGTTGTACACGAAGATCTCCTTGTGCCACTTTTTCACGAACAAAATGATAATCAATAGCAACATGTTTGGTTCGTGAATGAAAAACTGGATTATGAGCAAGATAAAGAGCACCAATATTATCACAATGAGCCACATCAGGAGTGGAAATAAAGATTGTCAAATCACGCAAAAGATATTGTATCCATGTAACTTCGGCAACGATAGAGGCAAGAGCCCGATATTCAGCTTCTGTGCTTGATCTTGCTACAGTGGGTTGCTTTTTAGCTGACCAAGAAATTAGATTGTCCCCAATAAATATGCAAAAGCCAGTAGTAGATCGCCGACTTTGTTCACAACCAGCCCAATCCGAGTCCGAATACATAGAAAGATTCAACACAGAATTTTTATAAAGTTGTAAGCCATGAGTAGAATAGTTGGCCAAATACCTCAAAATACGCTTGACAGACTGTAAGTGATTTTCGTGAGGTTGATGAAGATGTTGAGATGCTAAGTTCACAACATATTGAATATCAGGCCTAGTGAAAGAAAGATATTGGAGACTTCCAACCATTTGTCTGTATATTGATGGATCAGAAATGAGAGGAGAATCAGTAGCATACCAATTTTGCTTACTGTGAAGCGGTGTAAGTACCGGTTTGGCGTTTTGCATATTGTACTTTCGAAGCAAGTCTTTGATATATTTTCTTTGGCATAAATGAATGCCCAAAGAATTTGGTAAAATTTCAATCCCCAAAAAGAAACGAAGAGGCCCCAAGTCCTTCATAGAAAACTCGACTTGCATGTGTCTAATTAGCTCATCAATCAAAGAATTAGAAGAACCCAAAACAGCTATGTCATCAACATAAATCAAGATAATAACAATATCAGAATTTCATCGCAAAATGAACATGATGTGATCAGAAGTACTTTGTTTGAAGCCAATATCAAGTAAAAATACAGTTAACCGTTGAAACCATGCTCGGGGTGATTGTTTCAAGCCATACAAGGCACGATCCAACTTGCACACATAATTTGGATATTCTGGATGCACAAAACCTTGAGGTTGTTTCATGTATACAACTTCATTGAGATAACCATGTAAAAATGCATTGGACACATCTAATTGTCGCATAAACCAATTATAATGAAGAGCCAAAGAGAGAAGTAATCTTACTGTACATGGTTTCACAACGGGAGCAAAAGTTTGATCAAAATCAAGTCCGGGTTGTTGAGAAAAACCTTGAGCAACAAGTCGAGCTTTGAATCGACTTATGGTTCCATCTGCATTATATTTTATCCTATAAACCCATTTGTTTCCAACAATATTTTGATCAGGAGAAGGAGAAACAAGGGTCCAAGTACCATTTGAAATAAGTGCATTATATTGGCTGCTTGAGAAAAACATGTAGGTTCCATCGAAATAGTAGGATCGGTGGAGCAAGCAATCATGGAAGGAAGAATTTTGGGTTTCAGTGAACCAGTTTTGGAACGGGTAACCATTTGGGGGGGTTGCACTATTTGAGGAGATATATTTTCCGGTAAAGAAGAACCAGAAGGATTTATTTGAGATGGACTGGAGGTTGATATTTCAGGTGGGTTAGACAAACTTGATATAGAAGGCGATATGATTTTAGGAGGTGAGGAATGTTCTGGCTGATTTGAAGTTGAAATGGTTGGAGGATTTTGATGTTGTTTAGAGGAGGAATTATGTTTTGTTAGTGATCGCAAAGATAGCGACGTAACGGGGATTGGATGATATAATCTTGGAGTCAATGGATGAGATAACTTAGGGAGTAAATGTTTTCCAGTAGTGCAAGAGAGAAACTCCAAGTTTGTATAGGATTTTGTGGAATCATGAAATAAGGAAGAATAAGGGAAGATTTCTTCAACAAATTTCACGTGCCTTGAGATAATTAGACGGTTTGTCGAAGAATCTAGACACTTGAATCCTTTGTGATTTGGAGAAACTCTAAGAAAGATGCAAGGCGAAGATCGCGGGGCTAATTTTGGTTTGTGATTTACAGCGGTAAATGGATAGCATAGACAACCAAATACTTTAATGAGTGCAAAATCTGCTTCTTTCCCAAATAGACATTGAAAAGGAGAAATACCATCAAGTATTTGCATAGGAAGTCTATTAATTAAGTGAACTGCATAAAGAGCAGCATCTGCCCAAAATGGTGGTGGTAAATTTGATTGAAATAAGAGACACCGAACTACGTTATTAATGTGTCGATGTTTGCGTTCAGCTCTACCATTTTGAGCAGAGGTATAAGGACAAGAGAAACGGTGTATAATACCTTTGCTACGGAAAAACTCTTTGAATTTTTTATTGTCATATTCACGACCCCCATCAGATTGAAAGAAAGAAATTGAATTATTGAAAACATTTTTCACAATCTGATAAAATTCCGCAAATTTTCCCAAAACTTCAGATTTTTCATGCAATGGGTATATCCAAGAGAATTTTGTGTAATCATCAAGAAAAAGAACATAGTATTTATATCCAGAATTAGAGACAGTGGAAGATTGCCACACATCTGAGTGAATTAATTCAAATGGTTTACTCGCATAACTAGAAGAATTGGTAAAAGGCAACCGAGAACTTTTCCCTAAATGACAAACATTACAAGAATTCGTAGAAAACTTAGAACAAGAAATTTGATTACTTTTAGCGAGAGCATCAAGAGAAAAACTTCCTGGATGGCCTAAACATTTGTGCCACAAGGAGGAGTTCGAAGTCGAACATGTGAAAGCTTGAGGAGAGGAGCTCGTCTCTGAGAAGGGATAAAGTGATCCAGAAACGCTAGTTTTGAGAAGAGTGGCCCGGGTCAACTTGTCCTTAACAGAAAAAGAATCATTAGTGAACTCAACAAAGCAATTATTATCTGCACATAGTTTTTGAATAGATAGAAGATTCTTTTGTAAATGAGGTACGAGGAGAACGTTTTTAAGATATAACGGACGGGAAGAATTATTTAAGCAAGTGGAACCAGTAGCAGATATAGGAAGTAATTTACCATCACCAATCATCACTTGAGAAGAGCCATTATAAGGAGTAGTGGAGGTGAGCAAATCCGGATTGTTAGTCATGTGGGCAGATGCGCCGGAATCAGGATACCATGTGGTTGTCGGGACTTCTTTAGTGTACGAAGATGAAAGAAATAGTGAATTGTATTGATTCAATATTACAGTACAAAGGTGTATATATATACAATCAGCTATATACAGTTATATGCTAATAATATCAATTATAATCACCAGAATATTATAAAGGATTATATGATCAAACATAATCAAATCAATATCCCTAATCTAAAGTCATGTATCTAATCATATCTCTAACATACGAAAAGGGAAGCAATATTATTAATCCTACTGATCACCATTAACTTTGCTCACCTGTTTTTTTTGCTTTAGTTTATTTGAAGTTTATAACACTTGCAATTTTTGTATTGGTATATCCACTTTAATCTCCACTGTCTTATTTTTGTTGCTGTATAAATCCCTTTAATCCGTTTAAAAATTCCTATTTTTGTTATTTGAGTTTTGGATTGTCATCCAAATTTGTGTTTGATATGTGTAGGAACACCTAAATAGTGATGATGAAGGTGCAAAAACAGAGATTTTGATTTTTCAATAAGATTAGTTACATCTCTATTGTAATTAAATGTAGAGATTTTAGGGTTTTTTGCACTTTGCACCCCCGAAACATGGAATTTAGCACTTTGCACCCTCGAAATATGAAAAATGCAGCACTTTGCACCCTCGTTTATTTTGAAGCAAAAATTCAAGGGTAAAATTGGTAATTCAATAGTATTGGCACTTTGCTACCTCAAAACTTGAGAATTTCGCACTTTGTACCCCCAAAATAAAATTAGCACTTAACACCCTCTAATTAAGAACAAATTAGCAACTTCCACCCCCAAAACACCATAGATTGGTATTTTGCACCCCAAAATACAAATTTAACACTTAACACCCTCAAATTTAAAAAACTCAAACCCCTCATTTTTTTCGTCAAAGTTGACTATCGGAGTGAAAAAAATCTAAGGCAAAATAGGTAATTCAATTTTTTTCTTAAATTTGCAAAATACAATTATAAATACTCGAATACTCATTTCTCTCTCCATCTTTCTTTTCAACAATATAACCATAAATAACTAAATAAAGTAATCTCGAAGACCCATTGTCTACTTCAACATATCAAAGACCCATAAATAATTATCTATTTTGCCTTAAAAAAAATCACCTCAATGGTCAACTTTGATAGAAAAAATGAGGAGTTTGAGTTTTTTTTTTTTAATTTGAGGGTGTTAAGTGTTAATATTGTATTTTGGGGTGCAAAGTGTCCATTTATTGTGTTTCGGCGGTGCAAGTTGTTAATTTGTTCTTAATTAGGGAGTGTTAAATGTTAATTTTATTTTATTTTTGGGGGTGGGGACAAAGTGCCAAAGATTTACAATAGAATTACCTATTTTGCCCTTGGGTTTTTGCTTGAAAATAAAAGAGGGTGCAAAGTGCTGTATTTTTCATATTTCGAGGGTGCAATGTGCTAAATCTAAGTTTCAGGGGTGCAAAGTGCCTATTTCCTATGTTTCGGGGGTGCAAAGTGCAAAAAACCCGAGATTTTATTTTGAATTGTAAATTGGATATGTAATGTTAATACCACGCAACATTTATATTAGCATCTCTTCAATACTTATCTAATTCTCTTAAATTATTTTTCGGAATTTTTATTAGTTTGTTTCTCTATAAGCATCTCTTCAGTATATAATCCTTCTAAATTATTTTTATGAATTTTTATTAAGAGGTTTCTCTATAAAAGCCAATGCATTAGGTTATATACTTTAATCACAAATTTCTAAATTTTAATGTTAATTTAACGTGTAAAGAAAGAGAATCATAAAAATTTGCTTAAAAAAATCTGACAAGGTTTTGATGGGACCCATAAAGTGATGTTTTATTTTTCTTTAACTCTAGTTTAGAATGGTTAGATTGATTTAGTAAAATTTAATAATTTTAAGTTTTTCTTAAATCTTAAATGAGGTGACAAAAGTTTGTAAGAATTATCCCATGTTACATGGGCTTGGTTGCCATTAATCCATGTGTCATAAATATATTACTTTAATTTTATTTTTCCTACTCTCTAAAATAATACCTAATTACTTGAAATGAATTGGTTTATATGCAATAGTGATTTGACATCACTATTTTTTAAGGTATAAATATGAAATTATCAACTTTTTGAAGGCTTAGTCAAAACAACTCTATAAGAAATTAGTTACTGAAAAAAAAGTTGGACGAAATTTTGTAAGTGAACTCATCCAAAACGGTAAGTAATGAGCTTTTTTATTCTCTTGGCCGTAGTCTTAAATTTATGATATAGCCTAAATTATGAGACTATAAATTGCCATATGATCACATGCAATTAGATTCAAACATGGAGATATCTATATATCTTACAATTGTTGTTTCTTTTGCTTTTGTGCTATTATATAACACATGGAAAGTACTGAACTGGGCTTGTTTCACGCCAAAAAAGCTAGAAAAAATTCTAAGGCAAGAGGGTATTAAAGGGAACTCCTACAGATGGATTTATGGAGAATTGGAAGAATTTGTGAGTATGATTAAAGAAGCTAAGTCCAAATCGATCAATCTCGATGATGATATCAAGCCTAGAGTCATACCCCTTGATAACTCTGTGAAAACAGTGTTATCAAGTCTATTTCCTTAACTCATTCAATTATTCTTATTAGAGTTTTGATAGAATCTTAGGTAATTTTAGTTAGTTTTGTATTTTGTCGCTCGAGTCATTGGTTTAATTGTTTTATGCATGAATTGAGATATTTTCTTATATATTGTGTTCATATTTGTAGGCCTAAGCTATTTTGGATCAAAGAACATGATTGGAAGCGAAGAACACCGAATTAAAGATCAAATGAAGTCAAGTAGTGCAAGAACGAAAAAGGAAAATGCTGTCAGAAATGTTGTTGTGCACTCCGAGGACCATAACTCATTCAAGGAAGCTCCAATGAAGTTGAATTTCGACTATGATGTAGAGGAATGACTAATGAGTTAGCTACACCACAGATTTTACGGATCTTGATTTGGAGTTCGGAGCTGAGAGTTATGACACTTGCAAAACTGTCGCGCAAACCTGACGCGATTTTCAGCGGGCTTTTAAGAGAATTCTTGGGCCCAAAGTCTCCTACTTGGACTCAACTTGGTAGATCTATTTAAGGACGTCTAGGTCACGAAATTACACATCTTTGATCAGCTCTAAACATATTTCTTTCATAGAATACACCTACAACATCAAAGATCTATTTGGAGAAAGATTGAAGAAGAAAAGAGAGAAGTCCTGAAGATCGCCCAAGCAAGAAGAACGCAATATTGAAGATCTTTATCTTAGATTCATCGTTTTGTCTATAAAACCACATGAACTCAGATTTGTTTTCCTTTATTATTTTCTTCTTATATTTATCATGAACTAATTCTTTAGGATCTAGAGTTTTTATGAAACTATGTTACTTTGATTATTTTCAATAGATTATTCGTAGTTAGGGGCAATTCTTGTGTTTGATTTAATTTCGTTCTCTATGCTTGCAACTTGACTGATCACCTAGTTGTTAGATTTAATATTCTTTTCGAACTTGGAAAAGGGAGATTAGGATTAGATAGGAAATTGACTAGTAAACGACTCTTATTATAGGAATATACCTAAGGCGTTTATACCCGTTACATGAGGTTCGTGTTTAATGCTTTGTGTTATTTATGAATCACCTAGGAATAGGATCGGTTTGTATAATACATTAGGTTCTTACGTAATTCGGAAGATACGTAGGAATATACTTGAATCCTCGGGTAGCACTCTTGTCACCACAATAACTACAAAAATCTCAATTGGGCAATCGATAGATGACATAGCGGATTATAACCCTAGGTTTCTCTTCTCATTATTCGAACTCAATCCAAGTATTTAGGTTAGTTACTTCATTTAGTTAATCTAGTTTAATTGAACCAGAAAATACATTTGAATTTGGAACCATATTAAAAGTAAATTAGGAATTGGAATTGGTAGATATTAGTCAAGTCCCTGTGGAGACTATCCTCTTATACTTACTCTTTATTACTTGTTCGATACGTGCACTTGCGTTTATTTGCGTGTGTAAAATCCGCAACAAGTTTTTGGCGCCGTTGCCGGGGACTTGCAACATTTATTTGCCAATTTTTATTTTTGATTGTTCTTTTGGTTGGTCCCTAGTCAGTTATTCTTCTTCTCGTTCTCTTCATTTGGTATGAATCATAGCAGTTATCATTGGCTTAATGAAGGAACGAATTGTGTGTATTGTGCAGGTGAACATTCGTACGATCGTTGCCCACTGAATTCAAATTCATGGTTATACGTGGATAAATTTCAGGATAGTCAGTATGGTCAGAATCTTCACCCCAACAACTACAATTCAGGGTGGGGGACTAACCCAAATGTTCCATGGAACGATGATCTGGGGAGTAATCAATACACAAACTTCATGATGACCAACTCGTTCATACGTCCAAGCTATCAAGAGTATTCTCAGCCACCACCAACAGAACCAAGTGTTGCACTTATGATGGCATTCAAAGATCGTTTAGAGGAGATGAAAAAGATCGGATCTAAAATTGATCAAGCGTATTCTCAACCATCAACAGAACCAAGTATTGCATTTATGATGGCATTCACCGATTGTATGGAAAAGATGCAAAAGATCGAATCTAAAATTGAGGCATTCAATATGACCAACTCGTTCATACCTCCAAGATATCAAGAGTATTCTCAGCCACCATCAACAGAACCGAGTATTGCATTTATGGTGGCATTCACCGATTGTATGGAGGAGATGAAAAAGATCGGATCTGAAATTAAGGCATTAAATTTAAGAATGGGTAATCTACCTCACAACTCACTCTCGAATGAAGAGGATAGTTCGATATTATCAGATACTAAGCCGAGCGAGACAAATTCTCTTATTTTGGAGAATGAAATAGAGCAGCCACATCGCAATAAATGGACAAGTTTCGATGTTCGTCATGACAAGGGGATCCCGGATGCAGAAGAAAATATCTTAACGATTCCGAAGGACAATCAAATCAGGGAATACATCGAAATCAACAAGTCAATGACGTTAATAGATGAGATCGAGGTAATGGAGATAGAGGAGGATACAATTGAGTTTATCACATCTCCAATTTATGAGTCAAAAGGTGATGGATCTTATTTTGGTGTGGATGAGATATTAGTGAGAGATACGCAAAAAGGAAGGGTTGATGATAAAACGAACTACAATATGCATACCCATCCTTAAAGCGTGACTTGGATAAGAGTTGGTAAAGATTACAAGAGATTTGAACCTGGGGATAGAGCTTGTCGATTCGATACGGGGTTCAAATTTGTCCCAATTGAGCTTATAAGGGAAATACCAAATTTCGGGACAACAAAGAAAGCAAAAAGGCCCGGACTTATGCTTGATCCGGATGGAACCCTATTTGATTATTGGCCACCTTAAAAGGGAAGTATCAAAGTCGAGCTAAGGACTTAAACCTAAGCGCTTCTTGGGAGGCAACCCAAGCTTTTAAATTGTTTTTGTTTTTGCGTTTTTTTTGTTTCGTTTTGTTTTAGTTTTAGTGTGATCTGTGGTGTTTTGTCGGATTTTGCAGGCGTATCGCGGTGCAAAGGTAACAAGGTGATGAATATTTCATGGACTGGAACGTTTTGGAGAAGAAGAATAATCAAGCCATGACACAATTTGAGCAAGGCCATGGCTCAATTTTGAGCAAAGAGAATGCATAAATTCCAGAAGCTTGAAGCCATGGCACAACTTTAATCAGGTCATGGCTCAATAAAATGCACAAATTCCAGCAGCCTTAAGCCATGACACTACCTGAATAAGACCATGGCTCCACTTCAAGTGCCCAAAAGAGCCAATTTCCAGCAACTTCAGGCCATGGCTCAAATTGAATCGAGCCATGGCCTCAACTAAAAAAAAAAAAAGAAAAAAAAAAAAAAAGTTAGAAAAAAAAAAAAAAAAAAAAAAGGGGCTGCTCTCTCTCTCACTACCAAAAAACTGAACAAACCACCACCAAACCCCCACACCACCAGCCGCGACCGCATCCAGCCCCGCCGGAACCCTAACTCCGCCGCCGCCGTCCCTTGCACAATAGCCGCGACCAGCTTCCCCTCCCATCGCGAACCGCACCGCACCCAGCTCCTAACCCAACGCAGCCGCGACCTTCTTCAACCACTACCCCCCGCGACCCTCACCTTCTCTATATCAGATCTGCCGCGCCGCCTCCTTCCCCTGCCGAAACCGCCGCGATCTTCTTCAACCACTACCCAGCCGCGTCCTGCCTCAACCCGCAGCAGCCGCGACTTCCGCCCCCCACGCAAACCCTAACCACCGCCTTCCTATTCCTCAACCATAACCGCCGCACCCCCTCAGATCTGAAACCACCGCGCACCCTGCCTCCTTCCTCAGCCGCCGCGCCTCACCCTAGCCGCACCCAGCCCATCCCAGCCGCCAACCACCGCACCCAGCCGCACCCTGCCGCGACCACGCCGTTCAGCCACCCCAAAGCTTCGCCGAAACCCTAATTCCGCCACCCTTTGCCCAAAACAGCCACTAGACATAACCCTAACAATTCGGCATCTCTCAAGGACCGGTAACAATTGATTCTTGCTTTTTTTGGTTCTATTCTTGATTTTTGACTTCGATTGTTAGTTTGAGGGCGTATTTTGCTATTAGTGGGATTTTGGTGTGTGATTATTTGCGAATTGTGGAGGATTGGGTGCTTGAAAGTTGTGTGATTAATTAGGGTGTTGATTGATTGTGTGGGTAGTTGAGATAGATTATTTTCGATTCGGAGTGGTTAGGATTGATTACACTTTAGTTTCGGTGTGATGCCTGTGAATCGATTGTTTTGGTGGAGTGAATCAAATGGCACCACGAAGTCGAGCTGTCCGGAGGATGATGCGTAGGATGGACAGACATGCAGGAGACCGCCAGACACAGCCTCGTAGGGACGTATTCTTTTCACTGTTCTCTGTTATATTTTGTTGGTGGTTGTCTTACTGTCTGCATGTGCATATTCTCATCTTTCCTGTTTGGTTAATCTGGCATGTTTCAACTCGTGTGTTTATGTCACAGTGAGGACACTGTTCGTTTTAAGTTTGGGGGTGAGGTCGCATTTACTTCATGCATGCTAGGTCAACTTTGACTAAATTTTTTGAAATTTTATGTCTTTTTGAATGTTTTTCCTGCACATTTTAAGCACGAATACATAATCGAGAATTTAGGATGACGTTAGAGAATTATAGTTAGAATAGAGCTTAAGAAATCTTTTCTTGCCTACATGATCTCTAGATTCGAGGGTTAAAATGCTAAGGATCTAAGTGATAGTTTTGCCTAAGTTTGGGGGGAAGGATAACTTTAACAAGAACCAAATGAAGCAAATAATTGAAAAACTATAAGTTAAATTCAAAGAAAATAACATCACTTGTATGAGACCTGAAAAACCTCATCGCTTGAGACTTATACTTGCACTCCTCTAACTTGACTGCGATAAGATGAACGAAATATGGGTGCATCGACTTAACTATCCTACTATTTTGCATTCCTCTATTTTGACTGCTTCTTTAGAACGAGTTATGAGTGTGAGTGGTGCTAAATATACATAAATTATGCTAATTAATGAAGAAAATGCTAAGTGAAAGTTCAAACTTAAAGGATTCCATAACTTCGACTGAAAGTTTTGCTAAAACTTAGTAATTAGTATGATAACCTAAGAAAATAGAGAATATGTATAACAATTTAGGAATTCATGCAATTAGGCTCAATGATTTCGAAGCTATATGGATCTAGGTGATTCCGACATTCTCGTTTTATGTATACACACACACGCAGGAACTACATGATAGAATGCATAATGTTTTGAAATTGTTAGTTAGTAGTTTGACTTGGGATGCATGATTGGAAATGTTAGTGTCGTTGTTTAAGTTTTTGTTATTACTCGAGGACGAGCAATAGTTTAAGTTTGGGGGTGTGTATTAAATTTTATGGTGTTTTGTGTTTGATGAAAGCCCTCTGTGTATGTATGAATCTTGCTCTGTTCTTTGGATAAGTTAACTTACACACACACACACTTGATGATGAACATATATATGCTTTTGAGCAAGTTTCTTCATACTTGATGTTTTATGCATTTCAATTATAGTTCTTGACATGATAGTTTTTATGGTGAAACTGACTTGTAGAATTGATATTTGCAGAAAACATGTCATTTGTTTTGGATTGGGCCAAAACCTACTATTCTCGTCACCGACCCTGAACTCGTAAAGAAGATGATGGCCAAGTATCACATATACCAGAAGTTGCAGATCCTAAATCCATTGACCAAGCTACTTGCAGAAGGAGTTGTGAGCTTTGAGGCTGATAAATGGGCCAAACACCGAAAAATCATAAACCCTACCTTCCATCTGGACAAACTTAAGGTTCTTTTTAATAACCATTCTCATGAATCAAGATTATCAGATGTTTTCTTATTGATATGAAATTCATATTCTTGTTTTGAAAAGGGTGTCCAAATTAATAAGGTTGCTAATTGTTTTGTGCAGCTCATGATACCGGCTTTCTATTTGAGTTGTGATGAGGTTCTCAACAAATGGAAACGTGTATTGCATCGGGAGGATCATGTGAGGTGAACATGTGGCCTTATCTGCTAAAATTTATCTAGTGACGCAATATCAAGAACTGCATTTGGAAGTAGCTACGAAGAAGGAAGAAAAGTATTTGAACTTCAGAGAGAACAGGCTGAGTACGTCATCAAGGTTTTACAGTCGATACATTCCAGGATGGAGGTAATACAATTAATATGTCAACATTTAGATTGAATATAAAGTAACTATATATCCAATGTAGCATTCAATATGTAAATTTTATCATGTACAGATTTATGCCAACAAAAAGGAACAGGAGAATGAAGGCAATTGGAAAACAAGTCCAGTCCTCCATTAGAGGTATGGTAAATAACGGATTATGGACATGAAAGCAGGGGAGGCCCCAAACGAAGACTTATTGGGCATACTATTAGAATCCAATTTCAAAGAAATCGAACAACATGGTAACAAGAGTTTTGGGATGAGTACTGATGAGGTTGTGGAAGAGTGCAAGTTGTTATACTTTACTGGGCAGGAGACCACTTTTGTGTTGCTCGTATGGACATTGGTTTTATTAAGTCGATATCCACAGTGGCAGACGAAAGCTCGTGAAGAAGTTTTGGAATCCTTTGGAAAACAATCGCCAAATTTTGATGGGTTAAATCACCTAAAAATCGTAAGTAACGACACTTCCAATTAAATAATGTGTTTTAGTTATAAGATATTATTTAAAAGTTATCACTCTTTGCATCTATTTACTGAAACTGAAACAAGGTTTTTGTCAAATGATAGTCTTGACAAATAGAGTGACAAAAATTAGTTTAAGTTGTCCATAATAATTATACATTAATGATAAGTGTAAATCTATCGTAATTCAGGGACCTTATTTGCTCGTCACTTGATATGAATCACATGTTGTCAATAGTGACAATTTTATTAAGATTTTGATCACTATTATCATTAAATTTAAAATTTTCTCACTTTTTAATGTAGGCACACTTAACATTGTCACTTAACATAAATTAATTCTTGTGAGATCTTCATAAAAGGTTACAATGATATTGAAAGAGGTTTTGAGGCTTTATCCACCCATCATTGCTCTTGGTCGAAGTGTCAGTCAAGAAACAAGATTGGGAAAACTACTATTACCAGAAGGGGTGAGCGTAACAATGCCAATAATCTTATTACATCATGATCGTGAAATTTGGGGAGATGATGTAATGGAATTTAAACCAGAGAGATTTAGTGAAGGATTGTCGAAGGCATAGAAAAATTAAGATATCCCTTTTTCGTTTGGCTGGGGACCTCAAATATGTATTGGACAAGTATTCGCAATGATGGAGGCAAAAGTGGCATTGTCTATGATTCTACAACGATTCTCTTTTGAGCTTTCACCATCCTACACGCATGCTTCTCACAAGATAGTAACACTTCAACCTCAACACGGAGCTCACTTGGTTCTGCACAAGTTGTAAAATGCGACTTTGATCAATATTGCATATAGTATAATTACATTTAGTTGAACTAGAAAAGTGCACGTATGTTGTACATGTCTAGTTTTAGTTTCATGAGTAATTTTTATAAATTAGAAGAAAATTAGCCATTTTTATGTCATAGAATATCATATATTTATGACTGGTCAATTTGTTTTTTATTAAATTTATTTTTATTAATTATTATTGGTTTTAAAAAAAATGATGGCTTTGAATAATTGTAATAAAATATAAAATGATGACCCATTGAGTCATTACATCTTATAAAATTGGTTCTAAAATAAGATCTTAAGAACATTATTTAGTTCATTCCATCATAGTATTTTTCATGTCAAGTTTATCCGTTATTCACCGATGACACAAGTTTCATCAGTTTCTTCACAAATTTCACCCGAACTTTCATCGATTTCACGAGCATTTTTTCTTATAGTTTTCACCAACTTCACCCGAAGTTTCATCGATTCATATGTTTTCACCGTTTAATTTTTTTAGCGATTTTGTCATTTTTCGTTGTTCTCTCGTTTTTCGTCAATTTTTTTTCCAATTTAAAAAAGTTTCTTCCGATTTCACCTTGTTTTTGTCGGTTAAAGTTTAACTCGTTTTCACCTTTTTAACTGATTTCACATATTATTCACCTAAATTTTTCATTGATTAAACATGTTTTCGCCGACTTCAAGGTTTTTTGTGCACGTTGTTGAAATTCATGGCTAATCAACCGATATCCATAGCCATTGATGCAGCTAGCTGGGGAGAGGATGGATACATTAGAATGCATGCAAAGAAACATCGATACTGCAAAATGTCTATGTTGTATCGCCGTGCAAGCTTCTTTTCCAACTGCTTAAAATCAATCAAGCAACTTTCGATAAATTATAGGGTAAATTATGAATAGCTCGGGTAAGGTCTAATTACAAAAATCACCCTCACAAATTGGATATTATAAAAATTTTCCTTAGGTTTATCACCTTTTTACAATTAATCCCTTGCCCCTAAAATGTTTCAATTTTGCTCTTGGGTGTTATTTTTATTGTTTGTAATGTCTTATAAATATTAAAACTAGGGTGCTAATTATTGTATCTTCTAAATTAGAGAAGAGATAATTATATATTTACTACCAGAATATTGATAAAATTTATAATTGCCGATAAGTTTTAATGAATATTGCAAAAAAAAAGAAAGTATTTATATATTTATTAGCAATTTAAATTGTAAAATATTAAATTAAATAGAATTTTAATAATATATTTTATAAATATGAACAAATTGTTTACACATTAGTTAAATGAATTTATTTTTATAAATTAGTAAATTTAATAAATTATACTGTATTATAGATAAGATATTTTAATTTATTAAAGTTTATATTGTATTAAAAATTGAAATATTTGTTGAAATTTACGGAAAATTATAAATTATATCAATTATTTTGATGGTAAATACATGATTATTTTTTTTTTTATAATTTACAAGATATAACAATTAACACTCAAATTTTAAAAATTATAACATATTATAAACATTACAAGTAACTTCTATGGGCAATGTTGGAATATTTTAGGGACAAGGGGTTAATTGTAAGAAAGTGACAAAACTGAGAAATTTTTATAATTCCCAATACGTGAGGGTGATTTTTGTAATTAGGCTTTACCCGAAGAGGGTATTCATAATTTACTCTAAATTTTATCAATGTATGTATGAAAGTATAATGTGTTATGTTCATATCTACATGGAAACCAATGTAAATCCTATAAAATAGAGCATATTGTAAGAAACATTGTATTATTAAGCAAAATACTTTCATGAAAACAAGCATTTTGACTGGAGATAGAGTACATGAACAAAATTAACTTAAATAAAAACATAATCGTTCCACGGATCGATCATACATAACGAGATAACTAAAAAACGATTTCATTACTGGCCAGCAGCGAAGGCCTCGACCGGGAAAGTCTTTGTGATGCCTGCAAGACTCTTGAAGTGAATCTTCCCAGTAGGTGGATCATCAAGAGTTATCTCATTCACCGGTGGCCAAAGCATAAGCTCTTTTGCCTTAACTCCTTTGAGTTTCTTGATTCTTTTCTTTTCCAAATACCCCTTCATATCTGAATCATAACTCACAAGTTTGCTAATCAATTTGAAGCTGTGTTCAATTTTTTTCTTTTGTTGGATCCATATGTACCCTGTGCTCCTCACAAATCCAACTTCGATTACGTTTTCTAGAGGGAGAAGTCCGGTAGGGAGTTCGAATTCTTCTAGAAGAGTTATGGCCATTTTTAGGCCTTCTTCATGACCTTTCTTGACTATTGCTCCTTCCTTTTCTGCCATTGTTATTTTGCTTAAATTGTTCTTCTTTTTTTGGTGGGATTTTAATTTTTTGCTTCTAGGTTATTTATATAAATCATACTCTTCAAAAAACAAAATGTAATGGAGAAAACAATGTGATGAACTTAGTATTGTCCACTAAAATTCTTCACTTCTAGTAGAGTGTCAACTGTCAAATAATGTATAATCTAAGACAACTTTTTTTGTTTTAAGTATATGGATTTATACATGAATGTAATATTTGTATAGCTATCATACAGAAAGTTTCAAACATATATGATTAATTCAATCTCGAGCCAAATTGCCCAAACATTGTAGCTGGGATATTTTAACATTTTCCTTGTCTTCTTTTTCAACATCAAATCAAGCTAAAGATTAGCTCGAATATTGATCGATAAATACTTTATAGATTGAATCGGTACACATAATTAACCAGATATAAACCATTTTCATTAATACCCTTTGTATCTCGATGCAAAATCTATTTAGGGTGAGTTTGGCCTAGCGATTTGAAAAGCAATTATAGGATAATTAATTTTACTAAAATTGATTTTGGTAATAATTGATTATAATAAAAATTAATTATAGAATAATTGCTTTTGTATAATAGCTTTTGCAAAAGTAACACTTTAGCAGCTTCTAAAATAAGTTGATTTTTTGCTTCTCGAGATCCCAAAAGCGATTATGATCTTGGGGGCCAAACACCATAAAAATCACGATTGAGCAAAAGCAATTTTTATAATCTGGGCCAAACACTTTAAAAATCACAATAGAGATCTAAAAGTGATTTTATGAGCTTCAACAGCTAGGCCAAACTCACTCTTAATTAGCTAAAGAAAGAACTCAAACTAAACTTAAATAGTTCGTGTCGTGTGTGACCCAACTTAATTCATTTACATTCAGTTTTCTTGACTTAGTGATACATTAAATAAGATTTGGTTTGATTACAAATTGGTTTTATATCCATTGGCAAAAAATTGCAATTTTTTGCCGTCAACAAGTCAAGGACATTACCCACAAGGCTATTCATCATTTTAGGCCTGATTTAAATTCTTTCAAGACGTGTCAAACATTTCAGTATACCGATCATCTTTTGGTAAGACCACTCTAAATGAATATATATCGTTCATGATTTGTAGGGAAATTACCAAATGTACCCCTACGTGACATGTTTTTCTTGGAAATAACACTTAAAAAAGTTTACAATGACCCCCACCAAATTTTCAAACTGACAATAAATCCCATGTTCTTTTAAAATATTAGCAATTACCCCCCTTAGACAGTGGTCAACTCTTAATTTTTCAGTATGCGTAGTGAGCTAATAAATGATAAAACAAGAGGTTTTTTTGCCAATAATATTAACATAAAGGGTATTTTTGCGTTTTACTTGACAATATTTTTATACACTGAAAGGAGCATGGCTACTATATGCAGCCGCCCTCTAAGTATAGCTCATAGTACTCCGATTTATATAGAGGGATATCTTATACCTGTGTTTATGAGGAATATTGAAAGGAAATTGAAGATACTTTCAATTCTGAGCAAAACTCGAATGAACATTAATGGAAGATTCTTGTTGCATCTCTTGTTGCTTAATGGTGTCCGCAACGTGAGCAACAACTTCTGCTCCCTCATTATGAAACCATTGATTCTTTACCTGATATTTCAAAGAAAGGAATCAGACGTGAAAAACGAATATAAGCTTCAAATATAAAAAGAGCGAGAAAATGAGAATTGAGAAATAATCGCACATGAATCATATAATGTGCGAAGAAAGGCCACAATGCCGACTGAAAACTGACATCAACTTTCATCCAACCTAATCGTTGAAGGCCTTGTATCATTTCCTCTGTAAGGGAAAGAAAAAGTAAAAAAGATCATTTCACTGCGACAAGATTATCAGTATTAATGGCAAAAATGCATTTCTAGTCCTTTAACTTTTACTAGTTTGCAATTTTGAGACAGTTTCTTATTCGGTAAGTAGTTTCGGTCCGTCAGATTCTTAATGCAATTTTAGGACATTTGACTGCAATTTTGGTCCTTTTAACATTTTTGTGGTTGCAAATTTAAGACATTTGACAACAATTTAATGTCCTAAAATTGCAAACAATCTAAATTTCAAGGACAAAAATTGCAGTCAACTGTCTTAGAATTGCAAACAGTGAAAAGTTACATGATCGATATTGCTTACCTACAAAAGAAATGTCCCAAAATCGCTACCCGTTAAAGATGAAAGGACTGAAAATGCATTTTTGCCCAGTGTAAACAGAGCTGGAAGCTACAGTCAACTTTTTGTTTACATACCTTCCATAATCTCATGATATTCTGCAGTAGTCTTCGTGCTTGGTTCCTTTTGAGCAGCCTCCTTTGCTTTGGCTGCCTCTGGAGGGAAATCGGGACCTTCGGACAAAACAGGCGGACAGTGCTCCACATTCACAATATGTTTGTAGCCATCCAATGATTGACTAGGAAGCTGCAAATTCCAAATTTTAAATCACTCGGGCAGTGGCAAAAACACGGTTTTCTACTAATTCTATGATCTAAAAGTAATGTATGTGCATGTGAGTGTGCGTGTGCATGTGCGAGAGAACATATTTAGATGAGTAGACATTTCCATGGGCAGGCTTTTACTTCACTAACAATGCACACTATCCATCATCAAGGTGAACACATTCACTAATTATATTCGCCAACATGTTTCCATCCTTATCCCCATACATACACAACCAGCAAAGATGAAAAACTATAACAGTGTGTTATGAACCAAAAGTATCTCAACAAAGATCCACCAAGATATGAATGTGTTTAACTTTCCCAAACCATTGAATCATTTCTCAACTTGAAATAAACGAGAACCACAATTTCGGAAAGGATTTTTGGTAGAGGATAGTGAGAAAGGAAAGGAATTGATTCATATCACATTTCTTTCTAGCCAAATACATACAATTTCTGAAAAGATTTGTAATGTAGTGTCAGCATACTTTTACAAATATTCCCATCATGTTTTTCTTTCGAATTATATAAGGATTTTCTTCTTAATTTTTCCTCTATGGAATACACTATTATTTAGAATCCAATAAAGGTAGCAAGATCGATCGACACACATCTACTGATGCAATATTCAACACCCTGCATGGCTATGCTAAAGATTTTAACATGAAACCACTTGAATAGTTATGTCATCATATGGAAAATGAAAAAAGCAAAATTCTCAAAAAAGCTTCAGGATTCTATAAACATATCCAGTACTAGCAATGGATCGACTGTGCATATTGAGACAATAAGCATTTACCCTTTTAAGAATGAGACTAAGTATTCAAACTCGAGGGATCACTAAAAAGAGACTAACTAATTATCAAATTAAAATTTACAAAAAACAGAAAAAAAAGGTTCCACCGAGATTTGAACTCGGGTTACTGGATTCAGAGTCCAATGTCCTAACCGCTAGACCATGGAACCATTTATTGAGATGAGAGTCTTTACGAGAACTCTTATTCACGGAACAAGACTTAATTAGATTGGTAACTGAACAATTTCGCTTTCTGTGCTCACATAAATATACCAAATGTAATAGAAGCAAAAGAAGATTCCACCTGGATTTCCTAATCACTAAACATGAAACGGTATGCTGAGATTAAGCTACCCATTAAGATTACATATACTAAGTAAAAATACTAATAATTATATTCAGATTTTTCTATTTGAAATGTTGATGAAGCATATCCGTAATGTTATATAGGATGAAATAAATGTTGCTCAATAAATGGAGTTTAGTGGCCGGATTCAATGCACAAAATCTAAACAAGTATTAAGCCATTATTAACCTAATTGTATAATGGCGAAGAATTAACACTCCAAGGAAAACCTTTCACTCGTGTTTGATTCTGAGATAAAGCACAAGAAACGAGCATAAACACATAATCGCGGTAATACTTTCGACTTAGACTATTATGATGATCAACAACATAAATTTCACTTATATGATAATCAACTATCTAAACAAAAGAAACTTTATTTGATTATGATGATCAATTATGTTAAAGTACAAAATAAATCACCTCTGCGAGAAAGGAAATGCGAGTAATATCAATTATTGCATGTTTCCTTATCCCGTCTCTTGATGATATATAGAGTCTAAATCAAAGCTATAATGCAAATTATTCATACCTAAAGAAATGCTTCAATGCGGTAATGTTGTTTTGTTAAAAGTTAAAAGAGCACAGTAGAGCTACTACAAATTTTGGACAACTGAAACTGTTTGAATATATTGGAGTACTTATATAGAGGATACACCAGTAATAATATGCAAAAACATTTTTCTCAGTAGAGGCACCACATGTTTTATTCCATAAGGAATAAAACAAAGGTTCCACCGAGATTTGAACTCGGGTTACTGGATTCAAAGTCCAGTGTCCTAACCGCTAGACCATGGAACCATTTATTGAGATGGTAGTCTTTACGAGTAGTCTTATATAGAAAAAGACTTGACCAGGTAAGTAACTAATCAATTTACCTTTCCATGCTAATTTAATCATGCCAAATTTAAAAGTTCCACCAATATCAGAATTTGTACTACTAGATTTGGTGTCTAATATACTAACTATTGGACCATAAAACCATTTAAGCTGCAATGATTTTTCTATTTGGGAATGAACAGAGAAACCCACAATCATTGAGGTCAAATTCTCTAGCTACATAATTACACTGGCTAGGAGAAGCAGAAGAATGTTCTACCAGAGATTGCTAACCATTAAGCATGGAAACGTATGTTGTTTTTTATGCTAAGGAAAAAACATTAATACAATACTCCGATTTTGACTATTCGAAATGCTGATGAAGCATATCTTTACTTCCAATCTTCCATATAGCTTGAAAGTAAATGTCCTTAGGAGCCAGATTAAATGCCCAATATCAAGACCAATACTAAGCCATTAATGTCTTGTTTGATTCCTGGACCAATGCTAAAGAATAATAGTGAAGAAATATCTTCATTCTTATTTGATTCCAAGAGAAAAATGAGCATAATCGAGGATATACATTCGACTAAGACAATTATGACATATGATGATCAACTATATGGCTCTCACTTTTCTGATAATAAACCATCTCAACAAAATATACTTTATTTGATCATGATGATCAAGCATGTTTGATTTTTTTTTTTTTTCAAAATTTCACTCTGCCTAGAGAGGGAAAGCAAGGAATATAATTTATAATTCTTTTAATATCCCGTCTCTCTATGCTATATAGAGACCGAAAATTGAAGCTATTATGCATACTATTCATATTTGGAATATGTTTATTAAGGTATTGGTGTTTAGCTGATAGTTAAAGAAGCACCAGTAGAGCTACTACAATTATTTGATCCAATTTTCACTTAAACTGTTAGTTGAGAAAAAAAAATCCAAGTTCTTATATAGAGGACACGACAATAATAATATGCAAAAATCATATTTGTCTGTAGTGGAACCATATGTTTTATTCCGAGAGGAAAAAAAAAACAAAGGTTCCACCGAGATTTGAACTCGGGTTAGTGGATTCAAAGTCCAATGTCCTAACCGCTAGACCATGGAACCGTTTGCTGAGATGAAATTACCTAATAAGATTATTATCGGGGGAAATAATCTTTACTCGACTCGTGGGGATTCAATTAGTTTATAATGATAAAAAGGTAGGAAATCATGCAATTACTAATTTACATATCTGAAAATTCTATCAAGATCTAAACAGAGGCACAAAGGGCATGGTGCATAAAAACACATTTAAGGAAGCAAATTTATTTGATTATGATGATCGAGTATGTTTATTTTTTTGAATTTCACTCTGCCAAGAGAGGGAAAGCAAGGAATATAATTTTTCAATATCACGTCTCTATGATATATAGAGATCGAAATTTGAAGCTATTATGTAGGAATATAATTCTTTTTGGTAATGGTGTTTAGTTGATAATTGAAGATCACCAGAATAGCTACTACAATTATTTGATCCAATCCTCACTGAACCTGTTTGTTGAGAAAAAATGAAAAAATCACCTAAGTTCTTATATAAAGGATACGACAATAATAATATGCAAAAATCATACATGTCTGTAGTGGCACCATATGTTTTATTCCGAGAGGAAAAAAATCAAAGGTTCCACTGTATCAAAGGTTCCACCGTATCAAAGGTTCCACCGAGATTTGAACTCGGGGTAGTGGATTCAAAGTCCAATGTCCTAACCGCTAGACCATGGAACCATTTGCTGAGAAGAAATTACCTAATAAGACTATTTTTATGATCTTTTCAATATCTCGTCTCCCTATGATACAAAGGGACCAAAAATTGAAGCTATTATGCATACTATTCATATTTAGGAATATGTTTCTATTTGGTATTGATGTTTAGTTGATAGTTAAAGAAGCACCAGGAGAGCTACTACAGTTATGTGATCCAATCCTCACTAAAACTGTTTGTTGAGAAAAAAAATCCAAGTTCTTATATAGAGGACACGACAATAATTATACGTAAAAATCATATTTTTCTGTAGTGGAACCATATGTTTATTCCGAGAGGAAAAAAAAAACAAAGGTTCCACCGAGATTTGAACTCGGGTTAGTGGATTCAAAGTCCAATGTCCTAACCGCTAGACCATGGAACCGTTTGCTGAGATGAAATTACCTAATAAGATTATTATCGGGGGAAATAATCTTTACTCGACTCGTTGGGATTCAATTAGTTTATAATGATAAAAAGGTAGGAAATCAGGCAATTACTAATTTACATATCTGAAAATTCTATCAAGATCTAAACAGAAGCACAAAGGG
Source organism: Penstemon barbatus (assembly GCA_003313485.2). Taxonomy (NCBI): domain Eukaryota; kingdom Viridiplantae; phylum Streptophyta; class Magnoliopsida; order Lamiales; family Plantaginaceae; genus Penstemon; species Penstemon barbatus. The sequence continues at coordinate 68,953,234 of CM064883.1, read as the reverse complement.
CATGGTGCATAAAAACACATTTAAGGAAGCAAATTTATTTGATTATGATGATCGAGTATGTTTATTTTTTTGAATTTCACTCTGCCAAGAGAGGGAAAGCAAGGAATATAATTTTTCAATATCACGTCTCTATGATATATAGAGATCGAAATTTGAAGCTATTATGTAGGAATATAATTCTTTTTGGTAATGGTGTTTAGTTGATAATTGAAGATCACCAGAATAGCTACTACAATTATTTGATCCAATCCTCACTGAACCTGTTTGTTGAGAAAAAATGAAAAAATCACCTAAGTTCTTATATAAAGGATTCGACAATAATAATATGCAAAAATCATACATGTCTGTAGTGGCACCATATGTTTTATTCCGAGAGGAAAAAAATCAAAGGTTCCACTGTATCAAAGGTTCCACCGTATCAAAGGTTCCACCGAGATTTGAACTCGGGGTAGTGGATTCAAAGTCCAATGTCCTAACCGCTAGACCATGGAACCATTTGCTGAGAAGAAATTACCTAATAAGACTATTATTATGATCTTTTCAATATCTCGTCTCCCTATGATACAAAGGGACCAAAAATTGAAGCTAATATGCATACTATTCATATTTAGGAATATGTTTCTATTTGGTATTGATGTTTAGTTGATAGTTAAAGAAGCACCAGTAGAGCTACTACAGTTATGTGATCCAATCCTCACTAAAACTGTTTTTTGAGAAAAAAAATCCTAGTTCTTATATAGAGGACACGACAATAATTATACGTAAAAATCATATTTTTCTGTAGTGGAACCATATGTTTATTCCGAGAGGAAAAAAAAAAGAAAGGTTCCACCGAGATTTGAACTCGGGTTAGTGGATTCAAAGTCCAATGTCCTAACCGCTAGACCATGGAACCGTTTGCTGAGATGAAATTACCTAATAAGATTATTATCGGGGGAAATAATCTTTACTCGACTCGTGGGGATTCAATTAGTTTATAATGATAAAAAGGTAGGAAATCAGGCAATTACTAATTTACATATCTGAAAATTCTATCAAGATCTAAACAGAAGCACAAAGGGCATGGTGCATAAAAACACATTTAAGGGAGCAAATTTATTTGATTATGATGATCGAGTATGTTTATTTTTTTTTAATTTCACTCTGCCAAGAGAGGGAAATCAAGGAATATAATTTTTCAATATCACGTCTCTATGATATATAGAGATCGAAATTTGAAGCTATTATGTACTATTCATATTTAGGAATATAATTCTTTTTGGTAATGGTGTTTAGTTGATAACTAAAGATCACCCGAAGAGCTACTACTATTATTTGATCCAATCCTCACTGAAACTGTTTGTTGAGAAAAAAACATCCAAGTTCTTATATAGAGGACACGACAATAATTATACGTAAAAATCATATTTTTCTGTAGTGGAACCATATGTTTTATCCCGAGAGGAAAAAAAAAAAAAGGTTCCACCTAGATTTGAACTCGGGTTAGTGGATTCAAAGTCCAATGTCCTAACCGCTAGACCATGGAACCGTTTGTTGAGATGAAATTACCTAATCAGACTATTACCGGGGGAAAAAAAACTTTACCCTGACTCGTGCGGATTCAATTAGTTTATAATGATAAAAAGGTAAGAAATCAGGCAATTACTAATTTACATATCTGAAAATTCTATCAAGATGTAAATAGAAGCACGAAGGGCATGGTGCATAAAAACACATTTAAGGAAGCAAATTTATTTGATTATGATGATCGAGTATGTTTATTTTTTTTAAATTTCACTCTGCCAAGAGAGGGAAAGCAAGGAATATAATTTTTCAATATCCCGTCTCTCTATGATATATAGAGACCGAAATTTGAAGATATTATGCATACAATTCATATTTAGGAATATGTTTCTTTTTGGTTATGGTGTTTAGTTGATAATTAAAGAAGCACCAGTAGAGCTACTACAATTATTTGATCCAATCCTCACTGAAACTGTTTGTTGAGAAATAATCATCTAAGTTTTTGTATAAAGGATACGACAGTGATAATATGCAAAAATCATATTTGTCTGTAGTGGCACCACATGTTTTATCCGAGAGGAAAAAAATCAAAGGTTCCACCGAGATTTGAACTCGGGTTAGTGGATTCAAAGTCCAATGTCCTAACCGCTAGACCATGGAACCATTTGCTGAGAAGAAATTACCTAATAAGACTATTATTATGATATTTTCATATCTTGTCTCTCTATGATAAATAGAGACCAAAAATTGAAGCTATTATTCATGCTATTCATATTTAGGAATATGTTTCTATATGGTATTGGTGTTTAGTTGATAGTTAAAGAAACACCAGTAGAGCTACTACAATTTTCCGATCCAATTCTGACTGAAACTGTTCGTTGAGAAAAAATCATCTAAGTTTGTATATAAAGGATACGACAATAATAATATGCAAAAATCATATTTGTCTGTAGCGGCACCATATGTTTTATTCCAAAAGGGAAAAAAACAAAGGTTCCACCAAGATTTGAACTCGGGTTACTGGATTCAATGTCCGATGTCCTAACCGCTAGACCATGGAACCATTTGCTGAGAAGAAATTACCTAATAAGACTTACCCAAGGAAAAAAACCTTTACGCGACTCGTGGGGATTCTATTAGTTTATACTGATAAAAAGGTAGAGATCAGGCAATTACTAATTTACATACATGAAATTCTCTCGAGATCCAAATAGAAGCACAAATGGAATGGTTCATAAAAACACAATTAAGGAAGCAGATTTACAACCACAGGTTTTTCATTCATTTTTTGCAGTTAACTAAATCTGCAATTTTTTTCAGCCCCACTGCACATGTTTGACCACTCTTATTTCATTTTTAGGTGTCCATTACTAAATTTCCATTTACTCAAATAGCAATATACATTCCAACATATCCTTATTCAAAGTAATCATGTGACTGCCACAATTTTAAAAGCCCTGTTTGGATGAAGTTTGGCTTGATTGTTTCGAGTTTTCACTCCAAAAAGCTTCCGTTTCACGAAAATATCCAACATTCAAAATACATTTATTGGGCAGCTCTTATTTCACACTATATTTCACTACAGTATTACAGGTGCTAGCTCTCATGTGCTCAGAAATTTTTTTGTCTTACTGTGACCCAGCATATTTTTGCAACAAGCTCCTTTTTACAAGAAGCTGGTAAGCCCACACACTAAGACATTCTTGTTGAACAATACGGAATAAGTATAAGCCAATAACCAGGTCTAATTGAAACTTCCATTTAAAATAAAGTAAAGGGCTAGTTTAAAAAATAAGCACTAATGGTCATTAAAACATGTTTGTTCCGGAAATTGGTTTGAATAGGACAAGGCTAATTTTACATAGAATGAGTTCCGTAATTCTCAACAAAACCAATCACTTTTAACTTAATTAAACATGTATACCGTAGCGGAGTAAAATAAAAATTATCTAGGCAACTAGACTCAACAAAGAAAATATGAAATTACCTTAACAAGTTCTGTTTCCCTTCGTATGGAGGATGTGCGCCAACCAACCATATCTGGATTGTGTTAAAGTTTCAATATGTAATCTTAATTCAAAAAATAGAACCTTTTCGATTATAACAGGGGCATGTTTTTAGCTTTAAATGAATGAGCAAAAAATTGGGATACGGTCATAAGAGACATTAGCATAAAGAACCCGACATGTGAAAGCGCCAAGGGCAGATCTGCAAAAGATCCAGCACATAAACCTCAAACAAAGCACAAGACACAAATTCCTTAAAAAAACATGTTAACAAGCTAAATGCACTCACATAAAATTTCCATCTTTACAATCCGAGGTCATTCGTAATAAAAGAGGCGGTTCACTTGAATTGCCATCTGTGAGGAAGAGCTGACTGCCAGTTCGCCCAGTAAAAATAGGAGCAATTGGGGCAGCAAGTTTCTCCAAGAAAGATACACCTAAAAGGAAGGGAAGCTGAACCATTGAACATAATTACTATCTTGAGGTATTCCTTATTTTAGCAAATGACAGTAAAAGGTAACATAAAATATTCATTGTAAGTTTATTGTTGAGGCAAACCTGAGAAGACCACTGGTCAACTAATCAGAAATTCAACAGAAAATGAAATTACTATGTAGATGCATAGTCATGATATGACCACTGGGGCGTTCAACCAGATTAACAGAAGATGAAATTAACCGTCATAATACCGAGTTTCAAAAATGGGGAAAGATAAGAGTGGAAAAAGAAAAAATGACATAACATGCAGACCCACAAGTGAGGGAATAAATTATACAAATTTGAGAAGATTTGACAACTCTTAAAGGTCATAATTGTTTTTCCATTTCTTCAGAAGCCATGCATATTATTCGTCTAAATAAAATCACGTACAATGTATAAATAACCGGGGAGTGGTTTAGGGGGGGAGGGGGTGGTTTTATAACAAACAACTGATTTGTGAATCCATGGATAAGAATCATAAGAAATGTCGCCATTAGCAAAATATACCTGCTTATTTCCTCTCACTCCAAGATGGGGCGTTGCCAGGGTAATGAAATTAATTGCTTCCAGCCCAGCAATTAATCCTCTATTTGAAGAGCATGCAGTTTTGAAGTTTGTCGAAGTAGAGATATCGTCAGACTCAGAAGAGACAACAGGCGTAAAAAGAACAGCGACTGCGTATCTTGCAAATAATCCACCAAGAGAATGGGCCAAAAATGATATCCTTTTTAAGCTCTTTGTCTTCGTCACAATATGCATGACCTGTTTCAGTGCATATGATAGTGAAAAAACAACATAACAACAATGATATATCTATGTCATTCATGCATTTATGTAAATTAAATATACACAGGGACTAGACACCACACCTAATGGAAGCAGAAAAACGAATATGGTCCAGGCATATGAAGTGGCCACTCAAACAAATCCAGACATCCATGGTTCACAACCTAAAGCACATAATAAATGATAGGACATGCACAAACATACCCTCCCAAAAACTTACTTCATCTGCCAGTCGTTTCCCAGAGCCATCAATGCCAGTAAAAGTCTTAGTGTATGAATTGCATGAACTTGCTGCACATAATAACACGTTACTTTAAATTTTTATGGAAAAATATTGTACAGCTCTATATTAATCAACAAAGTTTAATATAAACCAATCTATATATAGTAAGTACCCAAAAAACCATCAAACGTAAGAAAAATGTGCAAGGCTGTATTATAAAAATCATATCCCTCAGAGTTGTTTCTTTTGACTCAGAACATATGCCTTTTGTCCCATCTTTTCCACGCAACAATTGTCCAAAGTTCTCAAAGGAAGTCTCTAATTCTCCTCCTACTTAAGCCACTCTAGAACCTATTGTTTCATGGAAAGGTTGTACTTGAACATGTGCCACATTTTATTCATTATTTTGAACATCTGAGGACATATATTAATCTCATTACGTCTTACTGTATTGACCTATCCCAAAACTATTCCTATTAAAATACAAGTGTTTGATTATCCAAAAGGGAAGGTGGAAGGAGAAAATTTATGATACAAGCAAAGTATGCTCCATTTATAACATTAAGATAGCACATATATAGTGACCCTACTATATGGGAAGTGCATCATACTATTTTCCTTATGTCTTTATTTCTGCCCCCGGGTATTGGTTCAGATTTTCTTCACCCGTAACAAATAAAGCTGATTAAAATCCATTCACTTTCATGCAACATCATCTCACCTAAAAAATAAGACTAATATCAAGGTGATGTATAGCCTAGTGAATATAAAATACCAAAAAACAGCATAAACAATATACCATGAATCAAGAACTTTTTTCCCAATCGGTTCTTCAGCTCTGCTTCAAAATACGTCCAGTCACTTGGGCTGCAATACTTGGAAACTTCAGTCAAGGTGAATAATAGTTCATTTCGACATACATTGTTGAGTAACAATGATAATGATCAATCATTTTCAAAAGCAAAGTAGGATCCATGTTACAACAATATGCATACCTTCCCATGATGCCATGCACAAGAATAAGAAGATGCTCGGGCTGATCGACCGCATTAAGAACTCCCCTCGGAGACTCAAGATTTCCCTGACTTGTACTCATGGCTTGAGCTTTATTGGCTTGACTCTTCCAAATATATTTTATGCCTGCAAGATGAAAATAAACCCAAGGTAACGAAGAAGTATATATATGCTATCAAGTAGTGAAGATCCTGCATCCGAAAGACTACACATATGTAGCTCTAATTCATTTCACAGCAAGCATATTGCCTGACTTATATAATATATCCTCAACAATATAAAATTTGTGTTGGATATTCAATTAGACTGAGAGAATAAGCTAGGTCATTCATATCTAGTATAAGGGTCCAATCAGCAATTTAGGATTCTTACTGAAATTGATCATGCATTGTTAAGGCAATTATTTGTGACGACGAGAAGATAATCAAGTACGATTACTGTAAGTAGCAAATATCTGAAACAGAACAGTTACCTAAAGAAGCAAAGGTAGAAGAAAATGGCAACTAATTCACAATATGCCTGTATTGGTTAGAATCATATAAAAACAAATACTCTAAATCTAAAATTTAACATATTTTATAAAAACAAACAAACAAGAGATGGAATCCAAACCTTTGATTCTTAATTTCCAAAATCTACCATGTTTTTCATCATTGATTCAATATTGCCATTACAAAGAAGCTATCAAAGAGGTCAATAATACAATTACAACTGGCATGGTCAATTCAAGATCAATGGACAGTTGGCTGATAAACATAATAATTACAAAAATTAACCACCAAAAGATTAAACTACCATATTATATAACTAATGGCATAAGATTTTACAGAAATTACTGATTTTCCAAAACCAAATTGCAATAATAATTACAAGGATCAATGGCGTTTATTTCCATTTTCCAACACACACAAAAAATACCCTAAAAAGTTGGAATAACAAAATTTAGGGAAAGCAAAAGCGATTATATCACAGTGAAGAACAGTAGGTAGAGCGAGAGCTTACCGATGAAATTCCAATTATGCCCTCGGCGATGATACGAAGAATTAGAACAGTAGGAAGAATAAGGGGAGGGGGAGCAAGAATTAGAAGACAACGACGTCGTATTGCTGTTGTTAGGAATATGTGAATTGCAATGGGCATTAATTCGACGTGAGCCAGAATAAAACAAAGTCGGGGTGGACGCCATTTTTGTACACGCAACATTATTTATAGTAATTACTGTAAAAGAGATGCTCGACTGCTCGTGCTATATTTTGGTGGAGCTGAGCGTTTGAACGGTTCTTTTCGGGCTAAATTACACTTATGGTCCCTCGAATATAAAGTAATTTATCTTTTTAAATTTCTATTACCAAGTAATTTACACTTAAATTACTCTTATATAAGAATATTTAACACTTACCAAATAATTTACAATTAATTCCATCTTATATAAAATGTATTACATCAATCAAAATTTCATGCATTTTCTCAATCAAATTATATCGATTAAGTCAAAATATTATAACACATAAAACTCCGAAATATGAATGTGATTACATTTTTGCTGAAAAAATTGATCGGTGTAATTCATTTTATATAAAAAAGACTTAAGTATAAATTATTTGGCAAGAGGGTATAACTGTAAAACCTTTTATATAAGAGAGACTTGATTGTAAAGTTTTTGTAAAAGGGATATAAGTGTAAAATATTTTAAAAGAGATTTAAAGTGTAAATTTTTTCATAAAAGGGTTATAAGTGTAAAATAATGTATACATGGAACCATAAAAGTGATTTAATCTTTCTTTTCGTGTTATCGATCCAGTGGCATTTTGGTCAAATCACACAAAGGACATTTTGGTAATTTTCTTTTTATTTTATCCAATCATAAAATAAATATATTGCATTTGTCATATAGTTATTTTCAATTTCCCGTGCGCGGAACCTAATACAATCTCAATTCTTTGAACTTAGATGAGATTCTTTTTTCTTAATTAGGGAGGAAAGGGTCATTTGAATACTATAACGAGAGGACTAATCATAATAGGTGCATCTAGTTTCTTGTGAATATTAAAATATAATTTACGTGGAATGAAAATATGTGGGTTCAAACTAGGGAAGCACATGGTATGATTTTGCGGCTTTTTATAATTTTTTTTATCATATCAATTAGTGTGATTTTAAAAAACTCATAACCAAACCAAAGTTTTATGAACCATACCAACAAACTCAGTTTTGTACGATTCCGGTATGATTTTGCGGTTTTTTCAAACAAATATTTTTCATGCAATTTTTCTTATATAGTCGATTACTTAGTTGACAATTATATAAATATTAATATTACAATATCTTACAAACTATTTTTTTTACGTTAAATAAAGCATTGGAAAAGAAAATGTTCACAAATTTGACGCTATAATTCGATCTAATTGAATAAAATTATTTGGTTAATTATTTGATCATTATTTTTATTATGTGAAGAAACTTACTATTTGATATTTATTGTCTAGATTTTTTGCATTTTAAGTTTTCAACATATAACAAGTTTAATTTTTGCTATAAGCATATATTGTTTTGATTGAACACAAGCAATGTAGTAACTAAACTATGATGAACTATAATATAAATTGTAACGCCCCAAAAATTTCGAACCCTTTTGAATTTATATGCTACATTTTATTTTCAAAGTTAAGATTAATTTGAACTAAAATGTTCAATTAATTTAAATCATGTGACCTTATGAACTTTGAAAACATAAAAGTTACATTAAAATAGCATTAAGACCCTTTTTGATATTTTTCGGGCTTGGATGCACAAAACTTTTGTTTTTAGAGACACAAATGTAAGTTTCCAAAACTTCAGGGGGCAAAGTGAAAATTTGCCCCAAGTTGCAGATTTTCTGCAGGAGAGTAATTATTTTCTCTCCTTGCACACTCGTTAGCTGCAAAGCATGGTTTTTGGTGGAGAAATTGTTCTACCAAATGTACATATGCATTGGTGGGGAAAAAAAAAAAAAAAAAAAAGCATTATGTCTCCCTCTCTTCCCAATGTGTATATACTTGTCATATACACTTAAGATCAGATTTTTATCCTCTCAATAACCTCATTACCTACACATTATATAGTATAAATCAAATAAGAGAGAGAAAATAGACAACACACTTAGAAAGAAAATTTTCAGATATACACAGCCAAGCATCGGATTTTCGCACATTCCGTCTTCGTCCACCGTTGGATCATGCCCAAATTGACCGTTCGGATCGTCGTTTGGATCTCCCAAAGTGAATCGCCAGTCGTTAGAAGTTGGGAAAAAGTAATGATTTGAGGGCTTTTGTTATGAACCACCGCCGGAGCCGCCACCACTGCCACCGGAGCCGCCGCCACCACCTTCGGAGGTCTGAAAATGAAGAGAGTCTCATCCCCTTTGTTGCTTTGGGTAAAAATCCGTCTATGCATGTGTTCTTTAATCTTTATGATTTTACTTTTTCTCCTTAAAGTATATATTGAAGAAGTTTAGTTCATTCTTGTAGATATTGTAAAAAGTTGTTGAGTTTATATTTAATATTAGATATTTAATGTGACTTTGCTTTGGTTTTGTTTAGATATTGCTTATATGTTTGGATCTTGATTTAATCCTATAAGAAAGTTATTGTTTATATTTTTCAAAACTTTGGGGGGTATTTTTGAAAGATTTTAAAAGTTAAGGGGTTAGGGATGCAAAAATTTTGGGAGTAAAAAATATAAGTTTTTGTTTGATATTTGGTTAGTTTTACTTGAAAAGCATTTGTTTTAAAGTTTGCTTCGATATTTTGCAAAAATGAGAGTTTTTGAAACATTTGGGGTTTGTAAATTTGAAAATAAGGGGGCAGAGGCGCTGTTTTGTGGCTGTTATTGCAAAGTTACTTTTAGAAACTTTGACTAATTAATTTGATGTAGTGCTTTGTTCACTTTTGTTTAAAGATTGAAAAATTGTTAATTTTTTCGAAGAAAATTTATGATTAAAGAAATTTTTGTTTCTCAATGTTGGTAAAAAGTTATTAAAACTTATTTTTAATCTCAGTTTTATAGTGAAATTATTCTTAATTATTTTTAAATATTTCTAAGATGCTTATTTTTCGAGAAAGTTGATTTTCTTAAGATTTCAAAACTATGAGGATATTTTGGAAAAGTTTTAAACTTGTGGGATTTTTAGAGCTTTGATATTTGGAGTAAGAAGCTACTTAATAATCTGTTTTTATTTGATTTTCGATATGGTTTTAGTTAAAAATCATTTGATTTAAAGTTTGTTCCATATTTTCGCAAAATGGATGTTTTCAAAAGTTTAGGGGTTGTTTTATAAATCTGGAAAATAATTTTGCTGTTTTGGCGCTGTTTTATTTAATTATTATTTTGAGTTTTGAAAATAAATACTCTTAATTGAAGTTGATGTCGTAAGTTCTAAGTGTTGGGATTCGGTAAGATAAACAACCCTAGGCACAGCGGAATTTAAAATTTTATAGGACCTCTTACAGAATCTTGCCAGGATACTACCCTAGGTGTATATATATGAATATTAAAACGACAAGAATAATTAGATCCAAATTATACCTGTCTCCTTGCAAATCCAAGTAGCTGGGCAAAGTTGGGTTTTCTCCCTCGGTAGGATCGATCCAAAGTCCTGCAGCAGCGCCCCACGTGTTGCGCCTCTACGAGTTGATACACCACAATATCACGAAAATTAATATATCCTAATCGACTAGAACATAGGGTATATTAATATCTAGGATTTAAGAACAACTTTGGAACTAAAATCGAAAACGAAAAATTCTTCCTAGAAGAAAAAGGGTTCGGCCGATTTGCGCAGGGAAAGGGTGATTTAACCGAATTTCGTCGGGTAGGATTGGATCAGTAAATAGGTGATATTAGGGATTCTTAATTAATATAATTTAAAGGGCTCTGTTACTTTATTCCGGATGGATCAATCTCAAGGAAGAACAATTAGATGGAACAATTAGTAAAAGAAGATCAATGAATATAATAGTATAGCAAAAGCTTTTCTATTCAATAATCTTAGGCTATGTTGTTATGCAGGCCTAAACTCAGTATGTTTGAACCTGTCTTAATACAATGATAAACTAGGTATTTATATTATCATTAACCTAGTTTTACAAGGAAACATAGTTCTAGTAGGACTCGGCCTATTAATCCTTCTTGAGTTTGGATTGTAGCCCACTCGCTGTGGAGAGTCGCATTCCATCGGCTCGATAGATGTTCCCGAACAGGCTCGTCTGGTCGAATCGATCTTTATATTACTTGGTCGATCTGAAGATTCTAAGGGGTGCGAAATAGCCCCCATTAGTACTCTCTCACTTCTTCGAGCGCATATGTAGTAGAAGCTCGTAGAAGTAGATAGTTTCTTACGACTGTTATTTATGTGAGTCGTGCCTCGTTAAAAACCTTACTTAAGAAAAAACCCTGTGGGAAAAAATCTTAAGTAAGGAAAAGAGTGCTACGCATCATAGATAGTCGTTTTCTCATCCCAATTATGAACCGATACGCGTCCCTTCGGGGAGACCCTTCGTCTTTTTCCGTTTGGCGGGAACGTGATTAGTTGTGAGGAGTTCGAAACGTCTTTTCACTTCTCACTATAAATAGGTGAGTATTAAGTTTGTCATTTTTACTTTATACTTCCTTTAACATCGCAGTCATTTCTTGCTCAGTCGTTCATCATTTAAAATTTTGCTTTTATCGACTTATATCCTCCGAGGATCCCAAAAAAAATGGCTTCTATAAGAAAATCTTCCTCCTCCTCAAGGGAGAATGTCGCTCCTATTATCGAGGAGGCGTTACAGTTTAATCCTTCGGGCGAGCAAATTGGAGTTTCAGAATTCATCGTTCCTTCTAAAGATACCTTTAAGGTACAAATTCTCTCTGATACGGACGTCGCTGCCCGAGCTAAGAAAGGCAAAGGTACAGCTCCTCAAATTTCTGAACCGATTGAGGATCTTTCTTGTGCTTATACTGCGGAGACTTTCTCTGAGGTCGTGGGCAATTATGCCAAATATTTTCCGGAAGGTTTCGAGATAATTCTCCCTTCTTCTTCAGATAGGGTTACATCACCGCCGGAGGGATGTCGAGCCTTTTACACATCCCACTTTAATAGCGGTCTGCGTCTTCCGTTGTCTGCCCTCTTTCTTGATATTTTAAAAATATTCAGTGTGTCCTTGACTCAATTAGTCCCTAATTCCGTGGCCTTCGTGGTTTGTTTTTCTGTTTTGATGATAGCGAAAGGATTCCAACCCTCCTTTCGTAATTTTACGCAATTGTTTCATTTTAACATTTCTAGTTCCTCCAATCACGGATATTTCTTTGCTAGCCAAAAGCCTAGTCGCGCAATCTTTGACTCCCTTGTTTCTAGCAACCCTTCCTGGAAATCTCATTTTTTCTTCGTCCGTCCACCGTCTCATCTTCGTTTGGCCGATGGCTCGACTACGCCCTTTTCGTGGGATCATGACTCCAAATGGGTTTACGGAGGTCGCCAGCCGACTGGTGAACTTATTCCTGACGATGCTCAGTTTGTTGGTGAAATCCAGGCTATGCGTGCCAACAAATATCAGAGTGCTCTTTGATAGAAATAGTGTCCTACAAGCCAGCTGTATAGCGAGCATTTATTGTAATAAATGAGGAATTATTCAATTTCGATTAATAAATACACTTTATTAAATGGTCGTCTTTATCTTATGTAATAATCATCTACGCATAAGGATAGAAGTCCTTAGATCACAGGGCTATGGGACAACCCGTGGACTGATCTCCAAGGCCGTGATCTAGAACATATTCAAGAGTCGTAGAATCCAATTGAGATAGGACATCATTGGATTCGGTTAGACTCTCACTATTGTGTATACTCCGATGAACTGGAGGACGCTGGGGTCCACGAGCGTGACTGGGATAGTTGATACACATAAGTGGGTGGCTTGCTGGGATGGCAAGCGCACTGAATACTCCAATTAGGAAATAACTCACCATGGAAGCGGTAGTCGCATATCGGGGTTGAAGTTATTCCAAATTTATAATAGTATACGAGGAACGATCCCTAACTACTTGAGGTGATAGGGTTTATCTGGTGCGAGAACGTCTATGCTTTGATATGAGTTCCGACTGACTAGGGATCGCCAAAAAGTCTCTGTGGACTCATATTGGGTATAGAGGAACTCGTATGTAGATTCATATCATCAACAAAGGATCCGTTGACCCGACTTGATAGGTTGGGAAATTCTCCTATGGATTTATGTGAGAAATTAATTCTGGTAAAATCCTTGGCCAAGGTATTTGACGACTTTATGTAAGTAGCTCATAAAGGTTAAGTCAAAGAGAATTTATTTCAAGATCAGAGTACATAAGGTCAAGACAAAAGAAAAGGGAATCCGATGAAAGACCATGCCCTTAAGTCTCGACTGGGAGATTGATCGATGGAGAGATTATGTCGTATATGGAAATTATAAATGATAAAAGGTTCACTGAATTAATTCACCAGTGATTGGGCTCCATGGGCTTGTGGTTGGACATCGACCATGGAGTGTGGGAGAATTCCCAAATTGGCAGGGGTGCTAATTTTGGAATGATCAATCGACAGAGTGTTCGATTGATTTAGAGTAAGTCTTACTCGAATAATTAAATAATATTTAATTATAACCCACGGCCAATTATGTGGTGAACCTACGGGGGCATACACAATACACATGAAGCGAAAGCGAGGAAATAAGAACGACCGAGTCGACTGGGTCGACTGGGTGAAAAATTGACTGGGTCGATTATTATGGGTGGGTCGACTGGGTCGATCCAATTGGAACAAAATGGGATCCAATTGGAATTGGATCAGGATCATAAATTAAATTGGAATTTAATTTGTGGATTAATTAATTAAGTTGGATTTAATTAATTAGAAGGGATTTTAATTAAATGGGCTTAGAGTCTGATTTAATTAAAAGGGAGATTAAGTTAATTAATTGAGCTATTTAATTGGGAGATTAAATAAAGTCTGGGCAAATTAATTAACTGGGCCATGAATTAATTAGAAGACTTGGTCTTCTAATTAAAGAGGGCCATGGCTAGGGGTGTTCGCGGTGTGGTCTAGTGCGGTTTTGTACTTGCCCAAACCCAACCAAATATTTGCGGGTTTTGAAATCTCTAGTCCAAACTCAACCCAAGAAGTCTTGAGATTGCACTATGCGGTTCATTTGGGTTGGGGCGGTTTGGGGCGGGTTTTGCGGTCTCAATTATCAACTTTCTTGTATTTTTATTATTTGATGGGTTAAATATAAATGCAATAATTAATTACAATTTTTTGTTTTTATTAATAAATTTAGTAAACTTTCATAGAAAATATAATGGAGATAATGTAAAATATCAATTAAAATATGATTTTCAATGAATACATTATTTAATGAAAGCTAAAAACAATCCCGAACACTTAATTAACAAGTTTTCATTACACAAAATTCATATTGTTCCCAAAGAATAAACAAAAGAGAAAAATATCTTTATATTCGAACTTGGTGTTGGTGGTTAATGGCCAATGAAGAGTTTGATTGATATTTTTTTTTTTGCTTTAAATTTTTTTTTCTCAGAATATTTTTTAACTAATTTGTTCTAGTTTTGGATCTATTTATTTATTTTTTTTTTTAATCTTTTTGGCACTTCAAATTGGAGATTTACGTAAGATTGTAGGGTTTATCTAATATAATTGGGGTTTTGGTTGTGGAACACGACTAATTTGTTAAAGTATATACTTATATTATATTTCTCATTTTCTTAAATCTAGGACTAAATTAAATAATAAAATAAAATAAAACATATATACATCATCATTAATATAAAATGCGGTCGAATGCGGTCTAAAAAGGTATAAAACCAAACCCGATCGAAAATTGCGGTCTTTTTTTCATGATGCCCAAGATCAAACCATCAAACCTTTAACCCGTAAAATTGCGGTCGGTTTGGGTTGGGTTGATCGGTTGGGGCGGTCTAGCGGTTTCGTTGAACACCCCTAGCCATGGCCCATGTATGAGAGAAGAGCCCTAGTCCTAATAGGACTAGGTTAGGGAGATAACTATAAGTAGCTATCTTATAGTTATTTTTCACACAACTCCATAAGCAAAAATTGAGCAGAGCAAAAATTCTCTCCCTCTCCCCTACCAGATCGGCCGAACCCTGTTCTTCCTTTGGAAGAATTTTCGTTTTCGATTCTTGTTCCAATCTTTCCTATATCCTAGATCATAATATATCTTGTGTTCTAGCTGATCAAGATTTATTATTTTCGTGTAATTGTGGTGTATCAACCCGTAGAGGCGCAACACGTGGGGCGCTGCTGCAGAGCTTGGATCGATTTGGCTGAGGAGGAATTCAGAGTCCGTTTTGCTAGCTAAGGATTTGCAAGGAGATAGGTATAACTACAACTGTTTATACTATCGTTGTATTTATGTTCATATATATACACCTAGAGTAGTATCCTGGCAAGATTCCGTAAGAGGTCATAAAATTATTAAATTCCGCTGTGCCTAGGGCTGTTTATCTTACCGAATCCCAACAGTGGTATCAGAGCCAACTCTAGGCTTTGTATATATATGAATTTGCAAATTCTGTGTTTTATAAATCATATGTTTGATTTATGTGGCTAGTTCTTTAACTCTGCATGTTTTAGGACGTATGTTAGTTAACTTAGAGTTAATGTTTAATTTTGGATTCGAAAATTTTATCATGTTAGTTTTTATTTTTGAATTGGGATTTAATTGACTGGATTTGTTTAAATTAAATCTATGAGTACTCAAAACAAAAAAAATTATTTTTTTTTAATTGGATCCAACCGCGGTGGCACGCGGCGGTGCGCGGCAGCGCACCGCGGCTGGGCGGCCACCGTGTGCTGCTGCCCACGGTAGCGTGCGAACAGCACGCTGGCCGCGCGAGTAGTGCACGGCAGCAGCCTACAGGCTGCCAGCCGTGTACTGTCGCGCGCTGCCGCGCGCTGCCGCACGCTGTCACGCGCAGCAGCGGCTGCCGCGAACAGCCACGCGCGGATTTCGTGTCCGCGCGTGTGTTGTCCACGTGGCAGTCTTCGATTGGCCTCGACTGGTTGATTTTTGGTTGGACTCTAATTCTGCATATTTTGAAAATTCTGGAAATTTTAGAATTTTGGAAGATTAGGAAACTTGGAGTTTTTGGATAAGGTAGTTATTTTGTTAGACCTAAACACTACCTTAATTAAACTAATTCAAACAAAATAGGATTATCTTGAAAATCTTGGAGATTGGAAAAATTTGGGAAACTTAGAGTTTTGGATAAGGTAAGAATCTTAGAGATTTAGATTACCTTAATTAACCAATTTAATCAAGATAAGGTTTGTAGATTACTTAGAGCTCAAGTAAGAGCTAATTAATCTTGGAGGTTAATTGTTAATTCAAAAATTAATTAACTTGGATGAATTTTTGCGAATTAAAATTAATGGAGCCGATAAATTTACATTTTTCCCTTATGTGAATTTATGCATGTTCTTGAGTGAATGTGTGGATTGATCAATTTTGCCCTTAAGCCCTGTGTAGTTTTTTGGTTTATTTATTTATGGGTTGTAATTAAATGGGCCTGATTGGTGCCCTTGCTTGCGCAAACAAATGTGATAGAATAGGACCATTTATTTTTATAAGCTAGGCTTAGATTAGGCTTGGAACCGAGAAGACCTCATGAAGACTTTGAGATCCGCATGGAGGCCCATTACCTTGGAGGACATGGAGGCCCAATCAAGCTGGATATTACAAGAAGGCCCATGATGTATGGGTTTGAAAATTGTAATAATTAGGACATTTAATTTCCACCCTAGACTGACCAATTGATTCATCACATGGCTCGTGGTGAATCGCATAGGATGGGCAATCGATCAATCATATCCTGCTAGGTGATGTATGTTTACTATTATTCTTTGATGTATGTTATGCATGCTTAGAATAGATCACGTAAACAAGATAAGCATAATCTGATGAGACCTCGCACAAGAAAACTTAAAACCTCCAATTGAACTTAAAATTCAATTAGAATATTAAATCGAATTTAAGGGCGCATATGAATAGTCTCTATGGTCCGGCCTATCCAATTACTAGGTCTTAGGCATATTGTACAAATATATCTCGATGTCTCATGAGTCGTGGGTCGAGCTATAGGAGGATGATATGTCTATTGCCTCGATGCACAAGTTTAGTGCCAAGGGAGGGGATAGCAAGGTTTTAGGCGCTGTCTCACGAGTCGTGGGGTGTCTAGGATTGAACTATTTCTCTCCACGAGTATTGGACATGATTTAACGCTAGTAAGTATGGATGTCTCACGAGTCGTGGGTCCATATCGAAAAATGAGGCTAAATGAACTTAAGGGTTAGCTGCGATGGTTAACCGTCGACGTAATCGACCACCAAGTGAATCAAATAGTATGGCCAACGAGTCGTGGGTACTAGGAGATTGCATTTGGGCCTTAAGCCCGCTAGGATATTTTAAATTCCCGAAACTTATGTGGAGGCATAAGATTTTGATTAAAATAGTGGGAGTAATTTACAAATAAAAACCATGTTTGTAAATTGTGCATTTTAAATTAATCTTTCGCGTATTTATTTCTTCTCTCGTCATTTTGTAGATATAATGTCTAAGAATCCGATTTCCATCATACTTGAACAAAACAAATTAACTGGACCAAACTTCCATGACTGGGTCAGGAACCTTAAGATCATTCTCGCT
The DNA here is from genome assembly GCA_003313485.2 of Penstemon barbatus. NCBI lineage: Eukaryota > Viridiplantae > Streptophyta > Magnoliopsida > Lamiales > Plantaginaceae > Penstemon > Penstemon barbatus. The sequence continues at coordinate 68,935,493 of CM064883.1, read as the reverse complement.
TCTGAAAAGCGAGGTTTTGTCCTTGATGGGCCCCCTCCCGAACTTGCTAAGGATGCCGATGATACTGAGAAAGAAGCCGTGGATTTATGGCTTGACGATGACTTGCAGTCACGTTGTGTCATGTTGGCATCCATGTCGAATGAGCTTCAAAAGCAGCACGAGCATATGAAGTCTTCTTTTGAAATCTACACGCACCTGAATGGTCTATTTGGGGTGCAAAGTAGATACGAGCGGTATGAAACTGCTAAGACTTTGCAACAAACGAGGATGGCTGAAGGTGCTGATGTTCGATCTCACTGCATCAAGATGATTGGGCTTATTGAAAAGCTTGGTAATCTTGACGTAAAGATGGACAAGACCTACTGCCAGGATATAATCCTCCAGTCGTTGCCAAGATCATTCGAGCAATTCGTAGTGAACTACAACATGCACAAGATGGATGTTGAATTTCACGAGTTGGCTAATATGCTCACCACTGCCGAGGCTTCCATGAAAAGAGAGAAGCCAGTGATGGTTGCTACCTCGACCCAATCCAAGTCCAAGAGGACAAAGAAAGGGAAAGGGAAAGGAAATGCTTCTTCAAGCAAAGGCAAAGGACCATCTGGGCCCATAGGGAAGGGAAAGAAGCGTAAAGCTTCGTCTGGTGAACAGAAATGTTTCTACTGCAAGAAACCTGGACACTGGAAGAGGAACTGCAAAGAGTTCTTGGAGAGCTCAAAAGGTATATTCCTTGTTGAGGTTAATTTATCAATTAACTGTGCATCATGGGTGCTAGACACTGCTTGTGGTTCTCATCTTTGTAATGATTTACAGGTGATGGGAGCAACAAGGCCACTTAGGCCAGGGGATTGGATCCTAAGATTTGGCAATGGAGCTAGAGCTGCTGCCGATGCCATAGGTGAAGTGGAGTTAGATTTAGGTGGTAATAAATTAGTCCTTAACGTTCTTTATGTACCTGGTTTGGTGAAAAACATTATTTCTATTCCTGTTTTGGATAATGAAGGTTTTAATTTTACGATTAATAAAGGTTCCTTTTCGTTATTCATGAATGATAATATGTTTTTCACTGGTACATTAAAAGATGGACTATATACCATTGAACCACCTAAGTTAGTGATGCATGTACAACAAAACAAAAGGAAACAAGATAATGAAATATCTGCCCAATTATGGCACGCTCGACTTGGACATATATCTAAGTCAAGGATTCAGAAGTTAGCATCATCTGGCGCGATTGAAATCAATCGCATTGATGAAATGCCAACATGTGAACCATGTTTAAATGGTAAAATGGCTAAGTTGCCATTTAAGGGAAACCCTGAGCGAGTCAAGCAAACATTGGACTTAATACATGCTGACGTATGTGGACCACTAAGAAAAAGCGCCCGAGGAGGCTACGACTACTTCATCACTTTCACTGACGACTTTAGTCGTTATGGATATGTGTTCTTGTTGAAACACAAGTCTGAAGCCTTTGAGCGATTCAAAGAATTCAAGATGGAAGTAGAGAATCAACTTGGTCATACGATAAAGGCTCTTCGTTCTGACCGAGGTGGAGAATTTCTTAGTAACGAATTTCTGAATTATCTTGTAGAGCATGGAATATTATCGCAGTGGACTCCTCCTGCAACACCCCAATTAAATGGAGTAGCAGAAAGAAGGAATCGAACCTTGATGGACATGGTTCGATCGATGATGAGTGCCACTGACCTACCTCTTTCATTTTGGGGACATGCCCTCCTCACGGCAACGAAGATACTGAACATGGTACCTTCTAAATCCGTAGAAAAGACACCATACGAATTATGGTTTGGCAAGGCACCCTCATACGCATTCATGCGCATATGGGGATCTCCCGCTTACGCTTAAAAGCTAGTGGGAGATAAATTGGAAACTAAATCCACTTTGTGCAAATTCGTGGGGTATCCGGAAAACTCAATAGGATACGAGTTCTACGATCCTACAAGACAAACTACGTTTGTCTCGAGGAACGCTCACTTCTTGGAGAAGGATTTCTTGGTTGACAAGAAGGAAAATAACGTAGAACTGGATGAGGTCACTGAAGCTGAAAAGACCGAAGAGGTCGATCGAGCTGACCCGTCGCCACAGGCAGTGGGAGAACATGAGCATGAAAGTGCACCAGAGAGTACACCAATTCTTCGTAGGTCAGAAAGACAACGTAGAGAACCCGAAAGGTACTACGGTCTGCTGCATGAGACTGGACAGTCTCTGACCGACCCAAGGACTTACGAAGAGGCTATGCTAGACATAGACTCGGGAAAGTGGCGCGAAGCCATGGAATCCGAACTGGACTCCATGCACTCAAACAAGGTCTGGGCCTTGGTAGATCCACCAGTGGGAGTGGCTCCCGTGGGTTGCAAGTGGATCTATAAGCGAAAGCTTGGAGTGAACGGAGAGGTGATTACCTACAAGGCGCGACTAGTGGCAAAAGGATACTCTCAAAGACCAGGTATCGACTTTGAGGAGACCTTCTCGTCCGTCGCAATGCCCAAATCCATTCGGATCTTGCTGGCCATAGCTGCGTGGTATAACTACGAGATATGGCAGATGGATGTAAAGACTGCCTTTCTCAATGGGGACATTGATAAGGAGATCTACATGGAGCAACCAAAAGGATATGCATCCAAAGGAGATGAACACAAGGTATGCAAACTCCAGAGGTCCATTTATGGACTGAAGCAAGCTTCCCGAAGTTGGAACATTCGTTTCGATGAGACAATCCAAACTTTTGGAATCATCAAAAACATGTTCGAACCTTGCGTGTACAAGAAGATCAGTGGGAGTACAGTTGAATTTTTGGTGCTTTACATTGACGACATTCTTCTCATTGGAAACAATGTGAAAGCATTGTCTGAAACTAAAGCATGGTTATCTACACAATTCTCAATGAAGGATATGGGAGAAGCATCCTTTGTACTAGGTATAAGGATCTACCGAGATAGATCAAAAGGACTGCTGGGCCTCTCCCAATCCCAGTTTATAGATAAAATCCTGAAAAGATTTAATATGGAAGAATCCAAGAGAGGATTGCTTCCAATGAGACATGGGATTGCACTCTCTAAGTCTATGGCCCCAAAGACGCCTGAGGAGAGAAGCAATATGTCTCGAGTACCATATGCATCCGCGATAGGAAGCATAATGTATGGTATGTTATGTACTAGACCAGACGTAGCATACGCTCTAAGCGTTACAAGTCGCTACCAGTCTGATCCAGGTGAGCAGCACTGGATAGCCGTAAAGGCAATTCTGAAGTACCTGAGAAGGACTAAGGAATAGTTCTTGGTATACGGTGGAGGAGAATTGAAATTGGAAGGCTATACAGACTCGAGCTTCCAATGTGATGTAGACGACTTCAAGTCGAAATCAGGATACGTGTTCTGCCTCAATGGTGGTGTGGTTAGCTGGAAGAGCTCCAAGCAAGAAACAACCACAGATTCAACCACCGAAGCAGAATACATTGATGCGAGTGATGCAGCAAAGGAAGGTGTTTGGATGAGGAACTTCATCCAGGAATTGGATGTGATACCTAGCATCGCTGAGCCCATTACTATCTTCTGTGATAACAATGGGGCAATAGCGCAAGCAAATGAGCTGATATCTCATCAGAAATCCAAGCACGTACAAAGACAATACCACGTGATAAGAGATATTATTGGTAGAGGAGACATTAAGATGGAACATGTTGACTCAGAAGATAATACGGCGGACCCGCTAACGAAGCCTCTGCCTCAAAAGGCATTTGAGAAACATCTGCATAAGATGGGACTCAAGAACATAAAAGACTGGCTTTAGGACAAGTGGGAGATTGATAGAAATTGTGTCCTGCAAGCCAGCTGTATGGCGAGCATTTATTGTAATAAATGAGGAACTATTCAATTTCGATTAATAAATACACTTTATTAAATGGTCATCTTTATCTTATGTAATAATTATCTACGCATAAGGATAGAAGTCCTTAGATCACAGGGCTATGGGACAACCCGTGGACTGATCTCCAAGGCCGTGATCTAGAACATATTCAAGAGTCGTAGAATCCAATTGAGATAGAACATCATTAGATTCGGTTAGACTCTCACTATTGTGTATACTCCGATGAACTGGAGGACGCTGGGGTCCAAGAGCGTGATTGGGATAGTCGATACACATAAGTGGGTGGCTTGCTGGGATGGCAAGCGCACTGAATACCCCAATTAGGAAATAACTCACCATGGAAGCGGTAGTCGCATATCGGGGTTGAAGTTATTCCAAATTTATAATAGTATACGAGGAACGATCCCTAACTACTTGAGGTGATAGGGTTTATCTGGTGCGAGAACGTCTATGCTTTGATATGAGTTCCGACTGACTGGGGATCGCCAGAAAGTCTCTGTGGACTCATATTGGGTATAGAGGAACTCGTATGCAGATTCATATCATCAACAAAGGATCCGTTGACCCGACTTGATAGGTTGGGAAATTCTCCTATGGATTTCTGTGAGAAATTAATTCTGGTAAAATCCTTGGCCAAGGTATCTGACGACTTTATGTAAGTAGCTCATAAAGGTTAAGTCAAAGAGAATTTATTTCAAGATCAGAGTACATAAGGTCAAGACAAAAGAAAAGGGAATCCGATGAAAGACCATGCCCTTAAGTCTTGACTGAGAGATTGATCGATGGAGAGATTATGTCGTATATGGAAATTATAAATGATAAAAAGTTCACTGAATTAATTCACCAGTGATTGGGCTCCATGGGCTTGTGGCTGGACATCGACCGTGGAGTGTGGGAGAATTCCCAAATTGGCAGGGGTGCTAATTTTGGAATGATCAATCGACAGAGTGTTCGATTGATTTAGAGTAAGTCTTACTCGAATAATTAAATAATATTTAATTATAACCCACGGCCAATTATGTGTTGAACCTACGGGGGCATACACAATACACATGAAGCGAAAGCTAGGAAATAAGAACGACCGAGTCGACTGGGTGAAAAATCGACTGGGTCGATTATTATGGGTGGGTCGACTGGGTCGACCCAATTGGAACAAAATGGGATCCAATTGGAATTGGATCAGGATCATAAATTAAATTGGAATTTATTTTGTGGATTAATTAATTAAGTTGGATTTAATTAATTAGAAGGGATTTTAATTAAATGGGCTTAGAGTCTGATTTAATTAAAAGGGAGATTAAGTTAATTAATTGGGCTATTTAATTCGGAGATTAAATAAAGCCTGTGCAAATTAATTAACTGGGCCATGAATTAATTAGAAGACTTGGTCTTCTAATTAAAGAGGGCCATGTCCCATGTAGGAGAGAAGAGCCCTAGTCCTAATAGGACTAGGTTAGGGAGATAACTATAAGTAGCTATCTTATAGTTATTTTTCACACAACTCCATAAGCAAAAATTGAGCAGAGAAAAAATTCTCTCCCTCTCCCCTACCAGATCGGCCGAACCCTGTTCTTCCTTTGGAAGAATTTTCATTTTCGATTATTGTTCCAAATCGTTCCTATATCCTAGATCATAATATATCTTGTGTTCTAGCTGATCAAGATTTATTATTTTCGTGTAATTGTGGTGTATCAACCCGTAGAGGCGCAACATGTGGGGCGCTGCTGCAGAGCTTGGATCGATTTGGCTGAGGAGGAATTCAGAGTCCGTTTTGCTAGCTAAGGATTTGCAAGGAGATAGGTATAACTACAACTGTTTATACTATCGTTTTATTTATGTTCATATATATACACCTAGAGTAGTATCCTGGCAAGATTCCGTAAGAGGTCCTAAAATTATTAAATTCCGCTGTGCCTAGGGCTGTTTATCTTACCGAATCCCAACACTCTTCTTATTGGAGAAGTTTTCCTTCGCAAAGCGGGATTGAGTGCTCATGTTTTTCCAATTACTTCGTCATCTGATTCACTTGGTAAGCATTCATAGTGTTACGATGATCCCTTTTCTGCAGAAGGTCTGACTTTTACCGTGTTTCTTTTTCAGCTCGTTTGGTAGAAAATTCCCGACATTCTCCAAAGGGAAAAATGGTGTTGTCTAAATCAACCAAAACCATAGAGAATGTTCCTATCGAGCAGAGAGCGTCTCAAAAGAGAAAACTGGAGTTGAGTCATGACTCTGAGGAAAATAGAGAGGAATCTCCAGATTCTTCTCAAGAATCCCCTATTTGTCAGGGGACGGGATCCGGTTATCCCCCCCTCCAGCTTAGGACATCTTTGGGTATACGCGGATGTCGCAGCTGGTTGATGCCTCATCCTAATGAAAATCCGGTGGAGAGAAAGAAGAGTTATTATGGTCGTTCTGGTAACGATCTTTCTCTACTCGGCGAGAATCATCCAAAAGCCACTTTGGTCGAGATGATCGAGGATCATTTAGAGGGAAAAAGAGCCGCTGGCTATCTTGAGAATGATTCTTTAGTTCACGACGAGAGTGAAAATGCAGTGGATAAAGCAACTCGTGTTCTTTTGTCCGGCGTTTTTACTCGTGACATGAATAAGCTTCTTCGGAAGGATCCATTAGAGAAATTTCAGCGAGCTTCTCTTTATGCTGAAAAGGTGATCTCCTTTTAAGTGTGCTTGTAGGATAATTTTCTTCGAGGAATACTTTAGTTTGCTAATTTATTTCTTTTTACTCCTTTTCCTTTTTCCAGACTAAGACATGTTTGGCTTCATATGCCTATGAAACAGCTCTCTGGAAACAACAATGTGAGTTTTTGGATGAGAAATATAAAACTTTAGTTCAGAAGACTTCTGGTTCGGAGGCTGGTCCCTCAATGACTCATTCTCTTCCGGTCGTAGAGACTCGTGCTATGGAAACAAATGACCCGAATATTATAGACAGGGTTCTGGAGACCTCTTATGCTCAAGAACAAGCTACTCAATTAGCTAAAAAGTTGGAAGAGTATCAATTTCAGAGTACTGCTCGTATTAGTGAGTTGGAATCTCAAGTATGAAGTCTTCAGGCTTCTTTAGAGGAGTATGAGAGGGACATTCCCCCTAGTGGACTCACGGATCGTTATGGCCGGAATCCTGACGAAAAAGTGATTCGTGCATTCCTCAGCTCTCCTGTTCATATAGCGTTGGTATATCAAATGGTTGGTCCGCTCCTAGAAAGTACGTTCAAGAAGGCGATTCATCAGTTGGTCGCTTTTGAAATGATAGATGATCGTCGGAAGGAATATTTTAAAATGGCGCACATTCGGTTGAACCGTTATGGCGAAGTATATTCTCCTTCTGAGCTTCCGGACGTCGTTTATCAAAATTTTCCTTTGGCTCACCTCGTCAAAGAGTTTGGAAAACCATTGCCGATTCCTTCTTCAGATATTAATGACGAGGTCGATGACAATTTTATCGATCCATAGAAAGAGGAAGAGGATATTGAGTTAGCAAAAGAAGGAGACGTCGCTAACGAACAGAAGATTCCGGATGGCGACCAAGCTGTATGATATATTGATCTGTGAAATTACCTCTGTAACTGTATACCGTAAGTCTAATTGTAATATTACTCTTTTATCCCTTTGTGAGATAAACGTTTCGTATTCTGACAGTCTCGTCCTTTCGTCTTCTCTGTAATAATTCAGACAAGTCATTAACTTTGCCGTAATCATTATGCGTATGTCTTTTCAAATTCTAGTGTTTATTCCAAGGCTAGTTTCTGTATTTCGCGCCCTTTCTTTGGGTCTATCACGTCTTTTCGTATAGTATAAATATAAAAGGTAAAAACTTGACTCGCTATTTATCGCTTTACTCATCTCTTAACAGAGTACTCTTTCTTTAGCAGGTCGATAAGCTTTCTCGATATTTTAATTTTACTTTTTGAATTCCGATCATGAGTAATCTTTTCGGTAACACATCGAAGCGTCCTTCCCGCGAGAACGCTAGAAATATCAGACTGAAGAAGCCTCGAGCAGAGGGGCCCTCGATGGAAACTCCTCGTTCGTCCTCCATTAGTAGGTCGGCGACCGATACTCATGTCATTCCTTCCGAACCTTTTTCTGTAGTTAGTTCGTCATTTGCACAAACCAATTTTTCCTCTCCTGGTGAAGCAGGAGGTAGGCCTTCCCCTGGTCGGGTAGCCTTTGGTGATATGTCTAATATGGAGCAGACTTTTAGTGCACCTGTCTCTTCAAGTGTCCCTTCCTTTGAGCATGTTTTTCATGGAGAGGTTCCAAATAACTCCATTCCTTCTACTATTTCTTCCGCCCTGATTGTCAGCGGACACCGACGGGGAGATGACATGGGGGCAGTTGGTGGAGATTCTTTTTTGGATCCGTCTATGATTATTTTTCCCGCTTTTATTTTGATTGCCTTGTTATGTAAGGACTATTTTCTTTTCCAGGCTAAGTATTTTGCACTCCAACTAGGTGTGCAAAATGACGATATTGGATCAGTAAGGATGCTTATCAACGTCGTTTGGAGTCGGAGACGGCGAAGGCCACAGGGCAGACCCTCCAACTGCAGCTTGCTAATAATGATCTGAAAAAATTACAAGAAGAGAAATCCGTCTGGGAGAAGGAGAAGAGTGATTTGATTCAGGCTGCTGCCCTGGCAGAGGAGTCTCGACGGCGGGCCTATGAAGAGGGTTATGATGCCGGTTATCTAAAGCGTCAGGAGGAGTTGATGGCGTTTGTAGGTAATTTGACTCCTCGGAGGAGTGCTTCTGCTAATCGGCCAGTTGATAACAATCCTTCTTGATGACCTGTTTGACCCGACTGTTATTTTGAGTTCTTTCCCTTTTTTTTTTTTTGTTTTGTTTTGGAAGTGCCCCGACCTTTTGCGCGGTTGTTTAGGCTGAGTTTTTGTATGTGGAGAATGGACTTAATGAAAACGATGATCTTTATGAGTAGATCCATGTCTTGATCAATTCCAATCAGTAGATATATTTTGTTATGCCTATTTTGCTGTTATGAGTAATCATAACTTCTCGAAATAATCAATATAGATTAGCATACTTATCTGAGATTGATCTTCTTTGGAGAATATGCTTTATTCGAATGAGTAGCTTAGTCTGACTTGATCAGTTCCTAAGTAACTGATTGATATATCGTTCGTTCTTATGATTGTTCCGACGTTGCGTTAGACATTAAAATGTGGACCCTAGGCCACTTGTGTTGATAATCGATTGAATAACTGTTAAGGAACGCACAACGTTTTGGTCGATGTTCGATCAATGCCTTGTAGATTTGTCCTTTTGTTGCGTATATCTTATATAAGGAGGTTATCATTCCTCTTGTTGAACTCTTCTTTTCTTACCATAGAACTAAGTCTGAAGAGAAAATATCGCTCTAGGTATCTTCCTAAAATCTATGTTTCTCTGTACTGATTGTGAGTTCCACATTCCTCAAATAAAGCAACCAGCGTATCAAATATGTCAAATTTCTTGATATGGGATGAATTGGAAAATGTAGACTTATTATTTAGATCCAACCTGTTCAGACCTCCTTCAGCAATTCTTTGGAATGTTAGGAAGTGGCGATAGTGCAGACTAAAATGATGATAATTATTGCCTTAATATCGGCGTCAGGATTCTTGGACTCCAGTGGAGTTCTTGTATGGCCAATTAACAAATTTCCATATGATATATTAGGCAGTGACGACCCTCGTATACTGAGCGTGCAAACTTTTCTGGTCTGGAGCTCTTTTAGATCTGCTTTTATTGTGCAATGATCGCTTCGATCTGGATTTTCTTTTGTCATCGATTTGTTGAGTCGGTCAGAGGGGTGCCGTTCCAACTTACTCGCATTAATTACTAGCAGTCAAAACGGTGCGTTTTTATCTCGTGATCAGTGCTTCATCTGACTGTTGGATTAGCATTACGCTTTTCCTATAAAAGGGGGGGGGGGGTGGTTTCCATATTTCACTTGTAATTCTCAGAAATGATGGAGGTCTCAGTTTCCTTGAATTTCATTTTGCCTTCAAATCCCATAATATTCAAAAAGTCACATTATCATGATTCGTATCATTATATCTTAATTTTCTTCTGTCTTGTACTGGCGGGTCCCATGGAAGCCCTACCTTGTACTAACGGGTCCCATGAGGCCTCAACCTTTGTCTTCACGGGTTTGAGGTCCGTGGTTTCTGTTTGCACATGGTGGGTTCATACTTACCAGGCACCGCCGCACTTCAAAGTTACCTCCGGATTGGTAGACTGCCGGGGTGTGCTGGTAAGTTTTCACTTTTGCGACGGCCCCGAAGAGATGCTGCTTTAGAGTAAAAATCAACCCCCTAATGTAGAAGCAGTATCTTGTTGTGGGTGAATGAGTATTGCCAGTTATCTGGCTGGTAATGCTCATTTCGTCTGGAAGAACAATTGATCTTCAGAGCCTGGCCATCGAACTAAAGAAGTCGACCATCCTGAGCAGCATGCTTCTTAGGTGGTCAATTCCAACCATCGAGGTACCAGGGAGGAGATTGATGTTTCCGTGGACATTGTCGTGAAAAGCATCAACCTATAGAATAGGACTATTTTGTCTAAGTAGTTGTAGCGATGTATAGGAAATTCTTGTATTCTGATCGGAAAGTTATATGTAATTTTACTTGTTCCTTTGAACTCTGATGAATAAAACTTTACTTATTGATATCTTTTGATTGTTGATTTCTTCTTTCTTTGCTTCTTCTGTTGATGTCGAGGTCGATTATGCCCGACTGATTCTAGGACTTATGTGTTCTTCCCAAACCTTTTAGATCGATAGATAAGGATCGAGGAGTGTTTTTTGAGCGGATCAATTTATACTCGACTCTTTTTTTCTTAGACTTAGGTTTTTATACCAAAAGTCTTTTTAATAGATCGTTTAAAAATAGATCGAGGAGCGTTTATTGAGCGGGTCAATTTATACTCAACTCTTTTTGCTTAGACTTAGACTTTTATACAAAAAGTCTTTTTAGTAGATCGTTTAAAAATAGATCGAAGAGCGTTTATTGAGCGGATCAATTTATACTCAACTCTTTTTGCTTAGACTTAGACTTTTATACCAAAAATCTTTTTAGTAGTTCGTTTAAAAATAAATCGAGGAGCGTTTATTGAGCGGATCAAGTTATACTCAACTCTTTTTTGCTTAGACTTAGGTTTTTATACCAAAAGTCTTTTTAATGGATCGTTTAAAAATAGATCGAGGAGCGTTTATTGAGCGGATCAATTTATACTCAACTCTTTTTATTGCTAGATAGAGGAGTGTTTATTGAGCGGATCAATTTTGACTCGACTCTTTTCGTTCCTAGATCGAGGAGTGTTTATTGAGCGAATCAATTTTACTCAACTCTTTCATTTAGACTTAGGGTTTTATACCAAAGCCTTTTTAATCGTTAAAAAAGGATTGAGGAGCGTTTATTGAGCGAATCAATTTTACTCAACTCGTTTTTAGGACTTAGGTATTTAACCTTTATGGAGGTCGAGGAGTGTTTATTGAGCGAATCAATTTTACTCAACTCATTTTTAGGACTTAGGTATTTAACCTTTATGGAGGTCGAGGAGTGTTTATCGAGCGAATCAATTTTACTCAACTCGTTTTAGTCGTCGTTGGATGTAGATCGAGGAGCGTTTATTGAACGGATCAAATTATACTCAACTCGTTGCACTTCATGATCAATATGTTGGTTTAAACAAGGTCGTTTGTAGAAATCCGAGGAGCGTTTATCGAATTTGATCGATTCTTACTCGACTCTTCGTTAATGCTTTACTCAAATAAACTTCTTGTTTTGTATTAAAATTCTTTGATAATAATTTCCAGGCCAAAGCCTTTCATTACACTCACTAGGAATAACATGAAAAATAAAACAAAGGAAATAAAGAAAGATAATTTACTAGGATTCATCTCCCATAGTATTTCCGGAGGTTGACCGCGTTCCAAGTCCTTGGTAGGGGTGTTCCATCCAAGTGTGCAATCTTGTATGAACCTTTCTTCCCGACATTGATGACAATGTATGGTCCTTCCCAATTCTGTTGTAACTTTCCCACATGCTTGGATACCTCTACCTTTTTCAAAACTAGGTCTCCTTCTTTGAAGGTCCGGACGCGTACTTTTTGATTGTAAGCCTTTTCCATACTTGATTTGGTGGCTTGCAGTCGTACGACTGCTTTTTCTCTTAGAGCTTCTGTTAAATCGATATCATTTTCTCTTGTCTTTTCGTTTTCCTGATCGTCATACATTTCAATTCTTGGTGTTGGAATTAGTGTTTCGACCGGAATAACAGCTTCGGAGCCGTATACTAGGCTGAATGTGGTTTCGCCGGTTGAGGTCCTGACCGTGGTCCGATTAGCCCATAGTACCCCAGGGAGTTCATCTAACCATTTTCCTTTGGCTGCCCCTAATCTTTTCTCCAAGGATTTTATTATTTCTCGGTTTGCTACCTCAGTCTGTCCGTTCGCTCTAGGATGCCCGACCGAAGTGAAATTTTGCTGAATTCCTGGCTTTGAACACCATTCTATTACCTGTTTTCCCGCAAATTGGGTTCCATTATCAGAAATTAGAATTCTCGGGATGCCAAATCGGCATACTATGAATTTCCACAGGAAGTTGATCACTTGGAACTGAGTTATTCGTGCAAGGGCGATGCATTCTATCCATTTGCTGAAGTATTCAACAGCGACCAAGACATATGCTTTCTTGGATCTAGCCGCTGGGAAAGGTCCCACGATGTCCATTCCCCATTGATCGAACGGCCAACATATTGGTATTGGGTGCATGTTTTCGGCTGGTTGATGACATACGTTAGCATGGACTTGGCAATGATGACATTTTTGGACATATTGTACGGCATCATTGTTAACGGTAGGCCAATAATAACCTGTTCGGAGGCACTTTAAAGCCAAGGCCCTTGCTCCGCTGTGATTCCCTGCGTCTCCTTCGTGTACCTCTCAGAGAATATCGTTGGTTTACGATTCGGAGACACATTTCAGAAGAATTCCTGATACTGATCTTCGGTAAAGTTTTCCTTCTATCAATGTATATTTTGGAGCCCGATATTTTATTTTTCGAGCTTCTTTTTGGTCAAGCGGCAATTTTCCTTCTCGAAGATAGTTTATCATTGGAGTCATCCAGTTTTCTTCAGCTTCTTCGATTTCCATCATTTCGGCGACCGGTGTCTCATCGATATCGATTGCCGGCGCATTGGAAATTAACCAGTTGATCACCCTTTTGGTTTTTCCGTCATGGGATCCTGTGAACCTAGACAGTTGATCAGCCCATTTATTTTCCGAGCGTGGAATGTTCTGTATACCTAAATTTTCGAATTTTTCAGCCAATTTTTGTCACTTTGGCAAGGTATTTGACCATATTAAATTCCTTAGCCTCATATAGGCCTTCTATTTGTCTTTACACTAACTCTGAATCGGTTAATACTTTAAGGCTTTTAATGTTGGCCTTGATCACCATTTCCATTCCTGCGATCAGCGCTTCATATTCAGCTTCATTGTTTGTTACGACGAAGTCCAATGTTATCGCATAATTTATATCCTCCTTATTTGGTCCGGTGAAGTTGATTCCGGTGCCTCCTCCTTCTCGGCACGAAGCACCGTGGACATGCATCAATCAGGTTTGATTTTCTACGATCAAGATATCGTTGTTAAGGCTGGTTGATTCGATATTTTCGGTTACCTGGGTCGAAGTTTCTAGCAGGAAATCAGCTAATACTTGGGCCTTAATCGCAATTCTCGATTTGTACTCGATTTCGAACTGACCGAGTTCGATCGCCCATTTGATCAGTCTTCTGGAGGCTTCTGGCTTCGCTAAGACCTGCCTTAGCGGTTGGTTTGTTAAAACCACGATTTTGTAGGTTAAAAAGTAAGGTCGGAGTTTTCGTGCTGCCACTACTAAGGCCAGAGCGAATTTTTCAATTTCCAAGTAGTTCTTCTCTGCCCCTTGTAATAATTTGCTTAAGTAATAGATAGGCTTATGTTCTAAACATTCTATTTTAACCAGAACTGAACTAATGGCCGCATCGGAGATTGAGATGTAGATATATAATGGTTCCCCTTCGGTCGGTTTGGCCAACAACGGGGATGTTGTTAGATATTCTTTTAGCTGGTCGAAAGCCCGATCGCATTCTTCGGTCCAAACAAAGTTCTTTGCTTTTCGAAGGGTTTGGAAGAAAGGCAAACTTCTGTCAGCTGATTTGGATATGAATCTGTTCAACGCTACGATTTTTCCTACCAAGCTTTGTACTTGGGAGATGTTTTTGGGAGGCTTCATTTCAGTTATGGCTCGAATTTTTTCTGGGTTGGCCTCAATTCCTCGTTGATGTACCAAATAGCCCAAGAATTTTCCCGACTTAACACCGAAGGTGCATTTTGCAGGATTTAGCTTCATGCGGTACTTTCTCAGTATTCGGAAGCATCGATCAAGATGTCTTACGTGGTCCGCTTCATTCATGCTTTTGACCAGCATATCGTCGACGTAGACTTCCATTATTTCTCCAATTAATTCTTTGAACATTAGGTTTACCAACCTTTGGTAAGTGGCCCCGGCGTTCCTCAAGCCAAACGGCATAACTATGAAGCAATATACTTCTTGCTCGGTTATGAATGCAGTTTTCTCTTGGTCTCGCTCATTCATGTATATTTGATAAAAACCTTGAAAAGCATCCATCATGCTGAAGATTGCAAAGCCAGCAGTTGAGTCGACTAATAAGTCGATCCTTGGGAGAGGATATGGATCGCGCGGGCATAATTTGTTAAGGTCAGTGAAATCGTTGCACATTATCCACTTGTTATCCTTTTTATCCCCTTTTGCTACTAGAACAACATTACATAGCCATTCCGAGAAGTGTATTTCTCGAATTTGTTTTGCTTTGAGTAGCCTTTCTACTTCTGCCTTGATGATTTTATCTTTTACTGGCCCATGATTTCTCTTCTTTTGTCTAGCGGGTTTTGCCAAAGGGTCGATTTTTAGCGAGTGGTTGATTACTCGAGGGTCAATTCCCTCGATGTCGTCTGCGCTCCAGGCGAAGACATCTACATTATTTCTGAGAAAGTCGATCAACATTACTTCCCCTTCCTTGCTTAATTCAGTACCTATTCTTGTCGTTTTTGTTGGGTCCCCTTGTACCAGTATGACATCCTTATGTCCCGGTGGTTTTAAAGCTAAATCCACCGGTTCTTTTCCCTTTTTATCCATTCGGTCTGTGCTAGGGATTTCCACCTCGTTTCTTCCAACATCGTCTTCGAGCTTTCTTTTGCTCGGGGTAATTGATTCAGGGCGGTTTTTCAAAGTCAATGATGTGCTGTAGCAATCCCACGCCATACAATGATCATTCACTATTTCTCCGATACCTGTGTCGGTCGGAAATTTTATCTTCTGATGGTAAGTTGAAACAACGGCTCGGAACAGGTTGAGGGCAGGTCGCCCCAAGATCGCATTGTAGGCAAAAGGAGTTTCTACAACTAAAAAATTTACCAGCTTCACTGTCCGATGTGGTTTCCTCCCGAGCGAGACGCTTAAAGTTATTGTTCCACTGGGGACAATTTCGGATCCTCCAAATCCCACTAACGGTGTAGCTACCTTTTGGAATGTTATTTGTCCCAAGTTCATCTGGGCTAAGACCTCCCTAGAGATGATATTCGCTGAGCTTCCATTATCGATCAGGATCCTTTTGACATTGTAATTTGCTATTTCTAGCGACACCACCATCGGGAAATCGGGGCTATCCTCTTTTGTGTCCCAAACGAGATTTTTGGGTACCTCGCCCTCGTTAAAACTGATATGCTGGTTGTTTGTTGATTTGCTTTCTAGAGTCCATACTTCCTTCGGGTATTTTAAGACTCCGCTTATGGATCTAGCGGTCCTTCGTCGAGCGTTACGACTATCCCCGCCGGCGGGTCCTCCGGAAATTGTATGGATGGTACCATTGATCTGGTCATGGTTCAATTCATGTGCAGGACCATCCTCAGGTGACCTTCAACGTGAATTCCTTCTTTGATAATTATTTCGAGGGCTCCTACTTCTTCCTCTCTTGCGGTTATCCCGCTCTAAATAATCGTCTAGTTTTCCTTGTTCGATTAGTTTTTCAATTTCTCTCTTAAGGTGAAAACAATCTTCAGTTCGATGCCCATGTGCCCGGTGATATTTGCAGTATAGTTCATAGTTTCGTGATCCTGGTCTGGGCTGAGCGATTCTCTTCGCTTCCGGGATCCAATTATCCTTTCTAGTACTGCCAAGATTTCTTCTATCGGAACAGTTAGCCTTGGGTGTTCTACTAGATTAACCCTGCTTCTGATTGCCGGCTCGACAGTTCTAGGTCTTTGATAGAAGTTAGGTCGTCTGTCCTGGTCGTTTTTATTGTATTCCAATCGCTGGAAGACGTTGCCTTTTCTAAAAGACCGTTCATACTCCATGGGTCTTTGGGCAGGAATTCTATCTTGTCGTTTGGAGCCTGAGGCTGTGACTTTATTTTTGTCCTTATCTTTAAAAGAATTCATCTTTTCCTGGGTCATATATTTAGACGCCAAACTCATGATGTCAGCGAACGTTCTTGGTTGCTTTCGACTGAGGGCATTTCCGAACTGCCTATTTTTCATGAGATCGAAGAGAATGGAGATTATGTAATCGATATTTGGGGAATCGATTTTGAGCAATTCTACATTAAATCTTGCCAACCAGTTCCTTAGGAATTCGCCCTCTTGTTGATAAATGGTTCCCAAATAGCTCATTGGAAGTTTTTGCCTCTTCTGACTTGCAAATTGCTGTGTCAGTTTGTTGCACAATTCCCGAAAACTAAATATGGAGTTGGCTGGTTGCTTGGCGAACCAGTCCAAAGCAAGTCCTTCTAACGTGGTCACCATTAACTTAGCTGTGAATTCCGCCGAGTGAGCATATAAGTTCATTATGTTTGTGAAGCTAATGATGTAGTCATCTGGATCAGTGGTTCCGTCGTATCTGGGTAGTCTTCCTGGAACCTGTCCGGTCGACTGTGCCTCTTTTATATCTCTGCAGAAAGGAGAGCAGGCCGCTAGGCTCTCCTGGAGTTCCGCGGTTCTGGCCCATGGGTTTTGAACAGATCGTAAGCGTTGCACAAGTCGTTCATGTACCATTTTTTCGATCTCTTTTCCGAGAACCGCATAGTTCGAGGTCGATCTGGGATTGCGTCGCCTACGTCATCCTCGATGGGGATTATGGTATGTTCCTTAGAACCGCTGTGTCTCGGCTGTGGTCTCCTTTGACCCGGTTTTCTTCGGGGATTGTTATTGGAGGGTTTTGAGTTCCCCCTTTGCGGACTGTGTAATGAGCGCTGCTCGCTTACTGGACTATCATCTTGTTGAGAGATTTGATCATTCTGCCTCGGCGTCCCTTAAATTGGATTTGTCCTAGTAGTTCTAGGGTTTCGAGGAACCTGTTCGAGTACGAGTAGTTCCTCCGGGCTGAGTGATTTAAAAAGCATAGCGATCTGTCGCAATTTTTCCTGAGCGTCTGGGAGGGGAACAGGGATCGCTGGAGTTACAGGTTCCTCCGGTATCGTACCCGTAGGAACCCCTTGTGGTTCCTGTTGGTCCTGAAGGTGTCCCTGTCAATTGTCGTTGTTTTCAGGGGCATTATTATCAGTATTGCCCTGTGGATCTTCAGACGTATTATGGGGGTTAGTTGTGTTACTCCTTGCCCCATTACGAGCGCTCTTCCTTGGGCGAGCCATATGTCGATCGAATAATTAACCTAGCCACACGGTGGGCGCCAACTGATTTAACCGAATTTCGTCGGGTAGGATTGGATCAGTAAATAGGTGATATTAGGGATTCTTAATTAATATAATTTAAAGGGCTCTGTTACTTTATTCGGATGGATCAATCTCAAGGAAGAACAATTAGATGGAACAATTAGTAAAAGAAGATCAATGAATATAATAGTATAGCAAAAGCTTTTCTATTCTATAATCTTAGGCTATGTTGTTATGCAGGCCTAAACTCAGTATGTTTGAACATGTCTTAATACAATGATAAACTAGGTATTTATATTATCATTAACCTAGTTTTACAAGGAAACATAGTTCTAGTAGGACTCGGCCCATTAATCCTTCTTGAGTCTGGATTGTAGCCCACTCGCTGTGGAGAGTCGCATTCCATCGGCTCGATAGATGTTCCCGAACAGGCTCGTCTGGTCGAATCGATCTTTATATTACTTGGTCGATCTAAAGATTCTAAGGGGTGCGAAATAGCCCCCATCAGAGGGAGCGAGAATTTTTGCTCTTGCTCAATTTTGCTTAGAGTTGTGTGTGAATAATAACTACAAGTTACCTACTTGTAGTTATTCCCTAACCTAGTCATATTAGGACTAGGACTTCATTCTCCTACATGGGCCATGACCCTCTTTAATTAGAAGACTAAGTCTTCCAATTAATTCATGGCCTAGTTAATTAATTTGACCAGGCTTTATTTAATCTCCCAATTAAATAGCTCAATTAATTAACTAGTCTCCCAATTAATTAAATCAGACTATAAGTCTATTTAATTAAATCCTTTCTATAATTAATTAAATTCAACTTAATTAATTAATTCACAAATTAAATTCCAATTTAATTTATGATCCTGATCCAATTCCAATTGGACCCTATTTTGTTCCAACTGGGTCGACCCAGTCGACCCACCCAGTATAATCGGCCCAGTTGACCCAGTCGACTCGGTCATTCTCATTTCCTCGCTTTCACTTCATGTGTATTGTGTATGCCCCCCGTAGGTTCACCACATAATTGGACGTGGGTTATAATTAAATATTATTTAATTATTCGAGTAACATATACTCTAAATCAATCGAACACTCTGTCGACTGACCATTCCAAAATTAGCACCCCTGCCAATTTGGGAATTCTCCCACACTCCACGGTCGATGTCCAGCCACAAGCCCATGGAGCCCAATCACTGGTGAATTAATTCAGTGAACCTTTTAACTCATTTACAATTTCCATATATGACATAATCTCTCCATCGATCAATCCCTCAGTCGAGACTTAAGGGTATGGTCTTTCATCGGATTCCCTTTTATTTTGTCTTGACCTTATGTATTCTGATCTCGAAATAAATTCTCTGTGACTTAATCTTTATGAGCTAGTTACATAAAGTCGTCAGATACCTTGGCCAAGGTTTTTACCAGAATTAATTTCTCACAGAAATCCATAGGAGAATTTCCCAACCTATCAAGTCGGGTCAATGGATCCTTTGTTGATGATATGAATCTGCATACGAGTTCCTCCATACCCAACATGAGTTCACAGAGACTTTCTGGTGATCTCCAGTCAGTCGGAACTCACATCAAAGCATGAACGTTCTCGCACCAGATAAACCCTATCACCTCAAGTAGTTAGGGATCGTTCCTCGTATACTATTGCAAATTGGAATAACTTCAACCCCGATATGCGACTACCGCTTCCATGGTGAGTTATTTCCTAATTGGGGTATTCAGTGCGCTTGCCATCCCAGCAAGCCACCCACTTATGTGTATCAACTATCCCAGTCACGCTCGTGGACCCCAGCGTCCTCCAGTTCATCGGAGTATACACAATAGTGAGAGTCTAACCGAATCCAATGATGTCCTATCTCAATTGGATTCTACGACTCTTGAATATGATCTAGATCACGGCCTTGGAGATCAATCCACGGGTTGTCCCATAGCCCTATGATCTAAGGACTTCCATCCTTATGCGTAGATAATTATTACATAAGATAAAGATGACCATTTAATAAAGTGCATTTACTAATTGAAATTGAATAGTTCCTTATTTATTACAATAAATGCTAGCCATACAGCTGGCTTGCATGACACTATTTCTATCAATCTCCCACTTGTCCTAAAGCCAATCTTTTATGTTCTTGAGTCCCATCTTATGCAGATGTTTCTCAAATGCCTTTTGAGGCAGAGGCTTCGTTAGCGGGTCCGCAGTATTATCTTCCGACTCGACACGTTCCATCTTAATGTCTCCTCTACCAATGATATCTCTTATCACGTGGTATCGTCTTTGTACGTGCTTGGATTTCTGATGAGATCTCGGCTCATTTGCTTGCGCTATTGCCCCATTATTATCACAGAAGATAGTAATGGGCTCAGCGATGCTAGGTATTACATATTCCTGGATGAAGTTCCTCATCCAAACACCTTCCTTTGTTGCATCACACGCGTCAATGTATTCTGATTCGGTGGTTGAATCTGCGGTAGTGTCTTGCTTGGAGCTCTTCCAGCTAACCGCACCACCATTGAGGCAGAACACGTATCCAGATGTCGACTTGAAGTCGTCTACATCACATTGGAAACTCGAGTCTGTATAGCCTTTCAATTTCAATTCTCCACCACCGTATACCAAGAACAATTCCTTAGTCCTTCTCAGGTACTTCAGAATTGCCTTTACGGCTATCCAGTGCTGCTCACCTGGATCAGACTGGTAGCCACTTGTAACGCTTAAAACGTATGCTACGTCTGGTCTAGTACATAACATACCATACATTATGCTTCCTATTGGGGATGCATATGGTACTCGAGACATATTGCTTCTCCCTTCTGGTGTCTTTGGGGCCATAGACTTAGAGAGTGCAATTCCATGTCTCATTGGAAGCAATCCTCTCTTGGATTCTTCCATGCTAAATCTCTTCAAGATTTTATCTATGTACTGTGATTGGGAGAGGCCCAGCAGTCCTTTTGATCTATCTCGGTAGATCCTTTTACCTAGTACAAAGGATGCTTCTCCCAAATCCTTCATTGAGAATTGTGTAGATAACCATGCTTTAGTTTCGGACAACACCTTCACATTGTTTCCAATGAGAAGAATGTCGTCAACGTAAAGCACCAAAAATTCAACTGTACTCCCACTGATCTTCTTGTACACGCAAGGTTCGAACACGTTTTTGATTAATCCAAAAGTTTGGATCGTCTCATCAAAATGGATGTTCCAACTTCGGGACGCTTGCTTCAGTCCATAAATGGACCTCTGGAGTTTGCACACCTTGTGTTCATCTCCTTTGGATGCATATCCTTTTGGTTGCTCCATGTAGATCTCCTTGTCAATGTCCCCATTGAGAAAGGTAGTCTTTACATCCATCTGCCATATCTGGATTTAGGCATTGCGACGGGCGAGAGGTCTCCTCAAAGTCGATACCTGGCCTTTGAGTGTATCCTTTTGCCTTTAGTCGTGCCTTGTAGGTTATTACCTCTCCGTTCACTCCAAGCTTTTGCTTATAGATCCACTTGCAACCCACTAGAGTCACTCCCACTGGTGGATCTACCAAGGCCCAGACCTTGTTTGAGTGCATGGAGTCCAATTTGGATTCCATGGCTTCGCGCCACTTTCCCGAGTCTATGTCTAGCATAGCCTCTTCGTAAGTCCTTGGGTCGGTTAGAGACTGTCCAGTCTCATGCAGCAGACTGTAGTACCTCTCGGGTTCTCTACGTTGTCTTTCTGACCTACGAAGTATCGGTGTACTCTCTGGTGCACTTTCATGCTCTTGTTCTCCCACTGCCTGTGGCGACGGGTCAGCTTGTTCGACCTCTTCGGCCTTTTCAGCTTCTGTGACCTCATCCAGTTCTACGTTGTTTTCCTTCTTGTCCACAGAGAAATCCTTATCTAAGAAGTGAGCGTTCCTCAAGACAAACGTAGTTTGTCTTGTAGGATCGTAGAACTCGTATCCTATTGAGTTTTCCGGATACCCCCACGAATTTGCACAAAGTGGATTTAGTTTCCAATTTATCTCTCACTAGCTTTTTAACATAAGCGGGAGATCCCCATATGCGCATGAATGCGTATGAGGGTGCCTTGCCAAACCATAATTCGTATGGTGTCTTTTCTACGGATTTAGAAGGTACTATGTTCAGTATCTTCGTTGCCGTGAGGAGGGCATGTCCCCAAAATGAAAGAGGAAGGTCAGTGGCACTCATCATGGATCGAACCATGTCCATCAAGGTTCGATTCCTTCTCTCTGCAACTCCATTTAATTGGGGTGTTGCAGGAGGAGTCCACTGCGATAGTATTCCATGCTCTACAAGATAATTTAGAAATTCTTTACTAAGAAATTCTCTACCTCAGTCAGAACGAAAAGCCTTTATCGTATGACCAAGTTGATTCTCTACTTCCATCTTGAATTCTTTGAATCGCTCAAAGGCTTCAGACTTGTGTTTCAACAAGAACACATATCCATAACGACTATAGTCGTCAGTGAAAGTGATGAAGTAATCATAGCCACCTCGGGCGCTTTTTCTTAGTGGTCCACATACGTCAGTATGTATTAAGTCCAATGTTTGCTTGGCTCGCTCAGGGTTTCCCTTAAATGGCAACTTAGCCATTTTACCCTTTAGACATGGTTCACATGTTTGCATTTCATCAATGCGATTGATTTCAATCGTGCCAGAAGATGCTAACTTTTGAATCCTTGACTTAGATATATGTCCAAGTCGAGCGTGCCACAATTGGGCAGATATTTCATTATCTTGTTTCCTTTTGTTTTGTTGTACGTGCATAACTAACTTAGGTGATTTTACGATGTATAGTCAATATTTCAATGTACCAAGTGAAAAACGAAAAACAGGAGCTTTTATTAAAATCATCATTATCCAAAAACATGAATAAAAGTTTTTCACTAAAACCAGGTACATAAAAGAAAATTTCCTAATGACTTTTATCAAACCACCTAAACCTACTTTTGCCTACGACCTTGGTAGCAGCTCCAGCTCCATTGCCTTATTCAAGGATCTAATCCTCAGGCTCCAGTTTCCTTGATGTTCCCATCACCTACAAAGATGAGAACTCCAGTCAGTGTCTAACACCAAACATGCACAGTTAATTGTAAAATTAACTTCAACAAGGAATATACCTGTCTCCATAGGTTCGAGCTTAATCATTTCCCTTGACCTTGTGCAGTAAGGAGCTCTGGTTTCCATTTGCTTTGGCTTTGAACGCCGCCCAGTCTTTTCGCCAACCCTCGCTTTCTTTCCAAAAGAAGCCTCATGTTCCTCGAGCATTTGTCGCAGGACATGCACAGTGATCTCTCGCCTCTGGAGATTCAAGTCCACGATAAATCGGTCATATGATCTAGGAAGAGATTGTAGAATAAGATCCACTCGGAAATCATTGTCCATCACGACACCCATATCATCGAGTTCAGACAGAAGTCGAATCATCTTGTGTACGTGGATTCCGACAGGAGTTTCCCTTCTCTTTCTTGCTTGCAAGAGTTCCCTCATGATCGCGAATCTGCGACGACCATCTCTAATCCCATAAAGGAATTTGAGATTCGAGAGAATCTCTTTTGCGGATGCCATATGCTCATGTTGCAAACGCAGATCAAGTGACATATATTCCAACATGTATTCACGAGCTAAGCCATCATCCAGTTTCCATTTGGTGATGCTTTTACGGAGCTCATCAGGAACATCATGTGAAATAGTAATGGGTGGTGGCCCAGACAAAACATATGATATGTTTTCAGCTTCAAATAATCCATTCAAATGATGCTTCCAGAAATGCAAGTTGGGTCCAGTTAAAATATTACGTTCAAGTGATGAGATGGACAAATCTCTAAGTGCTCTAAGCTCTTTTGACATCATATCTATAAAATGATGAGAGAAGAAATAAATACGCGAAAGACTAATTTAAAATGCACAATTTACAAACATGGTTTTTATTTGTAAATTACTCCCACTATTTTAATCAAAATCTTATGCCCCCACATAAGTTTCGGGAATTTAAAATATCCTAGCGGGCTTAAGGCCCAAATGCAATCTCCTAGTACCCACGACTCGTTGGCCATACTATTTGATTCACTTGGTGGTCGACTACGTCGTCGGTTAACCATCACAGCTAACCCTTAAGTTCATTTAGCCTCATTTTTCGATATGGACCCACGACTCGTGAGACATCCATACTTACTAGCGTTAAATCATGTCCAATACTCGTGGAGAGAAATAGTTCAATCCTAGACGCCCCACGACTCGTGAGACAGCACCTAAAACCTTGCTATCCCCTCCCTTGGCATTATCTCGTGCATCGAGGCAATAGACATATCATCTTCCTATAGCTCGACCCACGACTCGTGAGACATCGAGATATATTCGTACAATATGCCTAAGACCTAGTAATTGGATAGGCTCGGACCATAGACTCCATTCATATGCGCCCGTTATTCGATTTAATATTCTAATTGAATTTTAAGTTCAATTGGAGGTTTTAAGTTTTCTTGTGCGAGGTCTCATCAGATTATGCTTAATCTTGTTTACGTGATCTATTCTAAGCATGCAAGACATACATCAAAGAATATAAGTAAACATACATCACCTAGCAGGATATGATTGATCGATTGCCCATCCTATGCGATTCATCACGAGCCATGTGATGAATCAATTGGTCAGTCTAGGGTGGAAATTAAACGTCCTAACTATTACAATTTTTCAAACCCATACATCATGGGCCTTCTTGTAATATCCAGCTTGATTGGGCCTCCATGTAATGAATTGGGCGTCCATGTCCTCCAAGGTAATGGGCCTCCACGCGGATCTTCAAGTCTTCATGAGGTCTTCTTGGCTCCAAGCCTATTATAAGCCTAGCTTACAAATTTAAATGGTCCTATTCTATTACATTCGTTTGCGCAAGCAAGGGCACCAATCAGGCCCATTTAATTACAACCCATAAAATAAATAAACCAAAATCTACACAGGCTTAAGGGCAAAACCGACCAATCCACACATTCACTCAAGAACATGCATAAATTCACATAAGGGCATAAATGTAAATTTACCGGCTCCTTTAATTTTAATTCACAAAATTTATCCAAGTTAATTAATTTTGAATTAACAATTAACCTCAAAGATTAATTAGCTCTTACATGAGCTCTAAGTAATCTACAAACATTATCTTGATTAAATTGGTTAATTAAGGTAGACCAAATCTCTAAAATTCCTACCATATCCAAAACTCTAAGTTTCCCAAGTATTCCAAAATCTCCAAGATTCTTCAAGATAATCCTATTTTGACTAGATTAGTTAATTAAGGTAGTGTTTAAGTCTAACAAGATAACTACCTTATCCAAAAACTCCAAGCTTCCTAATCTTCCAAAATTCTAAATTCTCAGAATTTCCAAAATAGGCAGAATTAGAGTCCAACCAAAAATCAACCAGTCGAGGCCAATCACAGACTGCCACGTGGACAGCCCACGCGCGGCCATGAAGTCCGCGCGTGTGCTGCCCGCGGCAGCAACCGCTGCGCGTGGCTGCGTGCGGCAGCAGGCAGCCGCGCACAGCAGTGCATGGACAGCAACCCGTAGGCTGCTGCCGCGTGGTGCGTGTGCGGCCAACGTGCTGCTCGCACGCTGTCGTAGGCAGCGGCTTGCGTTGGCCGCTTAGCCGTGGTGCGCTGTCGCGCACCTCCGCGGGTAGGACCAATTTTTTTTTTGTTCGATTACCCATGATTTAATTAAGCAGATCTAGTCAATTAAATCACAATCCAAAATAAAAACTAACATGATAAAATTTTCGAATCTAAAATTATCCATTAACTCCAAGTTAAATAACAAACGTCCTAAAACATGCAAAGTTAAAGAACTAGCCACACATAAATCAAACATATGATTTATAACACAAAATTTGCAAATTCATATATATACAAAGCCTAGAGTTGGCTCTGATACCACAGTTGGGATTCGGTAAGATAAACAGCCCTAGGCACAGCGGAATTTAAAATTTTATAGGACCTCTTACAGAATCTTGCCAGGATACTACCCTAGGTGTATATATATGAATATTAAAACGACAAGAATAATTAGATATCCAAGTAGCTGGGCAAAGTTGCATTTTCTCCCTCGGTAGGATCGATCCAAAGTCCTGCAGCAGCGCCCCACGTGTTGCGCCTCTACGAGTTGATACACCACAATATCACGAAAATTAATATATCCTAATCGACTAGAACATAGGGTATATTAATATCTAGGATTTAAGAACAACTTTGGAACTAAAATCGAAAACGAAAAATTCTTCCTGGAAGAAAAAGGGTTCGGCCGATTTGTGCAGGGAGAGGGAGAGAGAATTTTTGCCCTTGCTCAATTTTGCTTAGAGTTGTGTGTGAATAATAACTACAAGCTAGGTTGCACGGATACTCCAAAAAATGGTCCCGTGCAGTATCCAGTACTCCAGGGATACGGATACGCGTGGGATACGCGTACGGTACGCCATCTGGAGTATCCTGATTAAATTAAATAAAAAAATAATTCGGATACGGGTACAATACGTTTTTTTGGAGTATCCTGCAGTTTTGGACACGTCTTGGATACGCAGTGGGTGTTTTTGTTAGTTTTTCAAAGTTATGGATTAAAAAATTAATAAATTTAAATTTTAAAAAAACATGAATTTTGAATGGTCTTGGATACGGGTATCAATACTCGTGATGTTTATTTAAAATTTTTAATTCAATACGGGTTTTGTCTAACTTTATCAACTTTTGATATATAACTTTTGTGTATTTTGAATGATATTGGACAATTTTAGTGTAAAACTTTTATGTGATGTTGTCCAACCCTAAATTAAACTAGTAAATAATACATATTTTGAATATAATATTTTGCTTTTTGGTATATTAGAAGGATCAAATTAATTCTACTGTTATGCATAATATAAAATTATTTTATTTTATATGCGTATCTTTGCCGTATCAAATCCTATAAATTTTAAAAATCCATATCGCCGTATACGTATCGTATTATAAAGTATCGCCGTATCCGTACCCGTGCAATCAAGACTACAAGTTACCTACTTATAGTTATTCCCTAACCTAGTCCTATTAGGACTAGGACTTCATTCTCCTACATGGGCCATGGCCCTCTTTAATTAGAAGACTAAGTCTTCCAATTAATTCATGGTCCAGTTAATTAATTTGACCAGGCTTTATTTAATCTCCCAATTAATTAAATCAGACTCTAAGTCTATTTAATTAAATCCTTTCTATAATTAATTAAATTCAACTTAATTAATTAATTCAGAAATTAAAATCCAATTTAATTTATGATCCTGATCCAATTCCAATTGGATCCTATTTTGTTCCAACTGGGTCGACCCAGTCGACCCACCCAGTATAATCGACCCAGTCGACTCGGTCGTTCTCATTTCCTCGCTTTCGCTTCATATGTATTGTGTATGCCCCCGTAGGTTCACCACATAATTGGCCGTGGGTTATAAATTAATATTATTTAATTATTCGAGTAACATATACTCTAAATCAATCGAACACTCTGTCGACTGATCATTCCAAAATTAGCACACCTGCCCATTTGGGAATTCTCCCACACTCCACGGTCGATGTCCAGCCACAAGCCCATGGAGCCCAATCACTGGTGAATTAATTCAGTGAACCTTTTAACTCATTTACAATTTCCATATACGACATAATCTCTCCATCGATCAATCTCCCAGTCGAGACTTAAGGGTATGGTCTTTCATCGGATTCCCTTTTATTTTGTCTTGACCTTATGTATTCTGATCTCGAAATAAATTCTCTTTGACTTAATCTTTATAAGCTACTTACATAAAGTCGTCAGATACCTTGGCCAAGGTTTTTACCAGAATTAATTTCTCACAGAAATCCATAGGAGAATTTCCCAACCTATCAAGTCGGGTCAATGGATCATTTGTTGATGATATGAATCGGCATACGAGTTCCTCCATACCCAACATGAGTTCACAGAGACTTTCTGGTGATCTCCAGTCAGTCGGAACTCACATCAAAGCATGAACGTTCTCGCACCAGATAAACCCTATCACCTCAAGTAGTTAGGGATCGTTCCACGTATACTATTCCAATTTGGAATAACTTCAACCCCGATATGCGACTACCGCTTCCATGGTGAGTTATTTCCTAATTGGGGTATTCAGTGCGCTTGCCATCCCAGCAAGCCACCCACTTATGTGTATCGACTATCCCAATCACGCTCGTGGACCCCAGCGTTCTCCAGTTCATCGAAGTATACACAATAGTGAGAGTCTAACCGAATCCAACGATGTCCTATCTCGATTGGATTCTACGACTCTTGAATATGTTCTAGATCACGGCCTTGGAGATCAGTCCACGGGTTGTCCCATAGCCATGTGATCTAAGGACTTCTATCCTTATGCGTAGATAATTATTACATAAGATAAAGATGACCATTTAATAAAGTAAATTTATTAATCGAAATTGAATAGTTCCTTATTTATTACAATAAATGCTAGCCATACCGCTGGCTTGCAGGACACTATTTCTATCACTAAGGACTTTTGTGCGATTTGTTAGTTTAGGGAATCCTTGTGTAGGATTTTCATTAGTTAAGTTTAAGTAAGGTTGTTAGATAAATTCTACGTCGTATACGTACTTGCTCAGGTTTCGGATACGCTTCATTTGTGGAGTTTTAGTCGCTATACTAAGCGACAAAGGTGAGCGATGTGTGTTGAATTTGTATGTCTGTCCGATGTGCTAGTAGATCGAGCATTACTTATGCTCTTAATAATCAAAACATGTGTTATATTCTAATTTCTCTTGCATGTTATCACGAATAGATTGGACTTGTTATGTCGACATTACTCGCATGAACTCCTAAGTATATGAACATGATAATCCAATACATGCTACATCCAAATCTACTAGTTGCAAATATATTTTACTAAACTATCATGACACCCAAAATTGCATCTTATAAGTGACACCCAAAATTGCATCTTATAAGTTGTTAAATGTTAATAATATGTTAAATATGTTTGATATGTTATGTTTCCGTTTGTTTCCGAGTATGTGTTTCCGTTTATTTTCGATTTTGTGTGGGCCCATTTTGATTGGTATATGGATCCGACGAGATTGTCACGGTTACCCATAGGCCTGGCCTTACAATCCAAGTGGGGAGGAACATTTGGGGAGTAAGGACGAACTTAGGCAAAGACACGTCGATGCATATTAGATAGTAAGGTCGCTCCTTATTTGGTGTGTTTGGATGGACATTAAACTGAGGATGGAGGGTAAGTGGAGGACGACATCAACAATTCTTGGTTATGTGAATTTCGTGTTTCTTCCGTCTTGAATATATGCTTAATTTGGTTGATAACATGCTCACGTTATATAATATGTTGCATCCACGCATCACCATGCAAATTCGCACACAACCTCACTAAGTTGGACGATCAACTTATGCGTTCCGTGTTTCATTCTTTTTAGTTTCAGGTGTTCTGGAAATAATAGTCGGGTTGCGGTTAGGTCATCACGGTTGCGGTCCCACCCTAGTATTTGGGAGACTAATTATATTTTGTTGTCGATTTAGGTTCTTTCTCGATTTTGTTTAAAACATTGCTTATAATATTTGAATCGTTAAAGTTGATTTATATTTTCCTAAAAGCGACAAGATTTTTTTAAATTACTAATTTATCGTTTGTGTTTAAAAAAAACTTAGTAATTTAAATTGTTTTTATTTTATTTTAAACCGCTTCCGCTTTAAACTTTTAATTTATCTTAAACCGCTTCCGCTTAAAACTTTTAATTTATCGTTTCTTAAAAAAAATTTGATATTTTAACATTTTTTCAAAATAAAAATAATAATAAACTTTCGACCGTTATCCGACGAACCGGCGGAGCCGGGCCGTCACATAAATTATAAATAATATAGCATTCGATAATATTTGAATTATAAATTAAAAAATAAAGATTTATAAATTTAGTTGTGAATATCAAAACATGAATAGTTAATTCATGTTTCTTCTCAATTTCGATACGGTACGGTTTTTTACGGTATGAGAACTCTAAAATCAAAATCATACCAAAATACTCGGTATGGTTTTCATTCATACCAAGATCTTCAATTTTGAAAAAAAAAACTAGCATTCGGTACGGTACAGAACGGAATAATTCGGTACGGTTTTAAAAACCATGTGCACCCCTAGTTCAAATTGACCCTATAAGTGAGAATATTACTCTACATGGTGAGGGTCTTTATCCCTTTCGAGGCACGTCGGACACATTAAGTGGAACCTTAACCCTTGTTTAGTATAAGTCATTCCCCTTCTAATCCGTGACCAAGAATTCAATTCTAGTATACTAGTTGAAGTATTACATTTACCTCTAATTTGTTGCAGGGCCATTAACTTAGTTAAATCAACTCTTTATTAATGCAAGTTGAAGGAATGTACTATCTTTATAATATAGTCCACAATTTAATTTATCAACAACTAAAAGCTCAAGTAAAAAAAAAATTCGAATAATTTTGATTTACGACTCGATCTATGGACTTTTGTCTAACTCCCAAAAAACTCTCTTTGTTATTTTAACTCCCAATAATCCCCTGAAGTTAGTGCCAAATTAGTACATCCCCAGAAAAGAGAGTGTGATTCAAAAGCGGAAATTACAAGTATTTATTCACATTTTACTTTTGATATGACAATTTTATCCCAGACAGCGAAAGACAAAAACACCCCATATCCTTTGTATAACTCTCAAAAAACCTCCTTTTGTTATTTTAACTCTAAAAAAATCCCATGTGTTTGGTTTTAATTACCACAATCAATCAAAGTAGTATAGGAATAAATCAAATAATAAAACCCAACACATAGGGGTAATTTTGTCATTTCACCAAATGTCAAAATTCAAATTCTACTTGGATCGAGTGTGGTAATTAAAACCAAACATAGAAGGTTTTTAGAGGTTCAAATAACACAGAGGATTTAAGAGTTAGACAAAACATAAGGGGTGTTTTTGTTTTTCACTCATTATATATATATATATAACAATAAAGTACAGTTGGCTTAGTGGTTTTGTTTCTGTACATGGTTAAAATTAACAAGGCAAGTCTTCGAGTCATTCATTTTTTTTCTCCATTTTGGAATACACCTTTTATCATTTATTATCTCATAATGATAATTCAATTTTTTTCTCCATTGGTTATTCAATTTTTTTTCCAGTTTTAGTCAAGTGGTGTGATATTTTTATCTTATCATGAAAATTCAATTAACATAAATTAAAGTTAATAAAAATGTGAATAATCTGATATGTATATATTATGGTTTTGTCACTTTATGCATATAATATAATCATATATGAATGATTATAATAGTATTATAGTAAAATTAATAATAATATACATATTAGTATATATGTATAAAAAATGGGTAATGCCGAAATGTATTGTAAGTACTAAGTATATATGTAATATATATAAAAATAGGGCAAGTATATATATATATTATATATAGTCTATATGTTATATATATATATATATATATATATGTTATAAACTTATATACAACTGTGAACTACAAGTATAATTATAAGTAAAACTTTCATAAAAGAGAAGAGAGAAGTGAGAGAAGCTTACTGGAAGAAGTGGGAAAGCTTGCTAGGGTTTCTGGCGGACGGCGCGGGATGCGGACGGCGGCGGACAGGACGGCGCAGCGCAGGTAAGTGGGTATGGAATTAGGGATTTAGGGTTACGGGGAGAGAGAAAATTACAAGGAGAGAGAAGGAAAAGAAAAGTTACGAAGAGAGAGAGGGAATATTTGTAAATTGGGAATAAAATTGAAGTCAAATAACTTCAATTAACTGGCTTGACCTTTATTTGATTTTTTTTTAAAACAAATTAAAAGTTCACAAAAGGCGCCGCCTTACATCGCCTTAAGGCGGTGCAAAGGCGCCAAAGGCGACGCCTTGCTGGCGCCTTTTGGGGCAGCCAAAGCGAGGCGAGCCGAGTCGATGAGGGCTCGTCTCGCCTCGCCTCGCGCAAAGGCGAGCGCTTTGAGCACTTTTAACAACTATATTCCCGGCAAAGCAATGTGGTAGCAGATGCGTTGAATCATAA
Organism: Penstemon barbatus; assembly: GCA_003313485.2. Taxonomy (NCBI): domain Eukaryota; kingdom Viridiplantae; phylum Streptophyta; class Magnoliopsida; order Lamiales; family Plantaginaceae; genus Penstemon; species Penstemon barbatus. Next base: position 68,903,741 of record CM064883.1, on the reverse strand, counting down.
GATCAACGTGTCTCACCTTATGGCGAGAGAGTGGGGAATGTTGGAAAGTGTTGGTTGTTAGAAACCAGAGGAAGTTAGGATGGGATCTTATTCGCCGGTTCACACTGGTTCAGAAGCTCACTCTTTATTAAGAGTCAACCGAATCGGATCAGTCTCCGATTAGCGGTTAAATCGGCCGGATCGGCCGGTGCAATTCGTTTTTAAAAACATTCCTAAATGAGAATGTTCTTCCATTTGACTAAGGTGGTAGTGATATCAAGAAATGAGCATGAAAATAGCAATTTTCTTCAAGCACGCCCAAACCCAGCTTTTTTGGGATACGGCAGTACAGTACGGCAACTCTCTCTCTCTCTCTCTCTTTTATAAGCTAGGGTTTTCAGTACACATGGGTTTATTAGTTTATTAATATAAATAACGATCAAGTATTTATGGCTTCATATATATCTTTTAAAAATAATTTGACGGCGGGGGGAAATTTGGGCAACCCGTTACATTCTTAAAACCCCCAACAATGTGTTGTTTTGCTCTTGATATACCTCCATTTGTTATTTTAGGACAATACTTGCACTTTAAATTCTTCGTTTTATCATTCGGGTCCAACATAATCACATGTTCCCATCCTGGGTCCGAAACTTTTGCCATTCTATATTTAAGAAATTTATACAATTAATTAGATGATTTATAATTATAATAATATATAAACAATATGTAAACAAGTCTAAGTAACATATATATATATATATATATATATATATATATATATACACACATACTAGGGTAACGGCTCCGCTCAATGTCGGGAGCTTGTTGCCCAGTTTTAATTGCAGTATTATACTCCGTGTATTTTACTCATTATAATAAAATTAATAAAGATAATATTTTAATTATTATTAATGCAAGTCTATTTTATTCAAAGTTCAAGCCAAACAAAACAAGTTCAATTAAATTCAGATTTAGTTCAATTTTTAAATTCCAGGTAATTTATATTAAAAGTGTCAATTGCAGGATGTACAAAAATTATTTGAGCCTAAACTATAGGCCCAAATTTTAAATAACCTGAAATAGTTGATTTAGTGCCAACTTTGACCCAGTAACTCAAGAAGCCTAGCCCAACTTAAATAAAAAACTCAATTGCAAACTCATGGCCCAAAACAAAGTAAATCAAGGCCTTACCCCAAACCTAATTTCATCATCTTCCACACCCTGAAACCCTAGCCGCCCCTGCCGCCTTCCATTGGAAAATCCACCACCAACGCCACCGCGAGTACAAAAAAATTTCACGTGGCAATGCCGGAGGCTGGGTGGAGGAAAAAAATGCAATTGTTATTGATGAAGGAAGATGAGAAAAACAGATTTTCAAATGCTTTAAGAAATATGAAACAAAAATCACAATTGGGAAACTATAATCGGAGGACAAAAATGAAATTGATGGCGACAAAATCACAATAATCAAGAAGAAATTGGGAAGAAATTTTTAATGGAAAAATCGGAGGAAAAAAAATAGCAATTGATGGCGAAGACAAAATCAGAATAATCAAGAGGAAATTGGGTTTCAAAGAAGAAATAAGGAATCGGATATATCTAGTTTTTTAGAGGAATTGAAATTGGGATATTTGGCTAATAGGAAGAAGAAGAAAATCGGAAGAATAAGGAAAGAAAAATAAATAACGGAACAAAATATTTGGGACCCCCCCCCCACATGGACAAGGAAAATATTTAGCAGCAAAAAATAAAGACAAAATTAAATTAGGATAGGCCCAGAAGTTTGAGGGAAATTGTGATACGACGTCGTTTTTCTATTAAAAGTTAAAAAAAATTCAAAATAAAAATAGAAACACTGTTCATACAAGATATCGGCTCTTATACTTTTAAATATATAATATATATATATATATATATATATATATTATGTTAATAAAAATGTGGATAATCTGATATGTATATATTATGGTTTTATCACTTTATGCATATAATATAATCATATATGGATGATTATAATAGTAATATAGTAAAATTAATAATAATATACATATTAGTATATATGCATAAAAAATGAGTAATGCCGAAATGTATTGTAAGTACTAAGTATATATGTAATATAAATAAAAATAGGGCAAGTATATCTTCATATGTTGAATATATAGTCTATATGTTATATATATTATAAACTTATACACAACTGTCAACTACAAGTATAATTATAAGTAAAACTTTCATAAAAGAGAAGAGAGAAGTGAGAGAAGCTTAATGGAAGAAGTGAGAAAGCTTGCTAGGGTTTTTAGCGGACGGCGGTGGACAGGACGGTGCGGCGCAGGTAAGTGGTTAAGGAATTAGGGATTTAGGATTACGGGGAGAGAGAAGGAAATAGAAAGTTACGGGAAGAGAGATGGAGAATTTGCAAATTGGTAATGAAATTGACGTGAAATAACTTCAATTAACTGGCTTGACTTTTTTTTTATAAAAAACTAAAAGTTCCCAAAAGGCGGCCGCCTTACACCGCCTTAAGGCGGTGCAAAGGCGCAAAAGGCAACGCCTTGCTGGCGCCTTTTGGGGACAGCCAAAGCGAGGCAAGCTGAGGTGATAAGGGCTCGCCTCGTGCAAAGGCGAGCGCTTTTAACAACTATAATCCCGGCAAAGCAAATGTGGTACCATATTCGGTGAGTCGAAAGATCAACGTGTCTCACCTTATGGCGAGAGAGTGGGGAATGTTGGAAAGTGTTGGTTGTTGGAAACCAGAGGAAGTTAATATAGGAATCTTATTCGCCAGTTCACACTGGTTCGGAAGCTCACTATTTTTTAAGGGCTAACCGAATCGGATCAGCCTCCAGTTAGCGGTAAATCGATGGATATGATGACGCAGCGCAAGTAAGTGGGTAAGGAATTATGGATTTAGGGTTGCAGGGAGAGAGAAAATTACAGGGAGAGAGAAGAAAAAGGAAAGTTACGGGGAGTGAGAGGGAGAATTTGCAAATTGGGAATGAAATTGAAGCCAAATAACTTCAATTAACTGGCTCGACATTTATTTTATTTTTTTTAAAAAAAATTAAAAGTTCCCAAAAGGCCACCGCCATACACCGCACTAAGGCGGTGCAAATGTGCCAAAGACAACGTCTTGCTGGCGCCTTTTGGGGACAACCAAAGCGACGCGAGCCGAGGCGATGAGGGCTTTTAACAACTATATTCCACGCAAAGCAAATGTGGTAGCAGATGAGTTGAGTCGAAAGATCAACGTGTCTCACCTTATAGCGATAGAGTGGGGAATGTTGTAAAGTGTTGGTTTTTTGAAACTAGAGGAAGTTAGGATGGGAATCTTATTCGCCAGTTCACACTGGTTCGGAAGCTCACTGTTTTGTAAGGGTCAACTGAATCGGATCAGCCTCCATTTAGCGGTTAAATCGGCCGGACCGACCGGTCCTGTCCATTTTTGAAAACATTCTCAAATGAGAATGTTCTTCCATTTGACTAAGGTGATTGTGGTATCAAGAAATGAGCATGAAAATAGCAATTTTCTTCAAGCACACCCAAACGCAGCTTTTTTTTGGATACGACAGTACAGTGCGGCAATTTTCTCTCTCTCTCTCTCTCTCTCCTTTTTTTATAAGCTAAGACTTTCAGTACACGTGGGTTTATTTAGTTTATAAGTATAAATAACGATCAAGTATTTTTGGCTTCATATATATCTTTGAAAAATAATTTGACGGCAAGGGAGACATTTGCCCTTTACATTCTAAAAACCCCCAACAATGTGTTGTTTTGCTCTTGATATATATCCATTTGTTACTTTAGGACAATACTTGCACTTTAAATTCTTCGTTTTATTATTCGGATCCAACATAATCACATTTTCCCATCCGGGGTCCAAAACTGTTGTCATTATATATATAAGAAATTTATACAATTAATTGGACGATTTATGATTATAATAATATATACACAATATGTCAACAAGTCTAAGTAACATATATGTATATAATGTTAATAAAAATATGAATAATCTGATATGTATATATTATGATTTTATCACTTTATGCATATAATACAATCATATATGGATGATTATAAGGGTTTTTTGCACTTTGCACCCTCGAAACATGGAAAATAGGCACTTTGCACCCCCGAAACTTAGATTTAGCATTTTGCACCCTCGAAATATGAAAAATGCAGCACTTTGCACCCTCTTTTATTTTCAAGCAAAAACTCAAGGGCAAAATAGGTAATTCTATTGAAAATCTTTGGCACTTTGCACCCCCAAAATAAAAATAGCACTTAACACTCCCTGAACAAATCAACAACTTGCATCCCTGAAACATAATAAATGAACACTTTGCACCCCTAAACACAAAATTAACACTTAACCACCTCAAATTAAAAAAAAAAAACTCAAACCCCTCGTTTTTTACGACAAAGATGACCATTAAGGTGAAAATAATTTAAGGCATTATTCGGATCCAACATAATCACATTTTCCCATCCGGGGTCCAAAACTGTTGTCATTATATATATAAGAAATTTATACAATTAATTGGACGATTTATGATTATAATAATATATACACAATATATCAACAAGTCTAAGTAACATATATGTATATAATGTTAATAAAAATATGAATAATCTGATATGTATATATTATGATTTTATCACTTTATGCATATAATACAATCATATATGGATGATTATAAGGGTTTTTTGCACTTTGCACCCTCGAAACATGGAAAATAGGCACTTTGCACCCCCGAAACTTAGATTTAGCATTTTGCACCCTCGAAATATGAAAAATGCAGCACTTTGCACCCTCTTTTATTTTCAAGCAAAAACTCAAGGGCAAAATAGGTAATTCTATTGAAAATCTTTGGCACTTTGCACCCCCAAAATAAAAATAGCACTTAACACTCCCTGAACAAATCAACAACTTGCATCCCTGAAACATAATAAATGAACACTTTGCACCCCTAAACACAAAATTAACACTTAACCACCTCAAATTAAAAAAAAAAACTCAAACCCCTCGTTTTTTACGACAAAGATGACCATTAAGGTGAAAATAATTTAAGGCAAAATAGGTAATAATTTATGGGTCTTTGATATTTTGAAGTAGACAATGAGTCTTCGAGGATCTTCGAGAAGTTTACTGGTACTTTATTTAGTTATTTATGGTTATATTGTTGAAAAGAAAGATGAAGAGAGAAATGAGTATTCGAGTATTTATAATTGTATTTTGCAAAATTTAAGGAAAAAAATGAACTACTTATTTTGCCTTATATTTTTTTCACTCCAATAGTCAACTTTGACGAAAAAAATGAGGGGTTTGAGTTTTTTTAATTTGAGGGTGTTAAGTGTTAATTTTGTATTTTGGGATGCAAATTGCCCATTTATTGTGTTTCGGGGGGTGGAACTTGCCTATTTGTTCTTAATTAGAGGGTGTTAAGTGCTAATTCTATTTTGGGGATACAAAGTGCGAACTTCTCAAGTTTTGAGGGTGCAAAGTGCCAATACTATTGAATTACCTATTTTGCCCTTGAATTTTTGTTTGAAAATAAAAGAGGATGCAAAGTGCTACATTTTTCATATTTCGAGGGTGCAAAGTGCTAAATCTAAGTTTCAGGGGTGCAAAGTGCCTATTTTCCATGTTTCGGGGGTGCAAAGTGCAAAAAACCCTGATTATAATAGTATTATAGTAAAATAAACAATAATATACATATTAGTATACATGTATAAAAAATGGGTAATGCCGAAATGTATTGTAAGTACTAAGTATAAATGTAATATATATAAAAATAGAGCAAGTATATATGTATATGTTATAAATTTATACACAACTGTCAATTACAAGTATAATTATAATTAAAACTTTCATAAAACATAAGAGAGAAATGAGAGAAGGTTACTGAAAGAAGTAGGAAAGCTTGCTACGGTTTCTAGCGGATGGCGCGACCGGGGACGGCGCGGGGTGCGGACGGCGCGGCGCAGGTAAGTGGGTAAGGAATTTGGGATTTAGGGTTACGGGGAGAGAGAAGGAAAAGGAAAGTTACGGGGGGAGAGAGGGAGAATTTGCAAATTTGGAATGAAATTGAAGTCAAATAACTCGCTTCACTTTTATTTATTTTTTTAAAAAATTAAAAGTTCCCAAAAGGCGCCGCCTTACATCGCCTTAAGGTGGTGCAAAGGCGCCAAAGGCGACGCCTTGTTGGCGCCTTTTGGGGACAGCCAAAGAGAGGCGAGCCGAGGGGATGAGGGCTCTCCTCGCCTCGCCTCGAGCAAAGGGGAGCGCTTTGAGCACTTTTAACAACTATATTCCCGACAAAGCAAATGTGGTAACAGATGCGTTGAGTCGAAAGATCAACGTGTCTTACCTTATGGCGAGAAAGTTGAGAATTTTGGAAAGTGTTGGTTGTTGGAAACTAGAGGAAGTTAAGATGGGAATCTTACTCGCCGGTTCACACTGGTTCGGAAGCTCACTGTTTTTTAAGGGTAACCTGAATCGGATCAGCCTCCGGTTAGCAGTTGAATCGGCCGGACCAGCCGGTCCGGTCCATTTTCAAAAACATCCCTAAATGAGAATGTTCTTCCATTTGACTAAGGTGGTAGTGGTATCAAGAAATGAGCATGAAAATAGCAATTTTCTTCAAGCACGCCCAAACACAACTTTTTTGGGATACGGCCGTACGACAAATCTCTCTCTCTCTCTCTCTCTCTCTCTCTCTCTCTCTCTCTCTCTCTCCTTTTTTTATAAGCTAAGGCTCTCAGTACAAGTAGGTTTCTTTAGTTTATTAGTATAATAACGATCAAGTATTTTTGGCTTCATATATATCTTTGAAAAATAATTTGAAGGCAAGGTAGACATTTGCCCTTTACATTCATAAAAACCCCAACAATATGTTGTTTTGCTCTTGATATATATCCATTTGTTACTTTAGGACAATACTTGCACTTTAAATTCTTTGTTTTATCATTCGAGTCCAACATAATCACATGTTCCCATCCAGGGTCCGAAACTCTTGTCATTCTATATTTAAGAAATATATACAATTAATTGGATGATTTATGATTATAATAATATATAAACAATATGTCAACAAGTCTAAGTAACATATATATAATATTAATAAAAATGTGAATAATCTTATATGTATATATTATGATTTTATCACTTTATGAATATATGGATGATTATAATAGTATTATAGTAAAATTAATAATAATATACATATTAGTATATATGTATAAAAAATGGGTAATGTCGAAATGTATTGTAAGTACTAAGTATATATGTAATATATACAAAAATAGGGCAAGTATATATGTTTATGTTATATATATAGTCTATATGTTATAAACTAATACACAACTGTCAACTACAAGTATAATTATAAGTAAAACTTTCATAAAAGCAAAGAGAGAAGTGAGAGAAACTTACTGGAAGTAGTGGGAAAGATTGCTAGGGTTTATGGCGGACGGCGCGGCCCAGGTAAGTGGTTAAAGAGTTAGGGATTTAGTGTTACGGGGAGAGAGAAGGAAAAGGCAAGTTACGGGGAGAGAGAGAGAGGGAGAATTTGCGAATTGGGAATGAAATTGAAGTCAAATAACTTCAATTAATTGGCTTGACTTTTATTTTTTTTAAAAACAAAAATTGAAAGTTCCCAAAAGGCGCCACCTTACACCACCTTAATGCGGTGCAAAGGCGCCAAAGGCGACGCCTTGCTGGCGCCTTTTGGGGACAGCCAAAGAGAGGCAATCTGAGGCGATGAGGACTCGCTTCGCCTCGCCTCCCGCAAAGGCGAGCGCTTGAGCGCTTTTAACAATTATATTCCCGGCAAAGCAAATGTGGTAGCAGATGTGTTGAGTCGAAAGATCAACGTGTCTCACCTTATGGCGAGAGAATGTTGGAAAGTGTTGGTTGTTGGAAACCAGAGGAAGTTAAGATGTGAGTCTTATTCGCCGGTTCGTACTGGTTCGGAAGCTCACTGTTTTTTAAGGGTCAATCGAATCAGATCAGCCTCTGATTAGCGGTTAAATTGACCGGACCAGCTGGTATCAAGAAATGAGCATGAAAATAGCAATTTTCTTCAAGCACGACCAAACGCAGCTTTTTTGGGATACGACAGTACAGAACGGCAACTCCCTCCCTCGCTCTGTTTCTCTTTTTTAAAAGCGATGGCTTTTAGTACACAAGGGTTTATTTAATTTATTAGTATAAATAACGATCAAGTATTTTTGGCTACATATATATCTTTGAAAAATAATTTGACGGGAGGGGGGACATTTGGGCAACCCGTTAGATTCTTAAAACCCCCCAACAATGTGTTGTTTTGCACTTGATATACCTCCATTTGTTACTTTAGGACAATACTTGCACTTTAAATTCTTCGTTTTATCATTCGGGTCCAACATAATCACATGTTCCCATCTGGGTTCCGAAACTTTTGTCATTCTATATTTAAGAAATTTATACAATTAATTAGATGATTTATGATTATAATAATATATAAACATTATGTCAACAAGACTAAGTAACACATATATAAATATAATGTTGATAAAAATGTGAATAATCTGATATGTATATATTATGGTTTTATCACTTTATGCATATAATATAATCATATATGGATCATTATAATAGTAATATAATTAAATAAATAATAATATACATATTAGTATATATGTTTAAAAAATGGGTAATGCCGAAATTTATTGTAAGTACTAAGTATATTTGTATTATATATAAAAATAGGGCAAGTATATATGTATATGTTATATATATATGTATAAACTTATACACAACTGTCAACTACAAGTATAATTATAAGTAAAACTTTCATAAAAGAGAAGAGATAAGTAAGAGAAGGTTACTGAAAGAAGTGGGAAAGCTTGCTAGGGTTTCTGGCGCAAGGCGCGACCGGGGACAGCGCGGGGTGCGGACGGCGGCGGACTGGACGGCGCGGCTCTGGTAAGTGGGAAAGGTATTAGGGATTTAGGGTTACGGGGAGAGAGAAGGAAAAGGAAAGTTACGGGGAGAGAGAGGGAGAATTTTGCAAATTGGGAATGAAATTGAAGTAAAATAATTTCAATTAACTAGCTTGAAATTTATTTATTTATTTTTTTTAAAAATTAAAAGTTCCCAAAAGGCGCCTTCTTACATCGCCTTAGGGCGGTGCAAAGGCGCCAAAGGCGACGCCTTGTTGGCGCCTTTTGCGGACAGCCAAAGCGAGGCGATGAGGGCTCCCCTCGCCTCGCCTCAAGCAAAGGCGAGCGCTTTGAGTGCTTTTAACAACTAAATTCCCGGCAAAGCAAATGTGGTAGCAGATGCGTTTAGTCGAAAGATCAACGCGTCTTACCTAATGGCGAGAGAGTGGAGAATGTTGGAAAGTGTTGGTTGTTGGAAACCAGAGGAAGTTAAGGTGGGAATCTTATTCGCCGGTTCACACTGGTTCGGAAGCTCACTGTTTTTTAAGGGTAACCTGAATCGGATCAGCCTCCGGTTAGCAGTTAAATCGGCCGGTCCGGCCGGTCCGGTGCGTTTTTAAAAATATCCCTAAATGAGAATGTTCTTCCATTTGACTAAGGTGGTAGTGGTATCAACAAATGAGCATGAAAATAGCAATTTTCTTCAATCACGCCCAAACGCAGCTTTTTTGGAAAACAGCTGTACGGCAAATCTCTTTCTCTCTCCTTTTTTTTATAAGCTAAGGCTTTCAGTACACGTGGGTTTCTTTAGTTAACGATCAAGTATTTTTGGCTTCATATATATCTTCGAAAAATAATTTGACGGCAATGGAGACATTTGCCCTTTACATTCTTAAAGCCCCCAACAATGTGTTGTTTTGCTCTTGATATATATCTATTTGTTACTTTAGGACAATACTTGCACTTTAAATTCTTCGTTTTATCATTCGGGTCCAACATAATCACATGTTCCCATCCAAGGTCCGAAACTCTTGTCATTCTATATTTAAGAAATTTATACAATTAATTAGATGATTTATGATTATAATAATATATAAACAATATGTCAACAAGTCTAAGTAACATATATATAATGTTAATAAAAATGTGAATAATCTGATATGTATATATTATGGTTTTATCACTTTATGAATATATGGATGATTATAATAGTATTATAGTAAAATTAATAATAATATACATATTAGTATATATGTATAAAAAATGGGTAATGTCGAAATGTATTGTAAGTACTAAGTATATATGTAATATATACAAAAATAGGGCAAGTATATATGTTTATGTTATATATATAGTCTATATGTTATAAACTAATACACAACTGTCAACTACAAGTATAATTATAAGTAAAACTTTCATAAAAGCAAAGAGAGAAGTGAGAGAAACTTACTGGAAGTAGTGGGAAAGATTGCTAGGGTTTATGGCGGACGGCGCGGCCCAGGTAAGTGGTTAAAGAGTTAGGGATTTAGTGTTACGGGGAGAGAGAAGGAAAAGGCAAGTTACGGGGAGAGAGAGAGAGGGAGAATTTGCGAATTGGGAATGAAATTGAAGTCAAATAACTTCAATTAATTGGCTTGACTTTTATTTTTTTTAAAAACAAAAATTGAAAGTTCCCAAAAGGCGCCACCTTACACCACCTTAATGCGGTGCAAAGGCGCCAAAGGCGACGCCTTGCTGGCGCCTTTTGGGGACAGCCAAAGAGAGGCAATCTGAGGCGATGAGGACTCGCTTCGCCTCGCCTCCCGCAAAGGCGAGCGCTTGAGCGCTTTTAACAATTATATTCCCGGCAAAGCAAATGTGGTAGCAGATGTGTTGAGTCGAAAGATCAACGTGTCTCACCTTATGGCGAGAGAATGTTGGAAAGTGTTGGTTGTTGGAAACCAGAGGAAGTTAAGATGTGAGTCTTATTCGCCGGTTCGTACTGGTTCGGAAGCTCACTGTTTTTTAAGGGTCAATCGAATCAGATCAGCCTCTGATTAGCGGTTAAATTGACCGGACCAGCTGGTATCAAGAAATGAGCATGAAAATAGCAATTTTCTTCAAGCACGACCAAACGCAGCTTTTTTGGGATACGACAGTACAGAACGGCAACTCCCTCCCTCGCTCTGTTTCTCTTTTTTAAAAGCGATGGCTTTTAGTACACAAGGGTTTATTTAATTTATTAGTATAAATAACGATCAAGTATTTTTGGCTACATATATATCTTTGAAAAATAATTTGACGGGAGGGGGGACATTTGGGCAACCCGTTAGATTCTTAAAACCCCCCAACAATGTGTTGTTTTGCACTTGATATACCTCCATTTGTTACTTTAGGACAATACTTGCACTTTAAATTCTTCGTTTTATCATTCGGGTCCAACATAATCACATGTTCCCATCTGGGTTCCGAAACTTTTGTCATTCTATATTTAAGAAATTTATACAATTAATTAGATGATTTATGATTATAATAATATATAAACATTATGTCAACAAGACTAAGTAACACATATATAAATATAATGTTGATAAAAATGTGAATAATCTGATATGTATATATTATGGTTTTATCACTTTATGCATATAATATAATCATATATGGATCATTATAATAGTAATATAATTAAATAAATAATAATATACATATTAGTATATATGTTTAAAAAATGGGTAATGCCGAAATTTATTGTAAGTACTAAGTATATTTGTATTATATATAAAAATAGGGCAAGTATATATGTATATGTTATATATATATGTATAAACTTATACACAACTGTCAACTACAAGTATAATTATAAGTAAAACTTTCATAAAAGAGAAGAGATAAGTAAGAGAAGGTTACTGAAAGAAGTGGGAAAGCTTGCTAGGGTTTCTGGCGCAAGGCGCGACCGGGGACAGCGCGGGGTGCGGACGGCGGCGGACTGGACGGCGCGGCTCTGGTAAGTGGGAAAGGTATTAGGGATTTAGGGTTACGGGGAGAGAGAAGGAAAAGGAAAGTTACGGGGAGAGAGAGGGAGAATTTTGCAAATTGGGAATGAAATTGAAGTAAAATAATTTCAATTAACTAGCTTGAAATTTATTTATTTATTTTTTTTAAAAATTAAAAGTTCCCAAAAGGCGCCTTCTTACATCGCCTTAGGGCGGTGCAAAGGCGCCAAAGGCGACGCCTTGTTGGCGCCTTTTGCGGACAGCCAAAGCGAGGCGATGAGGGCTCCCCTCGCCTCGCCTCAAGCAAAGGCGAGCGCTTTGAGTGCTTTTAACAACTAAATTCCCGGCAAAGCAAATGTGGTAGCAGATGCGTTTAGTCGAAAGATCAACGCGTCTTACCTAATGGCGAGAGAGTGGAGAATGTTGGAAAGTGTTGGTTGTTGGAAACCAGAGGAAGTTAAGGTGGGAATCTTATTCGCCGGTTCACACTGGTTCGGAAGCTCACTGTTTTTTAAGGGTAACCTGAATCGGATCAGCCTCCGGTTAGCAGTTAAATCGGCCGGTCCGGCCGGTCCGGTGCGTTTTTAAAAATATCCCTAAATGAGAATGTTCTTCCATTTGACTAAGGTGGTAGTGGTATCAACAAATGAGCATGAAAATAGCAATTTTCTTCAATCACGCCCAAACGCAGCTTTTTTGGAAAACAGCTGTACGGCAAATCTCTTTCTCTCTCCTTTTTTTTATAAGCTAAGGCTTTCAGTACACGTGGGTTTCTTTAGTTAACGATCAAGTATTTTTGGCTTCATATATATCTTCGAAAAATAATTTGACGGCAATGGAGACATTTGCCCTTTACATTCTTAAAGCCCCCAACAATGTGTTGTTTTGCTCTTGATATATATCTATTTGTTACTTTAGGACAATACTTGCACTTTAAATTCTTCGTTTTATCATTCGGGTCCAACATAATCACATGTTCCCATCCAAGGTCCGAAACTCTTGTCATTCTATATTTAAGAAATTTATACAATTAATTAGATGATTTATGATTATAATAATATATAAACAATATGTCAACAAGTCTAAGTAACATATATATAATGTTAATAAAAATGTGAATAATCTGATATGTATATATTATGGTTTTATCACTTTATGAATATATGGATGATTATAATAGTATTATAGTAAAATTAATAATAATATACATATTAGTATATATGTATAAAAAATGGGTAATGTCGAAATGTATTGTAAGTACTAAGTATATATGTAATATATACAAAAATAGGGCAAGTATATATGTTTATGTTATATATATAGTCTATATGTTATAAACTAATACACAACTGTCAACTACAAGTATAATTATAAGTAAAACTTTCATAAAAGCAAAGAGAGAAGTGAGAGAAACTTACTGGAAGTAGTGGGAAAGATTGCTAGGGTTTATGGCGGACGGCGCGGCCCAGGTAAGTGGTTAAAGAGTTAGGGATTTAGTGTTACGGGGAGAGAGAAGGAAAAGGCAAGTTACGGGGAGAGAGAGAGAGGGAGAATTTGCGAATTGGGAATGAAATTGAAGTCAAATAACTTCAATTAATTGGCTTGACTTTTATTTTTTTTAAAAACAAAAATTGAAAGTTCCCAAAAGGCGCCACCTTACACCACCTTAATGCGGTGCAAAGGCGCCAAAGGCGACGCCTTGCTGGCGCCTTTTGGGGACAGCCAAAGAGAGGCAATCTGAGGCGATGAGGACTCGCTTCGCCTCGCCTCCCGCAAAGGCGAGCGCTTGAGCGCTTTTAACAATTATATTCCCGGCAAAGCAAATGTGGTAGCAGATGTGTTGAGTCGAAAGATCAACGTGTCTCACCTTATGGCGAGAGAATGTTGGAAAGTGTTGGTTGTTGGAAACCAGAGGAAGTTAAGATGTGAGTCTTATTCGCCGGTTCGTACTGGTTCGGAAGCTCACTGTTTTTTAAGGGTCAATCGAATCAGATCAGCCTCTGATTAGCGGTTAAATTGACCGGACCAGCTGGTATCAAGAAATGAGCATGAAAATAGCAATTTTCTTCAAGCACGACCAAACGCAGCTTTTTTGGGATACGACAGTACAGAACGGCAACTCCCTCCCTCGCTCTGTTTCTCTTTTTTAAAAGCGATGGCTTTTAGTACACAAGGGTTTATTTAATTTATTAGTATAAATAACGATCAAGTATTTTTGGCTACATATATATCTTTGAAAAATAATTTGACGGGAGGGGGGACATTTGGGCAACCCGTTAGATTCTTAAAACCCCCCAACAATGTGTTGTTTTGCACTTGATATACCTCCATTTGTTACTTTAGGACAATACTTGCACTTTAAATTCTTCGTTTTATCATTCGGGTCCAACATAATCACATGTTCCCATCTGGGTTCCGAAACTTTTGTCATTCTATATTTAAGAAATTTATACAATTAATTAGATGATTTATGATTATAATAATATATAAACATTATGTCAACAAGACTAAGTAACACATATATAAATATAATGTTGATAAAAATGTGAATAATCTGATATGTATATATTATGGTTTTATCACTTTATGCATATAATATAATCATATATGGATCATTATAATAGTAATATAATTAAATAAATAATAATATACATATTAGTATATATGTTTAAAAAATGGGTAATGCCGAAATTTATTGTAAGTACTAAGTATATTTGTATTATATATAAAAATAGGGCAAGTATATATGTATATGTTATATATATATGTATAAACTTATACACAACTGTCAACTACAAGTATAATTATAAGTAAAACTTTCATAAAAGAGAAGAGATAAGTAAGAGAAGGTTACTGAAAGAAGTGGGAAAGCTTGCTAGGGTTTCTGGCGCAAGGCGCGACCGGGGACAGCGCGGGGTGCGGACGGCGGCGGACTGGACGGCGCGGCTCTGGTAAGTGGGAAAGGTATTAGGGATTTAGGGTTACGGGGAGAGAGAAGGAAAAGGAAAGTTACGGGGAGAGAGAGGGAGAATTTTGCAAATTGGGAATGAAATTGAAGTAAAATAATTTCAATTAACTAGCTTGAAATTTATTTATTTATTTTTTTTAAAAATTAAAAGTTCCCAAAAGGCGCCTTCTTACATCGCCTTAGGGCGGTGCAAAGGCGCCAAAGGCGACGCCTTGTTGGCGCCTTTTGCGGACAGCCAAAGCGAGGCGATGAGGGCTCCCCTCGCCTCGCCTCAAGCAAAGGCGAGCGCTTTGAGTGCTTTTAACAACTAAATTCCCGGCAAAGCAAATGTGGTAGCAGATGCGTTTAGTCGAAAGATCAACGCGTCTTACCTAATGGCGAGAGAGTGGAGAATGTTGGAAAGTGTTGGTTGTTGGAAACCAGAGGAAGTTAAGGTGGGAATCTTATTCGCCGGTTCACACTGGTTCGGAAGCTCACTGTTTTTTAAGGGTAACCTGAATCGGATCAGCCTCCGGTTAGCAGTTAAATCGGCCGGTCCGGCCGGTCCGGTGCGTTTTTAAAAATATCCCTAAATGAGAATGTTCTTCCATTTGACTAAGGTGGTAGTGGTATCAACAAATGAGCATGAAAATAGCAATTTTCTTCAATCACGCCCAAACGCAGCTTTTTTGGAAAACAGCTGTACGGCAAATCTCTTTCTCTCTCCTTTTTTTTATAAGCTAAGGCTTTCAGTACACGTGGGTTTCTTTAGTTAACGATCAAGTATTTTTGGCTTCATATATATCTTCGAAAAATAATTTGACGGCAATGGAGACATTTGCCCTTTACATTCTTAAAGCCCCCAACAATGTGTTGTTTTGCTCTTGATATATATCTATTTGTTACTTTAGGACAATACTTGCACTTTAAATTCTTCGTTTTATCATTCGGGTCCAACATAATCACATGTTCCCATCCAAGGTCCGAAACTCTTGTCATTCTATATTTAAGAAATTTATACAATTAATTAGATGATTTATGATTATAATAATATATAAACAATATGTCAACAAGTCTAAGTAACATATATATAATGTTAATAAAAATGTGAATAATCTGATATGTATATATTATGGTTTTATCACTTTATGAATATATGGATGATTATAATAGTATTATAGTAAAATTAATAATAATATACATATTAGTATATATGTATAAAAAATGGGTAATGTCGAAATGTATTGTAAGTACTAAGTATATATGTAATATATACAAAAATAGGGCAAGTATATATGTTTATGTTATATATATAGTCTATATGTTATAAACTAATACACAACTGTCAACTACAAGTATAATTATAAGTAAAACTTTCATAAAAGCAAAGAGAGAAGTGAGAGAAACTTACTGGAAGTAGTGGGAAAGATTGCTAGGGTTTATGGCGGACGGCGCGGCCCAGGTAAGTGGTTAAAGAGTTAGGGATTTAGTGTTACGGGGAGAGAGAAGGAAAAGGCAAGTTACGGGGAGAGAGAGAGAGGGAGAATTTGCGAATTGGGAATGAAATTGAAGTCAAATAACTTCAATTAATTGGCTTGACTTTTATTTTTTTTAAAAACAAAAATTGAAAGTTCCCAAAAGGCGCCACCTTACACCACCTTAATGCGGTGCAAAGGCGCCAAAGGCGACGCCTTGCTGGCGCCTTTTGGGGACAGCCAAAGAGAGGCAATCTGAGGCGATGAGGACTCGCTTCGCCTCGCCTCCCGCAAAGGCGAGCGCTTGAGCGCTTTTAACAATTATATTCCCGGCAAAGCAAATGTGGTAGCAGATGTGTTGAGTCGAAAGATCAACGTGTCTCACCTTATGGCGAGAGAATGTTGGAAAGTGTTGGTTGTTGGAAACCAGAGGAAGTTAAGATGTGAGTCTTATTCGCCGGTTCGTACTGGTTCGGAAGCTCACTGTTTTTTAAGGGTCAATCGAATCAGATCAGCCTCTGATTAGCGGTTAAATTGACCGGACCAGCTGGTATCAAGAAATGAGCATGAAAATAGCAATTTTCTTCAAGCACGACCAAACGCAGCTTTTTTGGGATACGACAGTACAGAACGGCAACTCCCTCCCTCGCTCTGTTTCTCTTTTTTAAAAGCGATGGCTTTTAGTACACAAGGGTTTATTTAATTTATTAGTATAAATAACGATCAAGTATTTTTGGCTACATATATATCTTTGAAAAATAATTTGACGGGAGGGGGGACATTTGGGCAACCCGTTAGATTCTTAAAACCCCCCAACAATGTGTTGTTTTGCACTTGATATACCTCCATTTGTTACTTTAGGACAATACTTGCACTTTAAATTCTTCGTTTTATCATTCGGGTCCAACATAATCACATGTTCCCATCTGGGTTCCGAAACTTTTGTCATTCTATATTTAAGAAATTTATACAATTAATTAGATGATTTATGATTATAATAATATATAAACATTATGTCAACAAGACTAAGTAACACATATATAAATATAATGTTGATAAAAATGTGAATAATCTGATATGTATATATTATGGTTTTATCACTTTATGCATATAATATAATCATATATGGATCATTATAATAGTAATATAATTAAATAAATAATAATATACATATTAGTATATATGTTTAAAAAATGGGTAATGCCGAAATTTATTGTAAGTACTAAGTATATTTGTATTATATATAAAAATAGGGCAAGTATATATGTATATGTTATATATATATGTATAAACTTATACACAACTGTCAACTACAAGTATAATTATAAGTAAAACTTTCATAAAAGAGAAGAGATAAGTAAGAGAAGGTTACTGAAAGAAGTGGGAAAGCTTGCTAGGGTTTCTGGCGCAAGGCGCGACCGGGGACAGCGCGGGGTGCGGACGGCGGCGGACTGGACGGCGCGGCTCTGGTAAGTGGGAAAGGTATTAGGGATTTAGGGTTACGGGGAGAGAGAAGGAAAAGGAAAGTTACGGGGAGAGAGAGGGAGAATTTTGCAAATTGGGAATGAAATTGAAGTAAAATAATTTCAATTAACTAGCTTGAAATTTATTTATTTATTTTTTTTAAAAATTAAAAGTTCCCAAAAGGCGCCTTCTTACATCGCCTTAGGGCGGTGCAAAGGCGCCAAAGGCGACGCCTTGTTGGCGCCTTTTGCGGACAGCCAAAGCGAGGCGATGAGGGCTCCCCTCGCCTCGCCTCAAGCAAAGGCGAGCGCTTTGAGTGCTTTTAACAACTAAATTCCCGGCAAAGCAAATGTGGTAGCAGATGCGTTTAGTCGAAAGATCAACGCGTCTTACCTAATGGCGAGAGAGTGGAGAATGTTGGAAAGTGT
The DNA here is from genome assembly GCA_003313485.2 of Penstemon barbatus. Lineage (NCBI taxonomy): Eukaryota > Viridiplantae > Streptophyta > Magnoliopsida > Lamiales > Plantaginaceae > Penstemon > Penstemon barbatus. The sequence goes on along the minus strand of CM064883.1, from coordinate 68,885,548 downwards.
TGGTTGTTGGAAACCAGAGGAAGTTAAGGTGGGAATCTTATTCGCCGGTTCACACTGGTTCGGAAGCTCACTGTTTTTTAAGGGTAACCTGAATCGGATCAGCCTCCGGTTAGCAGTTAAATCGGCCGGTCCGGCCGGTCCGGTGCGTTTTTAAAAATATCCCTAAATGAGAATGTTCTTCCATTTGACTAAGGTGGTAGTGGTATCAACAAATGAGCATGAAAATAGCAATTTTCTTCAATCACGCCCAAACGCAGCTTTTTTGGAAAACAGCTGTACGGCAAATCTCTTTCTCTCTCCTTTTTTTTATAAGCTAAGGCTTTCAGTACACGTGGGTTTCTTTAGTTAACGATCAAGTATTTTTGGCTTCATATATATCTTCGAAAAATAATTTGACGGCAATGGAGACATTTGCCCTTTACATTCTTAAAGCCCCCAACAATGTGTTGTTTTGCTCTTGATATATATCTATTTGTTACTTTAGGACAATACTTGCACTTTAAATTCTTCGTTTTATCATTCGGGTCCAACATAATCACATGTTCCCATCCAAGGTCCGAAACTCTTGTCATTCTATATTTAAGAAATTTATACAATTAATTAGATGATTTATGATTATAATAATATATAAACAATATGTCAACAAGTCTAAGTAACATATATATAATGTTAATAAAAATGTGAATAATCTGATATGTATATATTATGGTTTTATCACTTTATGAATATATGGATGATTATAATAGTATTATAGTAAAATTAATAATAATATACATATTAGTATATATGTATAAAAAATGGGTAATGTCGAAATGTATTGTAAGTACTAAGTATATATGTAATATATACAAAAATAGGGCAAGTATATATGTTTATGTTATATATATAGTCTATATGTTATAAACTAATACACAACTGTCAACTACAAGTATAATTATAAGTAAAACTTTCATAAAAGCAAAGAGAGAAGTGAGAGAAACTTACTGGAAGTAGTGGGAAAGATTGCTAGGGTTTATGGCGGACGGCGCGGCCCAGGTAAGTGGTTAAAGAGTTAGGGATTTAGTGTTACGGGGAGAGAGAAGGAAAAGGCAAGTTACGGGGAGAGAGAGAGAGGGAGAATTTGCGAATTGGGAATGAAATTGAAGTCAAATAACTTCAATTAATTGGCTTGACTTTTATTTTTTTTAAAAACAAAAATTGAAAGTTCCCAAAAGGCGCCACCTTACACCACCTTAATGCGGTGCAAAGGCGCCAAAGGCGACGCCTTGCTGGCGCCTTTTGGGGACAGCCAAAGAGAGGCAATCTGAGGCGATGAGGACTCGCTTCGCCTCGCCTCCCGCAAAGGCGAGCGCTTGAGCGCTTTTAACAATTATATTCCCGGCAAAGCAAATGTGGTAGCAGATGTGTTGAGTCGAAAGATCAACGTGTCTCACCTTATGGCGAGAGAATGTTGGAAAGTGTTGGTTGTTGGAAACCAGAGGAAGTTAAGATGTGAGTCTTATTCGCCGGTTCGTACTGGTTCGGAAGCTCACTGTTTTTTAAGGGTCAATCGAATCAGATCAGCCTCTGATTAGCGGTTAAATTGACCGGACCAGCTGGTATCAAGAAATGAGCATGAAAATAGCAATTTTCTTCAAGCACGACCAAACGCAGCTTTTTTGGGATACGACAGTACAGAACGGCAACTCCCTCCCTCGCTCTGTTTCTCTTTTTTAAAAGCGATGGCTTTTAGTACACAAGGGTTTATTTAATTTATTAGTATAAATAACGATCAAGTATTTTTGGCTACATATATATCTTTGAAAAATAATTTGACGGGAGGGGGGACATTTGGGCAACCCGTTAGATTCTTAAAACCCCCCAACAATGTGTTGTTTTGCACTTGATATACCTCCATTTGTTACTTTAGGACAATACTTGCACTTTAAATTCTTCGTTTTATCATTCGGGTCCAACATAATCACATGTTCCCATCTGGGTTCCGAAACTTTTGTCATTCTATATTTAAGAAATTTATACAATTAATTAGATGATTTATGATTATAATAATATATAAACATTATGTCAACAAGACTAAGTAACACATATATAAATATAATGTTGATAAAAATGTGAATAATCTGATATGTATATATTATGGTTTTATCACTTTATGCATATAATATAATCATATATGGATCATTATAATAGTAATATAATTAAATAAATAATAATATACATATTAGTATATATGTTTAAAAAATGGGTAATGCCGAAATTTATTGTAAGTACTAAGTATATTTGTATTATATATAAAAATAGGGCAAGTATATATGTATATGTTATATATATATGTATAAACTTATACACAACTGTCAACTACAAGTATAATTATAAGTAAAACTTTCATAAAAGAGAAGAGATAAGTAAGAGAAGGTTACTGAAAGAAGTGGGAAAGCTTGCTAGGGTTTCTGGCGCAAGGCGCGACCGGGGACAGCGCGGGGTGCGGACGGCGGCGGACTGGACGGCGCGGCTCTGGTAAGTGGGAAAGGTATTAGGGATTTAGGGTTACGGGGAGAGAGAAGGAAAAGGAAAGTTACGGGGAGAGAGAGGGAGAATTTTGCAAATTGGGAATGAAATTGAAGTAAAATAATTTCAATTAACTAGCTTGAAATTTATTTATTTATTTTTTTTAAAAATTAAAAGTTCCCAAAAGGCGCCTTCTTACATCGCCTTAGGGCGGTGCAAAGGCGCCAAAGGCGACGCCTTGTTGGCGCCTTTTGCGGACAGCCAAAGCGAGGCGATGAGGGCTCCCCTCGCCTCGCCTCAAGCAAAGGCGAGCGCTTTGAGTGCTTTTAACAACTAAATTCCCGGCAAAGCAAATGTGGTAGCAGATGCGTTTAGTCGAAAGATCAACGCGTCTTACCTAATGGCGAGAGAGTGGAGAATGTTGGAAAGTGTTGGTTGTTGGAAACCAGAGGAAGTTAAGGTGGGAATCTTATTCGCCGGTTCACACTGGTTCGGAAGCTCACTGTTTTTTAAGGGTAACCTGAATCGGATCAGCCTCCGGTTAGCAGTTAAATCGGCCGGTCCGGCCGGTCCGGTGCGTTTTTAAAAATATCCCTAAATGAGAATGTTCTTCCATTTGACTAAGGTGGTAGTGGTATCAACAAATGAGCATGAAAATAGCAATTTTCTTCAATCACGCCCAAACGCAGCTTTTTTGGAAAACAGCTGTACGGCAAATCTCTTTCTCTCTCCTTTTTTTTATAAGCTAAGGCTTTCAGTACACGTGGGTTTCTTTAGTTAACGATCAAGTATTTTTGGCTTCATATATATCTTCGAAAAATAATTTGACGGCAATGGAGACATTTGCCCTTTACATTCTTAAAGCCCCCAACAATGTGTTGTTTTGCTCTTGATATATATCTATTTGTTACTTTAGGACAATACTTGCACTTTAAATTCTTCGTTTTATCATTCGGGTCCAACATAATCACATGTTCCCATCCAAGGTCCGAAACTCTTGTCATTCTATATTTAAGAAATTTATACAATTAATTAGATGATTTATGATTATAATAATATATAAACAATATGTCAACAAGTCTAAGTAACATATATATAATGTTAATAAAAATGTGAATAATCTGATATGTATATATTATGGTTTTATCACTTTATGAATATATGGATGATTATAATAGTATTATAGTAAAATTAATAATAATATACATATTAGTATATATGTATAAAAAATGGGTAATGTCGAAATGAATTGTAAGTACTAAGTATATATGTAATATATATAAAAATAGGGCAAGTATATCTGTTTATGTTATATATATATAACCTATATGTTATATATATTTTATAAACTTATACACAACTGTCAATTACAAGTATAATTATAAGTAAAACTTTCATAAAAGAGAGAAGTGAGAGAAGCTTACTGGAAGTAGTGGGAAAGCTTGCTAGGGTTTATGACGGACGGCGCAACCGGGGACGGCGCGGGGTACGGATGGCGGCGGACAGGACGGCGCGGCGCAGGTAAGTGGTTAAAGAATTAGGGATTTAGGGTTACGGGAAGAGAGAAGGAAAAGGAAAGTTACGGGGATAGAGAGAGAGGGAGAATTTGCGAATTGGGAATGAAATTGAAGTCAAATAACTTCAATTAATTGGCATGAATTTTATTTATTTTTAAAATAAAAATTAAAAGTTACCAAAAGGCGCCGCCTTATACCACCTTAATGCGGTTCAACGGCGCCAAAGGCGACGCCTTGCTGGCGCCTTTTGTGGACAGCCAAAGCGAGGCGAGCTGAGGCGATGAGGACTCTCTTCGCCTCGCCTCGCGCAAAGGTGAGCGCTTTGAGCGCTTTTAACAACTATATTCCCGGCAAAGCAAATGTGGTAGCAGATGTGTTGAGTCGAAAGATCAACGTGTCTCACCTTATGGCGAGAGAGTGGGGAATATTGGAAAGTGTTGGTTGTTGGAAACTAGAGGAAGTTAAGATGTGATTCTTATTCGCCGGTTCGCATTGGTTCGGAATCTCACTATTTTTTAAGGGGTCAACCGAATCTGATCAGCCTCTGATTAGCGGTTAAATCGACCGGACCAGCTGGTCCGGTTCATTTTCAAAAACATTCCTAAATGAGAATGTTCTTCCATTTGACTAAGGTGGTAGTGGTATCAAGAAATGAGCATGAAAATAGCAATTTTCATCAAGCACGCACAAATGCAGCTTTTTTGGGATACGACAGTACAATACGCCAACTCCTTCTCTCTCTCTCTCTCTCTCTCTCTCTCTCTCTCTTATAAAAGCTAGGGCTTTTAGTACACCTGGGTTTATATAGTTTATTAGTATAAATAACGATCAAGTATTTTTTGCTTCATATATATCTTTGAAAAATAATTTGACGGCAAGGGGGACATTTGGGCAACCCGTTACATTCTTAAAACCCCCAACTATGTGTTGTTTTGCTCTTGATATACCTCCATTTGTTACTTTAGGACAATACTTGCACTTTAAATTCTTCGTTTTATCATTCGAGTCCAACATAATCACATGTTCCCATCCAAGTTCCGAAACTTTTGTCATTCTATATTTAAGAAATTAATACAATATATAAGATGATTTATGATTATAATAATATATAAACTTTCATAAAAGAAAATAGAGAAGTGAGAGAAGCTTACTGGAAGAAGTGGGAATATTGCTAGGGTTTATGGCGGATGGCGCGACCGGGGACGGCGCGGGGTACGGACAGGACGGCGCGGCGCAGGTAAGTGGGTAAAGAATTAGGGATTTAGTGTTACGGGGAGAGAGAAAATTACAGGGAGAGAGAGAGGGAGAATTTGCGAATTGGGAATGAAATTGAAGTCAAATAACTTCAATTAATTGGCTTGACTTTTATTTTTTTTAAGAACAAAAATTAAAAGTTCCCAATAGGCGCTGTCTTACACCGCCTTAATGCGGTGCAAAGGCGACGCCTTGCTGGCGCCTTTTGGGGACAGCCAAAGCGAGGCGAGCGGAGGCGATGAGAGCTCGCTTCGCCTCGCCTCGCGCAAAGGCAAGTGCTTTGAGCTCTTTTAACAACTATATTCCCGGCAAAGCAAATGTGGTAGCAGATGCGTTAAGTCGAAAGATCAACGTTTCTTACTTTATGGCGAGAGAGTGGGGAATGTTGGAAAGTGTTGGTTGTTGGAAACCAGAGGAAGTTAAGATGGGAATCTTATTCTCCGGTTCACACTGGTTCGGAAGCTCACTGTTTTTTAAGGGTCAACAGAATCGGATCAGCCTCCGGTTAGCGGTTAATCGGCCTTATTCTCCGGAAGCTCACTTATTCTCCGGTTCACACTGGTTCGGAGAATTTGCAAATTGGGAATGAAATTGAAGTCAAATAACTTCAATTAACTGGGTTGACTTTTGCTTTTTTAAAAAACAAAACAATTAAAAGTTCCCAAAAGGAGCCGCCTTACACCGCATTAAGGCGGTGCAAAGGCACCTAAGGCGACGCCTTGCTGGCACCTTTTGGGGACAACCAAAGCGAGGCGAGCCGAGGTGATGAGGGCTCGTCTCGCCTCGCCTCGCGCAAAGGCGAGCGCTTTGAGCACTTTTAACAACTTTATTCTCGGCAAAGCAAATGTTGTAGCAAATGCATTGAGTCGAAAGATCAACCTGTCTCACCTTATGACGAGAGAGTGGGGAATGTTTGAAAGTGTTTATTGTTGGAAATCAGAGGAAGTTAAGATGGGAATCTTATTTGCTGGTTCACACTGGTTCAGAAGCTCACTATTTTTTATGGGTCAACCGAATCGGATCAGCCTCCGATTAGCGGCTAAATCGGCCGGACAGGCCGGTCCGGTCCAATTTCAAAAACATTCCTAAATGGGAATGTTCCTCCATTTGACTAAGGTGGTAGTGGTATCAAGAAATGAGCATGAAAATAGCAATTTTCTTCAAGCATGCCCAAACGCAGCTTTTTTGGTATACGGCAGTACAGTACGGCAACTCTCTCTTTTTTTTTTTTTTTAAAAGCTAAGGCTTTCAGTACACATGGGTTTATTTAGTTTATTAGTATAAATAATGATCAAGTATTTTAGTAACCAAACTAGTTTTTGAAGAAGATTAAGAAAAGAAAGTTGGTTTTTTCTTATATGTGGTGGTGTTCTTCATTTTCTTTCCTCTCTCTTCATCTCTTAGTGTCAACGATGAAGGTATGCATATTTGTTTAGTGCTCTTGTTGGGTTTTCCATTTTTTTTCAAAAAAATAAAGTTGTAATATTATTCGTTGGTTTTATGAATGGTAAGAGGGAAAGCCTTGATGTACATGAAAGCTTCATTTAGCAATGTGGCCAATTAGAGCGTACTATTCAGATTCTAGAGGACATGCTTCGGGCTTGTGCCCTCTATTTCAAGGGAAGTTGGGATAAGAATTTGCCATTACTGGAGTTTGCCTATAATAACAGTTTTCATTCGACTATTCAGATGCCGCCTTATGAAGCTCTATATGGTCGAAAGTGCAGATCTCCGATCCACTGGGATTTGGATGAGCATAAATCCTAAAATTTGGTCACCACGATTGAGGGAGTACCTGATTTGGTTCAGGAAGCCATGGATATAGTACCGTTGATTAAGAAAAGGATGCTAGCTGCTCAAAGTCGCCAGAAAAGCTATGCCGATCGCCGTAGAAAACCTCTCGAATTTGAGGTAGGTGATTAGGTGTTTCTTAAGGTTTCACCTAAAAAGGGCCTTATCAAACATGGCAAAGGAGGAAAGCTCAATCCTCGGTATGTCCGACCTTTCAAAATCTTGGAAAGAGTTGGGAGTGTAGCGTACAAGCTGGATCTTCCATCAAACCTCGGTGGGATACACGATGTGTTCCATATTTCACTCCTGAAGAAATATTTATCGGACCCGTCTCACATGATAGACTGCGAGCCCTTACAACTCCAAGAGAGTCTATCGTATGTTGCGATGCTTATTCGTATTTTGGATAAAAAGTTCCAAGAATTACGAAAGAGGAAGATTACAATAGTGAAAGTTCTTTGGCGCAGTCAAAGCATTGAGGAAGCTACTTGGGAATCGGAAGAGCAGATGCGTCAGCAACACCCCGAACTCTTCGAATCTCAAGATTGAATTTGGGGAGCAAATTCTTTAAGGGGGGAGGATTGTAATACCCGAGAATTTTTCGGGTCCTTTAATTGTAATTTAATTGGATTAATATCCAATTTTGTATGCCAATGTGTTTTAAAGCTAAATTGAACTCTCTTTTGTGCTATGTTATGTACACTAATTATTTCTTATGGAATATTGGATTTATAAATAATTTAGGAACATGTTTATTGCCTTTTAAAAACATTAGGGTCATTTTGCACTTTTCAAAATTTTGGGCGGCAAAAGTGCAAAAACACCCCCCTTCTCCTCCATTGGCTGAACATGCCATGATTTCTTCTTCTTGGAAAGCCAAAGATCGGTTGTGGCAGCCCTTGGGGTAGAGAAATTTTCTCTCACAAGGGAATAGACCCTAATGAGTTATAATCATACCTCCACCCTTTTTCCATTCAAACATTCCACCACCCTTTATTATCTCTCTTAATCAGATTTGTGTTTTCCCTACACCATTTATTTTCTTGAAGTAGTTTAGAGAGAGTTAGAGAGGAAGTCGAGGGGTTCTTGAAAAATAAATAGAGTGAAGGAGGGAATAGGAGGAAACACCACCATCACCGCCACCTCCCGACAGACCACCGCCACTGCACCTTCATCGCTACCGCCACCACCGCCACGCCGTGAACCGGAAAAGGGAGAAGGCTAACTTGGAAGCTTGAGGAACCAGAGTCGTCACACTTGTCACACTTTCTTCAGAAAATTTAAGCAGCGAAGGTGAGTGTTGTGTGTTACTTGTGAGTAAGTCTAAATGTGCTAGTAGGTCGAGCCAGAACTGTAACTTAGTTCCTAAACGAACAACCATGTGATGTATGATAACATAAAGAACTCAGCTGTTAGGACAAGTTACACGTTGAATTATTGTTTATGCCTATGTGCTTATGAGTCATTGATATTGTATGTTAAACTGTTATTGAGTTATTTACCGATTTTCTGTTATTGGATTGTTACTGTACTGTACTGTTTGTTATTTCTATGTGGGCCCTATTTTGGTGTGCGGAATCGTGGGTAACCCGGAAGGTAAGGGCTGAAGGGTTACCTAGATCCACCGTAGACCCGCTTCATGAGCCAAGTGTGGAGGTTACACTTGGGGAGTGAATGTCAAACTCCTGGCATTTGACGTCAATGCGCACTGTTATGTAAGGCCGCACCTTACTTAGAGTGTTCGGTGGTGGTTTTCACAAATATGGATTGGAGGGTAAGTGGAGGACGTCTTCAGCAACCTTTGGTTATTTGTTTAACTATTAAATTGTTATTACATGCGTTTAATTATTGTACTAATTATGCACACATATATTATGCTATATTCATGCACCACACACACACATGTGCACTACAACCTCACTAAGTTGGACGACCAACTTACGCATTCCCGTTTACTTCTTTTCAGATACAGGCTTCCCAGGGTCTGACGTCTAGAGTTGGTGTTCGTCTCCGAGATCCTGTTTGTCAGTCGTCGTGGGTCGTCATGTTATCTTTTGATTCTTGTTATGTTATGTATTAGTATGCATCAATTATGGTTAACGTAAAGACTATGCTTGTTGGATCCCTGTGGTTATGCGTGCTTTGCGCTTATGCTGTATTTTGTGCATGTTCCTGCATATCGCAGCGTATCGGATTTAATGTTGTTATTTATGAAGTATGATTTGAATTAATGTGTTGTTGTTTTAAAAAAAAAATCTAGTCAAATTTTGGTTGTGTTCACCGAATAGGGACCTGGACTCGGGGTGGATCCACGTAGGATTCGACCCGGGGGGCTCGGGCCGTCACAGGTCACATCCAATATTGGCCTATATTATCAATATCCAACAACTCCATTCTTGATATGCTGATATTCAATTCAATTGAGGGTGTATTTGACATTAACCATGTGATTAATCTCTCCTTCTTGTCCGAACACGACCCAGAGAACTTAGAGAGGACGTCAGCCCAAGTGTTCTCATCTCTAAGAATTGCCTGAATTTTAGAAAACAGTAAACTTCATAATAAGCTGTTTTACTCGTCCCAAGTATTTAATCATATTAAACTATTTTACCTCATAAGTGCCTTGAACTTGTCTATGTACTAGCTCAGAATCTGTCAATACTGTAAGAGATTTTATGTTCGCCTTGATTATCATCTCGAGCCCCGAGATCAAAGCTTCATATTCAGCCCCATGATTCGTAACTACGAAGTCCAAAGCAATTGCATACTTGAGATCTTCACCATCAGGTCCTTGGAAAGAAATTCCCACGCCTTCACCATCTCTGGTCAAAGATTCATCAACGTGCATAAGCTAAGAAGGCTCGTTCGTGACAACTATGCTGACTTCCAAACTGGATGCTTCTGTTTGATTCGACCCAACTATTTCCACAATAAAGTCAGCTAAAATTTGTGCTTTAATAGTTGTTCGCGGCTGATATTCAATATCGAACTGCCCTAACTCCACCGCCCATTTAATTACTCTACCCAAAGCTTCGGGTTTGGCCAAGACGTGCCTAAGTGGTTGATTTGTTAGTACAATTATTTTTTAAGTTTGGAAATAAGGCTTAAGCCTTCTCGCGGCCACGACCAACGCCAAAACAAAATTTTCAATCTCTATATAATTCTTCTCGGCCGCTTGTAGCAACTTGCTCGGGTAGTACACTCGTCGGTGCTCATTATTTTCGACCCTGACAAAAATTGAGCTAACAACCGAATTTGATACAAAAAGAGTGGTTCTACTTTGGTGGGCTTTGCGAGCAAAGGGCGAGCTCATATAGGTTTTTAATTCTTCGAAATCTCGTCACAATCTTCCGACCATTCGAAATTCTTTGCCTTCCTTAGAATTTGAAAGAAATGAAGGCTTTTATCCGCCGACCTCGGAATGAACATGTTCAAAGAGATTATGTTCCCCACCAAGCTCTGAACGTCACTCACTAATCATGGTGGTTTTAGGTTCATTATTGCATTAATTTCTTCAGGATTAGCTTCAGTTCATTTTTTGTGCACTAGATAACGTAAGAACTCTCTCAATCTGACCCTGAAAGTGCACTTGGCCGGATTAAGTTTCATTCCATACTTTCTCAATATTTGGAAACATCTGTCTAAATGCTGAATATGATCAAACTCGCTCATGCTTTTACTAACATATCATCAACATATGCTTCCATTATCTCCCGAATCAGTTTTTTAAACTTCGTATTCACAAGTCTTTGATAGGTAGCCCCTGTGTTGCGAAGCCCGAATGGCATAACAATAAAGCAATACACCTTGTGCTCGGTTATGAAAGCAGTATTTTAATGATCTAATTCATTCCTAAAAATCTAATAGAAACCCTGGAAGGCATCCATCATGTTATGCTGATCCCTGGCAATGGGTAAGGATATCGAGGGCAAAGCTTATTGAGGTCGATAAAGTCATTACACATCCTCCATTTATTCTCAGTCTTCTCCTTTCAAGACTAGTACAACATTACACAACCACCTAGTAAACTGAATTTCCCTTATTTGTATTGCAGCTAGAAATCTATCAACCTCAGCGTTGATAACTTTATCCTTTTCACATTCGTGATTTCTTTTCCTCTACCTTACTGGTTTTGCTTTTGGATCGATGTTCAATGAATGAGTGGTCACCAGCGGATCGATTCCAACTATATCATCCGAGCTCCATGCAAATGCATCAACATTGGACTGGAGGAAATTGATCAACATTGTTTCCATTTTTGGGCTCAACTTTGTTCCATTCTAGTAAACTTCTAAGGATCTCCCACGACAAGCTCGACTTTCTTATGATCGGGAGGTTGCATATTCGTATATTTTCCTTCTTTCCCTGCATCCTCTCGCAATCAGAAACTTGATTGAAAATTGATCAATGCTTCAAATTCTCGACTAGTCTCTTCAATGGGGTCTTGGTTTCAATCTTTATTTTGATAGAAAAGACAGTATTATAACAATCCCATGCCATGTATGGTCGTTAACCATTTCACCGACTCCGACTGACGTAGTGTTCATTCCTCCGTTGAAACTACTGCCTTAAATAGTAGGAAACTACTGCCTTAAATAGTGTTCGTCTCCCCAGAATTGCATTATATGCAAAGGGTGTGTTCACGACCAAAAACTTGATCATATTCGTGACATTTTTAGGCTTCTTTCATAACATTGTACTCAACATGATAGTTCCGAGTTTACAATTTCAGAACCTCCAAAACCGATTAATGGGGTGCAAACTTTTTCGAGGTGCGGGTGTTGTAGATTCATCATACTAAGCGCTTCAGAAGAAATGATGTTCGACGAGCTTCTATTATCGATCAACACTCTTTTTACCCCAAAATTTGCATTCTTTAGGGTTAGAACCATGGAGAAATCTGGATTGTCATCACTTAAATCCCGAGCAACGTCATTTTCTCTATATCCTGCACTAAAAGTAATCACTATATTAAGCATGAATGGCTGCTCGAGAGACAATATCTCTCCAATAAGGGTAACTCCACTTGCTATCGACCTAGTAGTTCGTTTTCGAGCGTTGCGTTCCTGCTATCTCTTCCACCAGGTCCTTTAGAAATTATATTAATCATCTCCTCTACTTGGTCGCTATTCTGGTCTTGATCATGAGGAGCCACTTTTGGTTGAGCCACCCTGTTCGGGGTTCTCAGTCTAGTGATTTTGGTTATTAATATTAACATAATCCTTCAATTTGCCTTGAGCAATTAACCTCTCGATCTCCCATCTCATATGAACACAATCCTCAGTGTTATGACCTCGAGCTTTGTGAAATCTGCAATAGAGTACATAATTCATAGATCATGGTCTCGCTTGTGTTATGCGAGTTGGTTCGAAAACCCACTTGTTGCGCTCGATCACCATTAGTATCTCATCCATCGAGGCATTTAACTTGGTAAAATTAATTCTACCAGAATCCTTGCTTGGTGCCCTTTCTGGTGAAGGTGGCCTAACATCGACATTATGTCTATGTTTAGCCACAAATGGTTCATAAACATCCAGTCTCTTCCAAATACTTATTTTTTATTGTTACTATGTCCATCGTAATCTTCGGCCATAAAAATTACTCGATCTGGTTTTTTTACCAGCCAAGGTTTTGTTGTTTTGTAAGTTTTTCATTTTGTTCATTTCTTCTTGAATCATGTATTTTTCAGCTATCTCTATGATTAGGGGTGAAAATCGGACCGAGTAGCTTGTGACTCGGCTCGACACGGGCTCGACCGAACTTGTTCGAAGCCTTGCCGAACCGAGCTTGAACATGAATCTAGGCTCGATTGACTTTCTGACTCGAGTCTGAACATATGCTGGTCAGGCTCGTGAAGCTCGTGAACAATGGTTTGTTCTTGAAGTGTAACAATGGCGGAAAAGCTCAGTTCAACTTCCAAGAAAGTATGCAATGGTTGAAGAAAAACGTACAACAAAAAGGAAAAATAAAAGTAATGTTTATATTATTGATTTAATGGTTAACATTGAATAGGGTTTAGTTTATGTATTTTTTTGCTGACAAATTCATGACGTGTTCCAAATATAGCACATATCAATTGATGTAAAAGTAACTTTTGTCGGTTGAACAAGATTTTTTTACTATTATTTTTTAGAGTTGCATTTGAAAAGTACAGGGCAGGTAGGGTAGCTAAAGGCTGCAGAAGCATAAAATAAGATTGATCCAACACTTTTACTTTTCCAAGCCGAGCCGAGTACTCGATGAACACAGTAAGTATAGTTCGAGTTGAGCTCGAACAATAGAATGTATGACTGGCTCGAGCTCGAGCCGAGCCTGAGCAAGTTGGCTCAATTTTCGAGCCGAGCCTGAACAGTTGTGTGTTCGGTTCATTCACGCTCGTTTTCAGCCCTATCTATGATCCTTTCAAATGACTTTGGTTGTTTCCTACATAGAGAGTTTCCAAACTATCTATTCCGTGTTAGATCAAACATCAAATAGGATAATTATTCGATTTGAGGCGTATCAACATTTACTAGCTCGATATTGAACCTTGCAAGTCACTATCGCAGTGATTCTCCTTCAAGTTGTCTGATAGTGTCCCCAAATGATTGGTTGACAATCTAGGTTTTCTTTGGTTCGCGAATTGGTATCTCGGTTTGTCATATAATTGATCAAAAAAAGATTGAATTGGGTGGAAGTTTTTCAAACCAATCCAAAGTTATTCCGTAAAAAAGGTAGTAACCATAATTTTGCAATAGAAGTCTTCGGAGTGTCCATTAAGATTTAAGACGTTGATAAAACTATTGATGTACGTGGTCATTGGGATCCAACATTCCATTGTAAGAGGGTAGGCAAGTGGGCACAGTTTTTAAGCCTCTCGCCTCACGAATTTCCTTGCAGAAAGGGGAACACGTCATATGTAGTTTCCAGGCTCCCATTCTCGAGCTGACACAAGGAGAAAGTTTCTTCGATTATTGATCACCTTCACATTTTTGCGCTCTTTGCCGCGATAAAAAAAGTTCTTCGATCGTCCATCTTCAGCCAAACGCTTAGCAATTCTCTCCTTGATGATTTTCTCGAGCTCAGCCTCTGAAACCCTTCGAACAATGGGTTGTTTTCCTTTATCTTGAGCCTTCGGGCAACTCTCCCTGATCATTGTAGCGCCATCTACAGTTTTCATATGCTCAGAAAGAACAAAAGTTCTTGCCTGAGCAGGGATAACAATCGGTGGAGCTCCTCCGACCGCGGATCTCCGAGCACACCTATTCTCTCTATCCCTAGATGCATCCCGCTCCACCCTCAAAGGAGCACGCTCGTTCTCAAACCATTTAAGGTTCAATCGAGGTCCTTGATTTTCTCTTTCCTTGTTTAAGAATTCTCTACACATTGTTCCAGTGATAGACCTTAAATCAGTGACAATCGTATGTATGGGCTGATCACCAGGGGGAATAGCTTGTTAAAGCCCCATTTGGGATTGACCATCAATCGGACGGAGGTTGACGGAAGGTTGACCGTCTGCTCGATTGTAAGTGTTTCTTCATGTGGCAAGCATATTTCAATCTATTATATAAGCAGGGCCCCACGGTGGACGCCAATTGATTTAACGTGGTTTCGTCGTTCAATAAAAGGAAAGCGACAATTGGTATAACATGCAAATATTAAATCCGAACATCAGGAGACAAATGTTTTTTATATAATATATATGATCCGAACACAGAGTACAAAAGATTACAATTTGGGCCTGTTTAATGCAATAATGGATGCCGTGCTAAATAACCTATAACTATCGAACATGGAACCATGAATAAAAATAAGCAAAGTCAAACAGGAAGGTCCGATCAGTATATCTGCGTTGAAAAGCCTCTTCTGACATTAAATGTTATAGATATATATAGGTGTATAACTGTGCCAGGTGGACCAGTTCGCATTAGATTGATTCCTGGGCCCAGAGCCTTGAGAGCAACCTATCCTATCGAGGCTTAGGTTGGCCCAAGAAGCCATGCTCGGAGTTCCGATAAGGGGTCTGGTTAATACATTCAAAAATAATATTGACCAATTCTTATCATTTATAGATGAAATTATATTGATCAAATCTTCATATTCTAGTTTTCTTAACATAATATGGTTATAAATAATAGAGTGAAATGCAAAATACCCTATATGTTTTGCCCATAGTAAAACTCTCATGTTATTTTTAATAGTAAGAAATTAAACCCGTGTAATCTTTTTATATGCAAAAATCTCCTTTCAAGTCGGAATACATATTTGTAGGAAAAATATCAATTATGACCCTACAACAAAGTTATAAAAACACTCCTTTTAACCTAAAAAATTATCAATAATCTAGATATTAACTTTGAAATTGACAATAATCCTTTTGTTTACTTAAAAAGGATTTGACAATGACCTCCTATTGACTTAGCATGGAATTTCAAAAAAGATTTTTTGCTAGCAAAAATTCAATTTTCATACCATAAAATAGGTCAAAGTCCATTTTTCATACTAATCGAACAAAAATCATACCATAGGATAAACGAAAGCTTCAAAAATCATACTTCCGTCAAGTTTTTTAACGGAATTGCCACATGATCCCTTAAGTCGCCTTGAGCGGGAAAAAACTCACGTGCTCGGCATGTGTGGTATGAAAAATGAAAATTGTCATGTTCTATGGTATGAAAAATAAATTTTTGCCTATTACATTTTATTTAATTAGACATAGATACATATTCATTCAATTTCTTTTATTAACCACTCAAAGATTTGTTGTCCAATCTCACCAAGTAAAATTATTTGATTGAGAAATATGTTTCTACCTTTTTTTTTTTTTTGTTTAGAAAAGTTTAGGATAATTTGATTGAATTATAAACCAACCCAATTTGAAATCTGGTATTTCACCTTCTATATACATTTCAAATTATTCAACTACTCGTGTGTTACACTTTTAATATGATCCAACTTAAACATTAAATGATATTTGCTAGGATCAACTTCGACGAGTCCTAATAATATATTTTCCAATACACCCATTTGCTAGCTATGAATGTTGATTGATTTCATTGATCAAAACTTCATTCTAATGTGAGACCTACACATAAAATATAATACCTACTAATATTATGTTAAGAAAACTAGAATATGAAGATTTGATCAATATAATTTCATCTATAAATGATAAGAATTGGTCAATATTATTTTTGAATGTATTATAAATAATAGAGTGAAATGCAAAATACCCTATATGTTTTGCCCATAGTAAAACTCTCATGTTATTTTTAATAGTAAGAAATTAAACCCGTGTAATCTTTTTATATGCAAAAATCTCCTTTCAAGTCGGAATACATATTTGTAGGAAAAATATCAATTATGACCCTACAACAAAGTTATAAAAACACTCCTTTTAACCTAAAAAATTATCAATAATCTAGATATTAACTTTGAAATTGACAATAATCCTTTTGTTTACTTAAAAAGGATTTGACAATGACCTCCTATTGACTTAGCATGGAATTTCAAAAAAGATTTTTTGCTAGCAAAAATTCAATTTTCATACCATAAAATAGGTCAAAGTCCATTTTTCATACTAATCGAACAAAAATCATACCATAGGATAAACGAAAGCTTCAAAAATCATACTTCCGTCAAGTTTTTTAACGGAATTGCCACATGATCCCTTAAGTCGCCTTGAGCGGGAAAAAACTCACGTGCTCGGCATGTGTGGTATGAAAAATGAAAATTGTCATGTTCTATGGTATGAAAAATAAATTTTTGCCTATTACATTTTATTTAATTAGACATAGATACATATTCATTCAATTTCTTTTATTAACCACTCAAAGATTTGTTGTCCAATCTCACCAAGTAAAATTATTTGATTGAGAAATATGTTTCTACCTTTTTTTTTTTTTTGTTTAGAAAAGTTTAGGATAATTTGATTGAATTATAAACCAACCCAATTTGAAATCTGGTATTTCACCTTCTATATACATTTCAAATTATTCAACTACTCGTGTGTTACACTTTTAATATGATCCAACTTAAACATTAAATGATATTTGCTAGGATCAACTTCGACGAGTCCTAATAATATATTTTCCAATACACCCATTTGCTAGCTATGAATGTTGATTGATTTCATTGATCAAAACTTCATTCTAATGTGAGACCTACACATAAAATATAATACCTACTAAAGGCCGTATGTCCCTTTGGTTAGTATACTTTGCAATATTTGTTTAGATTAAAAGTTATGGTCAAGAACAAACAAATTAAAGTTGATTACAGTTAAAATTGAAAGTGAAGCAAAAATTCAATTTTCATACCATAGAATAAGCCAAAGTCCATTTTTCATACCAATCGAACGAAAATCATACTTCGGTTTCAAGTCAACTTAATGGACATGTGGCACTTCCGTTAAAAAACTGACGGAAGTGTGGCTTGGTATGATTTTCGTTCGATTAGTATAAAAAATGGACTTTGACCTATTTTATGGTATGAAAATTGAATTTTTGCCATTTTTTGCTTATGAAAAAAAAAAAACCACATGGAAATTTTTGCTAATTAAATGAGAAGCAGAAAAGCAGTTGTCAACGTAAATATAATTTATAATATTGAGTTAAAAAAATTTATCTTATATTCATAATTAAAGACGCTAGACAAACAACTAAGTTGTTTAATGCTAGGACCAACACCGAGTATGCATATACGAGCTACCAATGGTTTGATAATCCTAATAATGTGAGAAAAAATCCATGTAAATTGAAAATCATAGTTAAGTTCATCTTATATGGTCTTAGGCAATCATCAACTCTAAAGTTAGCTTTTGAGGTTGAGTTTAACCCCAAACCATGCAAGTGGACTTAGCTCAATCCATATAGTGAATTTTAATATAGTGTCAGAGCCACAGTTTAATATGGGTCAACTCCTTTGAGCTCCTCCTTGTTCGCATGATGAGCTTCAATATCTTCTCACACACTTTGCCCAAATAACAAAGGTCTGAGTTCATTATACGTGTGTTGGGTCTTCACTCACATGTCGCAATTCACAAGGTTGGGCTTTCATAAGTCACGTGTTGAGCTTGTTTCACCCACACATTCAACTCGCTCACATGAGAGTGTTGAGACAAAATGTTCCACATGGAATGTTTGTTTAATGTTTTAGGGGCAAAGGTGTTGTTGGAATGCAAAGGCTAGGAAGACAACAACATGACTTACAATGTGGAGTCCGCAACCATGGAATGCAAAGACGAGGAAGACAACAACGTGACTTACAGTGCGGAGGCCGCCTCCAACGACAAGAGGGTGTACCGCATTGCCGTTGAAGGCATCACGTTGTTGAAGAGTAGCAAACAATTGTGATGAGATCCCGATGATCAGGGATGGTCCACAAAGCCATCCTCAAGAGTCTCTCTCACCTCATATATTGGCATGAATGATGACAATCGTCGTGTTAACCCGGTCGACTTCGCCAAGTAAAAGGCCATGCGACAATGTGCCGAGCTCTTAAAGGAGCTTGAGGTTGATCAAGATTAATCAAAAAACTCCACATGTAATATTTAATTAGGAAAAAAAACTTTTTATTATCATTTATTATGTCACTACACCAGTTTGAAAACTAAAAGTTTGCAACTTGGGGTTATTTTTAATTATTTTAAGTTTATAGGGGTTTTATTGATAATTTTTCAATTTCTTTAAGTGAATAATAGAATTTTTATATTTTTTTCTATGAATAAGAGAAAAAATGCAAGATACTCCCCTGTATTATGCAAAATATGTACGAAATTGACCTGTGGAATTTTTATTACGTAGAACCACCTTGTACTTTTAAAAACTCCACAAGAAACCCCCAATATGTTCAAACTAGGTCGTTTCATGTCGCCTAATTTCGAGAAACTAATTTCAAAATATTTCACATGAAGTTATAGGGACCAACATGAAAGTATGTTAAAAATGGTTACTTGAAATATGTCGATCCAAAACGATCTATTTTTTAAAATCTGTTTTGTGCTGAGTTTTTAAAAGTACAAGGGGGTTCTATGCAACAAAAATTTCACATAATAGTTTCGTGCAAGTTTAACATAACAAAGGGGAGTATCATTTACCCAAAGAAAAAAACTTATAAGGGAAAATTTGCCCCTTCCCCTGCAAATAATGAAGAATACTTGCACTTAGAGCGAGTAAAACACGTTGCTGCCT
The DNA here is from genome assembly GCA_003313485.2 of Penstemon barbatus. Lineage (NCBI taxonomy): Eukaryota > Viridiplantae > Streptophyta > Magnoliopsida > Lamiales > Plantaginaceae > Penstemon > Penstemon barbatus. The sequence goes on along the minus strand of CM064883.1, from coordinate 68,866,308 downwards.
CGAAGGTGATAAATGTGTTTGGCTTGTTAACTAAAAATATTTTTAATAATAAAAACAACACAAAGGGTTTTATGTCCATTAAATAAAACCACAAGGGTGTTTTTGCATTTCACTTAGTTTTGTGATATCCTCATGTTGGTTGTATGATTGATGCTTATCAAACCAAATCAATGAAAAAGTCCTCTTATTAATTCCTATATCTATATTTGCAAAGTTGTAATTGTTGTCTAAGAACAAATACTAGCAGCTAAAAGGAATTGATCTATGGAAATTTGGAGCTCAAATGTTCGGTTTCTGGGCATAAAGCAACTAAAGTGGTACTTAGCTTAGGCTGTAATATGCTTATGCTGCACTTTCTATTAATATTCTTGTTTTTTTTTTTCTTTTTTTTTTTTGAGAATTATTAATATTCTTGTAGTAGAGAAGCCTTTTTAGTATGCGATTCTATGTTCTAGAACTCTGTTTTATTCTCTCTTTAAAAGCAGACCCCATCTTCAAGTACAACACATCACTTGCAAGATTTTCTTACAAATTATTTTTAAATGTGAACCATGACATTTCACGAGAACAAAATACATTCTTGTGGATAAAATAGTAAATCATAAATACTTATATATGGCTAAAGCCAATTTAAGTCATGTGATATGTATATTGTTCAGTTTATACTTTATAATTTGAAAAATAACACTTTATCCTTTGTGAAATTTTTGAAGGAGCAATTTATCTCTTCTTTCAACGTAGAGTATACCATACTTGTTGAAATTGAGAGTGGACGTCATTAAATGTTTTGGATAAAAAGACAAAAGTACAAATATTTTGGATAAAAAGACAAAAGTACCCTTAGGGGGTAAAATGTCATATTTATTATGATACAGGAAGGTTAAATGCCACACTTTTCATAACACAAGTGGTGAAGTGTCAAATCTAGCAAAACACGCGCCGGGGGTGTAAAATGCCAAAATACCACATTTATAAGTTGATTGAGTCAAAGTATACTATATAAGAGGGATAGTTTTCTCAATTCATATTTTTTTTCTAAGTTTAAAAATATCAACGGTGTGTATCTTTTTAAAATTATAAGGGGTATGATATAGTGCTCTTTTTTCAAATTATAGGGGATAAATTAAACATTATGCATATCATAGAGGTTAAATTCTCATTAACCTTTTTGATATTCCATGTTCTAATATCTAACAGTTTATCCTTTTCTATTCATTATATCAAGACCAAAGTAAAAACTCTTAGTAGAAAAGATTGCAATTCAACATATATATTGTCTTACTAACTCATTTGAATATATAGTTTCTGTTGATTTTCAATTGAATCGAGTTTGCACATAAAATTTGTATCATATATATTATTTTCCATCATCTCCAAGTTAATTAATACAAGATTTCTACTCAATATCATATGTTATAGAAATAGAATGTATCAAGTTTCATAAATTTGTATTAGAAGATTCTAAGAAATCTAATAAATCTAATATCATCATCTTATCTTATCCCTTCTGAAGAAAAATTAATTATGAATTTAATTTCAAATTCATTACTATAAATTAATCAAATTCCTGATTTATAGATCATTACTCGGGTCCCATATGTCGGTTCAAACCAATTTATCCTCACCATAAATTTTCCAATTTCAATAGCATATTATAACAAATAATTATGGATGATCATCATATTAAATTATCAATATTAAATTATCAACTAGGGCAGGTTGTATGTACATGTACATCAAGAAGCTTAATTAGGCAACTAGAAATATATTTTCTCTTTAGGAATTAATATTTTCAACACAAAGTGAGAAAATAAAAATCATTAAAAATTTGGATTATTGGAAGCGTATTTCCTCCTCTTCGCCGGAAAAAGATGCCGGAAACCACCGTGCTCCGCCACCTGCCACTCCTCCACAACCGTGTCGAAATCCAATTGTTGCACCCCGGAGGCATCAAACAAGCAACCTTCCGAAAAATCCGATCCCCGACACGGCGGTTTGGTCTTCCGACGACCGGCACCGACGGGCACGTTACGGAGGGCCCCACCCGCGGTCCAGTACCTTTGGCACCCCTTGCAAAAGTGTCTAGGTTGATTAACATTGTAGTTGTTGAAGTAGCAAAATTTAGTCTCCATGCTTTTGCACCTTGGACATGGTATGATCTTGTCCGGACGCTTTTCGACCGTTTGATCGGAATTTTTCGGTTCTTGATCATGTTCATGATCAGTTGGTTTAGGTGAACCGTCTTTCACTGCAATAGTAGCTCCAAACAACTTGATCCCTGATGATGGATTGATGTTTGCTTGGATCTCAGCCATATTTTGATTTGAAGAGGGGAGATATATAATGGGAATTTAGGGGAGTGGTTAATTGCTTTAGTTATGTGTAGAATATGTTAGTGTTTGATGAAGAAGCATAATTGGAAGATTGATGCATATATATAGTGATATGAATATGTGCTTCTCAAAAGCAAAAAAGTGTAAAGGGGGGAGGGGGTATAGTTTAATTTCTTTTTATGTCTTAAAACATTGAGGAAAAGTGCATGGTTTGGTATGTATAGAGGTTACATACGGCAAAAGTTTCTCTATCACATTCCAGTATCACATTTTGATGTCAAATGATAAAACCATCATTTAAATATATATATATATATATATATATATATATATATATATATATATAAACATGAAGTTGTGACACGAAAGTGTGATAAATGATCCATCCCATTACAAAAACATATACATAAATGGGATAAGTGCATGGACTTAAAGAAAATAAAAGCTAGTTATAAAGTGGAAAAAAGGAAAGGAAATTAAAAGTGCACAACAATTTCAAGACTTTAGACATAAAATTGCATGTAAAGGGAACTGATATGATGAGTGTGTGTGAGCCGCCAACAGCAAACAAGGTGGGGTGGAGTAAAAAAGTTGATGCTGAACTTTTTGTCCACTTCATTACCCACAAGCCACAACATCATATTATTGAATGAAAGTCATGAGGTGATCGACATTAATTTTTTTCATACTAAGTTTCATTTGGGATACAATTTGTGAAGGAAAGGTAAAATTAGTCTTATAATTTATGTCCGTTGCCCATTCGTTTTATAAGTTTTTGTGTTGACATTTTTATCCTATAAGTCATAAAATTGAAGTGAATTTGGGATAATTTGGGCCCAATTTAAAATTTTTGAATGTGAATTAAAGAATATGATGGTGATTTTTTTAAAAAAAATTGATATGGAACCGCGTAAAATCTGACTTTGACTTTTAGGATGGCTCCGCCAATCATGATTTTGACGCAAAAACTTAGTATTTTTTTCTTTCTCTTTCTAATTGTGATTTTTGGATAATTTTTTTTCTTTAGTTATTTCTAAAAGAGATTAATTTGGAACAAAAATTGGAAAAAAAATTGTCCCAAAATTGTAATTGTGTTTTTGGAACAAAAAAAATTTAAAAAAGAAAACTTTTGTTCTTTTTAGTCTCGATTTTGGTACATTATTTTTTTTCTACTCTTCCTAATTTATGATTTTGAAACAATTTTTTTGTCTGAAAATTCTAATTGCGATGTTATAACATTTTTTTCTAGAAAATTTCACGACTTTTAGATAATTTTCTATGTTTACTCTAGCTAATCGCAATTTTGGAATAATATTAAAAATTCATTTTTTTGTCCAAATTTTTTTTGTCCAAATCCTAGTTGTGATTTGGAACAAAAAATTTAAAAAAGAAAAAAAAATTGATTTTCCTGTTAGATATTTTTAAAATTGCTTTTAATTTTGAAGTTAAATCTGGACCTTTCATCAATAACTGATTATATTGGCCATTATTTAATAATACGCCTTTTGAATTTGATTGAAATCCTTTTAAAAGATATTAACCGTTGCTATATAACAATGCAGTGTGTATTTAAGGAAAAGGTGTATGCATTGATATATATACACATGGTCTCACGGCTTTAGATATAGAAAAATTTATCTTATGCCATTTTCTCTTACGCACAACTACTGGAAGTATTGTTCTTTTGATTGTTCTTTCATACTTATATTATAAATTTTGCTTTATTTCCAGTAGAAATACAATCAACATTTTTGGGTTCTTTGTACTTGAGTATTTGAGTTTGTTTTCGAAAGTGTAATTCGCAAACAAACAAACAGTTTATTACTGGGCTCCATTGTATCCTGGGAAAAATTCGCTGTAGAACTCGTTTACACATTGTGAGGGCAAATATTGTTTTGAGGAGTGCGTAGAATTTACGCGACTTGGAGGAAATCGATTTTTGACATCGCTGAATTTCGACATCATATTTGCTGCTTTTCAAATCCAGCCCATATTTGGTGTAAATTTTCCAACATTTCCTAGTTGCGAATTTTGGAGAAAAGGAAATATAAAAAAGAAAAGATACCATCAACATATTAATACCTTATATATTCTTAAAAAAAAAAAAAAAATTGCGATAGGGGCCCTTCTTAAAGTTAAAATGAAAATTTGCATGGTTCATGTGCACATGACCCCTATTAGATATTTTCTCTTTTTAAATCACGGTAAAAAAATTAAATTAGAATTCATAAGCCCGAGAGTGAAGCACTCTCTCAATTTGGCCAAAAACGTACCGAATTGGTTTACTTTTGCGGCTTATGGGATAAAATGTACCAATTTGCTGCACTAGATTATTTTTTTTTAATGATAATACATGACTGGAAATGAAGGTATAGTCTTATGTGTCATTGTCAAAATTCTAATGTTTTGAATCAAATAATTTCTCACAATTGGGTCTTAGAGTTAGCCGATATTTAAAATCAAACAAGAGATTCGTGGAAGATTCATAAAATAACTGTTTATTAAAAGTAGATGGTGTATACATTTTAAGAGAATATTACTTGTAATGTTTGCATTTTAATTAAGATTTTTTTCTCACAAATATAATTAAAAGTATTTATTTTCCCTCAACATCTAAAAGCATATCTTTTTAAACAATTACAAATACCCTAAATTAGGTTTGAGAAACAAAGTATATGAAAAGTGGGAGGATAAAGATAAAGATTAAAGGGATAAAGCTAAAAAGGTCTTTTGATTTAATTAACATGATATCATTTGCTTTATGATAAAAAAAATTATGGAAAATTTTCATAATATGCTGACACATCATGCTCATGTGGTTTAATTCGTAACAGTGAAGCTATTGGGCCGGGGTATATATTTACAGATAATTTATTTCTTTTAGTGGATTGTAAATCCATTATTTTAGTTGGTTTAGATAACTTTCCGCAAATGGTAAATAAGAAAAAGAAGGGAATTGGAACTTTTGGGAAGAGGTATACTCCCTCCTTTTTTTCTTTTTTTTTTTTTTTTCGTCTTGGCAAGAAAAGTTTTGTTTACTTTTATTTATCGTTTTAGAATTTCAATGTAGAATTAATATTTTTTTTTATCAATTTTATATTTCTTATTAATACTTGTAATTGATACTAAGTTTATTTAATTAAAAGGGTATATTGGGATTTTGTTTCAAGAAGGTGGTTATTTATGATATTTCTTAATTTGTGTGCAATCCTAAAAAATGACAAATAAAAAAAGGAGGGAGTAAGAAATTAGAGGATTCATCTTAAAAAGGTAAAATTGTATTTTTAGCCCTCTAAAGTGGTTGTGTTGCAAAATTAGTTATTTGTTGTGGTACCCTGAAAAAATACGTCATTTATTCAGTCATCATCATTAATTTTAGTTTTATTGCCGAAAAATTTTATTATATCGCCGAAAATCATCAATTTATGTCTTATTTGACAGATTGTTTTTTTTTCCCCCGAAAATCATCAATTAATGTCCTATGACCTATCTAAAGAGAAAATTTAATTTTCGCCAAAAATATCATGTGTCGGGTGACACTTAAAAATAGAAAATTTCAGATTTTCACTACAAAATTTATAAGTCCAAGTCACGTGATAGGTCTATAAATTTATTTTTTTGAATGAAAAAAAGTTTAAAGTTTTCCCAAAATTCAAAGGTAGCTATTTTTAGCAATACAAGTTTCATTGTATAATTGCAATCTAATTTGAGGCAATTGTGATTGTGAATTTGACATATTTATATGTATATTTGATTTTTGAGGAAATTTTAATCGTTTTTTCATAAATAAAAAATTTGAATTATAGACTTATCATGTGTCTTGTACATTTTGAAGTCAAAGTCTAAAATTTTCAATTTAATTTGAAGTGTCACCTGACACGTGATAAGAAATTTTTCGATCAGCTGAGATACAATTGATGATTTTCGGCAAAAAATAAATATTTCGATCAAATAAGACTGAAATTGATGATTTCCGACAATAATAACTGAAATTGATGATGTTACTATTTTAAAATGTAGCCACTTTATAGGGCCAAAATGAAATTTGAAAATATCTAAGGTTGAGGTTGGCACACGATGTGAAAGTTGAAACGTAGTGACAAAAGAGTTAACTTTGACTAACGATTTCAAAAAAGAGCTCTTTATAGTATACATCAAGTAGTATACATAAAGCTCCCAACCCTATTAGTTACGGATATAGTATACATGCCATGTTTTCAACATTATTATTGCCGTGTAATAAGGCACAAAATCAAATAAACAATTACAAAACACGTCTATCATGGCATTAAATCGAGGAACATTATAAATCCCTAACTAGGGGTGTAAACGAGCCGAGCAGTCTCGAGCCGACACGTTGTTCAAGCTTGGTTTGAATTTTATCGAGCTTCAATTTTTTTGTATTTGAGCTTGGTTTGATTTCTTAACGAACCGAGCTCAAACGAGCTTTTATCGAACGAGCTCGAGCCGAGTATTGAGTAGCTTGGTATTTTACATGTGTTTTTTCAATTTTTAGCTTATCAAATCGAGCTCGAGCCGAGCTTCAAAAGTTATTGCACGATAAATCTTGTTCAAGCTTGTTTGATTTATTTGACGAACCGAGCTCAAACGAGCTTTTATCGAACGAGCTCGAGCAGAGGATCGACTAGCTTGGTTTGATTTTCAGCCCTATCCCTAACATACACATGTATTTTCCATGTGTTTTTCTTTCATATGGTCAACTTTGCCAGAGACAATTAGGGGTTTGAGTTTTTTTTTTTTTTTTTTTTAATTTGAGGGTATTAAGTGTTAATTTTGTGTTTCGGGGTGCAAAGTGTCAATTTATTGTATTTCGGGGGATGCAAGTTGTTGATTTGTTCTTAATTTGAGGGTGATAAGCACTAATTTTATTTTAGGGGTGCAAAGTGCCAAAGATTTATAACTGAATTACCTATTTTGCCTTGAGTTTTGCTTGAAAATAAAAGACGGCACAAAGTGCTGTATTTTTCATATTTTGAGGGTCCAAAGTGTTAAATCTAAATTTCGAGGGTACAAAGTACCTATTTTCCATGTTTTGGAGGTGCAAAGTGCAAAAAACCCTCTAAAACCTGCCTTATTTTGTTTTTCCTTCATGCCCTTCTGGATTTTCCCTGAATGGTAGATGGAAGAAAACACTTCTTCCCCATCTTGGACTGTTGGACACGGGGAGAGCAAGGACTTTTCAACCTTGGGGAGAAGCACGTTGTAAAGATATACAAAACTTTCACATATTTTACATTTTACCCAAAACTTTGTACCAAAAATAAAGAGAGCGAGATTATTGATGGGGCGGAAAGGTTATATTTGACCTAGAAATCTCGATCTAGGTAGTTGATTTATCTTTGAACTTTAATAGCGATTGAATATATATATATATATATATATATATATATATATAATTAGACTATTATATTGATATAGTGATTGATGTAACATATTTTCTCTCAAAAATTAAAATAATAATAATAAACAAAAAAAATCTTGATTGGATGGATTCTCCACCAAGAGTTGATGTCAGGTTACCCCCTTGTGAAATGCATAATTTTTAATGTACCTCCCATGATTTAAAAAAAGAGCACTTTATCTCATGTGAAAATTTTAAAGAATTAAGCAATTTACATTCTTCACTCGGATGGTGTAAATTACTTGTCGAAATTGAGAATGAACATGAAAAGTATATTAATAACATTGGGGGGGGGGTAGAAGGGTAAATTGTCACATGTATCATAACACATGGGGATAAACTGTCACATTATCAGAGAGATTGTGTGAAACTTTGTAAGAAACTCTATAAGATTACAGGGGAAAAGTGTACGTTCTTTTTAAATTATGAGGGGGAAACTGAAATTATAAATATCATAGAGATTAAATTGCCATTAACTCCAATTTACCATGTACTTTAATTTCTAGTTACGAAACCATGATGATTGGAGAACAGTGGAAGCACGAACGAGCTACTTAAAAGATGTATTTATTTATGAGAAAAGAGATCCAAAAAGAGGTGAATAAATCCTTGAACCGCTAATGCTATTCCTTTTGTCTACATTCTTTTCTTGTGAGAAATCATATTATAATAAATTGAATAGTACGTTAATTTTTTATGTATTTAATTTAATTGGAGTTTAGACTGTATATTTTGTTTGTTAAATCAAGTCGAACAAATCTAATAGCCTCATACTACTAATGGTTATCAAACATAAAAAGTGTTCATTTATAATTTAGGTTGATTTACACTCGGGCCCTTCCGGTAAACAGTAATTACAGAAAATTTCCTGTGGTTTTAAAAATTATAAGGACATCCCTTATTGAGGGTTTTTTTTTAAATATTTTCAGACGTTGCAGGGTTGTCCTTGTAAGAAATGTTGAAGCTATAAGAGATATTTTGATACATTGTTAAATCAGAGGAGACCTTTTTGTAATTTTTAAAATGTCAAAGGATTTCTTGTAAGATGACTAAATTATTTAGACTAAATGTCCCATATTGATTGAAAACATTATAAGATCTTTGCAATACTCACCTTCCAAGCTAGCTTTTGAAGTTGATTTAGGCTCAATCCATGTAAGTCGACTTAGCTCAATTCATATGGTGAATTCTAACATGCTATCAGAGCCCTAGGCTTTAAAGTGGGTATGATGGGCTTGAATATCTACCCACACACTTCACCCAGATAACAAATGATTGGGCTGTCATTATTATTCCAGTTAATCAATGCTTCAAGTGTTATTATTCCTTCAGTTAATAAAGACCCGGAGTATCATTATTCGTGTATTGGATTTTCACCCACATGTCGCAAATTCACAAGGTTGGGCTTTCATGTTAGGAATAGTGCTCCTAAAGCGTTTGATGAACATTATTAATTGAAAATAAATAAATTGTTTGGTTTTTTTAGATTTCATATATTCGATTCGATTATGCTTTTTATCCAGTATAATATAATTATCAGAAAATTCCATGTCTATTTATTAAATATGACTTTTGTATATATAAGGATGTACAAGAGGATTAAAGTTATAAACAATAGACTAAATAGTCCGTACTAAGTTAAAGTTGGGATCTTTAACTAATTATTACTAGTACGGTCCACTGAAAATTAAGAATTCAATGATCTCGATCCGGATCATTGATGTTGTGACATTAAAGGTGGAGGTGCTTTATGTAATATGATTACATAGGACTGGACCAGACGTGAATTGAAATCTATTATAAGATGTCGTTAACTTTAGATTTCAATACATGTCACACGATGATCATATATGAATTAATCTAAATCCTGAGGAGGTATAAACTCCTGTTTATGTCAGCGAGTCCTTTTGACTCATAGGTAGTGACTTGTTTGTAAATCGTGTCACACACTTATGTCTTGGAGGTCCGTTGAGATAAATGGCTGGAAATGTGCACTACAGATATGGAATCCATCTCTTTCTGCGGAAAACTGAGTCAATTGATTCCCTTAAGTGTTAATTCTGGAACTGAACAGTTCGAGTACTCTGGTTTGTGAAAATGTTTATAAACCAAGCTGTTCACTAGTGAATTAATGGAACTTAAGGATTAAGAAATAATTATAGGGGCAAAACGGTAATTTCGCCTAGCTTTAATTATGAATTAATTCTTGGAGGGTTAAATCATATGTAATGATTATATCAATGGACACTCTGATCTTTCGAGTAAAATAGAATGTAAGGACAAGAGTGCAATTCCAGGTATTTAGTGGAGTTACTTGGAATTAATAAATTGAATATATTAATTAATGAGTTTAATTAATTATTTAATTTATTAGAGCTTGAAATAACATGTCCATAGGTCCCAATCCCGGCTCCTATTATTCTACGATTGAACCTATAATAAGAATGATTAAACTCTCGATATATTTTAAGAAATTTTATTTTTCTAAAATATACATGATGAATTAATTGTGATATTTAATAGATGAATTGTGAATTAATCAATTAAAAATATGACAATTGATTAAATAAAATTTAATTATTGAATTTAATTTGTGAAGGAATTTCCTTATTAGGAAAATGCATGTTATGATTATATATGATATACTCATAATATAAGATTTATACAAATAATGCAATTATTTATAAGAAAGGAGATGTAATCCTAATTGAGTTAGGAGAAAGTAGTTGAGAAATATATGGGAAGAGGATATGTATGACATATATATATATATATATATATATATATATATATATATATGAGATATCTCTTTTCCTAAGCATATAAGTTTTTACAAAGATACAATTTCGTAACAAAAAGCAAGAAAATCTCTCTCTTTTTCTCATCACAAAAATCGTCCATCACCTTAGAAATTAGGAGAAATTCGTTCTTCCAAGAGTTTAATTATCCAAACTTGATAGGTTAGTGCCCACTCACTGGTAGAAGGAGAAACGGAGTTGAAGATCAAGGGTTAAAAAGATCAAGAAAGTCTGTTGATCTCATCCTAACACCAAAGTTCAACCAAAAAGACGAAGGACAGGAAGCTTTTGGTATGATTTGCTTTCTCTCTCTTTTGCATAAATTATAATAATATTCGTTATGTGATCCTCATGTTTTATATAAAATATTTTTGAAATATATTAAAAACATAAAACCTACCGAATTCCGCAACTGGTTCGAATAAGTTCGATCCTGTTTTGTTCTCAATTGGGTCGAATCGTTCGTGATCCGATTGGGTAAAATCCCAACATTTCATTTGTCACGTGTTAGACTTGTTACACCCATACATTCATCTGCTCATACATAAAAGGGGAATACTGAAACTAAATGTCTCACATTAATTGAAAACAATAGTTAAGTCAATCTTATAACCTCAGGGTATCCGATTGGAAGTCATCATTTAATTTATTATGAAGAACGAATTAAATTCAAAGAATTTTTTTTACCAATCCAACTTGAGATGAATTTCAAACTATTCGTACATATTGGTTTTGACTTTGAGCTTAAGTGCTAAATATTACCATATGACTTCAAATTTGTTGTCTGCTAACTTTTTAGTAGTACAAGTGTTAATGAAGAAGTGGAGTTTGATTATGGGATTACTTTAATAAAGTTGTCTTTATTTCTTTAATTTTGAATAATTCAAAAGTAGCCTCATTTCCAATACCTTCTTTTGTAACCATTTGACAGTCTCGAGTACAAAGAAGCATTTTCGTTCTTTACATGGAAAGATATGCACTTTCTCTTTAAGAGTCTCTTTAAAGTAGAAAGTTTACTAAAGAGAAGATCGTCCAATTACTAATTTTTTGTGGGTGTTCGTGTCCCTTTAGCATTATGAATAGGGAATAGGGTTTTTTCACTTTGCACTCCCGAAACATGAGAAATAGGCACTTTGCACCCTCAAATATGAACAATTCAGCACTTTACACAATCTTTTATTTTTCTCAAAAGACCTAGGGACAAAGTAGGTAGTTCATTTTCGAATCCTTGAAACTTTGCACCCCGAAACACGAGAAATTGACATTTTGCACCCTCAATATAGAATTAGCACTTAACACCCTCGAGTAAGAACAACTCATCAACTTACACCCCCGAAATATATATTAGAAAGGGGCAATTTGAAACCCCTAAATACAAAATTAGCACTTAACACCTCAAATTAAGAAAAACTCAACAACGAGCACCCATTTTTTTTCCGGCAAAGTGACCACCAGAGTCAAAAAACCTAGGGGCAAAATAGGTAATTAATTTTTTCCTTAAATTTGAAAATACAATTTGAATACTAGAATACTCATTTCTATCTCCATTATTAAAATATATTTTTGTGATATGATTCAGTCAATTTTATGTATTAACTTTCTAGAAATTTTTTAATTTTTTGAAAATTTTGAGGGCACTTAAAAAATTGGTAGTTAAAGATATGTGTTAAAATTGAATTTACATATGAATATTTTAGTATTCATAATCGTATTTTGTAAATTTTAAGAAAAAAGAAAATGAATTACGTATTTTGCCCCTAGATTTTTTTGACCTCGATGTTCAACTTTGCCGAAAAAATGAGGGGTGCTAGTTGTTGAGTTTTTCGTAATATGAGGTTCTAAGTGTTAATTTTGTGTTTAGGGGGTTCAAAGTGTCTATTTATCGTGTTTCAGGGGTGCAAGTTGCTGAGTTGTTCTTAATTCGATGATGCTAACTGCTAGTTTTATTTTCGGAGTAAAAATGTCCGTTTCTTGCGTTTCAGGTGTGCAAAGTGCAAACGACAAAAATATGAATTAACTATTTTGTCCCTAGGTTTTTGAGGAAAATAAAAGAGGGTGTAAAGTACTAAATTGTTCATATTTTGAGGATGGAAAGTGCTAAATTTATGTTTCGAGGATGCAAAGTGCCTATTCTCATGTTTTGGGGATGTAAAGTGCTAAAAACCCTAGGGTAAATACATAATTACCCTCATAAACAATAGGACATGTTCAGATATGGATCCAGGATTTGGAAGTTGGGGGTCGAACTTAACTAGCGATGAATATTTTACAATAATATTTAAAACATTTTTAATCAAGTCAACGAACATAAAAATACTACAAGGTGAATTGTTATATAATTAAAAACTATAATGAATTCAAAATGATAAAGTAGTTCTTTTACAATATTTTAGTGAAAATTATATTGCTATGAAGGTATTTGTATACTACTCATTGACCGAAAAATTTGATATCGCAATTTAAGATTCAAGATTTTTCATATCATACACCAATTAAAATTCGTTTTTAAATAATTAATTTTTTATATAATCAATAATTCATCACCTTTTATTAGTTTCCCTTTAAGAAAATATCAAATCAAATAGTATATAATTGTATTTGTGGTATTTAACAATATGTCAATTTTCACTTGTGGTACCAAAAAAATCGAGGTCGACACATTTGTTACCACAATTTAAGATAACAAATCACTTTTGGTACCACCATTAAAAATTGACATTAACTGATGACGTGGTAGTTAACTGTTATTGCAAAATTAATACTATTACTTATGTTGACTGACAATTCTAGCCTATAACATTTTAGATTGTCAAAAAAAACCCCATACCTTAAAATTTTCTGATAATTTTAAACCACATTATTGTCCAATTTCAAAATTGGCTCGAATAAGACACGTGCAGATCATTTTGGAGATTTTACTTATTATATTTACATATTTATTTATTTAATTAATTTAGTTTTATAAATAATATTAACATACCAAATAATACTTTAATATAAATAAGATAAAATAATAAAATTAAAATTTTTTATAATCTAAAATTTATATAATAATATTAATATATTTATTATTTATTAAATATAATAAAATAAAAACGAAAACCCATCCCAACCCCCACCCCACCCCGTAAACCCCCCCCCCCCCCCAACCCAAATTCCAGACCACCGCAGCCTGGGACCGACGATCTCAAGCCGTCGCGGCTTGGGATTTGGGTTGGGAGAGGGGGTTTACGGGGTGAGGTGCCCTAACTTGTGAGTTCGATCAAACCCGATTTGAATAAAAAAATTCATCGATCCATTACCTTTTTGCTTGCTTTGGTTGGTTTTTTAAGCTTCACATCATTTTTGTATTTTTCTTTTTTGTGATAATTGTGTGTTAGAATACTTCATACTCTCTATTTCTAGACAATGAATAATAAAATAGAAAGAGTTATCTCTAAAGATTTATTTTTTTGCAATTCTTCTCCAATGATATATCGGACTTAATTCCATTAAGTGTGCATTTTCATTGAGATTCAATCTAAAATTCGTCATATGACGTGTAACCAATCACTTTCATTAGATTCAATTCTTATTTCTTTTGGGAAAATCGAAGATTCAATATAAATGGCTTTTGGTATTTCCACATTTTGGAGATTTATGATGTATGTGACATATTGAACTTGAAGTTTATAGACCTAAAATTGAAACAATAAATTTATAATAAATTAATTGACTTAAACAAAAGATTTGGTTTTCGTTACTACCGTTGGCCAAAAGTTGTATTTATATCTTTAGAAAAATGTAATTTTCTCGAGTTTGTTCAAGATGATTTTAAGAAGTCCCACGTCTAATTCAAACTCATACAGAGGGCTGTCAATTGACCGGATTAGGCTTGATCCAGATCCAAATAATTCTCCAATTATTTTGGATTGGATCCGGATACTGCTTAGATTTAAATTTCTTGACTCCACCTTTACTTAAAAAAATTACCCAATATTTTTTCCTGAAAAAGTTTGTTAACTTTAACGATTTTATTTATTTTAGCTAACATTCTCAAAATACTTATACTCATATTCATAATCTAATTTTTTCTTATATTTATAAGATATATATATATATATATATATATATATATATATATATATATATATATATATATATATATATATATATGTGTGTGTGTGTGTGTGTGTGTGTTGGTTTGTTGTTAGATACAAATCTTTAATGGATTAGATATACCTAAATTCATATTCACTCCACAGTTCTTTATAATCGAATCAGATTCATTGAATCTTTGATCAAATTATAATTCCAATAAATCAGGCCGAATTTGAATTTTACAAATTTTTATAATCGAATCAGATTCACCAAATCTTTGATGAGATTATAATCCAAATAAATCGGGCTGAACTCGAATTAAAATCCTCTCCTCTAACAGCTAGCCGTGCTCAAACCTAATAAAAAATTTAATCAACTATTGAGCTTTGAACTTCTTATTGCAAGACGCACTTCACCTTTCACTCAAAAAATGTGCATATGTGATTTACTAAAAAGGTGATACTAAAATAATTACCTATTAGAGGGGTAAATTTGATTTTTAGCTATAACAACAAGAGTACAACACATAAAATTTTGGGGAGACCAATATGATTGATCTAGTGGAAGAGACTAGTCATTATAAAGTAGCGGACTCAGGTTTGAATCTCTGTTGGGAAAGGTACACACTTAACGTGTTCAATCCGTCTCGAAATTGGTTTAACCTTGGGAATCCAAAAAAAAAATTCTTGGGGGGGGATCCGGAATGAATAGCAAATTAATTAACTTTACATATTATTATTAAATGGCAGTTTACTCCTTATACTAGGAATAAATAAAATGGCAAGATAACCCATGTGTTTTTGTAAAAGAACAACATTGTTTACCTCTTGGTTTTTGCTTTTTCTTTTTTATATGGAGGTAAAGTGTCTATTAATTAATAGCACAATAGTATTCAAGAGCTCCAATATAACACGGAAGTAAAATGTCCATTAAACAATACCACAAAGAATAAATTATCTGCTATATTTTGTCAATTTAGGACTAATTAAATTAATCATTTTTTTACATTAAAATAAAGTTTCGGTCATATTTTGAAGCATATGACAACATATCCAGAGGAAGTTAAGACACTCGTTATAATAAATAGCAGGCGGAGAAATAATATGCGCGCCTATTTTTAGATTTTTAGATCACAATGAATTAAATTACATATTATGCACTTCATATGGAGTTTACATGAAAAACCCAAATTTTGAGTGCCCCGAACAAGTTTGCTGAAAAAGAAAATTCTAGTATTACACTGATTATTAAATGACAATTCAAAGGTGAGAGATAGTGTTGGAAAAGTTTAATAAGCATTATTTTATTTTGATAATTCTTTTTTTTATATATATATATATTTTATTTTATTTGCTTATGTGGGTTTAAAATCTTCAACTTTTCTTTATTAGATAATAAAAAGACCATAAAAGAAAGTCTCTCTTCTTTTTTGTTAGGCTGCGTTCGATTGGCTAAATAAGCCCAATTTTGTCTAATTGCTTTTCACAACTCTTGTGGACTCTTTAAAGCACTGAAAAAATAAACATGAAGAGTTGTCTAACGTAGATTCATGCATGTATCTTATATGCTATGGATTTATTTATCTTTTCTGCTTTATTTAATCTGATACTTCTATCCTATTTTGACACATGGATTATGTACGGTGAAGGAAAGTGGCACATCCAACTCATTTCTTTTCAAAATGGGTGAATGTGTTTCAAAAAGAATTAATATAGTTTAGTTCCGTTTTACTGTATTGGAAAATGTGTGGTAATGTTGACATTTATTTAATGTTGGGTATTTGTGATATATTGAAATAATATAAATTTTTTGGACTAGAACTAAAACATCTCATAAGAATTTATCCAGATTTCATTCTTAAATTATGTTTTATGACCCTCTCTTTCTAATGTGTGCAAAAACTCAAAGGAAAAATAGGTAATTCTATTGTAAATCTTTGGCACTCCCCCCCCCCCAAATAAAATTAACACTTAACACTCCCTAATTAAGAACAAATTAACAACTTGCACCCCGAAACACAATAAATTGACACTTTGCACCCCAAAATACAAAATTAACACTTAACACCCAATACTCAAACCCCTCATTTTTTTCAGGCAAAGTTGACCATTAAGGTGAACTTTTTAAAGGCAAAATAGGTAATTATTTATCGTCTTTGATATGTTGCTGTAGACAATGGATCTTCGAGAAGTTTACTTGTACTTTATTTAGTTATATATGGTTATATTGTTGAAAAGAAAGATGGAGAGAGAAATGAGTATTCGAGTATTTATAAATGTATTTTGCAAAATTTAAGTAAAAAAATGAATTTTCTATTTTGCCTTAAATTTTTTTCACTCCGATAGTCAACTTTGACGAAAAAAGAGGGGTTTGGGTTTTTTAAATTTGAGGGTGTTAAGTGTTAAATTTGTATTTTGGGGTGCAAAGTGCCCATTTATTATATTTCGGGGTTAAAGTTGCTGATTTGTTCTTAAATAGAGGGTGTTAAGTGCTAATTTTATTTTGGGGATTCTCAAGTTTTGAGGGTGCAAAGTGCCAACACTAATGAATTGCCTATTTTGCCCTTGAATTTTTGCTCGAAAATAAACGAAGGTGCAAAGTGCTGCATTTTTCATATTTCGAGGGTGCAAAATGCTAAATCTAAGTTTCGAGGTGCAAAGTACCTATTTCCCATGTTTCGGGGGTGCAAAGTGCAAAAAATCCTCTTTTGAAGATAATTCAAAAAGTTGAAAATATTAAACATGATCTGAATATTTGAAAGGGATGTAAAAATCATGTTTTACTTTAGTTACAACACATCAATTAGTAAATTAAAAAGAATCCCCCGACTTGAAAATAATTGTTTGACGACATCTTTTTTCTTTTTGTGAATTGAAATTTATGAAGTTATTGCCTCATTTATATGTGCAATATATATGTAATATGTGTTTTATACATGTGAAGTATATTAAATTTGGTAGTCTGAGTGATCTGTTAACTAAACTTTAGTATGAATATGAGAATTGCTGCTGAACAATTTCTTTGTGTTTCCATGTGTGTTTGTCTGTATTTTTGTTAGTACATGCATTAATGTTTTTTTTTTTTTTGGTTTTATAATTGAGAAATATACATATAGCACTCAATTGTTAATAAAATCATAGAGTCAAGTACATGCCTTATTTTTATGGTACAAAGATGTCTGAATTTATCATAATTAAATTACCAAACACTACTTACCCACTATGTAAGGCAATATACATATAGAAATACTTGCCAATAATTTTAACAAATAATAATTACATATGTATAGCAACCAAAAGAATATTAAGATTCCTCAATGTCCATTAAGACAAGATATGAAGTATAAATGTAACATCCTTTATATGCAATACTCAATCATGTTTAAATCTTTATTCTTGATTCACTATTTTCCGTTAATGTAAAACATAATGTCATAAAAGATCTTCAGTCAGGCAATCGATGTTTGAGTAAAAACAAGAAAGTAGTCATTGCATGAAATTCAAATATAGTTTTGTTGTACCTATATATCACCTCGTTGCACCACCTAATTACAGGATAAGTGTATCAATGTTTTGTGATTGGTCGCTCCGCTAAAAGTTAACCCAGTCACTAAATAGTTTAGGTAGGGCCACCCAAAATTCCCCGTGGAAATTTATGAGCTTCCTTGAAAGGTTAAGGTAACTCGTTTTATCTGTTTTGAAACCAGAATCAGTTTAGGTAATAGCCATCACTTCGCTGCACTCACCTAATTACAATTACAAGACATGTATACTGTATACCATATGTTTGTGATTTGTCATTCTCCTAAAAATTTACCCAATCACAAGATAGTTTAGGTGGCAAAGTAGAATTTTCTCGTGGCAATCTATGGGCTTCCTTGAGAGGTTAATGAAACTAGTTTCTTCTATTTTTCAAAACCAAAACCAGTTTAAACGAGGCCGCATCACTTTGTTGCATCCAAACTATTACAAATGAAGTACATCACCTGTTGGTGATTAGTCACTACAAAAAATTTACCTAAGCACAAGATAGTTTAGGTGAGGCCAATTAGAATTTTCACATGACAATCTATGGGCTACCTTGAGAGGTTAATGTAACTAGCTTTAATCAGTACGAAACCAGAATTAGTTTAACCGAGACCCATCATTTTGCTGTACCCACCCAATTACAAGACAAGTATATCACATGTTTGCGATTGGTCACTCTGTTAAAAGTATTCCCAATCACACGATGGTTCAAGTATGGCGAATTAAAATTTCCCCATGGTAATCTATGTGATTTCTTGAGAGGCCAAGGTAACTAGTTTTAACCAGAGTTTCTGAAACCAGATTAAATTAGCCAATTCAACCAGTTTAACCGAGAACCAACAATTCAACCGTGGCAATCTATGTGCTCTATTGATAGGTAGGGAGTTCAGCTTCTTCTTTAAGGTGAATCTATGTGCTATATTGGGAGGTTAGGAAATCTAGTTATAACTTTAATTCAGTAAAAGAAACATAAAACTGAATACTAAAAGCAATGGAAACATGAAGAATTCAATCCCTCAGTTAAGAAGAGAGTAATAATGAACAGACCATCGAGTAGAAAATAAGAACAACGAAATCAGTTAGAATTTAGACCTTTAATTTCCACATTATGATTAAAAAATATACTTGATTCGGCTGTAAGTTTTTGTTAGTAAAATGTTGCTTCTTTTAGAATACAGCCATAAAGGATTACATACAAAAGTAACAACTTTACCTCAGAAACACATGTTTGAGCTGACACAATTGCGTCGTGTCCTTCACTAATCTTCCTATGTACATTAACTTTCGAACTGTTCCCTGTCCTGGTTACCTTAAATTCACACTTTTACAAGGCCTAAAAAACAAGTTATCACTCAAAACCAAGTATAACTCAACGGTTAAAGCATTTAGGCATGTCTTTTCGCATGAGCAAAAGATAAAAATAGGGCTTTACAGATAGGTTTTTCATACCTGGTCATTTTCTCGTGTTTGATGTTTGTGTAGCATATCTATTCTACACAGTATATATACACGTATAATTTACATTTCAGGAACACACAATCAGCTTCCCCAATTTCAATTTTCAGACTGCTTAGACTAACAGGTCAGTTCCTGCTAAAACCTCAATTTCCCTAATACTACACACACATTCACATACAAGCATGTAAATACATACGCACACATGTTAATAATACACATTATTGTTTTATGTGCTTCATTCTACATAATGAGTTTTAGCTTCTGATGTATGACTGTCATGTATTTATTTGCAGGTGAATCAGAATATGGACTTGGAGAAAGAGAACTCAGAACTGTACGTGGAGAACTTTAAAATGATGTGCATAAATGAAATGCTGCGTAAGAAAGAAGAACGACTTAGCAAGGAGAGTCAGGCTTTGCGTGCTGAGTTTAAGTTGAAGCAGCGACTTGCAGAAGAAATTGCTAAGAGCAGCACCAGTTCTGTTGCAGGCAACAAGAATTCCCATGAACCTCGCCCATAGAAGCCCAACTAAGAAGATTTTAAGACAATCTGTCACCTCCTTCGCTATGTTCCATCATCATTTATGACAAACCTTATGAGCTTATAATAAATGCTTTCGAGCTATTTTATTACTTATCGCATTCGATAATAAGTTTCGAGCTAATAATAAATGTTTGCAAATCCTACATTCGATTTATTTTTAAGAAACCGTCGTATTCCCTCGGTTCCCTAACCTTGGGTTGCTGCCTCACCGGCATAAGTGCGCCGCTCGTGCCAGCTCTCCCAGGCACAGCCTTCTTGCATTCGGATATCTCATCCCGCATCTCGGCCATCTCGGCTCTCATCCCAGGATGCTCTACAACAAAAACTAGGTTTTGGGACACAAAAATGTGTCCCATGATATACCATCTTGGGACACTTACAATTCTTGGGACAGATAAAGCAGGTGTCCTATAATTTGCCGTCCCGTAATACCATGGGACACTTTTTGAAGTGTCTCTAAATTGTTGATTCTGAGGACATTTTTATGTGTCCCGTTTGATGTTTCGGGGCATAAATAAGTGTCCCATAATCAGTGAATATTTTTACAAAAAATTATCTAGAGATACTTATATGTGTGTCTTTTAACTTACTAAAGGACGTTTATTTATGTCTTATAATTTATTACAATTGTTCATAGATGATATTAATAGGTGTTGAAATATTTTTTCTAGGATATCATATGGCTCTAATTCTTGTGAATTTTCATAAATAGATATACAATTTCATATCTAAATTATAAATTTATTGAGTAAAATACAAATTACAAGGAGAGGATATACCCTTACCTCCTAGGTGCAATTACAAAATTACTTCCAAAATAGCCTATGAGAAATAGAAAAGTGAAAAAATTACAAGGATGATGTAAATTAAAGTCACCAAAATTTTGCAGATTCTACATTTCACAATCAGCTGAAAACACAGTGGGAGGGGCAACTCTCTTTATCAACAAATGTATTCTTCTCCCTGTCTCAGTTTGCTTGAAAACAAAACCATCCATTCCTGTCTTCATAGTGACCACATACACCCATGATTGGCTAATCTGAAACCAAATAAACAAGACATTCAAAGACTTAGGTTATAACAATATCCAAATGTATTTTACTAGGACACTATGATAACTACTTTATGAAGAACAAGAACTTTGTAGCAATAGGAAAATCATTTTTCAAGTGCAATCCACTTTTTCCATTAATGTCAACACAAAAGCAATTGCAGTAAAGGGAAAACAGAAATAGAATGCAAGATAGTATCAGTTGTGCAAATCGAAACATACTATGTAAGTATATATGATATTCAACACTATTAATATAAAAGGAATAGATATGTACTTATAAACTTCAAATACTAATAGATAAACTAAGAGACCACCAACTAATACTTTAACTCCCAAAAGTAAAAAGATCTCATTATAGGAAGATATATATATGACTAAACAGATAAGAAACATACTTTTACTTGTAAACAAGAAAGATAGCTAAGATCATCTTGTCAAACTGAAATTGGCAGCAGGTTTGCGGGCTAACTGAAATTGTGAAAGGATTCCCACCAGGCATTAAATTCATCTGTTCCTAAACAAAATCTAGTCATATGGAATAACATATTTAGCAACAGAGTCAAATTTGCAGAAGACGGTAAAAAACTTTTGCCTTCACCTTTACAAACAAACTGAATGTCATGCCCTAAATATATCCTAAGAAATCAGAACTAGAATTTCTCTTACCTCATCGTTGCCTTGTGTTGATTAAAACCTGTAATTGGGCAAGAAGAACTACAGTAAATCCCTGTGGGAAATCAAAGAGACATTTGGTAAGATCCATATTTTTTAGTTTAAGCTTCCATTGATTCTTATTTTGTGTTTCTCCATCCACGGCTATCATTAACTATTTTAAAAAGTAATTATTAGTAGCAACATTCATATATAAATTGAGCTGCATATATGGTTCCAATCTATAACTTATTAAACTTCATATTCAAACCGTAATTAAACATTTATTAAGATCCATGTCGCCAGTGTACTAAAAAAAACTAATGAAAAATCAATCTGAAAATATAAGAAATATTAACTTATTAATCCATTCCTTTATTACATATGAATAAAAAAATAAGGTAGCAAGAAAAGCATTATACCTTTGTCCGGAGAGGTCAGAGAGGAATATTTACCGAAGATATATCCCATCAAATATTTGCTCCCACCACATGAATTTCAGATCTTATCAAATTTGTTCATCTGGAAGTTTTGTTCTTAACAACAATAAATTTTAGTCACAAGGTAAGGGAAATTCTGAAATAAATGACAATCCTTCAAAATCAACTATGGAATCAACAAATTGGAGGATAAAATTAGCAGAAAGATGCTAATTTAGGATTTTTAGAGAAGCTAATTTTAGTTTTTGTTGAAGACTCTGAAAGTACATGCAAATGGACAATTTACCTTTGTGGCGACTGAAGTAACAATGTGGATGGTGCGGACGGCGGCGGTGGACTCCAATTTATGGTTATGTGACGGAGAACCACTTAGGGCTTGAATTGTATTTGGATTGAGTAGAAATTAAAGAGTTGGGAGAAAAAAAATCTGATTTGAGAGCTTTGAGTTTTTAATCGAACATATGAGATCTAACATCTGACTATCTGAGATTGAAAGAGAAATATGTGAAGAAAGTAGGAAGTCGAAGCGAATTTGAAAAATTTGTGAGAGCCGCTAAATGAAAATAGCCCGCCTTTGCTGAAACCTTTTTTTTTTTTTTTATTTCTTAGTAAAGTGTCCCAACAGTGAAACGTGTTTGGGACATAAGTTATTATGCATCTCAGGAATTCATTTTTGGGATAGTTAAAAAAAAGTGTCCCGTCTAAATTGTCCTCAAGTCTATATTTTGTTGTAGTGTCTCCTGCAAGATACGGACCATATCCGTCAGCTCAGCGACTTTCTCATCGGTTTTTACGTAGATCTTCTCGAACCCCTCGAGTTGATCCGTCACAAGTCCCTCAAATATCTGATAGAATAGTGTCCTGCAAGCCAACTATTTGGTTGCATTTAATTGAAAGGACCATTCAATTGGATTAATAAATGCATTTTATTATTATATGGTCATCTTTATCTTATGTAATAATTATCTACGCATAAGGATAGAAGTCCTTAGATCACAGGGCTATGGGACAACCTGTGGACTGATCTCCAAGGCCGTGATCTAGAATATATTCAAGAGTCGTAGAATCCAATCGAGATAGGACATCATTGGATTCGGTTAGACTCTCACTATTGTGTATACTCCGATGAACTGGAGAACGCTGGGGTCCACGAGCGTGACTGGGATAGTCGATACACATAAGTGGGTGGCTTGCTGGGATGGCAAGTGCACTGAATACCCCAATTAGGAAATAACTCACCATGGAAGCGGTAGTCGCATATCGGGGTTGAAGTTATTCCAATTTACAATAGTATACGAGAAACGATCCCTAACTACTTGAGATGATAGGGTTTATCTGGTGCGAGAACGTCTATGCTTTGATTTGAGTCCCGACTGACTGGAGATCGCCAGGAAGTCTCTGTGGACTCATATTGGGTATAGAGGAACTCGCATGCAGATTCATATCATCAACAAAGGATCCATTGACCCGACTTGATAGGTTGGGAAATTCTCCTATGGATTTCTGTGAGAAATTAATTCTGGTAAAATCCTCGGCCGAGGTATCTGACGGCTTTATGTAAGTAGCTCATAAAGGTTAAGTCAAAGAGAATTATTTCGAGACCAGAATGCATAAGGTCAAGACAAAAGAAAAGGGAAACCGATGAAATACCATACCCTTAAGTCTCGACTAGGAGATTGATCGATGGAGAGATTATGTCGTATATGGAAATTGTAAATGAGATAAAAGGTTCACTGAATTAATTCACCAGTGATTGGGCTCCATGGGCTTGTGGCTGGACATCGACCGTGGAGTGTGGGAGAATTCCCAAATTGGCAGGGGTGCTAATTTTGGAATGATCAATCGACAGAGTGTTCGATTGATTTAGAGTAAGTCTTACTCGAATAATTAAAATAATATTTAATTATAACCCACGGCCAATTATGTGGTGAACCTACGGGGGCATACACAATACACATGAAGCGAAAGCGAGGAAATAAGAACGACCGAGTCGACTGGGTCGACTGGGTAAATAATCGACTGGGTCGATTATTATGGATGGGTCGACCCAATTGGAACAAAATGGGATCCAATTGGAATTGGATCAGGATCATAAATTAAATTGGAATTTAATTTGTGGATTAATTAATTAAGTTGGATTTAATTAATTAAAAGGGATTTTAATTAAATGGACTTAGAGTCTGATTTAATTAAATGGGAGATTAAGTTAATTAATTGGGCTATTTAATTGGGAGATTAAATAAAGCCTGGTCAAATTAATTAACTGGGCCATGAATTAATTAGAAGACTTGGTCTTCTAATTAAAGAGGGCCATGGCCCATGTAGGAGAGAAGAGCCCTAGTCCTAATAGGACTAGGTTAGAGAGATAACTATAAGTAGCCTTCTTGTAGTTATTTTTCACACAACTCAATAAGCAAAAATTGAGCAAGAGCAAAATTCTCTCTCCCCTCTCCCTGTGTAGTCGACCGAACCCTGTCTTCCTTTTGGAAGAATTTTTCGTTTTCGACTTTGTTCCTAAATCGTTCCTAAATCCTAGATCATAATATATCTTGTGTTCTAGCTGATCAAGATTTATTATTTTCGTGTAATTGTGGTGTATCAACCCGTAGAGGCGCAACACGTGGGGCGCTACTGCAGAGCTTGGGTCGATTTTGCTGAGGAGAATTTCAGAGTCCGTTTTGCTGACTGCCAACTTGGATTTGCAAGGAGATAGGTATAACGTGCAAACTTATACTATCGTTTTATTTATTCATACATATACAACTAGAGAGTATCCTGGCAAGATTCCGTAAGAGGTCCTAAAATTTTTATATTCCGCTGTGCCAACAGCTGTTTATCTTACCGAATCCCAACAATATCTCCAAGTTATGATCGATTTTCCTGATTCGAGTCTCCGCCTCCACGAGAGCATCCCGGGTCCGAGTCCGGCTCTTGGCACGACGCACGGTCCAAACGTTCTCCTCCTTGACGTGGTGCTCCACCTCCGAGTTCACGTGTTCGGTTTCCATGCCAACTTTCATTCGCAAACTCCCCACAGTATATCCCCAGCCCTTTCGGGCACTGATACCACCTGTCACGGACTTAAACTTCTCGTAAGTTTACCGTGCATCACTTAGCCATGTACGCCTCTAGCGATGGTTCCGCCCCTCCATCGGAATTGGCTAAGTCAGCCTCGCCTCGTCCCTAAGTAGGGTTGCTAAGAAAGTTGCTAAGGAAAAAGTAAGAAAGTGCACAAGAGAAATTGGGAATGCTTTGAATACTCTCTAACTTGGAAATGCTTGGATTGATTTGTACAAATGAGCCCTACATCTATTTATACTACAAGCCTCCTCAAATGGATGGCTAGCATCTACTTGATTTAAGGGCTAGGAATGAGTCTCTAGGCCCTTCTACAAAATCCTACCTACACTAGAACTATGTACAATGTTCTAGGTTATTCTACTATATACATACAAGGTTGTGGAGCCTTCTAGATGCTCCTCCAACATGCTACCATCTTCATAAGCCTTCCACAAGGTTCTAGTCCCTTCTGGCGTGTTCTACACTTGTGTAGGCTCTTCCGGTCCCTTCTAGTGCCATCTGGAACCTTCCGAATTCTTTTGGACCCATCCGGCTTCTTCTTGACCCTTCCGGAGCTATGTGGAACTTCCCAGAACTCTTTTGAATGTTCCGGACCCGTGTGGAACCCTCTAGAGTCCTCCGGAACCTCCAAAGGCCTGTTTGGTGCATCAAAATACTTGGGGCCGCCCCTGGGCCGCCCCCTGACGGCCTTCCCATGCCCAAAGGCTTTGTCGTCGCCCGTGTAAGTCCCTACGTTACCGGAGCCACACCCAGGGTAATATGTTGCGCGCGCGGCAAGGCCTCCCACCTTGCCGGCAGTCCCGTGATGTCTCTTTCGGCCTTTGTCGTGATCAAATGCCTCGTTCGCTCGGCCCCCGTGGTCGGGCAAAGTGCTGGGGCGTGACATCATGGTTTGAAAAATAACAATTTGAACCATAAATTAAACAATATATCTCTCATATCTTTCTCTTAATTTTTTTCGCCTATAGGTATAGGAACTTTTTTCTTAAACTTTGTCGCTTCGAATGAATCACAACAATGTCACGTTTCAACCATGAATGTTTTGCAGTCATACAAAGTCTAGGAAAAATTCATAAACATTGACACACACCTCAACCGCTCGTAGGAGAGGATGTGCACACAAAATCTAGCGAACTTCCTTTTGATTGCCCAATAAGTATTATGGTCGATTTTGATAGGGTTGCCGGTAAGATGGAGTCGGGTGGAACGCCCATGTGAACTAACCCAACCCGATCGATACTAAAAGGGGAGGGAGTGATAAGTGATTAACAACTACCTAACTGGGAGTTCAACTCCCACATTATCACAAAGAGGATTCTCCAATTACAATAGTAATATAGTTGGGGACTTCTCCTTTAATGGTCGAAATGACCTATCCTTCTTTTCCCTTAAATATAGTTGAAAAGATAACACCTAATAACAATGTTATAATTATTTGTTGTTTTGACGACAAGATGATAGCTATTACTTGTATATGTCCAAGTTAGTTCTTTTCATTTTATTGATTAGTATGTCTATTGGGTATTGGACGTTGTGTCTTGTAGAGTCTACTCCTTCAAATTGTTGTGACCACCTGGATGCCGATGTATACTTTTTGGATTGGTATCATTGCCTTCTGTATAATTTTATTTGAGTTTTTTTTGTAACAATCGAATTTTTTTAGCAGAGATAGATGTCGTTCAGTTCACACATATTGTAAATGTTGGGCCTATTGATTCGTCGGTTCTCACTCAGTAGGATCAGCACCGGTCTACCAATATTTGGCAAGGGGAAGATCTTGGGTCCATTAAATGTCGTCGTGGGGACGGATCCATTCATTGATCGTCGATTGACGATAGACCAGCCTTATTTGATTAATGCCGAATTTTATGGAATTTATCATTTTGGGGCAATCAAGTACGATTGGGCATTGATTACTGCATTGGTCGAGTGATGGTGTGTGGAAACTTATACATTCCATCTACGCATTAGCGAGGCCCCCATTACCTTACAAGATGTAGAAGTATTACTTAGTTACCCAATTGATGGGGATATTGTTAGTGGAATTGATCTAAACTATTTCACGGAGGAGTGGCAAGCTATTTGCCTCGAATTGTTCGGTGTTGTGCCCCCTCCCCCGGGCTTTTGATGGTAGAATGTTGAAATTAAAATGGTTGATGGCAAGTTCTTTGCCTCGAGGTTCGCTATTTCATAAAATCAGATTTCATAAAATTCAATAGCGATTTCATAAAATCAGATTTTATAAAATTAAAAAAAAAAAAAGATATAAATCGCTATTGCTAATAACGATTTTATAGTAAAACGCTATTAGCAATAACCATGTATAGAAGAATCTCTATTGTTACCTGCGATTCTACTATAAAACCGCATTTACCAACTGCGATTCTTATCACAGGCTTTTGGATGTCCCTGCCTTCGATTCTTCTTTAAAATTTATACCTATTTTTTTAAATTTTTTTATGAAATGTAAAGCAACCTCGGTTTTTTAACTCAAGCGCAACATATATCAAACTAAACAGTCACATACCATCTACACAACATCTAGTACCAAAACGCATAACAATCAACATATTATCTAAAACATGTTCAATACATAAAAATGTCTCAACAATCCTAAAACATAATCAATTCACCATCACAACAATGTAAACTTAAACAAGTTCAATGTATAAAAATGTCTCAACAATATTATCTCAGTCACAGTAATATCTATGAAACTATATCCTATTATTTGTGCATTTGCGACGTGTATGTCCTTCTTTCCCACAAGTAGAACAATGAATCACCCTTTTGTCGGTTTGAAAATCCATTTCATTACGAATGCGCCTTGATTTTGGTCGACCTTTTTCCCATTCAAGCTTGGAGTTTAGTTTGAACACTGGACCATAATACTCATTCCAATAAACCTCGTTCTCCAATAGTTCATCTACCACTCCATGTCCTCGAATAATTCTCAACGGTATAAAATGATGATACAAAAAATAAAGGATCAACATTTTGGTTACTACAACAAGTAAGAACGTGGGAACAAGGAACATGACAGGCTACCAACTTACCACAGGTTCATGTCCTTTCACCAATGCTCACAATATGAACATTACCTCCCTTCGTCATGCTATGACCTGTGGTTACAGAATAAATCCCATCGCCCCCACGTATAGAATTGTTGAAGATTGTTACATGTATAAACCCAACCGTCGAGGCGTTGTGGAGGAGCATTTGATAAAACTTGGGGCTAAATCTATTTTGGGGTTCGGTATTTTGTAGGCCAATATTTTGACGAGCAAGTTCAGCAATACCAAGTCTAGATTGAAAGTAATAAACACAACGATAAAATAAAGTCTTAATAATTGTTGTAATAGGCATACCACAAGCACCTTTCATCACGCCATTGAAAACTTCTGAAATGTTCGTTGTCAATAGGCCATATCTATAACCACCATCATGTGCAATCGTCCATTTTTTTTTTCGGGAGTTTATCCAACCACTTTTGAGCATCAGGACTTAATAGCTCAATTTGATCCAATACAGTTTAAAACTTGCGATCCTGGTGTGAGCAACCCATCATCCACATTAGCCTTTTTAAATTACCACCCGTATGAACTTTGCAAAAATTAGAACGCACATGCATCAAACAATACCGATGTTCCACATTTTTCCATTTCCTTACTCGGATTGTTGAAAATATACATTTATGGCGATCAGAAATCAAACATATATTATGGTCCTTCACAACATGTTCTTGCACAAGGTTCGAGAACCATTCCCTAGTGTTAACCGAATGATTAATGATTAACAAATAACTTGATATTTGAGCTTGTTTCTTGAGTTTTATCTTAACAGGAATTATTGAGAAGCTCGTTATTTAAATAAAGATTCGTTTACGAAAAATTGATCAATCAAAGATAAAAGACACAAGCAAGATTGGCTCATTCGTTGATGAATAATCGAAAGCCCGATAAAAATATCTAAAACCCAACAATGAAGGAAGACTTATTTTGATGAAAAGGCTTGTGCGAATTTTGAAGAAATCTCATGAGAAACCCAATTTGAAATGAAGGAAGACTTATTTTGATGAAAAGGCTTGTGCGAATTTTGAAGAAATCTCATGAGAAACCCAATTTGAAAAGAAGGCTCGTTATGATTGAAGATCAAGATCGAAGCCCCTAACACCCTTGAAGGGCCCAAATTTCGATTCAAGAAATTTGTGGAAACACTTTGGCCTCTTTCTTAAATCTTTTGAACTAAATCATCCTTCTTCCTTTATCAAATTGAGCCGTGAACATTTTTTAATTGATTATGGTCGAGAATTATTTTTGAATTAAGTCTAATGACTTTTGAAAATTTGATTAATTTTAACTATTAAAATTGAATTCTCTTTCAAGCCAATTTTTAAAGGAAATATTTTCTCAAAATCATTTGATTTAGCTAGCAAGTAAATTTGTCATTAATATTCCCTAGCTAAATCTTACCTTGTTTATTCGATCTTTTGAAAATATTCCCCAAATCCTTTTTATAAGAAAGATTTAGTCTTCATCTTTTATTAAAACTTGTTTACATTCATTTTAAGATTTGAAGACTTTGTCACATGTTTTAATCTAGCAAAATAATTTTAAAAGTGGCAAAATATTTTTTGAATATCTAAATTTTTCCCTTTTGGAGCATTAGTTTGTACACTTGGAAGCTCGTTAGTGCGATAGGACTAAGTGTTCTAGCAAGCACGGTTTTGTGCGATTGGACTGAGTGTTCTTGCAAGCACGATTTTGTGCGATATGTAGTGACCTAGCAAGCACGTTGTTAGAGCGATTGGTTAGTCCTAGCAAGCTCAAAAATCGAGAGAAAGTTTGTAACTTGTAATCTCGTGTGGCGAAGGTTCATCCTGCAAGCCACGATTTTTAGTGAATTTTACCCAGGGGTGCTGGAAGAGAGGAAATAAGCCATTCGGGCGCGAACCTCTATTAAAACGGTGATTGTATTTTTACTTTATTTATTTCTCGCACTTTACTCCTCTAGAACATTGAACTTAATTATATCGAAACTTTAAATATAAACTTTTATAATTAATTATTTTCTTGAACAAAATACTTTGAAAAAAGTTATCAACCTAATTCACCCACCCTCTTAGATAGATCTTAGGTATCAATTGGTATCAGAGAAGGTGCTCTTTTTTATTTATTTAAATGTGCGGGTTAACCCCCGAGAGCTAACGATCTTATGTCAACCTTTAGCAATGATATTTTCGCAGAAGGATAATCGCATAATAGGCCTTCACTATTCGATGGAACTACGTACTCAATCTGGAAAAAAAGAATGGAGGAGTTTATGATATCCATTGATTATGATCTATGGAGCTAGATAACTAAAATCGCGCATCCAGGGTATCGACGTGCTTCGAATTCGCGAATTATTGAAAGTGAGAGCACGAATTATAATATTTGGAGCGCAATTTTTTTATATATAGAGCGTCGTTTTAATTTTTATAGACCGTGTATTATCTTTATAAAGAACTTGCACTACACAATTTTAATTCACGAATTTTAACAAAAAGAACATAGATTTTATAAAGTTTAATAATTTATTGATTTATTTTGTCATTAATAAATACTTTTAACATGGAAGCTAATCAATTTACATCCATACAAAAAAAAAAACACAAATAATACTTGTTACTTTATTAGAGAGTAGACTAGAGACTAATAGTATAATGTATCCATGCTTACACTAATATTGATGCATTAGCTTTTTGACAACTGCTCTTCCATGTCAAGCTATTTTTTGATTTGCCGACAACCAAAATAACTTAAGTTGTAAATGTTTGTTGGTTATTTTGACGCACTAAAGTGCTAGATGTTAGAATCTAGATACCACCATAGGGTGGCACTTTTGGAAAAACATAGTGAAGTTGTAAATGTTTGAATTTTGTACTTTTGCAGGTTATTTTGATGCACTAAACTGATAAAAAGCTAAATAGTAGATATCAGTGTCCATGTCAAGCTATTCATTTGAGAAAACATATGTCTATATCAATGAAAATACATTTGCGGGTAAACACCACTAATGGTTCTCCCTATCATTAACTTTTTATATAGTGGTCCCTCTTGTGTTTTTTTTTTTAGTAATGCTAGCCTAACAACCCACAACCGGCTGTACAGATATACAACCAGTTGTGGGCCTAAATTTTCATTTTCTTTTGCCATTTATTTTGATATATATGAAATAAAAAATTATAAAATACAAAATTGCAAATCCTATTTATAAAATAAACCCTAAACCATAAACCCTAGAACCCTAGACCCTTAAACCCTAAACCCTAACTCTAAACCCTAAAACCCTAGACCCCTAAACCCTAAACCCAACACCCTAAATCAAACCATAAATTAAATATTATGTCATAAATCCTAAATTCTAGGCATTGCAAATACTTTTATATTATGAGTTTATATTTTTATTGTAATTTCAAGATATTTTATATTCAAATATTGATAAATGATAAATTAACCTTTGAAAAGTAAGGAATTATTTTTATATGAGTAATATAGTATAATTTAGGTGTCCTTTTGTAATTTTTGAAAGTTGAGATATTTATATTCAAATATTGGTGAATGTTCAATTATCATTTGGAAAGTATTGAATTACTTTTTATATGAGTAATATAAAAAAAATTTGCCTCTTTTGTGATTTTTGAAAGTTGATTGAGTTGTTAATAGATTAAAAAAATTATTTAAAAAAAAAAAAACTTGTTAAACAGAAAGCATGTAACACAATTAAGTTTGAAAGCATTAAATAAGGGATGTACAAAGGGCTATGAACATATGGGCTGTGACATAATCATTTTTTTTTTCATGTTAGTCCCTACTATGAATTATTTGTTTCAATTTGATCATTTTCAGGTGGTCCAATGTGATCTAAAGTTCCAAAATAGTTTTATAAGGGACTAAATTGATAAATAAATAGTTTTAGGAGGGACTAAATTAATACAAAATAATTTTATGAGGGATTAAAGTATAACACTATAAGAAAAAGACCCCTTGTAAATTACCAAAGTGAAACAAATAATTCAAAGTGGGGACTAACAAGGGGAAAAAAAAAACACAAGAGGTGTCACTCTGTAAAAAATTAATGATAAGGAGGACCACTAATAGTGTTTACCCTACATTTGTTCATGATATTAAGTCATTTTAGATAAATAGATTCATATTTAGTCATCATAGACTATACTTATTAGTTGAATGACATATATTTTGCTCTATAATCTTTTAAAAATGTAGTTGTAATTTATCTCTTTATTATATATTTCTTATTTTAATATCATAAATTAATTACTCTATATTATTAATAATTATTTTGATAGACGCTCTATAGGCGCTTTCACATTCTAAAATTTTAATATGTCACGCTCTCATGCTCCCGCTCCCGCTCCGCGTTTTAGTTACCTAGCTATGGAGTGTGATTCTTGAAGGACCATCCATACCAATGAAAATCGAAGGCAAGAAGAAAATCCCTAAAGCATGGAAGGAACTAACCGACGATGACAAGAAGTTGGTGTCACTAAACTCAAAGGCCAAAAATTTACTAGCATATGCTCTCACTAAATCCGAATACAATCGGGTATGTTCGTGTGCTATGGCAAAAGACATGTGGGATATGTTACAAGTAACTCATGAGGGGACAAGTCAAGTCAAAGAGCAACGAATCACTATATGTGTTCATCAATACGAGGTGTTCACCATGGAAACCGATGGAACTATAAGTGAAATGTATGCTCGATTCATGGAGATTATCAACCCGATGTCTGCATTTGGAAAAGTCTACCCTCAAAATGAACAAGTAAAGAAAATACTAAGTTCTCTTCCTAGAGAATGGACACCAAGGTTACTGCAATACAAGAGGCGAAAGATCTTAACAACATGTCAATGGCTGAACTAATTGAATCTCTCATTTCTAACGAGCTCACTATCCTTTCGAAGGACGAGGTAAACCAAATTAAAGATAAAAATGCTGACTTTAAATCTAACCACGTGCAGGATAATAGAAGTGATCTAGAAGAAGATGAAAGGCATGAAGAAATCAGGAAGCTTACAAGAAGATTAACATACTTGATGAAACTTCCAAAAACGTCTTCTAAGAAACCTCTCAAAATCAAATGCTATGAATGCAATGAAGTTGGACACATAAGACCCGAATGCCCTCTACTAAAGAGGACACTAAAAATGGCAAAATCAAGGGAATGGTAGCATCTTGGGATGAACCGGATTCCGAGGAAGAACAAACGGAGGACAAATCGGGAAATTGTTGCTTCGTGACAAAAAACGAGGTATCTTCCTTTTATGATTATAATGATACTGAATATGAAAATGAATGGAATCTTATGATTAATGAATGTAAAAAGGACCTTGAAAAAATCTTGCTTCTAATATCCATATCTTGACTGATAGACTTCACATTTTGAGCATTATCTTCTATCAGAGAGGTAGGAATTTCAGCAACTTTCTGGGTTGGTTGGCTTACAGCAGCCAACAGATTTGCAGTTACCTTTTCTTCTAACTCCTTCATTGATTTTGAAATCATCTGCTGAATTGAATCCAACAGAGAAGACTGCAAGTCTTGAGGAGTAGAGGCAACTTCAGATGGAATTGGAGGTAAGGCAAGAGGTTCTGTTTCAGTGATATGATCTGCTGAACCAGGAGTGGTCTCCTTTACTTTGGTCTCATCAGCTTGACTGGGGGTGCTTTCCTTCTCCTCAGTCTGATCAGTAGCCTTCTCTTCCTCATTTTCCTCTTTATCTTTGATCTGATCAGCAGGGTTAGAAGTGTCTTCTGTTTCTTTGGTTTTATCAGCTTGGTCAGAAGAGTCTTCTTTCTCTTTATTCTGATCAGCAGGAGGTGCTTTGATCTTCTTAACTTCTGTAACAGTGTACACTTTTCCAGCTTCATCCAACGCAGTCCTGTGAGTGATCCATGTTAAGTCATCAATGGGAACAAATGGAGATACAGGATCCTCAGGTAGTTCTTCATATGGCCTAATAGCAGGTCCATACACAATTTGCTTCAGACTAGGAAGGGGAATCATGGAGCTTGGTTGTCCCTTCATCTTTCTAGTCTTCTTGGCCCATGTTTCCATAGTTTGGGAAACTGCCAACCTTATTGACCGTTCCTTTAGGTCTTCATCATCAGCATACTCTTCAGGAACTGAGTCATATATCTTCTTTGCCTCAGCTTTCACAATATGACAGATTCTCAATCTCAATTTGTCTAAAAAGAATTCTGAGTCTAATGCTTGGATCAGTGAACCTGTCTCAAGCCACTTCAGCACCCAGGCTTCTTCATCAGCGAAAGCTTTCCAACTTGCAATCTGATCTTTGCTCTTTGTCAGACGATAGTCCCTCCATCTGTTGTAACGGACTTTCTCCTTATTGAACATCGTCAGACGAGTGATCTTTGTATTTTCAGCATCCAACCTAGCAATGAACTCATCAAATGCTTCAGGATTATCTCTGACAATCTCCAATGCCAGTTTTACTTCTGATCTTCTCTTAGGTTGAATAGCAGGAGTTGGCATGACTCGTTTGGGCTTGGTGGGATCACTTGGTTCTTCAATCCTTATTCCACCAGCTTGCCTTGGACCATGAGAGTCCTTGGCACTTGCTTCAATAGCAGCAGCTAACTCTGCTGCTTCAACAACATCCCTCTGTGCTTGAGTCATTTTGCTGGCTTCTTCTTCCAGCCTTTTGAGCTCAAGGCTTTTCAGACGATCTTCCTCAGCCTTTTCTGCAGCTTTCTTTTGTCTTTCAGCCTCATCTTGTTTCTTCTTTTCAGCAGCAGAAACATAAGGAATCACAGTTTTACCAGTCCTCAGCTTCTTTGCTTCTGGACTTTCTACAACTTGAATAGGAGTGGCAGCCACAGGAATTGGGTGCAGCAGGAGAGCTTCTCCCTCACTTGTTGTGCTAGTCTGCTGTTCTACTCTTTCCTCAGCAGACACTCCAACATCAACAACAGATTCTCCAGCAGGCTCAACAACAGGCTCTTCAATAATGATCGGCCTTTCAGCTGTTGCTGGAACTTCCCTGACTGATTCAGTTGATTTTTCAGAAAAAGTGACCTTTCTCTTTGCCTTAGACTTGGCAATTCTTCTTGAAGGTTTAGATTGAGGAGGTCCTTTTGCAGCGCTCCTTGTCCTCATTCTCTTTGCAGGTTGAATAGGAACAGCTTCTTCAGATTCTGTCCTTTCTGGAGATGATCCAGTCTCCATCTGCTCAATTTCTTCAGTGAAGTCATCAATTACCTTTTCAGAAATGACAACCTCAGGCTGAGCTGATCCAGCTTCAACAGTAGTGCTTACTGTTTGATCAGCAGACCTACTGGTCTGACAAGCCTTCTTGCTCTTCTTGGCAGGTGCCTTAGCAGTTTTTGCAGGAGCCTTTCTCTTAGAAGTACCCACACTTCTATCTGGCTCATATAGCTTGAATTCCTTGCCACCATGAACCAATTTTCCATTTGCCAGTGAACATCTCAACCGTAGGAACAGATCACTGAGCAAAATACCGTAGTTTGTCTTCTTGTCACTTAGCAGATCATAAACATGAGCTGCCCAGTTAACTTTCAGTCCATAGTAGATGCAAATCATGGTGTAAAATCTCCTTCTGGGTAAACCATCCAGAGAACTGGTGCTACAATCCAACACCTTCGCAATTATGTCGGCAAATCTCTGATACTTATCCTTCAATTGAGTTTTCATCAGAGACGCAGACATCTCATCTCCCTCCTTAGCACAAATAAACCAAAACTCATCCTCTTTCTCAGACCCTAAGTCTGTCACATCTCCTCCTTCGTTGTTTAGCCCATACACTTCACTCAATACAGCAGCTGATATACAGATCTTCTTACCCCCAACTGTGGCAGTCATAGTAGTCTTGTCATTGTTGAATTTCCTTGTTCTGTAGAAATCAGCAACGTCGTCCAGGAATACACGCTCGTCATGAGCTTCCAGAATAGGTACAAGGATGATTCTTTGATTTTTACCATGATCTCCCTCATGAGATCCGTGCCAGTGGCGAATAACTTGTCATAGCTGAGATATCTTCCTTCAGTGACATCCATTTCGAGATTAAGTGATGAAAATCTGTAGAAAACAGAGAGCTAGAAAACAGGTAGCTTGGAGAGTTAGAGAATTTTGAGAATTTTGTGTGCGTAAGACGACTGATCTGTTCAGATCGGATTTTATACGTTTTCTTTTGTTTTGGTTATCGTGATTAACATGAACCGTAAGATTTGATCTGACAGTTTTAAATCGTGCGGGTGAGAATTGCGGATTTCAAATTTATTATTTTAATGTCAGACGAGCGGGAAACTCAATCGGCACTTATCTATTACTTATAAAAGCGTTTTTCAAAAGATGCGATTTATAACCATGCTTATATAATGTATCAGATTAGTAGAGTTTTACTTATCTGACAGACGAGTGATCTGTTATCTGATATTACTAGAGAAAACCAATAGCTAGTAAGCTTCCTCTGCTGTTTGTCAATCCAGCAAGATAATTTAATCTTCAATCTTCAAGAATTAAGAACAGATCTTCTGATAACATAACTTCAACTAACTGTCATTAACAAATTTCATCTTTAGAACAGAAGTACCGCTAGTCTTACACGTTCCCCCTGTCTTTAAGAATTCATAAGTTAACTAGTCTGTTGAGAGTTAATCCTTGAATATGATAATGGATGACTGTGCTGATGAACTTCAGTCTTCTGATAAGTTCCCCCTCAGGTTATGCATCCAAATTTAGTAGTCCTAGTTCAGCTCTTAGAGTTGAAAACCTTACTTCACTTAAAGGTTTAGTGAAGATATCAGCAATCTGATTGTCTGTATGAACATACTCAATCATAACATTGCCTTTTTCCACATGATCTCTAATGAAGTGATGCTTGATCCCAATATGTTTAGTCCTTGAATGACTTGTAGTGTTCTGAGTAAGTGAGATTGCACTTGTATTGTCACAGTAGATTGGAATTCCACTGATTTTGATATTGTAATCTTCTAGTTGATGCTTCAACCAAAGTATCTGTGCACAGCAAGCTCCAGCAGCTATATACTCAGCTTCAGCAGTAGATATGGATACTGAAGTCTGTTTATTACTCATCCATGAGATCAGACGACTGCCCAAAAATTGACAAGCACCTGTTGTGCTTTTTCTATCAATCTTGCAGCCAGCAAGGTCTGAATCTGAATATCCAATAAGCTCAAATCCAGACTCTCTAGGATACCACAATCCCAATTCTTGAGTGCCCTTAATATATTTCAGTATTCTCTTGGCAGCTAAGAGATGAGATTCCTTGGAATTTGATTGAAATCTTGCACAAACCCCAACAGAGTACATGATATCAGTTCTGCTAGTTGTTAGATACAACATTGACCCAATAATGCCTCTGTATTTGGTTATGTCCACTGATTTGTCATCTTCATCTTTATCCAAACGAAGACTAGTAGACATTGGAACAGTAGCAGTAGAGCTAGTTTCCATACCAAATTTCTTAAACAGATCTCTTGTGTATTTTGCTTGGTTGATGAATATTCCATCAGGCAACTGTCTAACTTGCAAACCAAGAAAATAATTGAGTTCACCCATCATGCTCATTTCAAACTTATTTTGCATCAGCTTGGAGAACTTGTCACACATCTGTTGGTTAGTTGAACCAAAAATAATATCGTCTACATATATTTGCACAAGTAATATATGGTTCTCCCATTCAATTGTGAACAAGGTTTTGTCTACCTTACCTTTACGAAATCCTTTAATTAAAAGAAAATCAGATAAAGTATCATACCATGCTCTTGGAGCCTGTTTCAGTTCATAGAGGGCTTTCTTAAGACGATACACATTGTCTTCTTGTTGATAAGCTTCAAATCCTGGAGGTTGTTCAACATACACTTCTTCTTGCAACTCTCCATTGAGAAAAGCAGACTTCACATCCATCTGATAGACAGTGAAGTTCTTGTAAGCAGCATAGGCTAGAAACAGTCTGATTCCTTCGAGTCTTGCTACTGGTGCAAATGTCTCATCAAAGTCAATTCCTTCTTCTTGACAATAACCCTTGGCCACTAATCTTGCTTTATTTCTGGTAACAATACCATCTTCATTCATCTTATTTCTGAAAACCCATTTAGTGTCAATTACTCTTTGATGACTTGGTCTTGGAACTAAGTACCATACTTCATTCCTTTCAAATTGATTCAACTCTTCTTGCATTGCTTCAATCCAGAAGGAATCATTTAGAGCTTCTTCAATTTGTTTAGGCTCTATTTGAGATAGAAAACTAGCAAACATAGCATCTTGTGCAACAGCTCTTCTTGTCTTCACTCTATCCAAAGGATCACCAATCACTAATTCTGGTGGGTGATTCCTGAGCCATCTGAGATCAGGTTGCAGGTCTGGATGTTGTCCTTGGTTTTGATCTTGCAACACTACTGTTGGAGTTCCAGTAGTAGTCTGTTGAACATTTGTTGTCTGTTGAACAGTCTCTGGTCTGTCAGCTGTTTGTAACTCGTCTGTTAGACAATCAGTGATCTGATTTTGAACAGCACTTGAGTTGGCAGCTGAGTTGAGATCAAGTAGTATGATGGGAACATATTCTTCATTCTTTTCAACATTCAACTTCTGTAAATCAGTAGACAGATCTTGATTAATATTTTGATTATTTTCAGAAGATTGACTTGGCTCATCAAATACTACATGAATGGATTCTTCTATTAGTAATGTTCTTTTGTTAAAAACTCTATAAGTCTTACTAACAGTAGAATATCCTACAAAAATAGCTTCATCAGCCTTCTCTGCAAATGCAGTAAGGTAATTTTTCCCATTATTTAACACAAAGCATTTACAACAAAAAATTTTAAAGTAATGAATGTTTGGCTTCCTGTTGTTCCAAACTTCATATGGAGTCTTGTTCTGATTTTTGTTGATCATGCATCTGTTCTGGGTAAAGCAGGCTGTATTTGTTGCTTCTGCCCAAAATCTTTGAGGCAGCTTAGCTTCAGCTATCATGGTTCTGATAGCTTCCTTCAGTGTTCTGTTTCTCCTTTCAGCAACATCGTTCTGTTGAGGGGTTCTAGCTGCTGAATACTCATGATGTATTCCTTTGATATTACAATACTCTTCAACTGTAGAGTTTGTAAACTTTGTCCCTCTATCTGATCTGATCTTCAATATTTTTGTGATTTTCTCGTTCTGGATCAGTTCCATCAGATTAGTAAGATGTTCCTTGGTTTCGCTTTTCTTCTTCATGAATATCACCCAAGTATATCTTGAATAGTCATCCACAACAGCTAGGCAGTATTTCTTTCCACCATTGCTGACTGGATCAATGGGTCCAAATAAGTCCATGTGTAGCAGCTCCAAGATTCTTTCAGAAGATTGGTGCTTCTTGCTTTTGAACGATGACTTGATTTGTTTCCCTTTCTGACATGCGTCACAGAGCTTGTCTTTGCTCATGACTGTTTTTGGAATCCCTTCTACCAATTCATTCTTTATCAATCTATTTATGGTCTTGAAGTTTAAATGATTCATCATTTTGTGCCACAGTCAACTGACTTCACTTGGTGCAGATGCCACCAAACAAACACTTGAATTCTTGTAAGCAGAATTCCAGTCGACTATGTAGACATTTCCTTGTCGTCTTCCAGATAAAATTACCTTCTTTGTACCAATCTGTTCAACGTAGCGCTTATCTGTTGAGAAGATGACTGAATATCCTTTGTCACAAAATTGACTTATGCTCAGCAGATTATATTTGAGGCCTTTAACATATGAGACGTCAGATATCTCTATGTTTCCTCTGATCAGTCTCCCTTTAGCTTTAATCTTGTCTTCCTTGCTGTCTCCAAAAGTAACCTTTGGACCATCCACAGCAACAACATCAGTCAGCTCATGTATGCTTCCACACATATGCCTTGAACAACCACTGTCCAAGTACCAAATCTTCTCTACTTTACTCCTACTCCTAATCCTAACCTACACAACAAAAATAAAATTGTTTTAGGTACCCTTATTGAGAGGGTCCTGGAGGATTAGTTCCACCTTTGACAACCCAAGATGTTGATGTCTTAGGCTTCTTAGGCTTCTGAGTTTTGACAGGAGCATGAACAATTTTATTTTCATCATAGTTATCAGATAAGTCATGTTGATGATCAGTATGATAAGAAAAATGTTCATAAGCATGGTAAGGTGCATGATAAGCAGGATATGCATGCATTGGATTAGCAGGGTAAGGTGCATAGTAAGTAGGAAATTGAGGTGCATGATACATAGGAGGATATGCAGCAGGTTGCACATAATAAGACTCATTTCCATACCAAGCATTTTGATTTTTCTTATTCTTATGCTTCTTTGGTTTACTATTTGCTTGCTCATTAACAGACGACTTAGTTTTACCACTAGTCTGATTCAATTTAGCCTTATCAGCAGACTTCTTAGGACTCTGCTGTTTGGTCTTACTAGTCTGTTTACCTACACTAGGCTCTTTGCTCTTTTTAGCCTTAGGAGTTTTCGTCTCCTTTAATACTTTCTCAGGTGAAGCAGGTTTAGTAGTTTGAACATACAGAATGACCTTACTATTGTCAGCAGATATGAATTTTTCAGTATGATTCAATTCTAACTTATCCTGTTCTAAAAGCATCTTCTGTTTACTAGACATGTGAGTGATAGGATAGTGCCCTGCAAGCCAACAAAATAGCTTGTAATAGGGAACCTTATTTTATCTTGAAAGAATCTCTGATTTATCAATTAATACGAACTGTTTATTTTATTGAGAATTCATAATAAAAACAAATGGCCATCTTCATCTTTCGCGAAGACATTTAAGCGATTGGTTGAAACCCTGAGATCACTCATGACTACAGGACTATTCACTTCAGTATTGGGTGCGATTAATCATGAAACAGTCTCAAAGGTCGTGATCTCAAAAATGTTCCAAGTCATAGATTCATATCGAGACGGGGTATCGAATGAATCGTCAAGACTTGTACGATTATGCATGATTCACTTAAAGTGAATTTGTTGTTGTTTCATGAACAAGACATTGTTAATGTCAGTGCATATGACTAGGTGGTTCGATAGGGGATCGGACGCATCGAACGACCCGAACAGAGAGACCCATTGTGGAAGTGCGTAAAAAGCATATCGGTGGTGGGATGTCTCTCAAGACTTATAACAGTGTACGATTTAGTCCTTTGACTTGAGATGCTAGGGCGAATTCGGTATACGGGTGTGCGTACTTTGATTTAGGAGCCGGGCACATAGCTTGTCCATTGTGCGCCTACGTTGGGTACGTATAGTCGTATGCGCGGATGGTTAGCATCAATATAGGATCTACCGACTCATTGTAATGGATGAGGGAATTTCCTGTACATTCTTCGATGATACATTCCGAGAAATCCATGGCCATGGTCAGTGACGGATTTGGAAAAGGGTTTCCAGATTTAGCAGTCACACTGGAAGTATTATCCTGAATTAGAAAGTACAGAATCGAGATGATTAGAGGTGCCGACCAATTCACACACCCTAGGTCTCGATCGGGAAATTAGTCGTTAGAGGGACCGTATGTACATGGTACTTATAAGAGGTTTAAGGTTCACTGAAATCAATTCACCTGAAGTTGGGCCTCATGGGCTTGTGGCTAGACATCGACCATGAGGTGTGGGTACTCCTGAATTGATGGTAGATTAATTCTGGAGTGGTCAATTGAAAGTAGTTTAATTGATCGGAGCAAATAATTAAATAATTAATTGCTCATTAATTAAATCACAGAAATGTGAGCCTGCGACCAATTGATGGTGAACCTAGAGGGTCACACACAAAAGCTGGAACTGTGATAGTCAGTGGTAGAACGAAACGATTTAAAGGAGTTAAATCAAGGTAAGGAATTAAAGGGTTAATTCCTAGAGAGAGAAAATTAATTAGATTTATCTAATTAATTAAATTAAATTAAATCTTTAATTAGATTTATTGGATTATTTAATTAAAGTGTTAATTAAATAAATGGGCCATTTAATTAAAGTGGTTAATTAAATGACTTGGGCTATTTAATTAAAAGGACTAATTAAATAGAGGGATTGGGCCAGACTTATCTGATGGCCCATTAGCTAAGAGATAAGATTAGGGATAGGTTTGAACTCTCCTATAAAAAGGAGCCTTGGAGAATCAAAACCCTAACACAAGCAAAAACTCTAAACCCTAATCTCTCCTCTCCTAGCCGCCGCCCCTTCTCCCAAGTAGCCCTAGTCGCCGCCGCCTACTACCTAGCCGCCGCCGCCGCCGTGGTTGTAGATCGGCCGTGATCCACCTCTCTCCTTCTTCCATTCTACATCTAGAGTTGGATCTAAATCCAACTCTTGAATCTGAGCTACTTTTTTCCTAGTTCTGAGCCTGAGGATTAAAGTGATTGCAGATCCAGCTGGTGTGGACTTTTCTCTAGAGGCACAACACTTGGGGTGCTCTAGTGATCCGACAAGAAGACCGGAGAAACCACCACCTTGCCTGTGGTGAGGTAAAATCGCAATTTTACCACTGTATTTATTGTTGGTCCCAAGTGGTCAGAAGAGGTTTAGAGGGGAGGGGTGAATAAACCTCTTTAAAAATTTTCTTAATTTTAACTTTAAAACTTTTGCTTTTAACTGAACAGACTAAGCTGATCAGATTAGTTATTAACAGTTCTGTTCGCGAACAAATCTTTGAACAGTCTTGTTGACCACTCGTCTGATTAATACTCAGCTGATTTTGTTAAAATCAGTTTTAATACTTAGAGTACTTGCAGCGGATTTTCAAAGTGTTTTTCACAAGTAGTCTTCGTAGTTTGAAAAATGTTTCCCCAGTTTTACAAACTCCTTTTTAATTCTTTTTCAAACAGTTAACTTAAATGTGTTTTTATGCAAACAAACAATATGCAGGTTTTAAAAGCAATGTAAAAACACAAGTAATTTTTATAGTGGTTATATGGATTTGAATATCCTTTAGTCCACTCTTCCAAGTCACACAGATCTTGGGTTATACTATAATCACTAAGTTTACAGTATACTCTGCTTGCGTCGAACAACAAATGAAACGACCACAAGTTCGCAATAGGAAATCACACAGAAGACCTATTCTCTGAAGTTTGATCACTCACAAAGATGGATCACAACTCCGCACAACACTCTTGTTTACAAATTCACTCAGAAGATGTATTTTTCTTGAATCTTCAACTCTGCTTTCGTCAACAAATGACTCGGCTGATGAGTGAGCTGTTCTTGAGACTTAAAGAATTCTGCTTCGGAAATTTCTCTCAGAAAGTGTGTTGTTTTCTTCTTCTTCGTCTCTATCAGCTATTTATACTAGAGGATTGAAAAATGTCCGTTGAAGAGAGACAAGATTCAAATTCCTCGAGTACTGGTCCTTAAAATCCGCGAACGGCTCTTTTGCAGTCTGTCCGTACTATGAAC
Source organism: Penstemon barbatus (assembly GCA_003313485.2). Lineage (NCBI taxonomy): Eukaryota > Viridiplantae > Streptophyta > Magnoliopsida > Lamiales > Plantaginaceae > Penstemon > Penstemon barbatus. The sequence continues at coordinate 68,822,450 of CM064883.1, read as the reverse complement.
AGTACTATTCTGCAGGCAGCATTAAATGCAGCATTAAATGCACTCTTCTGATGCGAAGCATTTCTTCAATCATTTGTCTTTAATAACCTTGTACTTCAGCATTTATTACTCCAAAGGGCATTTATTACCGTTGGGAACACTTCATGATCTTCTTTACTTGGCTGACGAAAGTACATGTCTAATGGCGAACTCGGCTGATCTCAAACGTGAACAAATCTGATTTGAGTCGGCTGATCTTCATCAGTCTGATAACTTTACTTCAGCAGATCAGAAGTCTTGGACCTCGAAACTTTTGACTCTTCTGATGTCTTCTTTTCTTAGTCAAAATTTCTTCTAAGGGACCATCAGCTAAGTTATTCCATACTTAGCCAATTTCTGAAGTTTTGGAATTCTTCAAAACCTCCCTTTACAAATTGTCTTTAGTGCCTTCATCTTCATCCTTATCCAACAATTTCCCCCTTTTTGATGATGACAAAACTTCAGCTAAGTACCTGTTAAATACCTAAGCTAAAGAATGTAATCCTCAAAATTTTCTGAGATAGAAAAAGTTTATTGGATTGAACTTGACTTTTCATTAATATTGAAAAAGGGTTACAGAGTACAAGTTCATCAGATGAGATTTCTGAAGAAATAGATAAAGTAAACTGATTACAAGGATTTTTCAATTTCTAACTATCAGCTTCTTCATCTGATCCTTCCAGCACTTCTTCATACTCGTAAGATGATTCTTCATCATCTTCTTCTTCATCAGCTTCTTCTTCCAAGGTTGCTTTGGCAGCTTCCATCTTTTCTTTAAGTTGCTGTTCTCTGATCAGCTCCATTGCTTTCTTGGCAGATTCAGTCTCCTTGTACTTGGTAGTTTCTTTTTCAATCTTTTCTTATTCTTCTACCTTTCCAGGATTTTCTTCAGTCTTGTCAGCAGTGTCTTCAGTCTCCTTGGTTTCAATAGTTGTAGCAGCAGTATCTTCCTTGGTTGTTTCTTCAGCAGCAGGTTCCTTAGCTGTTTCTTCTTCAACAGCAGCAGGTTGTTCCTTAGCTGTTTCTTCTTCAACAGCAGCAGGTTCCTTAGTTGTTTCTTCCCTTTTATCTTCCCCCTTTTTGTCATCATCAGTTTTGATGACATCAGAAGGTGCAACAGCAGGGTTGAGCGCAACTGTTGGAATCTTCACTCCAGCACATAAAGCCTTGAGATTCTGATTGACAACATCGTGACTAGCTGTAAGATTAAGAATATCAGTGCTGATGATGTCAGTCTTGTCATTGAAGTAGTCAATATTCAGGTTGACAGTTGCAATTTCATCTTGTACGGATTGTACAACATTTCCCACTTCATTTAGCAACCCTAGATTGACTTCCTTTTCTTCTTCACTAACTTTGATGAAGGTTGCAGTCAGATCAGCGATCTTGTGTTCAGCTCTTTGAAGTGCAGCATGAAGATGATTAACATCGATCTTCATGTCCTCCACATTTCTGTTCATTTCAGTTAAGCTGTTCACTAACTGCAAGGAATGATCCTCAGGAATAGGAATACTTGTGATTTCAGTCTTGATGATCTTTTCTGTAGACTGTTGCACAGATTCCAGCTGAAGTCTATTTGATTCTGTCAATTCTTCCTTGAGCTCTGTCTTCAGCTCCTCTTTAACCTTCAACAGCTGCTTTTGATGCTTCTCTTCCAGTTCCCTTAGAGAGTCTTCCATCAGCATCTGGAAAGCTTCCATCAGTGATGAGTGTTCATCACCTGATGAAGCAGAAGCAGCAGCTTCATCCTTTTCTTCATGTTCCTGGTGGACAGGAACTTCTTCCATCTTCACATCCTGATGATCTGCAGAATCCTCAGCTTTCCACTCAATGGCTAAGGTTTCATCAGCAATCTTTTCAGCAGACTTGTCAGTGGCCTGTTCAGCAGACTTGTCTTCATGCTGGTCAGCAGACTTATCAGCAGCCTGATCAGCAGACTTGACTTCAGGCTTGTCCGCAACTTTATGTTCATCAGTAATGTCGTCGTAGAACAGATTAGTGATGGTTCCATCATCATTGAAGCATGTTGTCTGTCTAATCTGTCGTACAATAATCCAAGGGTTAACAAAGGCGTTGTTTCCCTTAGGAACTTCATAGAATGGTTGCACTTCCTTGCCAAAAATGATTTGCTGGATGCTTGGCAGCAGTGGCAAGTCACTTGAACAGCCTTGCTGATATTTTGACTTTTTAGCCCATCTCTTCAAGGCAGCCATAGTAGCAAATTTAATTGCTCTTTCAGTAGCATCTTCAGACTTTTTCTTCTTCTCAGGCAAAGTGCTTTTGATTTTCTTGGCCTCCTCCAATGCAAAACCTTTTGCATAGCTATGCATCACATCTCTTACATAGCTGGGATCAAGGGCCTTTTGAATGGAGTTTGTCTTCAGCCAAGTCAGAACCCAACGTTCTTCCTCAACCAACTCCTTCATGCTTTGAAGTTCTGCTATTGACTTATTCAACCTGTTGTCTCTCCAACTGATGTACCTTGGTTTCTCCTGGTTGAACAGAGTCCTTAGCATTAGCTTTTGATCATAGTAAGCTAAGGACTTCTCAAACTTCTTGAAAAGCTCCTTATCAGCATATACTATTTCAAAGGCTTTTCTGACTTCAAATTTATCCTTGGACTTGACTTTGGGGGCAGGCAATAAGATCTTCTTCTTGTCTTCTTCTTCATTTCTGCCTTCTCCAATCTTGATGCCACCTCCATGGACAGGTCCATAGGCATCAGTTTTGCTCTTTTCAATCACCATAGCCAGTTCAGCATCTTCAGCAGCTTTTCTCTCTGCTTCAGACATTCTTCTTCTGGCCTCATCCTTAGCTTCTTGAGCCTTGCTCAGCTCTAGTGCCTTTTTCTCTTCAAGCTCATCCTGCTTTCTTTGTTCAGCTTCCTCTCTTGCCCTCTTGTCAGCTTTAGTGATTTTCTTTCTCTTAATCACTATCTTCTTTTTCCCTTTGTCAATAGGAGCAGGAGCTGGTCCAGCAGATGATATGGGATCAGCAGCTATAGGATGTATGATTTGAACATCTGGATCGTCTTGAGGTTGAGCAGCCTCAGCAGTTGGTGCAGTCTGAGTAGTCTGTTGCTCATCAGCTTTGTCAGCAGTAGAAGCTTCAACAGCTTCAACTGGTCTTTCAGCAGACTCTGGACTTGATCTCACCAAGTCCACCAACTCAGTATCCTTTTCTATGAAGGACATCTGCTTCCTTGCAGAACTCTTGGTTCTTCCTTCACGATATGTAGAAGCAGCTGTATCTCTATGTTGGCTCCTCGTTCGTTTAGAGACACTTTCAGCAGGCTTCTTTGCTGATGGAGTTCTTGATGGTGATGCAGGGGATCCAGTCCTTACATCAGCAATTATACTTTCAACAATTTTAGTGGCTTCAGCAGCAGAAGTCACTTTCTCCATCTGCTTTGCTTCTTTCCTTTTAGGCTCAACAGCAGCCTTCTTCTTTTTAGTCTCAACAGCCAAGCTAGCTGTTTTGACTAATCTTCTTGGTCTTTTGGCAGGGACTTCCTTCTGTCCCTCATCATCAGCTTCCTCAGGCTCATCAGCCTTCCTCTTCAGAACCGGCAGATATTTGTTCATGGCCTTAGACTTGTGAATCTCTTTCCCGTTCGTCATAGTACAACCCAGTTTGGATAGCAAGTAGCTGATAGTAATCCTATGGTTGGTGTGAGGACCTTTTCCCTTCTTATCATCCAGGAAATCAGCTAAGATGTACCATACTATGATGGACCAGTTGATTTCCATTCCATAGTAAATGGCAGCCATGATGCTGAACCTCTTCATTGTAACAGCATCCAATGAGAAAGTGCAATTTTCAATCAACTTTGATACCATATCAGCCATCCGCTGATATTCATCCCTCAGTTGCTTCTTCCTTATGTTTCCAGAAAACACTTCTCCTTCTTTGGCGCAGATCGCCCAGAACTGTTGGTGCTTGTCCTCTGTCAGAATAGTGACGTCATGTCTTCCACTGTTAGGAAGCCCAAACGTCTCATGAAGAACAGCAGGAGTGATGGTGATAGATTTGTCTCCCACTGTAGCCTTAATCTCCAGTGAGTTGTAGTCAGCTTTCGCCGTGTTGTAGTACTCCATCACCTGGTCAGTCCAGATAACTCCTTCGTGATTTTCCATGAAATTTACCAGCGAAGCAGCTTTGAACTTTTCCAGCAGTTCTTTCATCAGATCCGTACCGGATTGGTAGTACGAACCATACACGAGATACATGCCTTCAGCAGCCATTTCAGATCTGTAGGAGTTAGAAAGAAAACAGAGAGAGTTTTTGCAGAAAAATTGCTCAAAAATTCTCACAAGTGCTTTTGAAATTTTAGGGTGCGTAAAGAATGACTCGACTGATCAGATGAGAATTTATAGAGTTGGGGTATGTCGGTTTCCGTGATAACCGCCAACCGTTAGATTCATTTTTCTGTCAGTGATGATCGTGTGGCTTCTGTTACGACCTTTCAAATTCCAAAGATATTTTACTGAAGAGCGGGAAGATGTACCGCCCGACAGCTATTTATAAAAGCGTGTTTTGAATAAAACGTTTTGCACATCTCGCTTTTATTTAAGTAATCAGATGAGTATACTAAACACTTATCTGATGGACTACTGTCCTGATGACAATGCTGTTATCAGAGAATGCCAATAGCTGATAACCTTCCTCAGCTGTTTGTCAATCCAGCTAGATAATATAACTTCGATCTTCAATAGTTGAGTCTTCTGATAAAAACATAACTTCAACTAACTGTCATTAACAGATTTCATCTTTAATTCAGAAGTACCGCTAGTCTTACACGTTCCCCCTGAGTTTAAGAATTCATAAGTTAACTAGTCTGTTGAAAGTTAATACTTGAAGATAGTAATGATGACTAAGCTGTTGAACTTCAGTCTTCTGATGAGTTCCCCCTCAGCTTATGCATCTAGTTTTAACAAACCCAGTTCAGCTCTGAGAGTTGAAAACCTTGTCTCGCTTAGAGGTTTTGTGAAGATGTCAGCAATCTGATTTTCAGTAAACACATATTCTATCATGACATTTCCTTTCTCCACATGATCTCTAATAAAATGATGTTTGATCTCAATATGTTTAGTCCTTGAATGACTTGTAGTATTCTGAGTAAGCGAAATTGCACTTGTGTTGTCACAGTAGATTGGAATTCCACTGATCTTGATGTTATAATCTTCTAGTTGATGCTTCAACCAAAGTATCTGTGCACAGCAAGCTCCAGCAGCTATATATTCAGCTTCAGCAGTAGATATAGAAACTGAAGTCTGTTTCTTACTCATCCATGAGATCAGACGACTACCTAAGAACTGACAAGCACCTGTTGTGCTTTTTCTGTCAATCTTGCAGCCTGCAAGGTCATAATCTGAATATCCAATAAGCTCAAATCCAGACTCTCTAGGGTACCACAATCCCAATTCTTGAGTGCCCTTAATATATTTCAATATTCTCTTGGCAGCTAAGAGATGAGATTCTTTGGGGTTTGATTGAAATCTTGCACAGACCCCAACAGAGTACATGATATCAGGTCTGCTTGCTGTTAGATACAACAGTGACCCTATAATGCCTCTATATTTGGTTATGTCCACTGATTTGCCATCTTCATCTTTATCCAAACGAAGACTTGTAGACATAGGAATTGTAGCAGTAGAGCTAGTTTCCATACCAAACTTCTTGAACAGATCTCTTGTGTATTTTGCTTGGCTGATGAATATCCCATCAGGCAACTGTCTAACTTGCAATCCAAGAAAATAATTAAGTTCACCCATCATGCTCATTTCAAACTTATTCTGCATCAGCTTGGAGAACTTATCACACATCTGTTGGTTAGTTGAACCAAAGATAATATCGTCCACATATATTTGCACAAGTAATATATGATTTTCCCATTCAATTGTAAACAAGGTCTTATCTACCTTACCTTTTCGAAATCCTTTAATTAAAAGAAAATCAGATAAGGTATCATACCATGCTCTTGGAGCTTGTTTCAGTCCATACAGAGCTTTCTTCAGACGATATACTTTGTCCTCTTCTTGATAAACTTCAAATCCAGGAGGTTGTTCAACATAAACTTCTTCTTGCAATTCTCCATTGAGAAAAGCTGATTTCACATCCATCTGATAGACTGTGAAATTCTTGTAAGCAGCATAGGCTAGAAACAGTCTGATTGCTTCAAGTCTTGCTACTGGTGCAAAAGTTTCATCAAAGTCAATTCCTTCTTCTTGACAATAACCTTTGGCCACTAGTCTTGCTTTGTTTCTGGTGACTTCACCATCTTCATTCATTTTATTCCTGAATACCCACTTAGTGCCAATGACTCTTTGATGACTTGGTCTAGGAACTAAGTACCAGACTTCATTCCTTTCAAACTGATTTAGCTCCTCCTGCATAGCTTCAATCCAGTTGGAGTCACTAAGAGCTTCTTCAATCTGTTTAGGCTCAATTTGAGATAGAAAACTAGCAAACATGGCATCTTGTGCAGCAGCTCTTCTTGTTTTCACTCTGTCTAAAGGATCACCAATCACTAACTCTGGTGGGTGATTTCTGAGCCATCTGAGATCAGGTTGCAAATCATGATGTTGTCCTTTGTCTTGATCTTGCAACACTACTGTTGGAGATACAGTAGTAGTCTGTTGAACATTTGCCGTCTGTTGAACAGTCTCTGGTCTATCAGCTGTTAGAAACTCGTCTGTTAGACAATCAGCTCTGTGATTTTGAACAGCTCTTGAGTTATCAGCCGAATTGATATCAGGTAGTATGATGGGTACATATTCTTCATTCTTTCCAACATTCATCTTCTGTAAATCAGAAGACAGATCTTGATTAACATTTTGATTCTTTTCAGAAGATTGACTTGGCTCATCAAATACTACATGAATGGATTCTTCTATTAGTAATGTTCTTTTATTGAAAACTCTATAAGCTTTACTAACAGATGAGTATCCTACAAAAACAGCTTCATCAGCCTTTTCTGCAAATGCAGTAAGGTGATTTTTCCCATTATTCAATACAAAACATTTACAACCAAAAATCTTAAGATAATGAATGTTTGGCTTCCTATTGTTCCAAACTTCATATGGAGTCTTGTTCTGATTTTTGTTGATCATACATCTGTTCTGGGTATAGCATGCTGTATTTGTTGCTTCTGCCCAAAATCTTTGAGGCAGTTTAGCTTCAGCTATCATGGTTCTGACAGCTTCTTTTAGTGTTCTGTTTCTCCTTTCAGCAACACCATTCTGTTGAGGGGTTCTGGCAGCAGAGTACTCATGATGTATTCCTTTGATATTACAATACTCTTCAACAGTAGAGTTTGTAAACTCTGTCCCTCTATCTGATCTGATCTTCAATATTTTAATACTCTTCTCATTTTGGATCAGTTCCATCAGATTTGTAAGACATTCCTTGGTTTCACTTTTCTTCTTCATGAAAATCACCCAAGTATATCTTGAATAATCATCCACAACAGCTAGGCAGTATTTCTTTCCACCGTTGCTGACTGGATCAATGGGTCCAAATAAGTCCATGTGTAGCAGCTCCAATATTCTTCCAGAAGATTGGTGCTTCTTGCTTTTGAACGATGACTTGATTTGTTTACCCTTCTGACAGGCGTCACAGAGCTTATCTTTGCTCATGACTGTTTTTGGAATCCCTTCTACCAAATCATTCTTGATTAATCTGTTGATGGTCTTGAAGTTTAAATGATTCATTCTTTTGTGCCACAGCCAACTAACTTCACTTGGTGCAGATGCCACCAAACAAACGCTTGAATTCTTGTCAGCAGAATTCCAATCGACTATGTAGATATTTCCTTGTCGTCTTCCAGATAAAATTACCTTCTTTGTACCAATCTGTTCAACATAACACTTATCTGTTGAGAAGATGACTGAATATCCCTTGTCACAAAATTGACTTATGCTTAGCAGATTATATTTGAGGCCTTTGACATATGAGACGTCAGATATCTCTATGTTCCCTCTGATTAATCTTCCTTTAGCTTTAATCTTGCCTTCTTTGCTGTCTCCAAAAGTAACCTTTGGACCATCCACAGCAACTGCATCAGTCAGCTCATGTATGTTTCCACACATGTGTCTTGAACATCCACTGTCCAAGTACCAAATCTTCTCTACTTTACTCCTACTCCTAATCCTAACCTACAAAAGAAAAATAAAATTGTTTTAGGTACCCTTATTGAGAGGGTCCTGAAGGATTAGTTCCACCTTTGACAACCCAAGATGTTGAACTCTTAGGCTTCTTAGGTTTCTGAGTTTTGACAGGAGCATGAACAGTTTTATTTTCATCATAATTATCAGATAAGTCATGTTGATGATCAGTATGATAAGAATAATGTTCATAAGCAGGGTAAGGTGCATGATATGCAGGATATGCATGCATTGGATGAGCAGGGTAAGGTGCATAGTAACTAGGAAATTGAGGTGCATGATACATAGGATGATATGCAGCAGGTTGCACATAATATGACTCATTTCCATACCAAGCATTTTGATTTTTCTTGTTCTTATGCTTCTTTGGTTTACTAGGTGCTTGCTCAACTTGTTTAGACTTAGCTTTACCACTAGTCTGATTGACTTTAGCTTTATCAGCAGACTTCTTAGGACTCTGCTGTTTGGTCTTACTAGTCTTATTTCCTACACTAGGCTCTTTGCTCTTTTTAGCCTTAGGAGATTTCTTCTCCTTTAATTCTTTCTCAGGTGAAGTAGGTCTAGCAGTTTGAACATACAGAATGACCTTACTATTGTCAGCTGATATGAATTTTTCAGTATGGTTCAACTCTTGCTTATCCTGTTCTAAAGGCATCTTCTGTTTACTAGATGTATGCGTGGATGCAACAGATGATTTCTCATGAGACTCGATAATCTTTTCAAGTTCCATGATTTTTCCTTTATAAACTTCACATTCAGCTTTCAGAGATTCATGCTCTTGTTCAAGCTGTTTATACTCGACTGATTCTTTTGGCTTTTCAGCTTTAAGTTTCAGTGAGTTATTTTGCTCTTTTAGCAAGCTCATCTCTTCCTTAAGCTTAACAAATTCTCCAGCAATAGTAGTATTATTTAACATCATTTGCTCTAGAGAATCAAACAATTCATTGTTTTGAGGAGTTACCTCATCCTCAGAGTCATCAGAGTCCTTTGCCATCAGGCACAGGAGAGCAGGTTTTTCTTCATCAGAGGATTCTTCATCAGACGAGTCCGAATCTGAATCAGATGAGTAGACAGCAGCAAGCTTTTCTGCTTCAGCCATCATTGCTTTCCCTCTCTGATACTTTCTTTCTTTTCTTACTTTCTTCTCCTCTTCAGTGTACTTTTCTGCTTTTGGATATGGGCAGTCTTTGATGAAGTGTCCCAATTTCCTGCAGTTGTAACACATCAGTTTTGATTTATAATCATCTTTATCTTGAGAAGAAAAGTTAGGTTTAGAAGTAGAAGCATTGTTGTATTTGTTCTTCATTTTTCTTTTGTAGAACTTCTTGAAATTGTTCATCAACAGTGCAACATCTCCAGCAGTGTACTCCTTCTTGTTGAGTAGAGATGCTTCATCAGATGAGTCCACATCTTGACTTCTGTGTGCTGGTCTCCTGGTGTTTTCAGCAGCAACTAAGGCAGCTGTGGGTCCTGAAGTTGAGGTTTCTTCAATACCCATTCTAGGCAGTTTATACTCGAATGCCTTGAGTACAGAAAACAGCTCTGTAAGAGAGATCTTCCCCAGATCCCTTGATTCTTCCATTGCTGTCACCTTCATGTTGAACTTGGGGGGCAGGGCCTTTAGAACTCTGACGGTGATCTCCTTGTCAGTAAAGGTCTTTCCCAGCTTAAGGACTTCATTCAACGTTCTGGTAAACCTGGTATCCATCTGATCAATGGTCTCTCCAGATTTCATCTTGAAGTTGTCCAGCTTTTCCAAGGCAACACTGAGCTGATGCTCTTTGATGGCGTCGTTTCCTTCACTCATGTCACGAACCTTGTCCCACATCTCCTTTGCAGTTTTGCAATGTTTGACCTTGTCAAACCGATCATTATCCAGGGCTTTGGTCATGATGAAACGGCCAACTTTATCCAGATTGAACAGCTTTATTTCTTCGGCTGTCATCTCTGTTAGATCTTTTTCCACCACCATTTCAGCTTCATCTACTATGATGGTCTTGGTGAATTTGAATGGACCTTTAATGATACATGTGTACATGTTGTCATTATAGGCAGCAAGGAAAATCTCCATTCTGATTTTCCAATCCTCAAAAGACATACCAGCAATGTGGGGAACATGGCTGATACAATCCATTTTTCAAAAAGTTTTAGTTTTTCAAAAAGATGCTCTTTTGAAAAGTTTTGTAAACCTTTGAAAAACACTCGGATCAAGCTCGTTGATCAGGCAGTTGATTCAAATGAACCACCTGCTCTGATACCACTTGTTGGTCCCAAGTGGTCAGAAGAGGTTTAGAGGGGGGGGGGTGAATAAACCTCTTTAAAAATTTTCTTAATTTTAACTTTAAAACTTTTGCTTTTAACTGAACAGACTAAGCTGATCAGATTAGTTATTAACAGTTCTGTTCGCGAACAAATCTTTGAACAGTCTTGTTGACCACTCGTCTGATTAATACTCAGCTGATTTTGTTAAAATCAGTTTTAATACTTAGAGTACTTGCAGCGGATTTTCAAAGTGTTTTTCACAAGTAGTCTTCGTAGTTTGAAAAATGTTTCCCCAGTTTTACAAACTCCTTTTTAATTCTTTTTCAAACAGTTAACTTAAATGTGTTTTTATGCAAACAAACAATATGCAGGTTTTAAAAGCAATGTAAAAACACAAGTAATTTTTATAGTGGTTATATGGATTTGAATATCCTTTAGTCCACTCTTCCAAGTCACACAGATCTTGGGTTATACTATAATCACTAAGTTTACAGTATACTCTGCTTGCGTCGAACAACAAATGAAACGACCACAAGTTCGCAATAGGAAATCACACAGAAGACCTATTCTCTGAAGTTTGATCACTCACAAAGATGGATCACAACTCCGCACAACACTCTTGTTTACAAATTCACTCAGAAGATGTATTTTTCTTGAATCTTCAACTCTGCTTTCGTCAACAAATGACTCGGCTGATGAGTGAGCTGTTCTTGAGACTTAAAGAATTCTGCTTCGGAAATTTCTCTCAGAAAGTGTGTTGTTTTCTTCTTCTTCGTCTCTATCAGCTATTTATACTAGAGGATTGAAAAATGTCCGTTGAAGAGAGACAAGATTCAAATTCCTCGAGTACTGGTCCTTAAAATCCGCGAACGGCTCTTTTGCAGTCTGTCCGTACTATGAACAGTACTATTCTGCAGGCAGCATTAAATGCACTCTTCTGATGCGAAGCATTTCTTCAATCATTTGTCTTTAATAACCTTGTACTTCAGCATTTATTACTCCAAAGGGCATTTATTACCGTTGGGAACACTTCATGATCTTCTTTACTTGGCTGACGAAAGTACATGTCTGATGGCGAACTCGGCTGATCTCAAACGTGAACAAATCTGATTTGAGTCGGCTGATCTTCATCAGTCTGATAACTTTACTTCAGCAGATCAGAAGTCTTGGACCTCGAAACTTTTGACTCTTCTGATGTCTTCTTTTCTTAGTCAAAATTTCTTTTAAGGGACCATCAGCTAAGTTATTCCATACTTAGCCAATTTCTGAAGTTTTGGAATTCTTCAAAACCTCCCTTTACAAATTGTCTTTAGTGCCTTCATCTTCATCCTTATCCAACATTTATTTTTGTATTTGAATGCTTAAATAAATTCAACCTTATTCATATGTACTAATAAGATGCCTGGGATGTGGATATAAAAATTTTAAATTCCGCACCGTTGTAGTTGACAATTATACCCACGAAATCCCAACAGTGTGTGGATGCAACAGATGATTTTTCATGAGACTCAATAACTTTTTCAAGTTCCATGATTTTACCCTTATAAACTTCACATTCAGCTTTCAGAGATTCATGTTCTTGCTCAAGCTGTTTATATTCAGCTGATTCTCTTGGCTTTTCAGCTGTGAGTTTCAGTAAACTGTTTTGCTCTTTTAGCAATATCATCTCTTCCTTAAGCTTTTTATATGCTTCAGCAATAGTAGTATTGTTAAGCATCATTTGTTCAAATGAATTAAATAATTCATTATCAAGAGGAGTTACCTCATCCTCAGAGTCATCAGATTCCTTGGCCATCAGGCAGAGGAGAGCAGGTTTCTCTTCATCAGAAGACTCTTCGTCTGAAGTGTCTGAGTCTGAATCAGATGAGTAGACAACAGTCAGCTTTTCTACTTCAGCCATCATTGCCTTGCCTCTCTGATGCTTTCTTTCTTTTCTGATTCTCTTCTCTTCCTCAGTGTACTTCTCTGCTTTTGGATAAGGACAGTCTCTGATGAAATGTCCCAATTTCCTGCAGTTATAACACATTAGTTTGACTTTATAATCATCTTTATCTTGAGAAGAAGAGTTAGGTTTAGAAGTAGAAGCATTGTTGTATTTGTTCTTCATTTTTCTCTTGTAGAACTTCTTGAAATTATTCATCAGCAATGCTACATCTCCAGCTGTGTACTCCCTTTTGTTGAGTAGTGTGGCTTCATCAGATGAGTCCACTTCTTTACTTCTCGGTGCTGGCCTTCTTGGATTTTCAGCAGCAACTAAGGCAGTTGTGGGTCCTGAAGTTGAGGTTTCTTCAATTCCCATTCTAGGCAGTTTATACTCGAATGCCTTGAGTACAGAGAACACCTCTGTAAGAGAAATCTTCCCCAGATCTCTTGATTCTTCCATAGCTGTCACTTTCATGTTGAACTTGGGAGGCAGAGCCTTCAGTACTCTGACGGTGATCTCCTTGTCAGTGAAGGTCTTTCTCAACTTTAGAACTTCATTGAGTGTTCTGGTGAACCTGGTATCCATCTGATCAATGGTCTCTCCAGACTTCATCTTGAAGTTATCCAGTTTTTCCAAAGCAACAGTAAGCTGATGCTCTTTTATTGCATCATTTCCTTCACTCATATCACGAACTTTATCCCACATCTCCTTTGCAGTCTTGCAATGTTTGACTTTGTCAAACCGATCATTATCCAGGGCTTTAGTCATGATAAATCTTCCGACTTTATCCAGATTAAATAGCTTTATTTCCTCTGGAGTCATCTCGTGAAGGTCTTTTTCCACCATGGTATCAACTTCATTTATCTTTATCGTCTTGGTGAATCTGAATGGACCTTTTATGATACATGTATACATGTTGTCATTATAAGCGGCTAGAAAAATCTCCATCCTGATTTTTCAGTCTTCAAAAGACATACCAGCAATGTGGGGAACATGACTGATACAGTCCATTTTTCAAAAAGTTTTGATTTTTCAAAAAGATGCTCTTTTGAAAAGTTTTGAAAACCTTGGAAAAACACTTGGATCAAGCTCGTTGATCAGGCAGCTGATTCTAATGAACCACCTGCTCTGATACCACTTGTTGGTCCCAAGTGGTCAGATGAGGTCTAGAGGGGGGGGGTGAATAAACCTCTGAAAATTTTTAGACTTAAAAACTTTTCAGTCTTCTGTCAGCAGACTAAGCTTATGAAGAACAATAAGCTGACTATGCTGATCGTGAACAAATCTTGAACAGCAGAGTGACCACTCTTCTTATGATAACTTAGCTGTTTACAACCAAAAACAGTTTTACAAGAGTATACTTGCAGCGGATGTTTGAAAGTGTTTTTCACAAGTAGACTAAGTCCTTTAAAAGATTTTATCCCCAGTTTAAAACTTCTTTAAAATCTTTAAAACAATTCAAAGTGTTTACTTATGCAATTTTGAAATATGCAAGAAAACTTAAATGCAAAAACAACACAAATAATTTTTATAGTGGTTATATGGATAAAAATCCTTTAGTCCACTATTCCAGATCACTTAGATTCTGGGTTATACTATAAACACACAGTTTACAATATTTCTCCACTTACACCTAAACAACAAATGAAAAGGCTATAATATATTCCACCAATCTCTAAACTAAATTTCATATGTATAATATAAAGAGAACAAAAAGTGAAAAAAAAAAAATAAATGATACATACCTCTTGAATATGAAGAATGTTGTTAGGGCTTCAAGGGAAAAATTTGAGCAATTGACGAATTTTTGTAACAATTATTGATGGAGACTTTGTGATAGTTGCTGAACGAGAAGAAAATCGCGCTGCTTGGTTTTTTTTCTTGAGTGTTTGGCTGAAATGAAATTCGTCTTTGGACATAAAGGATCTTAACTTAGGGCACATAATCGCTATTGCTAATAGCGATTCTTCTGAAGAATCGATATTGCAATATCGATTCTTTCCCAGAATTAATTAGTCGCTAATTATTATAATTAATAAGAACCGATGTTACTAATCTCGATTTTTAATAAATCTAATTTTTTTAATTATCAAATATAATTTATAAATCGATATTGGCTGTTGCGATTTACCTTAAAATCGATGTTCCCAACTGTGATTTTACCTAAAAGATACATTTAGGAAAATACTTTTCAGTTTGAATCATATTGGGAAATACTTTTTTGTAAAAGGTTATATAGGAAAAAAATTTGTTTTTGTGAGCGATGCAAAATCAATTCACGGACCAAAATTTTCATTTTTATCATCTAAAACTTCGAAAATAGCAAAATCAACTCATGAAATGTAGGCTTTTACAATCAAGAATTAGAATTTCTATCTTCTTCATCATAAATATAAAAAATATTCCCTTTTTAAAACAGTAAAAACAAAAAATAAGGTATATAACTGAAACTTTATATTTGCCTTGAAACTTTCTTTTTTCTTAATTTAGTAATTTTTTTCATAATTTTTCCTAAATTTCCGAAAGTTTTCAATATTCACCTAAGCTAACTTACAGCAACATCACATGTAAGTAAACTATTTCCTCTTATAGTAAGTAATTGCTGATCTATTCACCTAATTTTCACTGCATAAATCAAAGTTATCCAAGAGAACAACATTATTGATACAAATAAGACCTACAAAATTAATTACATTTAAGGAAACTGGTTGGTTATTCACAAATATTTACCAAAGCTTCGCCTAATATTTAAATCAAAATTTCATCGAACTGGACCATTCCATTCATGACGGGAGATAATTTAGGTGTCACTCCAGTTACCATCGTCTTCTCCATCATCACTCCCAACAGCCTGAGTTAGCATAGGTAAAAATAGTTATTATATAAATATAAATTTCAATTTACCACCTGTGATATGCATAATATTCAATTTACTCCATATGATTTGAAAAGAGCAGTTTACCCCTGTGAAAATTTTAAAGGAGAAATTTACCTCTTTTCAACAGAGAGTGAAACACTCTCAGCCGAAAATGAGAATGAGCATGAGAAGTGTTGCGTAAAAAGACATAAGTAACCTAGGGAATAAAGTGTCACATTTATCATAGTACAGGGGGATAAAGTGCCAACTTTACACGGGGTGTGAAATGCTACATTTATAATAACACAGGTATAAATGCCACATTTATAATAACACAAGGGACGTAAAGTGCCAAATTTATGAGTTCATTGAGTCAATATATAGTAAATAAGAGGGGAATTTTTGTCAATTCGTATTCATTTAAGTTTAAAAATTCTAGGGAGGCGGTGTGAAACTTTTATAAGATTATATATGGAGGTAAAGTGCTATTTTTCAAATCACGAATGGTAAAATTGAACATTATGCATATACAAAAGGTAAATTGACATCAGCTTTATATGTATATAGTGAGAGAGAGAAAGAGAGAGAAACCTGGCGTATTGCATTTGCCTTCTCCAGAATTGCAGTAACTTGGACATTGGCAGAGCCCCCTGATTGCGCATTTGTTTTTGCTTTTCCAATTGGTCTCAGATTGAATGACTGAAGCCACAATTGAAAGTATTGATCAGTGCTGAAGGAAAAAATGTAAACAAATATGCATCATCTTCAAGTTATTATTATGGTACGACATAACATTTGCCGTTATGTAATTTTAGGCTTAGTAGTTTTAAAGAAAATCATGAACAATGACAGTCTGAATTACATTTCGCGGACAATCCACAAACTTGGTGGGCACTGAAGTATTTTGGACGAGATTCATATTCTGCACATTACATAATACTGTAGAGTATTTTTTCCTCCTTTTATACAACAAAAGAAGTATATTATTTTACACAAAGTAAAGATTTAGTGAGTTTCTTAGGTTGGTGAGGTTCTAATTCTATTACACAAGTCAACAAGGAATAAAATGAATGCATCTACCACGTTGGTGAGGTTCTACTTCTATTACTGACATACAATCAGATTTTAGACAGGACAGGAGATAAAAGCTTAACTTACTTTTGATCTAATTTGGTGCAGAAAGTCCTCCTTTTCATCTATGATCTTGCCCTGATTAGCTTCTTTTTGTCCATTTGACTTTTGCGAGCTCAATTTCTGAGAAAATATACAATATAATCATTAAAATTCCATCCAATTAAAATAATTAAATTAAGAGCAGAAAACAAGAAAGGACATTGAAATGTTAGACCTTGCTCTTGTGCACCTTTGTGGTCTCCAAAGATTGATCCTCACTGAAGGGGGCCGCTTTAGGTTGCTGGGAAATTGTAGATCCTGAATGCTCATAATTAAATACATAGTTTGAGTCTTGAGGCATTTTCTCAGACTCGTATCCTATAACATCCATATTGGGCTTCATACTCCGCCACTGAAAAGGAGGTAGAGGTGGAGGGCCAGGACCAGGTGCGATTTGCGGCTCCACAAGATCCTTGACATAGGTATCATTTCTTAGTTCTCTGAATGAGTGATTTAGTGTATCCAAACTTTGAAGATCAAATGAGCGACAAGATTGAGAATTTTTCATGTTATTTTCGGTGGGAGGAAATTGAAGTCCACTGTTGTGATGGATATCATTACGGACTGCACTCTCATTTTCCGGAACAGTTGAAACCGATTCTGTCAAAGAGATTTTCCGAAGGGAGTCATACAAGTCATGGTCCTTGCTACTTGGAGATTCTCCAGACTCCCACTGCTCAGAATTTGATTCAAAGTGATGACTATGACAATCATCTGATAGAGAAGGTGATGATTTACAGAATGTATCATCATCTGAGTCTGAACCAACGTTATGCCGAATAAAGTTCTCCTCTGGGACCAACTGGAATGAAGGAAAGATCACTTTGCTGCTTTCATTATTAGTGTTTCCATCAGGGAATTTCAATTTCA
Source organism: Penstemon barbatus (assembly GCA_003313485.2). Classification (NCBI taxonomy): domain Eukaryota; kingdom Viridiplantae; phylum Streptophyta; class Magnoliopsida; order Lamiales; family Plantaginaceae; genus Penstemon; species Penstemon barbatus. Next base: position 68,805,181 of record CM064883.1, on the reverse strand, counting down.
GCTTGGAAGTCTCAAAGCCATCTATTGGCTGGAATGATATTTTCATGTGTTCAAGTGGTGGTGATGAAGAAGGTGACGGTATAAGAGAGTCAACCCCTAAAAGATCTTTAGTTCGTCCAGAAATTGTTTGATATGAAATATTTTGACGAGTTTTCTGCTCAAAAGCATTAGGGCTGCAGTTCTGATCCCCATTAGGCAATACTGTCTTGCTAGATCCGGTTGTAAGCAATCGATTACTTAGTTCGAACATCCTAGATGAACTTCTGCCATTTTCTTCATGTTTTCTGCCAGCCTGGAAATCTGAATTGACAGGCAAGGAACTTCCAGACGCCATTACACTGGCTCCAGTACAACTTGGATTATTTGGATAAAGTGAATCACTTGGTTTTCCGAGTTTGACATGTAAATCGGAAGGCGAAATTTTCCAAGATGTCTTCCTCCTAAATGAAATACCACTTTCTTGGTATTCCTGGTACCCATCCGTATATGGACCCTCTTCGAAAATTTTCGAGTTCTCTGTCTGATCTGGGTTCCCAACATCTTTATCACTATAAATAAGATGCTTACTAGAAGAACTGATCGTTTCATCTTTCTTGAATACATGATCTTCAGGAAGAGCATTTAATCTACTCCAATCTGGTGGTTTAGATGGCTGGAGTCCTAGCAAGCCACCGTTAGTCCAGAATGTAACTGGAGCAACATTAGCAGTCTCAGGTGCAGGTTTCTTAGATTCAGGACTGCTCTTTGTTCCATTAATATCTGAAATCCTTGAAATATTGTCATTGAAGTTTGTTGAAACTGATTCTACAATTGTTGCATCATGGATGGTATCATTCTCAGGAGACTCAACACTCTGCGGACTGCATGGACTTCCTGGATTCAATAAATCTCTAGACCTTTGAGCAGATAGTAAAGCATTATCTACTGGGGAGACCGTGTTGTTTTCATTCTTGACTGCTACTTCATTAATAGAACAATAAGCTGCAGAAGGGGATTTTGGAGTCACTTCAATGAGATCATGACCACAGCTACCAGTCAGAGTACTGTTGGCCAAAACATTAGACTCAGAATTTGAGGATTGACAATCCGAGTGGGGTTTCATGAGCTCACTTAGTCCATCATCCACTGCTTTGTCCTCCAGCTTAGTGTAATGCTCTAAGTCTTGCTTTCTTGTGCATTCAACATCAGTTTCAGACTCTGGCTCAATGGTATTAAGTGCATCCATGAAATCATCTGTTTCACTTTCAATGTCCTCAGGATGGACATCACCAGAATCCACTGCTGGCACACCTTCATTAAAAAACTGGATATCCATTTTATCAAAAGTTTCGAACTTCACAGGCTTATTACCCACAGTTTCTAGGTCCAGTTTTGGGGAAAAGGATTCTAGATTTATATCGTGATCCTCCTCCTGTGACATGCTATCATGGTCATAACCCTGCATAGTTGGCTCCAATGTTTCAGTCTTTTCATCCCAAGTAACAGAAGATGAACTACATCCAGCTTGCTCTTGTAATTGATTGACCTGAATATCATCACATGGAACTGTATGTTTTTTCTCCAGGAAATTGAAATCTAAAAATTCATTATCATGTCTCTTAACAGGAGACGAGATAGATACTCCAGATTCTTGTTCTTCGGGTTGCGTTGAGTAACTTGGCCGGAAATCAGCCTCATTGTAACGGGAACCATTCCTCAAGTCCAAATTTGATTGCGTACCCAAATCTGATCTTAGTGTAGTATCGTATGTGGACGTTGTTGGAGTTGGAGAAGTATGCCCACCAGCATTCATTTGGGAGAAATGCGTTCTGCAATCTCCAAAATAACATGAAGTTAGTCATAATTATATGAAACCACAGTAGATGTTCGTATTAAACAAGTCATATATGTTCATTCCATGTTTTGGCCACCATTTCCATGTTACTTTTCTTCCCAATTCCACTTAGAAAATCGAGTATAAATGGTACCTGCCACTATGGTAGGAAAATGATGCACCACGTGATACTTCTCCATTCCTTGTCCTAGACCTTCTTTTCTGCTCAAGTTTCAGCACAGCTCAGTGTCAAAATCAAACAAGCACTTTATGAATTGGTCAAAAAGAATTAAGGCAAAACAACTATTAACTTTAAGTTGGGATGATCAATCTATGTGCTATTGCATTTTAGGTTCTAAATTTGTTTTCTGTTGGTGCAATTAGATACCAAACAGCAATTGTTTTCTATTTTCTTCAGAAATCCTTAGCATGACAGCATGCACAAAGAAAGGCAGACCTAACACCAAGTTAGTTGATAGGAACAGTTGCCAATGTGAGCAGGATTATCTTACTAGGTTAACATAAGTAACCACCCACCCAGTAATCAACAGCACTGTCATTTCCAAGGTGCAAAAGTTGTCTAGCATCAGATAGTATAAAGCTGTCTGTCTTTTAAAGACAATCACATTGTAACTGAATAAATATAAAAATCATAAGAGAGATTTGATCAAAATTGACTCGAAAGGTTAAGTGGGAAGGGAGTAGAGACTTCAAAATTATTAACGTCTCTACCTGCACATCCCCTAACTTCGGAACCACAACCCTCCCTTCGGAGGCCAGGCATGTAAAAGAACTTCTAATATTTAGGTAGTAGTGATAGTTGAACCCAGTTCCCCTTAATTTGGTGGTACCAAATTATCAAATCACTTTGACTAAACCTAATATATATTTTTAGAGAGCATTTAATAAGTGCAGTTCAAAGGTAAACCATAGACACGCGATATTCTGTAATTGTTCACACTAAGTATTACCTTAATCTTGTGACCATTCTTATCAACTGGAATTTTCTCAGTAGTTGCTTCACCAGATGCCACTGATGCTCTCTTAAAGAAAGTTGGATCAGAATATCTTTTCAAGCAAGATCCAGGGCCACCAGAATCAAACCTAAGATAATAGCAGAATCTTAATTTTGCATGGCCGAGAGTGAGGAACAGGATATAACTTCTGTGAGTTGACATACCTATCAAGCAAGTGCAAGCGTGGAGGGTCACGAGAGTCCTCATAAGAATCCATAATAAATTGGGGGACATCACCATATACAAAATGATTTTTTTCGCATCTGATACGAGTGTGCCAATTGGAACCTGCATTGCAATAAGCTTTTCTCATATGCTCCTAAAAAGATGGAATAGTGATGCAGCAGAAGGATTATGGTTCATGCAGGTCTATGTAGGAAATTGGACATTGGACAAAAAAGCAGCTTGATGTGCATATGGGTTAGGACGCAGGTGCAGTTGCTATACAATCACTTGATAGAATTTAGGAAGGGGGCAAGGGAAATAAAATATCAATGTTTAAGATGTCAAAATCATGATACTAATCTTACCGGCTGTATAAGCAAAGTGTAAGTGGCTCCTTTGTGCCAGTATAGCCTTCTCAAGTGGAGAAAGAGCAGTTTCAATTCTTTGAACACGAGCCATCAACTTATGGCTTCTCGAAGATGTTATTGTCACTTCTTCTTGCAGGCCATGAAAAACTTCTGCTGCAAACCTACCACATGGAGAGACGCTATTTTCAGCTTATATTGTGGTCATAAATTCAAAATTAGAAGTTGACCTCCATTAGATATAGCACTGCTACAACGAAAGTTGTCTTTTCAAGTTATTCCTTTTTGGTGGCGGCAAGATGGGTGAAGGGGGGGGGGGGAGTGGACATGGATCTAACATAAATAACATAACTATAGGTTGATATTGTGTTTATATCTTTCCTAAGAAGAACCAAATTAAAGAAGCAAGCTGAACTTATATTAAGACAAAAAATTTAAGATTTGCTCAAGTAAACCCGTGTGCCATCTCAAGATAGTTTCGGCATACATTAGTTAACATAACTCGATATTTTAATATCAGTAACTGTTGTGGCCAGGGAGTTCATTCTTGTTTTTCTTGTAATACAATTATAAGATTCTAACATGCTACTTGGCAATACTAAATTTCATATACATTCAGTGTAATTTTGTTTCCTAGAAGAGATCTTTCACATTTTCTATTCAGAATGCCCTGAATCCCTCCTCTGGTCTAACTGAAACGCACATCAAGATACTTGATACAACCATGTCTCAACAAACATTCACCTCTTAGCATGCTCAATTGTAAATGAAGAACTTCCAAACACAGCATACAATAAACAAAAAGGATTCCTGGCCATATTCACAAAATTTTGGCTGATAACAAATTTTTAACAAATCCTATTATGTGCTACCAACTACTAACTAGCACATAATTACAAAATTAAAATTCATACTAACTAGCAACCTAAAATAAGCAAACAAGATATCCAATTCAAACATAAATTAAGCACTGAAATGCAAAATAAACCATCAAAACAAGTTCAAAACATCAAGCAAAGAGTTGAATTAAAAAAACAACAAAAAACCAGTAGTCGGAAAAAGCATACTCCGCGAGATCCCCTAGCTGACGTAAGACGCCGATCAGTCCGGCGACAGCCACTCCTTCGAGAATCTCCTTCGGATCTTCCTTGTTCGCTTCTCTGTACAGCTCCGGCGCTCCAAGTGCGTACTCATTCCTCACCTCCACTCTCACCAACGGCATCGTTTTGTCATACAATCGAACAGAAAAAAATAATTCCAACGGACTCAGCAATTTCTCTCTCTCTCTCTTTCTGGCTGTAGGTGCACAAAACCAGAACCACAACAGATATATAAAGGATAATGCGCAATGAATGCTTGTTACATTAAATGAAAAAAGGAATGGTGAAATTAATTATAGAGAGAGAAAGAGAGAGAGTACAATTAGAGAGAGAAATTAGGTAAAAGGACTGCAGCAGCTTAACTACCTAGAGAGTGATACAGCGCTGCCTGTATGTATATGTATCTATATGTGCGTGTGCGAGTGAGTGAGAGAAAAAGAGAGCAAAACTAGCAAATAAGAAGACATTGCCAACTCTGCAAGCCATTGTGCGTTGTATGATGATGACAGTAAGAGGACAGTGGGTAGAAAGACGAAAATGGGCTTGGGGTTTTGAATGAGTTGATACTGAAATGACGGAATTGACCTTGGTGAATGTGGAATGTGAAATGACGGAATTGTCCTTGGTGTTGGGGGTCGTGGTTCCCATGACAGTTCCGGCATTGTTTAATCCGCCGTGTAGGACTCGTCACGGCGCTGATTCATTATAATAATTTTGTTTTGGGAATCTTTTTTAATTATTTAGTACTATTATTAAAATTTGGAAAAGGGAAGGAAATCATTATCTTCTTTTTATCTGGAATGGGGAACCAATAAAAGTAGCAGAAATTATTGCAAATGAGATTGTGGAATTTTGCTTTTCTACTTATTTAAATTGAATTTTCTTAATTATTTATAAATTTTTGTTTTTATCGTATCATTGTTTAGGAGATAAAATTGGCAAAAAATTTAAACATAGTTTTGTAACTTTGGGTTTTATTTTCAATAATAGTCATATAACTATATTAAACACGAATTTAGTCCTTTAACTTTCACTCAATTTCAGTTTGTCATGTGCAATACAAATTTATTTCGTCCTTTAACTTTCAACAAGTTTAAATTTTCATGTGCAATACAAATTTAATTCGTCCTTTAACTTTCAACAAGTTTAAATTTTCGTTCTGCATTTATAAATTTCATCCTCTAACTTTCAATAAGTTTATTTTTCGTCTTATAATTACGAACTTTTTCTCTGGGAACTAGGACCAAATTTGTAATTATGGGATGAAAATTAATACTTATTAAAAGTTATAGGACGAAATTTGTTATGCATAGGACTAAATTAAAATTTGGCGATAAAAATTGCTTTTATTTTATCATTAATTAGGAGATAAAAATTGGCAAACTTTCAAAAATAGTTTTGTAACTTTGGGTTTTATTTTCAATAATAGTCATATAACTATATTAAACACGAATTTAATCAATAATAGTCAAATAACTTTGTTTCAATAATAGTCATGTGAGTTTAATGGACAAAAATTTACTCATTTAACATTTCCCCAATTTTAATTTTAATTATATGCATAACAAATTTAGTCCTTTAACTTTTAATAAGTTTTAATTTACGTGTTGCATTTACAAAATTTATCCTCTAACTTTCACAAAGTTTCTTTTTTTGTCCTATAGATATGAACTTTTTCTATGGTAATAGGACCAAATTTGTAATTGCTGGATGAAAATTAAAACTTATTAAAAGTTAGAGGATATTATTTGTTATGCATAGGACTAAATTAAAATTGGAGAAAATTAGATGACGAAGTATAGTTACATGACTATTTTTTAAATGATTTAAAAGTTATAGGACATTTTTTAAATTTTGCCGATAGAAAAGAATACACAAAATAATATTTATTATGTGTCAATAATTTCTTTAACTCAGTGCACAGTTTTAGATATAAGTGGGAAAAAAATGTATCTTTATACAGTTAAAATAGTGTTTATTTTTTTTTCCCGGTTTCCCAAGAGTTTAATTCCTTTCGAGGCAGGTTGAACACATTAAGTGAGTATCTCTCCCAATAAAGATTCAAACCTAAGTCATCTACTTTATGACTATAATCTTTGTATTAAGATGTCCCAAAAAACAAACATGAACACAACATGTACAAGTCAGTACAACTAGGAACTATAGAAGTTTATTTGAGTAAAATGTAAAATCACCCCCCATATTTTATTTAATTGACAAAAAAAATTCCCCAAGTAATTTTTATAAGAACAAAAGATTTGGAATAGAGACGTAAACGAAATTTATATACTTGTAGTAATGTTTCCAATTGAAATTTTTGATGTCCGTTTTTTATACAATTGGTGAGGAATCATATCTTTTAGCTCGAGAACAACCGGAAAGCTAAATGAGAGCTAAACCCTTCGCGTGGGCTTGACTTGCCCTTGTATGGTCTAGGGAGGCTTACTACTTTCGTCCCTGCTCGACGAGTGGGTCTTGCGTGAAAAAATATGTTAGACGCGCTTAATTGGGTGAAAATTTTGAATTAGATCCAAGTGCATATCGGCTACCTTGCATGGAATCCATTTATTCAATTTAAAAAGAGCAATAAACTCCACGCAGTCAACACATAATTTTTAGATTATGTAATAACATATGAATTTTTTTTTTTCAAATAGAAAAAACACATAAATATTAAAATAAGTATCAAATCTTTGGATGTTAATGTACTATATAATTAGATTGGATATCTACCATGTGATTTAGCCAGAACTAGTAAGTAGTAGTTAATAGATGTGATTTCTAATTATTTAATTCAAGATATAGGCATGTTGGTCTCGCATTTCCAAAGCTATTTTATATTTGTAAAAAGCAAGATAAACATAATTTTTATTTTTTTAAATAAATATATCATTTCTTAATTTTATCAAATTATTTTATCAAAAGTCAAACAAATAATATATTTTTTATTTTTTATCGTCTCTTGGACATAAAAGTCTTATAACTACAATCGAAATCCTTCAAGAAAAAACATCTATATTATTTCATAAATTACTATATATCCCAAACTCAAACAAACAATATATCGCAAATCGAAATTATTTCACAAATATTTACTATTTTCCCAAATATCAAACATGCAGCTCATATGTATTAGTGGTAAGTTATAACTTTTTTACTAATCGTCACACAAAATTCAATAAAATTCATATCAATATGAAGCATATAGAAAAACAGGAGATAAAAATTGGAAGATAAAGAATAATGTGAAGGCACATGCAATAATCTTAATTTTCTTATTATCATAATATATATGTAGGAAAATGTAATAAAATCACAGACAGTAACAGTTCAATGCTAGATTTGTGGTCATATTTAATAATCAACAGCTATCAATTGTTGAATTGAAGTGGTGGATCAGATCTTGTTCTCTTCCTCTTGTCCATGTTTCAACATATGATATCCAAAGATTACTAGATCTAATTGCAATTTTAATAATATTGGGACATTATTAAAATTGAGACATCTTCAGCATGTCAGTCAGTACCAAGAGTTGACTTTTGACTGTTCGGTATGACTTGTGATTTTCCGTAGTTCACTTAATTTTAAATGTTCGGAATCTTTTGGCTTTAATTTCAGCCCTTTCCTTTTTTTCTTTTTTTCCTTTGTAGGTTGAATATTTAACGACTTGACTCCACTAGCTGCATTAATTAGCCCAAAAGTCAAATCTCAAACCTATTTGATCATGAATAGTTTAACTATTGCTCAAATCGAGCTCAGGAAATTTCAATGGCCATTTTGTTTGGTGTTTGGGAAAGTAGTTCGAAAGAGTAGTTAAGGTTTGTGAAATAAATATTTTTCGTCAAGCACATCTCCAATCTTGGGCTTGGCCTCGGCCTTGAATTCCTGGGGCTGCATCGGTCCTTATTCTGGCTTCGGTCTAGTCGTCTTCAATTATGAAAATTTTCTCTTTAATTAATTTAAATTTCAACTTTTTCTCCTTCTCACTATTATAATAATAATTAAAAGAATAATTATAATAAAAATACTAAAAGTAATAATAATGGTAAGGGTAATAATATATTTAAATTATTGTTTAAATTGAATCATATTGAAATTTATTTTCAAAAATTCGTCTTAAATATATATCCAATTATATTCTAATTGAATTTAAAATTAATAAATTTAGAATTATACATTGAGATAATGTTGATGATTTATTTTTTTATTATAATTTATTAAAAAGAACATAAAATTTCAATACAAAAACTTATAGGGGTTGTGCACCATTATTTATAAGATTAACACAGGAAAAAACTAAAAATAAGAAAAGGAAAGGGAAATTTACGTCCATGAACGGCTTCTGCTTCAGGGAAACAAAAAAAAGGAGCATGAGAGCCTTCAAGGTTAAGGATGAGCTTCTTCAAGCTCCTCATTCACCCCATCTCTACCCCAAGCCCTAGGATTGGAGATGCCCTAACTTGTGAGTAGATTAACTGTTAAGTGACCTATGATGATATGGGTATTTTGAAAAAAAGTTTGGTTTTGATGGGTGATTGTCATTTTCAATAGAATTCAAGTGTGTAACATAGATAATGAGAGAGTATTTAGGATCTGGAAAAAAAAAAAAACAATTACTTTGTATTAATGTGTGTACCTTAGTAAGGTTGATGTAGGAGCAAGATCCGCATTACAAAACAAAATTAATTAGAACAAAAGCCCCTCGGGGTACTATGAGCGAACAACTAAAACTAGCGAACTCGAAGTGGTTAGATGCTAAACTATTACACTCCGAGCCTTGGCTCAATCATAAACAAAACATGCGCTCGCTTGATAGAACAAGCGACGCAATGACCCAAGGAGACAAAACTCTCGTCAAAGTAGGACCCTCGCCCCCTTGAAAAGGGGATACACATACTGATGTAGGAAGCGACCAGTCGCACTACGATCGCATAACCTAGCGACTTCATCAGTTAGAAATTGGACTCTCGTGCACTACTATGAAGTCTAAGGTCGAGACCCAAGGTTGCAAGACCCCACTCAGGGAGGATCTTCACCACGAGGCCTCCCAGTCTCGAGCCTCCAACTCCATAAAGAATGGTTTGGAAAATCCAGACTCCTAACATCATTAAGAAACATATCCTCACAGATAAGAAAACTAGCATGCTTACACGTAAAAATACCACCAATTTCGGGGTCTCCTACCAGAATTAACTCACTCTCTCAGGTATAAACACCCCTCGTAGGTATCAGAAAAACATAATCACTCTTTACATACTCCAATACTCTCTGCATATTTCTTAAGCTCCGACAATATCCCGATGACTTAAGCATCGGAGGAGGCTCCATCAGCAACCTATCGGCGCTTAGTGTTTGTTTTGCAGGATTTGGAAGCACAGAGCATCCAATCCTTGAGGCAGAGCTACCAAATTCAGAAATCCGATATCATACCTACATCAATTGTTCATCACGTAATATGGAACAAAATACCCAGGGGCGGATTCAGGTTCCAGAGTTGGGGTGGGGAGAGGGAATTAAAAACTTACTAATAATTTTTTTGGCCAGGTACTAATTCAAACAATTTTATTTACATAAATTCGTGAGAATAAAAACATTTTAAACATTTTTTTTTTGAGATTTTTTTTAAAACAATGATAGTAAACTAAAACAAGTCAAATTGATTTTCTAACTTATTTATGATTAAACAATTAGGGGAGTATGTCTTCGGTATGAATAAGTTCAGGCATAATAAATTGTAACACGCATACAAACTACAAAAATAAATTAAAGAAGTTATCAAAATTTTCATCGTTTTCATATAAAATCACGAAAAGGTTTTAATTTTGAATCAGTGAAAAGAAAATAAGGTGTAATTCCAGAAATTCTTTGTATGTCTTGAAACTCTACTATTTTTCTTAATGTAGTATTCTCTTTGTAATTTTTCCTAGAATTTAAAAAAAAAAATATTCAAAATTTTTCAATATTTAGCTAACCGTAAGATACACTCGAAACTAAATCACTAATTGACAAGGTTAGGGACAAAATAAAAGCAATTAATTATGAGCATCAAGGACGGACCTAGACCATGTTTGCTGGGGGTGGGGGAGATCCTCTCGATACCATATTTGATATTTTTCGATATTTTGATAAATGACAAAAAGTAAACTAAAATAGTACTATAATTTTATACAACAAAATGTGAAAATCTAAACTAGCAAAGTTTTCTAAGAATATGAATTCTTACGCTAAAAAAGAATGTAAAAGATGTCATCCATTTGGAAAAAAATAAATAGATATTACTTAGACAAAACATGGAAACGTCGAGTGTAAAAAGTATAACTATATTTCATATTTTTCTATAGTATAATTAAGTTCTCATAGTTCACCATAAAATTATATCTAACATAAATTAAGGAACTTGAAAGTTGAATAAATATAAATTATACAATTAATTTTGATTTGTTGTAGATTTTAAAAAGTATTGTAAAATTGTGCATAACACAAAAATTATAATGTGGTCAAATAATGTGTTTAATTTGACCACATAATATCTAAAATAAATTGAATTCAATCAAAAAGATAAAAAGAAGAAAAATATACTTTCACATTTTTTAAATCATTCCCTCCTTGAAATTTAGAAAGACACCGGTAAAACAAGCACTATTAGAAAAAGACAAAATTTTGATGGATTTTTTTTTATGTTGATATATGTAAATTTTTCATATAATATGGATATATGTTTATTAGTTGGACAACTAGAATCCAATTTAATTGCTATTATATGTTTCTTCGTTTATTTAATAACTTTGTTTTTACACTTTCAGATGTGGACAGAGACACAAGGTGTGTTTATATATATATATATATATATATATATATATATATATATATATATATATATATATATATATATATATATATATATATATATATATATATTAAGACATATAAGAGCCTAACTTTTTGCTCTACAGTAAAGTTTCGTCCAATATGCCCCCATTTTTCCTTTTTTATTTTTTTATTTTTTTATTTTGAGTCCACTTCATCAAAACGACGTCGTCCTTTGTCAGCTTTAAAGACTAGAAATTCAAAGCCGACTTCATGTTCACTCTGATGAGACAATGTTCAACGGAGTTACTTAACAGTGGCTTCAGTGTTTGCAAAGTCGGTCAATTAATGGTGATTTATAACTTGGTCGTTCACGGCCACTCTCTATAACTGCCACCTACGCTTTGACGCTTTCTTCAAGAAGCATGGAATTTCCCTCCTTGGTACTTGGTGCTGTTTTATTTGCTTTGTATCAGTTTATTTGTATTTTAAACTCCAGATGCGGTGTATTTCTTCTTCTTTTACTTTCTTCTTCTTGTAAGGAAAATACATTGTTCTTTTGTCTGCCGTATACATCTGTGAGTTCCATGTTACCTTCATTTCTTTTGTTGTTTATGTTTTGCGTAAACATCTATATGATGTTGCCTTCCGTATTATAATACTACTAATTACTCTATATTAATTAGATGGTATTTTATATATCTATATATCTGTGAGTATTGTTGTATATTTTTTATATTTTTGTGTCATGCAAGATATGTTGGAAATTTGTTTCAAACCATATTCTACAACTTCGTAATTTTACTCATCCAAATAAATTTATTGTTGACTTAAATCGCTAAAATTGCTTCTGGGAATTCTCCAAAGTATATTTCATGTATTTGAGAATATTTTAAAAGATAATGCACAAACTATTTGTTTTTTACCTAGCGTTAAGTCCTTATCTTTGAAATATATTGAATCAATTTGTTTGGATGGGAGAACGAAATGAAATTAATGGTCGATATTCAAGGTAGCTAATGTAATATACCATACCAACCTAATTAAAATTGAAGGACATGCTCTCTCATTGAGAAACTAGGTTCTCATGACAACAATTGCATTTGCCTGTGTGTACGAGTCATTTTTTTTCCTTGTGTTACTCTATGTTCTTCTGTGTACAGTTGTTGTTTGTGTTGGAATGCTTCTGTACATGTGTTTTATTCTCTTTTTCTTCCTTATGTTGTCTTAGGGTATTGTTATCCACAATTTTCTAGCAGGTATTACTTATTCTTTTTCTGCTATAGATTTGTTGGTCTCAAGTGGTCAGATGAGGTCTAGTGAGGGGGGGGGGTGAATAGACCTCTGAAAATTTTAGACTTAAAAACTTTTCAGTTGACTGTTAGCATACTAAGTTGATCGTAAACAGTAAGCTGACTAAGCTGATCGCACACAAAGTTTGAGCAGCAAAGTTGACCACTCTTTAGATAAGTACTTAGCCGATTTCAGCAAAATCAGTTTTAATTCAGATTACTTGCAGCGGATGGTTTAAGGAATTTTTCACAAGTAAACTAAGTCTTGTAAATATATTATCCCCAAGTTTAAAACTTCTTTTAAAATCTTTAACATAAAACTTCAAGTGTAAATTTATGCAGCAAGAAAACTTATGCAAAATGAACACAAGAATTTTTATAGTGGTTATATGGATTTAAATCCTTATATCACTAGAAAACACACAGTTAAAAGTATACAAGGAAATCACAAAGATGACCTAATCTACAGAATTTTATCACTCACTAAGACGGATAAAACTCCTCACAACACTCTCTAACAGAAATCATTCAGATTTATATGTGTTTCTTTGATTTTCAACTTCGGCTTATGTCAATAAATGACTAAGCTGATGAGTGAGCTGTTCGTGAGTTCTTGAGACTTAGAAGAATTCTGCTTCGAAACTTTCTCTCAGAAAATATGTTGTTGTGTAGCTTCTTCTTTTCTCAAACTCTTGAACTATTTATACTCTTTATTTGAAAAGTGTCCGTTGAAGAGAGACAGGATTCAGATCCTCGAGTACTGGTCCTTAAACGGCTATCTAGGGGTGAACGCGGTCGGGTTTGGCGGGTGTCGATGAAAAAATCAACCCGACCCAACACATGCGGGTTGCCAAAACTTAAAACCGCACCCGCATTTTCAAGTTCACAAACCGCACGGTTCGGGTGAGGCGGGTGCGGGCGGGTGACGGGCGGGTCGGCGGGTTGAAAGAAAACAATGACATAAAATCATTCATAATAAACTACGACATAAAAAATACGACATAAAATCATTCATAACATAGTTATTAGTCTCAAGTTTTCCAACTATAATAAACTAGTACAAAGTCTCATTTCTCAACCATAATTAAATAGCACAAAACTAAAATGTCTCAAGTTTCTCAAAATAATAAACTAGTGATGATTTTTCTTCAACTTTGACACCATCAACAAGCTCTTTAGGAACCTAGTGAACAATGAAAAAATGTTAAGAATCATCAAAATAATTGAAATGAAAATAAAAATGATATAAAAAATGTATAAACTTACCAACAAAATAATTCATTCATCAAATACTTTTGATTTGCCCTTTGTAACACCCGAACTCTGAAATTCTAAAAATATACACAAGTATAAGAGAATTAATAACCTCATATTAATATGATATAAACATAATTAAAAAAAGCATGACAAATAAAAACATTAAAATGACATAAGAAACATTATATTTACCTTTTATAATTTCATCATACTTCTCAACTTCTTGAAGTGGCACTTGTCTCATTGATTCTTGAATATCAATTGTAATTGGTTTTGATCTTAACCAACTTTGACAACATACAAGAGCCTCCACCATTTCTGGATTAAGAGAACTTCGATATGGATCGAGGATACGACCACTTGTACTAAAGGCGGACTCAGATGCCACTGTAGAGACGGGAATAGCCAAGATATCTCTAGCAAGTGTAGAGAGAATCGGAAACCTAGTTGAATGCTCTTTCCACCACCTCAATAAATCAAATGATTCCACATTCTTTTCACAATTTTCTTCCAAGTATCTAGTAAGTTCCGACTTAGTCTTAACACATTCATTTTCCTCCAAATGTTTTGCGAATTGAGAAGCTAAAGAGCTACATCCCTCATCATCATCATCCACGTCCATTAGAACTTGACTTGAGCTTGTAGAAATAGTTTGAGAACTTTGACTAGAATTAGAGTTTTGATAACATTCGTACAAACGAACCAAAACTTTTTTCACTTGTTCTTCCATGAAACTAGCCAAAGTACTATCATTGTCATAGGCTTGGTTAAGACAAAATCTCACGAACCTCAATTTATAGCGTGGATCCAATACATTTGCAACAAACAAGAAGAAATTGAGTTTATCACAACTTTCCCAATACTTAGTGAACTTTTTTTGCATTTTCAATGCCATTTGACAAACTTTGGGATCACGGTGCTTAGATAAAGATCTCAATCTACTTTGGACAGCCACAAATTCTTGAAAAAAGTTACTTGAAGTTACATGCAAAGAACCCGAAAATTGCAAAGTAACATCATAAAAAAGCTTCAAAAACTTTACAAAAGATTTAGCGACATTCCAATCGTCTTCATTAGGAGGACCAATGTATTTGCTATCTCTTGTCTTACCTCTCTCACAACTCTCTATATTTTCATCATCTTCTACAACTTGATTTACATCTCCATCATCAATATCTTTGTCACCCAAAGCAAAATACATTCGATAGTTTGAGTCATCTTCCTTAAGACGTTCAAAAGCTTTTTCAAACTTTATAGCCGCTTTTAGCATTAAATATGTAGAATTCCACCTAGTTTCAATATCAAGGCAAACAAGACTCTTGCTATCGATCTTTTCTATATCGACACATTTTGTGAATGTTTGAAGTCTAGCCGGAGATGATCGCACATATCTTATGGCATTTCGAATTTTGAGAATTGCTTCATTTTGTTGTTTTAAACCATCCTTCACAATGAGATTCAAAATATGTGCGGAACACCTTACATGCAAAAATTCATGTTCTAAGACAGTGGTTTTCCAACCTTTAGTGTTCTTCTTTACATAATTAATTGCACCATCATTAGAGCTTGCATTATCAACTGTGATAGTTAACAATTTGTCTATTCCCCAATCTAACAAACAAGATTCAATCATTTTACCTATTGTCTTACCCTTATGGTTAGGAATGACACAGAAACTTAAAATTCTCTTTTGCAACCCCCAATCTTTATCAATCCAATGACCAGTGAGACACATGTAATTAATGTTTTGAATTGAGGTCCAAGTATCTGTAGTAAGACATACACGTTCAGACTTAATAAGGCTTCGAAGTTTTTTCTTCTCATCAATATAAAGTTTCATGCAATCCCTAGCAACTGTTATCCGACTTGGAAGTGTAAATCTAGGTTGTAAACAAGTTGAATATCTTTTGAACCCTTCACCTTCCACAATTTTGAAAGGATGTTCATCAAGAATAATCAATTCAACTAATCTCTGCCTACATTCTTCGTAAGAATAGCTCGCAGTTTTAAAACTAACACCAATATCACTATTTCCTTCTTGTTTAATTTCAAAAGCAATAGTCTTTTGTTTTTCATCAACAATCCTATAAGGATATTTCTTGCATTGATGTAGTAAATGGTTACTTAAGTTAGTTGTGCCATGTACCTTTGAATGAGCTGCATACTCATGACTACAATACTTACAAATTGCCTTTCTATCTTCTTTTTCTCCAATCGTCTCAAAATGATCCCACACCCATGAACTTTTTTTGGCCCCGATCCCAGCACCTTGTTCATTTTGTTCCTTGGGTGGAATTGCTCTAGCTTTTGTAGCTCTTTTCCTTTTTCTAGAAGCAGGTTTCCAACGAACTGGCCCTGGAGGTGGTTTGTCAATTGATTTAGATGTACATGCTCCTTGAGTTTCAATATTCGAAATACGATTCTGACTTTCAGTTGCATTACTTCCATCTTCCATCTAAAAAGTAAAATCAAACATAAGAACACAAAAAATAGTATTTTGCTCTAATTGACATCTATTATCTTCAATACCATAACACAAAAATAAATGAATGTCTATGCAATTAAATTTAAGTGGGTCGAATAATATAGTATAAAAGACAAACAATTAGTTGTTAAGCCTGTGATGCAATTTTTAATATTCCACTAAGGGGTAAAATGCAATTTGGTATAGAATTGGTATCAATTAATTTTATGCATAGATCATTAAATTGGAAGAAAAATATTTACCCAAATCCACAAAACAAACATATATATGACTGGGTCATTCCGAATTGGAAAGGGTTTAGTCGACCCATTAAATATTGAGAAACATTTATATATATATTAGTTATTTAATTTATGGCTGATTTGCTCAGAACTATAGTTAATCTTCGTCCAATCAGCCTAATCCATATAAATCAAAATATAATAAATTATTAAATTTTGGTCAATGACCAGATTAACCCATAATGGTTTTTTTCTCCATATGCATTATATATATATATATGAACTGATTCCAAAATCACGAAGGCAAGAAACTAT
Source organism: Penstemon barbatus (assembly GCA_003313485.2). NCBI lineage: Eukaryota > Viridiplantae > Streptophyta > Magnoliopsida > Lamiales > Plantaginaceae > Penstemon > Penstemon barbatus. The sequence goes on along the minus strand of CM064883.1, from coordinate 68,788,345 downwards.
AAAATTAATAATTTCTATTAGAGTCGATCTCTAACCTTTAACAAGATTTAAGCTCCTCGCCTCCTCCTCAATGAAAAATTAATTCGGACAGTACTGACTACTGAGAAGCCGTAGCCCGCAGGGAGAGAAAAGAAGTGGAGGAGAAAATGAGCAGCCCGTAGGGAGAGAAAAGAAGTGGAGGAGAAAATAAGCCCTAATTTTGTTCTGTTTTGTACGCATCTGCTGTTGATATCAGGTAAGTAAGTGGGTTTATGAATAGGATATAATATGGGTCGGGTTAAGGGGTATATTTTAACCTTGAAAACCGTAACCCGACCCGTAGCTTTCGGTGACCCATATTACAACCCATTCTATGTTTTTTAAAATAAAAACCCATCGGGTTCGGGTCGGGTCGGTTCGGGTCGAGCGGGTCGGTCGGGTCGAGCGGGTTAATGAACACCCCTACGGCTATCTGCGACTGATACAGTACAGTCTGCTATACTTTCTGTCAGCTGCATTTAATGCACCTAGCTGATACGAGGATTTCTTCAATCATTTGCCATAAATACCCTCATTCTTCAGCATTTATTACTCCAAGTGCATTTATTACCGTTGAGGAGACTTCCTGATCTTCTTCACTCAGCTGATTAAGATCTCTCGTCTAATGATGTACTGAGCTGATCTCAACTTGAACTAATATGATTTGAGTCAGCTGATTTTCACCAAACTGATTTCTTCCTTCAGCAGCAGATCAGTAGTCTTTTGGACCAAGTGGAATTTTGACTTGTCTGATTTGTCTTTTAAGTTGGTCAAAATTCTTCCAATGGATTTTACTAAGTGTTCCTTACTTAGCTGATTATGATGTTTTGGAAATCATCAAAACCTCCCTTTAACTTCTAACTTTCTTGTCCTTCTATCTTCATCTTCATCTTCATCCAACAATTTCCCCCTTTTTGATGATGACAAAACTTCAGCTAAATACCTGTACCTAAACTAAAGTTTTAATCCTCAAGAATTTTTGAGATAGAAATAATATGTTGGAGTAAAAACTTAAACTTTTATTGATGATTGAAATTTCAGTACAAGTTACAAGTCTTTAAGATGAGATAACAAGAAATAAAGTAAACTGATACAAGAAAACAGATAAGTTTAATAATCTGATTCATCAATGACTTCTTCTTCAACTTCTTCATACTCTTCCTCTTCACCATAATCAATGCTTTCATCTTCTTCATCATTCACATCATCAGAGATAATATTTTTCTTGGCAGCTTCCATCTTTTCTTGACGTTCTGCTTCTTCAATCTTTCTCTTGATGTGATCTATATTCTTGTACTTCACAAATGGATCAATTTGCTCTTATGGTGTATCCTTGAATGCAGCAATCTCCTTATCAGATTTTGCTGGTTCCTTGGCTTTTTCTTCAGCAGCCTCTTCTTCTTTAGCAACTTCTTCTTTATCAGCTTCCTTAACACTTACTTCAGCTTTAGCTTTCTTTTCAACTTCAGCTTCTTTTTCAAGTACATGCTCTGATTCTTCAGCAATTTTCTTTTGTTCAGCAGCAGAGTCTTTTTGTTCAGGTACTTGAACAGTTGTTGTAGCTGACTTCTCTTCCCCCTTTTTGTCATCATCAGTGGGGTTGAGTTCAACAGCTGAGACGTTGACAGCCATGCATAGTCTTCTGATGTTCTGATCCACAGTGTCAAGTTGAGCCGTATGATGATGCAAGGTAGATCTGAGTGTGCCAGCCTGGTCATTGAGGCAATCCATGTTCAGTTGCAATGTAGAAACTTCATCATGAACTTTGTGGGCAGTGGAGTTCATTTCCCGCACCAGTAAGATGTTCTTTTCTGTTTCTGCACTTGAAACCTTAGTGAATAAACCTATCAGATCAGCAATATCTCCTTCATTTCTCTGAAGAGCTGTGTGAAGGTGATTGACATTAGACTTCGCATCTTCAATATTCTTGTTTAGGCTGATCAAGTTCTGAGTCAGCATCAAGGAGTTATCAGGCGGCAATGGGAAGTTGTCAATGGCGTCTCTGATCATTCTTCCGTTCTCTTCTTGCATCTGTCTCATCATTTACCTATTTCTTTCTTCCATCTCCCTGAGGGAGTGTTCTAACATCATCTGAAAAGATTCCATCAGAGATGAGTGTTTGTCAGCTGTTAGAATGGAAGATGAGGCTGGTGGTTCTTCATGGTGGATTGGAACATCTGCCAGAATATCTCCAGTTTCATTCTGAACAGGTTCTGCAGCATCTTGAACAGCTTCATGTGGAACAACAGCTTGTTCTTCCACTTGACTATTTCAGGAGTTCCATCTTCTGATATTATTGTTGTCTAATGGATGACTTTTGTAGTTGAAGGCATAGATCCTTGGGCAGGTGCCTTAACTACTTTCATCTCCTGAAAAGTACTAACCTCAGGACCAAATGTAATATGTTGTACACTTGGTAAAGTGGGAAGGTCACTTGGGGATCCTTGAAAATATATGGACCTTTCAGACCACTTATCTAAGGCAGTGTAGACAGCAATCTGCACAGCTCTCTCGATGGGATCATCACTTCTTCTCCTTTTAGCTGGCAGTGCCTTCTTGATCTTTTCTGCTTCCCTGACAACAATCCCCCTTGTGTAGTCGTGGAAAACATCCCTTACATGATCAGGATACAAAGCCTTGGTGATGGAAGAAGTCTGGAACCAGCTTAGTATCCATTTCTCTTCATCATCAAACTCTTTCCAAGACTTGATCTCTTCAACAGATTTGTTGACTCTATAATTCCTCCATTTGTTGTATCTTATCTTCTCTTGGAGAAACAGAGTCCTTTGTTGCAGCTGCTTATCAAAATCTGCAAGGGTAGCTTCAAATCTGTTAAAAGCACCAGGGTGAGAATTTACAATATTTAAGGCCCATTTAACAGCAAATGGACACTTCTCAACCCTTTGACCATCAGGGAGTATTTCTCTAGCATTCATAGTCTCTCCTATTTTGATTCATCCAACTCTTCTTGGCATGAGCATCCTGTTTGCTAAGCTCAAGAGCTTTAGCCAGATCAGCATCCTCCAGTGCTTTCAGCTCATCTTCAGTTAGCTGTTTTCTCTGAGCAGCTTTCTGAGCATCTATCTTACTTAACTCAATTGCTCTTTTGAAGTCTTTATCATCCTTCTTTTTCTGCTCTGCTTCCTCCTTCTCTTTTTCTCAGCAGCAGACACCTTTCTCCTCACAATTCTTATTCTCTTGGGTTTGGTGGATGTCTGAGCTGGTGCAGTAGCAGCAGCAGTTGGTTCTGGTGCAGCAGTTGAAATTGGGGCAACTGCAATTGGGTTGATGATCTGCACATCGGGATCATCTTGAGGTTGGGCAACCTCAGCTGTTGGAGGGACTTGGACAATTTGTTGAGTAGCTAGTACAACAGCTAACTCCTTAGCAGTAGACTCTTTGTCAGCTCCAGCAGGCCTCTCTGCTGATTGAGGGCTTTCCTGACTAAGTAAGATAATTCAGTAGGTGATGACACAAAGGTCATCCTTTTTCTGACAGTGGCTTTGGTGTGAACCACTTTTCCTTGAAAGGGCTTTGATGTTGCTGAGTCTTTGAGTTGACTCCTTGTCCTGGCAGCAACATTTTCTGCTGGTCTCTCAGCAGAAATGGTTCTAGATGGAGAAGCCTAAGCCATGTCTTCAATTTCCTTTGCTGGCTGAGTTATGATAGCATCAGCAACAAGTTTCCTTGCCTCTTCTACTGTTCTGGCTTTAACAGCTGGCTCAGCTGTTTGAACAGAACGCTTGGACACAATCACTTTTCTCTTCTTTTCAGCAGCTTGCTTCTTCGGTGCTTCAGCTGCCTTTCTCTTAGGCTGCTCCGCAACAGCCAGATAGGCATGCATAGCCTTGGACTGGTGAATGACCTTGCCATTGGTCATTCCACACTGAAGATCCATGAACAGATGACTGAGGAATATCCGGTGGTAGGAATTCCCCTTCTTGATGTGATCAACTAATATGTACCAGACGAATGTAGCCCAGTTCACTTCCAATCCGTAATGAACAGCAATCATCGCATGGAACCTCTTCATAGGTACGCTGTCCAGTGAGAATGTGCAATTCTCAATAATCTTGGCAAATATATCAGCCATCCGCTGATACTCATCCTTCGGTTGCTTTTTCTTGATGTTGCCAGCAAGGATCTCTCCTTCCCTTGCACAAATACTCCAAAATTCTGATTCCATTGGCTCGGCCATTGTTGAGATGTCTGTTCTTCCAACATTTGGCAGTCCATACTTCTCATTCAGTAAGGCGGGGGTGATGCAGATGTTCATTCCCCCAACTGTAGCCTTAATCTCCCTCTTGTCAAAATCAGGCTTACCAGATGAGCCATAGTACTCCAGGATTTGATCAATATAGACCCTATCTTCATGGGCTTCCATGAACTTGACCAGTTTAGCCACTTGAAATTTTTCTAGAATTTCTTTCATAAGAAGGGTTCCAGATGAGTGGAAGGTAGAGTAGATGAGATATCGTCCTTCTTCCTTTGCCATTTTTGAGATTATCTGAAAAGATTAGTGAAAAGAGTATATTTGCAGAAAGTTGGAATGCAAAAATTCTCTCTAATTGCTCTGAAAAAATTTGAGGGTGCGTAAAAGAACAGTGAGCTGATCAGATCTGAATTTAAAGAGGTGAAGGCGCGTCGGTTTCCATGTTTCACGCGAACCGTTAGATCAGTTTTCTGTCAGCTTTAATCGTAGGGCGAGATACGCGGGTTTCAAATTTCAAAAAGCATTTAATGACTGGTGGGAATGTGAACCGCCTCAGTCGACTTGTAAAAGCGTGTTTATATATATAACGTGTTAAGATCAACACTTATACAAATAATCAGACGAGTAAATTAATACTTATCTGACAGACGAGTGTTCTGAAAAACAGATATTACTAGTGAAAGCCAATAGCTAGTAATCTTCCTCTGTTGTTTGTAAATCCAGCAAGATAAATTAATCTTCAGTCTTCAAGAATTAAGAACTTATCTGATGGAAACTTAACTTCAACTAACTGTCATCAACAGATTTCATCTTTTAATCAGAAGTACCGCTAGTCTTACACGTTCCCCCTGACTTTAAGAATCCATAAGTTAACTAGTCTGTTGAAAGTTAACCTTGAAGATGATAAGATGAGTAAGCTGATAAACTCAAATCTTCTGATGAGTTCCCCCTCAGCTTATGCATCTAAATTTAGTAAACCTATTTCAGCTCTTAGATTTGAAAACCTTGCATCACTTAATGGTTTAGTAAATATATCAGCAATTTGATTATCAGTATGAACATACTCAATTATAATGTTTCCCTTTTCCACATGATCTCGTTTCCCTTTTCCACATGGTCTCTGATGAAATGATGCTTGATCTCAATATGCTTAGTCTTTGAGTGACTTGTAATATTCTGGTAAGAGAAATGGCACTTGTATTATCACAGTAGATTGGGATTCCACTGATCTTTATGTTGTAATCTTCTAATTGATGTTACAACCAAAGTATTTGTGCACAGCATGCTCCAGCAGCAATGTACTCAGCTTCAGCAGTAGAGATAGATACTGATGTCTGTTTCTTACTCATCCATGAGATCAGACGACTACCTAAAAATTGACAGGCGCCAGTTGTACTCTTCCTGTCAATCTTGCAGCCAGCAAGGTCATAATCAGAATATCCTATAAGTTCAAATCCATATTTTCTAGGGTACCATAATCCCAATTCTTGAGTGTCTTTAAGGTATCTGAGTATCCTCTTGGCAGCCAGGAGATGAGATTCTTTAGGATTTGATTGATATCTCGCACAAACCCCAACAGAATACATAATATCAGGTCTGCTAGCTGTTAGATATAACAGTGACCCTATTATGCCTATGTACTTGTTATATCTACTGATTTGTCATCTTCATCTTTATCCAAATGAAGTCCAGTAGACATAGGAACACTAATAGTAGAGCTAGTTTCCATACCAAATTTCTTGAACAGATCTTTTGTGTATTTAGCTTGGTTGATGAATATTTCATCAGGCAACTGTCTAACTTGCAAACCAAGAATATAATTTAGTTCACCCATCATGCTCATTTCAAATTTGTTCTGCATCAGCTTGGAGAACTTGTCACACATCTATTGGTTAGTTGAACCGAAAATAATATCGTCTACATATATTTGCACAAGTAATATATAATCCTCCCATTCAACAGTAAACAATGTTTTATCTACTTTACATTTTCAAAATCCTTTGATTAAAAGAAAATAAGATAAAGTATCACACCATACTCTTGGAGCCTGTTTCAGTCCATAGAGAGCTTTCTTCAGACGATACACCTTGTCTTCTTCTTTGTATGATTCAAATCTAGGTGGTTGTTCAACATAAACTTCTTCTTGCAATTCTCCACTAAGAAAGGCAGACTTCACATCCATCTGATAGACAGTGAAGATCTTATGAGCAGCATAGGCAAGAAACAGTCTGATTGCTTCTAGTCTTGCTACTGGTGCAAAAGTTTCATCAAAGTCAATGCCTTCTTCTTGGCAGTAACCCTTGGCCACTAATCTTGCTTTGTTTCTGGTGAAAACACCATCTTCATTCATTTTGTTCCTGAATACCCACTTAGTGCCAATTACTCTTTGATGACTTGGTCTAGGAACTAAGTACCAGACTTCGTTCCTTTCAAATTGATTTAGCTCTTCTTGCATAGCTTCAATCTAGTTAGAATCACTAAGAGCTTCTTCAATCTGTTTGGGCCCAATTTGAGATGGGAAGCAGACAAACATTGCATCATTTGCAGCAGCTCTTCTTGTCTTTACTCTATCCAATGGATCACCAATCACTAATTCACGTGGGTGATTCTTGAGCCATCTGAGATCAGGTTGCAAATCTGAATGTTGTCCTCTAAGTTGATCTTGCAACACTACTGTTGGAGTTCCAGTAGTAGTCTGTTGAACATTAGTAATCTGTTGAACAGTCTCTGGTCTATCAGCTGTTTGCAACTCGTCGGTTAGACAATCAGCAGACTGATTTTGAACAGCATTTGAGTTAGCAGCTGAGTTGAGATCAGGTAGTATGATGGGTACATATTCTTCATTTCTTTAAACACTCAATTTAGTAGACAAATTTGGATTAGTACATTGATTCTTTTCAGAAGATTGATTTGGTTCATCAAATACTACATGAATGGATTCTTCTACAAGTAAAGTTCTTTTGTTAAAGACTCTGTAAGCTTTACTAACAGTAGAGTATCCTACAAAAACAGCTTCATCAGCCTTTTCTGTAAAAGCAGTAAGGTGATTCTTCCCATTATTTAACACAAAGCATTTACAACCAAAAATCCTAAAATAATGAATATTTGGCTTCCTGTTGTTCCAAACTTCATATGGAGTCTTGTTTTGATGTTTGTTGATCATGCATCTGCTTTGGGTAAAGCAGGTTGTATTTGTGGCTTCTGCCCAAAATCTTTGGGGTAGCTTTGCTTCAGCTATCATAGTCCTAGTAGCTTCCTTTAGAGTTCTATTTCTCCTTTCAGCAACTCCATTCTGTTGAGGGGTTCTGGCAGCAGAGTACTTATGACTTATGCCTCTGATGTTACAATACTCTTCAACAGTTGAATTTGTGAACTCAGTCCCTCTATCTGATCTGATCTTTAATTTATTCATGCTTTTCTCATTTTGGATCAGCTCCATTAGATTTGTAAGATGCTCCTTGGTTTTACTTTTCTTCTTCATGAAAATCACCCAAGTGTATCTTGAATAATCATCCACAACAGCTAGGCGGAATTTCTTTCCACCATTGTTGATTGGATCAATGGGTCCAAATAAGTCCATATGTAGCAGCTCCAAAATTCTTGTAAATGATTGGTGCTTCTTGCTCTTGAAGGATGACTTGATATGTTTACCCTTCTGACAGGCGTCACAGAGCTTATCGTTGCTCATGACTGTCTTTGGAATTCCTTCTACCAGATCATTCTTGATTAGTCTGTTTATGGTCTTGAAATTCACATGATTCATCCTTTTATGCCACAGCCAACTAACTTCACTTGGTGTTGATGCCACCAAACAAATGTTTGAATTCTTGTCCAAAGAATTCCAGTCGACTATGTAGATATTTCCTTGTCGTCTTCCAGAAAAGATGACCTTCTTTGTACCGATCTGTTCAACATAGCACTTATCTGATGAGAAGATAACTGAAAATTCCTTGTCACAAAATTGACTTATGCTCAACAAATTGTATTTGAGGCCTTTAACATAAGAGACGTCAGATATCTCAATGTTGCCTTTGATTATCTTTTCACATGCTACAATCTTGCCTTCCTTGCTGTCTCCAAAGGTTACTTTAGGACCATCCACATCAACAACATCAGTCAGCTCATGTATGCTTCCACACATGTGACTTGAACATCCACTGTCCAAGTACCAGATTTTCTCTACTTTACTCCTACTCCTAATCCTAACCTACAAAACAAAGTAAAATTGTTTTAGGTACCCTTTATTGAGAGGGTCCTGGAGGATTAGTTCCACCCTTGACAACTGAAAATGTTGATGTCTTAGGCTTCTTAGGCTTTTGAGATTTGACAGGAGCATGAACAGGTTTATCTTCATCATATTCAGCAGAAGTGTTATGTTGATAATCAGTATGATAAGGATGATGTTCATAAGCAGAATAAGATCCATGATAAGCAGGGTATGCATGCATTGGATGAGCAGGGTAAGGTGCATAGTAAGTTGGAAATTGAGGTGCATGATACATAGGTGGATATGCAGCAGGTTGCACATAATATGACTCATTTCCATACCAAGCATTTTTATTTTTCTTATTTTTATGCTTCTTTGGTTTACTAGTTGCTTGCTCATTAACAGACTACTTAGTTTTATTACTAGTCTGATTGGTTTTACTCTTATCAGCAAACTTCCTAGGACTCTGCTGTTTAGTTTTACCAGTCTGTTTTTCTAATTTGGGCTCTTTGCTCTTTTTAGTCTTAGGAGCTTTCTTCTCCTTTAGTTCTTTCTCAGGTGAAGCAGGTTTAGTAGTCTGAACATACAAGATGGCCTTACTATTGTCAGCAAATATAAAATTTTCAGTATCGTTCAGTTCTAACTTATCCTGTTCTAAAGGCATCTTCAGTTTACTAGACATATGAGTGGATGTAACAGATGCTTTATCATGAGACTCAATGTCTTTTTCAAGTTCCATGATTTCACCCTTATATACTTCACATTCAGCTTTCAGAGATTCATTCTCTTGCTCAAGCAGTTTATATTTTGCTGATTCTTTTGGTTTTTCAACCTTAAGTTTCAGTGAACTGTTGTGCTCTCTTAGCAATATCATCTCTTCTTTAAGCTTAGCAAATGCATCAACAGTACTAGTGTTATTGACTACCATTTGCTCAAATGAATTAAACAATTCATTTTCAAGAGGAGTTACCTCATCCTCTGAGTCATCAGATTCCTTAGCCATCAGGCAGATAAGAGCAGGTTTCTCATCTTCAGTAAACTCTTCATCAGAAGTTTCTGAGTCAGAATCAGATGAGTAGATGGCAGCCAGCTTTTCTGCTTCAGCCATCAGCACTTTGTCTTTATGATGTTTTCTTTCTTTTCTGATTCTCTTTTCTTCTTCTGTGTACTTCTCAGCTTTTGGATATGGGCAATCTCTGATGAAATGTCCCAATTTCCTGCAGTTGTAACACATTAGTTTGGATTTATAAGCATCCTTATCATGAGAAGAAGAGGTAGGGTTAGAAGTAGAAGCATTGTTGTATTTGTTCTTCATTTTTCTTTTATAGAACTTCTTGAAGCTGTTCATCAGCAATGCAACGTCTCCAGCAGTGTACTCCTTTTTGTTGAGTAGTGTGGCTTCATCAGATGAGTCCACTTCTTTGCTTTTGTGTGCTGTTCTTCTTGGATTTTCAGCAGCAACTAGGGCAGCTGTGGGGCCTGAAGTTGAGGTTTCTTCAATACCCATTCTTGGCAGTTTATACTCGTATGCCTTGAGTACGGAAAACAGCTCGGTAAGAGAGATCTTTCCCAAATCTCTTGATTCTTCTATGCCTGTCACATTCATGTTGAACTTTTGAGGCAGAGCCTTCAACACTCTGACAGTGATCTCTTTGTCAGTGAAGGTCTTTCCCAGCTTGAGAACTTCATTCAACGTCCTTGTAAACCTTGTATCCATCTGATCAATGGTTTCCGTAGACAGCTTTTCCAGCGCAACACTCAGCTGGTGCTCGTTTATAGCGTCGTTTCCTTCGCTCATGTCACGAACCTTGTCCCACATTTCCTTTGCAGTTTTGCAATGCTTGACTTTGTCAAACCTGTCATTGTCCAGGGCTTTGGTCATGATGAAACGGCCAACTTTGTCAAGGTTGAACAACTTGATTTCTTCAGTTGTCATCTCTTGAAGATCTTTATCCACCACTATGTCTACTTCATCGACCTTTATAATCTTGGTGAATTTTAATGGACCTTTAGTAATGCATGTATACATGTTGTCATTGTAAGCAACTAAGAAGATCTCCATTCTGATCTTCCAGTCCTCAAAACTCATACCGCAAATGTGGGAACATGGCTGATACAGTCCATTTTCAAAAAAAATTTAATTTTTCAAAAATAAGCTCATTTGTAAAAGTTTGAAAACCTTTGAAAAACCCTCGGATCAAGCTCGTTGATCAGGCAACTGATTCTAATGAACCACCTGCTCTGATACCACTTGTTGGTCCCAAGTGGTCAGATAAGGTCTAGAGGGGGGGTGAATAGACCTCTGAAAATTTTAGACTTAAAAACTTTTTCGTTGACTGTTAGCAGACTAAGCTAATCGTAAACAGTAAGCTGACTAAGCTGATTGCACACAAAGTTTGAGCAGCAGAGTTGACCACTCTTTAGATAAGCACTTAGTTGATTTCAGCAAAATCAGTTTTAATTCAGATTACTTGCAGCGGATGATTTAAAGTGTTTTTCACAAGTAAACTAAGTCTTTTAAAGATTTTATCCCCAAGTTTAAAACTTCTTTTAAAATCTTTAACAGAAAACTTCAAGTGTAAATTTATGCAGTTTTTAAAATATGCAAGAAAACTTATGCAAAATGAACACAAGAATTTTTATAGTGGTTATATGGATATAAATCATTTAGTCCACTATTCCAAGTCACTTAGATCTTGGGTTATACTAGAAAACACACAGTTAACAGTATACACTGCTTGCGTCAATCAACAAATGAAAAGGCCACAAGTTCACACTTAGGAAATCACAATGATGACCTAATCTACAGAATTTTATCACTCACTAAGATGGATAAAACTCCTCACAACACTCTCTAACAGAAATCACTCAGATTTATATGTGTTTTTTTATCTTCAACTTCGGCTTATGTCAACAAATGACTAAGCTGATGAATGAGTTGTTCGTGAGTTCTTGAGACTTAGAAGAATTCTGCTTCGAAACTTTCTCTCAGAAAATGTGTTGTTGTGTAGCTTCTTCTTCTCTTTAACTCTTGAACTATTTATACTCTTGATCTGAAAAGTGTCCGTTGAAGAGAGACATGATTCAACCCCTCGAGTACTGGTCCTTAAACTCTGCAAACGGCTCTCTGCGACTGCTACAGTACAGTCTGATGTACTTTCTGTCAGCTGCATTTAATGCACCGAGCTGATATGAGGATTTCTTCAATCATTTGCCATAAATACCCTCCTTCTTCAGCATTTATTACTCCAAGTGCATTTATTACCGTTGAGGAGACTTCCTGATCTTCTTCACTCAGCTGATTAAGATCTCTCGTCTGATGATGTATTGAGTTGATCTCAACTTGAACTAATCTGATTTGAGTCAGCTGATTTTCACCAAACTGATTTCTTCCTTCAGCAGCAGATCAATAGTCTTTTGGACCAAGTGGAATTTTGACTTGTCTGATTTGTCTTTTAAGTTGGTCAAAATTCTTCCAAGGGATTTTACTAAGTGTTCCTTACTTAGATGTTTTGGAAATCATCAAAACCTCCCTTTAACTTCTAACTTTCTTGTCCTTCTATCTTCATCTTAATCCAACAAGATTAATATTTTTTTTGTTTATCGTGGGGATCTTATGTAACTGTCTGTTTATCTTTTGTATTTTGCTCGATGGATTAGGTGTCGTCTGTGTTTTCCTTCGACCGACGTGTTTACAAGGTAATTTTACTCCGTATGTTAGGTTCCTCTAATTTGTTTTCATTTATTTTTCCCTTCTGTGTGTTGTACACGTATGTTTTGCATCCTATATTTATGGTACATTTATTGGTACAGGTTTATATTTTTTGCGTCTTCTTTCTTATTTATTATTTTGTTATATTACTTGGCTGCTTGAGTTTACGTTATTTTCTTTTCGTCTATGGACTTTGTTCCGCTCGGTATTTTTAGTCTACATTATAGTTTAGTTTGTTCTCAAATAATTCTCCTCAGGCCTTGCGTTAGTTCTCAATTTTCATACCACGGTATTCCCTACTTGTTCCTCGGCTTAAGCCTTTTGTTGTGTAAGTTTATTGTTTAGTATCATCCAGTATGTCGCATGGATAGTGATGAAAGAAAGAGGGAGCTTCGTAGGGAGCGAAATCGTTGGTGGTATGCATCTCGTTCGGACGAGCAAAAGAATGCCGCATTTGCAAGGCGGCGTGCTTTATATGCTCGTAGGGTGTCTCTTCGTAATTTACCGTCGAGCGATAGTTTGGTGGATCCAGTGTCCAATCCCGTTAATCCTCCTCCTTTAGATTCCCCGGTTAACTTCCAGGTTTCTGCGGTATTGTGTGAGGCTAATTCTTTGGACCCGCTGATGCCTAATTCTGTCGAGTATGAGCCTTTTCATCAGTTATTCGTTAACACAAATGCTACGGAGCCACTTACCGAAGAAAGTCATGCACACAACGCACCCCCCGACATTGGTATTTATTATTTTAATTACGCGATATTTTCTATCCTGGTTTTAAAAATTTGAAATTGGACTCTCTGGTTGCTTATTAATGGAGTTAGAAATATGTATCTTAATTTACTTGTGTATATTAGGTTCTACTGCGCTCTATCCGACGGCTAATGTGCAGTTGCGCATGTCTGCTACTTTGTGCCCTATTAGTTCAGCTTCTTTCTCTCCTGTGTTTGAATCTGGAGAAGTTTCGCGATCCTTCATTGGTGTTCCTCACGGTTAGACCTATGTGTAATGTATGAAATTTGGTGTCATTTTGGCTACGTTTTCCTTTGCATAATTTACTATCTTACTTCCCTGTAGCAGCACTCCCTGGGCCGTGTGGATCGTTCCCACAAATGTGTTTCCTTCGGCCGAGGAATATTTGCTCGGTATGTTGTGTTCTTTTTTCCCAGATCTTATTTTCTGGTTCTTTTTTTTTTTTTTTTAAGTTTTTGTATTCCTAACTGTTGTAGAGTGCTTTATTTTTGCTTACTACTTTTTGTTTTTCTTCTTCCTCGGACGTTCTTAATTTTTTTTTCAGTCATAATTCCTTATGATTACTTGCTCTCCTCGTGCTTTGCAGATTCTACTTTGAATATATTGGGATCAGACACTTTTTCGATGTTATATATTGTGCCACATACAGATCAACAACCATTCCAACAGGGCCAGTCTCAGGAACCTAATGACACTGTTGTTCCCGAAACCTAGAATGATTAGTTGTAGTTAACAAGATGAATGCTCGTTCATTAGGTTTGTAGTATGATCGTATTTTGATTTTGGAATTTCGGTTCTTGAACGTGTTTGATGTATTTGAATGTTGATGTTTAAATTTGATATATTGTTGATATTTAATTAGAATTAGTTGTAGTTAACAAGATGAATGCTCGTTCATTAGGTTTGTAGTATGATCGTATTTTGATTTTGGAATTTCGGTTCTTGAACGTGTTTGATGTATTTGAATGTTGATGTTTAAATTTGATATATTATTGATATTTAATTAGAATGTATAATTTCAATATGAACAGGTGTGAATAAGTTTAAAAAATAATTAAAAAATAAAAAATTCCGATCAATTAGGAATCAGTCAAAAATTCCGGTGAAAATTTTTCTGTTGTAATACAAAAATTTCGACGTAATATTTTCAGTAGGAATTTTTGGAATTTCAGTTCAAACATTAGTCGAAATTTATTTTCGACGAGACTTTTTTCGACCGATGTTTTCGATCGAAATATGAAATTTTCGATGAATTTGATGAGAAATCTGCGAAATTTCTGCCTTTTCTAGTAGTGAACAATATCACATATAATGATATAACTAGAGATTTATAACATTTCATGAATATTGATAAAATAATAGTAGAAGCGCAATTCACATATAACCAAGGGTGAGCATTTGGACCGGACCGGACCAAATAGGATCAATTTTGGGTATATAACCGGTTCGATCGTTTCTGGACCCCGGACCGTTTATCAGACCAAAATTTTCAGTCCGGTTCAGTGAAAAAACAGTTGATCTAGAAATGGACCAAATTGCAATATGGCCTTATTTTATTAAAAAAAATTGTCATTAAAGTCTAACCATTTCTTAAAAAAGGGGGGGTGGAAATCACAACTAAATTGTTTTAAACCAAGTCACAACCAAATTGTTATAAACCAAATCACAACCAAATTGTTATAAAACCATACAAACTCTTCAAAGTTCAAACATAAATTATAAATGTCAAAAGTCTTAAAATCATACAAACCCTTCAAAAAGTCTTAAAATCATACAAACTCTTTAAAGTCTTGACACCAAACTCATCGTAATTCTTAAATTTACATAACGATTCACCAAAATCTTGTAGATTATTCACCATTTCTTCTACTACACCAACGACCAACCCTACAATGATTTAACAAATAAGAAAGTAGAGGCAATATTAACCAAAATAGGGCAATGTAAAACAAGAATATACATAAGTTATTTCTTGAACAATTCATTGCACGTTGATGGATCCAATGATCACATATTAACCGACTCTTCACTAACTAATGAACATGATGCAATCACATCTACATGGATAAAAATGAAATGATTAGCATGAAATTGATCAAAGTAAATAAATGGAAAATCAATCAAACATTAAATTTATTGTAATAAATGTTACTAATAATATCGGCCTCACTTTCCTACTCCAAAAAGTCAATTGGGGCTTGACGAATTCAATCTTGCCCACAAATCAAGGCTTGAGCAGTCTTTGGTGCCAATGAAGCTCAATAATCATCAATGACACGACCTCCACTGCTAAAGGCAGACTCTGAAGCAACTGTAGATATGGGCATGACAAATACATGACGTGCCAATAACGATGACACGGGATATATTGGAATGTGCACTTTCCACCACTCCATAAGATCAAATGGAGGAGAATCTTGCTCTATGTGTTGACTAAGATACCTTTCCAATTCATTTTGATCATTCATCCCGATCTCGGACAACATTCTTTGATTTTGCTTTCTTCCAACCCTCTTATTATGTCTATCACGTTCAGCCTCACTAGTTTGAGATCCACCGGTCATCGTGCTTGAGCTATCCAAACTTGACACATCAGGTACATCCATTTTATACACATTAAACAACTCGGTCAGTGCATCCTTTGACAAATTTGCAATTCTTGACCCTTCATCAGAACTACACATATTTTTCATAACATGGTTCACATAACTAAATTTGTTACGTGGGTCAAACATCACAACAACATACAATATCATATTCATTTTATCACTATCCCCCCAATACTTATCAAATTTAGCTTTCATGTGTGTTGCTTTCTCGCTCAACTCATTACCATCAGACTTCATTCAATCTTTTATTAAGTCATCTACATCTCTAATTTCATCCAGAAAAGTGTTCGATGTCACATACAAAGAACCCGAAATTCGAAGTGTTAGATCATGAAGTATTGTAATATCTTCACCATTTTCTCAGCAACACGCCAATCCTCTCTTGTGGGCAAACCAATTTTTCCATAAATTCCAACTGAGCGAAAATCTGCCCGAAGCTTAGGATCACACAATTCATAACATTCGAAGACGCGTTGAAAAATCAAAGTCGTCTCTAACATCAAATACACATAATTCTATCTTGTTGGAACATCCAAGTACAAAGATTTCTTACTTTCAATCATTTCTTCACCTCGGAAACTTTCAAACTTTAACAATTGAGCCAGTGATTGCCTAACATACCTCACCACATTACGAATACGGTCGACTGATTGACTCATATGAGCCACATATCTCATGTGCAAGTACTCCCCCCCACCCCCCCCCCAAAAAAAAAAAGTGTCGTCCCCTTTTCAATAAATTCATTTCTCAAACATGCCACACTCCTATCATTGGAAGAAGCATTATCAATGGTAATTGTTAATACATGAGAAATACCCTAGTCACTCAAGCATTTCTCAATCAACAAACCAAATTCAACACCTTTATGACTGGGGCATGGAATGAAATTAATAATTCTTTTATGCAAATTCCAATTATCATCAATAAATTGTGCAGTCAAACTCATATAGTTTAGCTTTTGGTTAGAGGTGATTTGTTTTAAAACACTCTTTCAACTTAGTTTTTTCATCAAGATACACCTTAAAACAATCTCTAGCAACAGTTGTTCTATGAGGGACAACGAATTGGGACATGCAACCGACATCATATATCTAAAACCTTCTTTTTATACGGTTCTAAAAGGGTGTTCATCAACAATAAGAAATATATTTACAACTTTTCTAACGGCTTCCTGATCAAATTTCTACAAATAAGACACCTCTTTTTGGTTCCCATCATCCCCAACCCCAGTCACACTACAACAAAATCTATGAATGGTATGACTATCATGTGTACTATTAACAATATTGTCATGGTGTTTCTTACATACCGACATGTGTTTGTTCATTCTCGAAGTTCCGTTCTTTCCTGACTCACAAGCATAACTCTTGTCACAATTTACACTGAGCCCTGACTTTGCCATTACCTTTATATTCAGTGAAGTGTTGCTATACCTTAGCTCTCTTCTTACCAGTTTGCCCTTGTTCTTCAGATACTTCTGGAGGGGGAACTGATAATGAATCAGGAGTTGGTGTTGGAATAGTTGTAGTTTGAGCGGAGTATAAGTTGGAGTCTGAGGAGGACCCATAACTTGACGACGTGCATTTACAGTTTGTTCCTGAATGTTCAAATGAAAAGGTAGACGTCCCAAGCCTGAAAAAGAAATCCTGTAAATAATTTGAAGTTGCTTTAAAATCATGAAAACGGACTATGTTGATAACAAAATTGGATATAAAAGTAAATTGAATAATAAAAAAATAAGTTGATCTTGAATAAATATGTATCAACCTAACTATCTAATGATAAGCAAATGACTGTAGCCAGTAAGTCATCTAACTAAAAAAACAATATACACCATTACTTCTAGTTGAGAAAACATAAACATACATGTATTAATTTTATTCTAATTAAGAAACAAAAAATTCCAACTTTTTGATAAAAACATTCAACACAAGGCTTGTAAATTGTAACAATGAGTCAATGACAATTAAATAATCACCAAAACATACTATTGTTATCATAGAATTTAATTTCATATAAACAAAGGGCCAAAATAGTGCAATCAATTGTTGGATTATATTATTATATATATGCCTAAAAAAATAGCCAACTAATTAATATGCACAAATTCAATATTTGAATTCATTTATTTTATAATTTTACATATATATATGTTAAAAAATAAGATTTCTTGTACATTTATATATATATTAAAAAAAAATTAAAAAGGTGAAATCTCGGGTACACAAAATCCAAAACACGAAATACCCAAAAATTTTGAGTACCAGCCAGATCGGATCGGGTTTTGGGTGTGAAAATTCAATACCCGCCAGATTGGGTACCCGACCAGTGTCCAGCCCTAAGTGCAGTGCACCGATGGTGGGTGTGCGAGGCGGTGGTGGCGGATGGTGAGACGAAGGCGGTTTGAGAAGTTAGGTTTCTGGTTTGGGAAGAAAAAATTAATCGGGTCTTTATTTTATTATGATTTGCGAATTGTTAATGAGATGAGAGAGAGAGAGAGAGAGAGAGAGAGAGAGAGAGAGAGAGAGAGAGTTTTATGAAAAATAAAAAAAATAAAAAATATATATTTGGTCAAACAGGTTCGGTTCAAGAAACTGACCAATTTTACCGAAAATCGATAGTAAGGCTGGCCGGTTCTGGGGTGAACCGTGAATCGGACCCAAATTTCGGTCCGACAAACGGTCCGGACAGAAATTTTGGTTCGGTTCAATCTGGTCGATAAACTGGACCGTGCTCACCCCTGCATATAACTAGACAATTAGAATAACAATGGCTGAAAAATGATTAAAACAAATAGATTAATGGTGATACCAAACTGGCCAAAGTTTGATTTATGTCATCTTATACATATTTTTTGGAAGACCGTGGCCCCTAGTCCTTAGGTGAGCATAAACAATTCGCAACTGGACACAAATAATTAAAAGAATAAAATAATCGTTTTAGACATAAGACATTAATGATGTGTAATTTTTATTTTATTTTGCTTCATGAAAATAAACCAATGTTCTTAATTGAGCCATGTAATTATTTGTGTTAAACAACTCAAATATAACTACATTGAATTTGGTACTCTAGTGTCCTGACATGGGTCTGCCCAACTATCTACGATGAAATTTAGAGATCAGTACACCCTAATTCAACCAACCTTGGTCTCAACCTAGTAACACAACATGAAGAGATTCTCATATGAGTTAGAAGACAACATAGACTTAACGTTTCAATGTTATCTCAACCTCTACTATCTAAGTCTCAGTAGAGCAAGATGGTGTTTTTCAT
Organism: Penstemon barbatus; assembly: GCA_003313485.2. Classification (NCBI taxonomy): domain Eukaryota; kingdom Viridiplantae; phylum Streptophyta; class Magnoliopsida; order Lamiales; family Plantaginaceae; genus Penstemon; species Penstemon barbatus. Next base: position 68,769,560 of record CM064883.1, on the reverse strand, counting down.
GTATATGCCACTGCATGATGGGTATCAACTCCTCCAGATTCTCCGACATCCTTACTGATGGTTCATCAAAAAGGCTATTGGTAGTAGTGCTCTAGCAGCCATGCGTGCAAAAGGTTGATTCTAGACCCATGGCCCTCCAACATCGCATATTTGAACTTTTCAAAATGTTATCCATTAAATCTCATTCTTGTAAATATCAAAACGTAAAATTACCTAATATATATTTTTTAATTTAAAAAAATAAATAAACCCCAACTTTGTCCCACCCGACCCTCATCTGAACCTCCCACCCCCACTCATACTTTGCTCCTAATCCCCAAGAACCGTTTCGATTTCATGGGTCATTGAGGAGCCTAGGTCGTCTGATAGAATAGTGTCCTGCAAGCCAACTATTTGGTTGCATTTAATTGAAAGGACCATTCAATTGGATTAATAAATGCATTTTATTATTATATGGTCATCTTTATCTTATGTAATAATTATCTACGCATAAGGATAGAAGTCCTTAGATCACAGGGCTATGGGACAACCCGTGGACTGATCTCCAAGGTCGTGATCTAGAATATATTCAAGAGTCGTAGAATCCAATCGAGATGGGACATCATTGGATTCGGTTAGACTCTCACTATTGTGTATACTCCGATGAACTGGAGAACGCTGGGGTCCACGAGCGTGACTTGGATAGTCGATATACATAAGTGGGTGGCTTGCTGGGATGGCAAGCGCACTGAATACCCCAATTAGGAAATAACTCACCATGGAAGCGGTAGTCGCATATCGGGGTTGAAGTTATTCCAATTTACAATAGTATACGAGGAACGGTCCCTAACTACTTGAGATGATAGGGTTTATTTGGTGCGAGAACGTCTATGCTTTGATATGAGTTCCGACTGACTGGGGATTGCCAGAAAGTCTCTGTGGATTCATGTTGGGTATAGAGGAACTCGTATGCAGGTTCATATCATCAACAAAGGATCCATTGACCCGACTTGATAGGTTGGGAAATTCTCCTATGGATTTCTGTGAGAAATTAATTCTGGTAAAATCCTCGGCCGAGGTATCTGACGGCTTTATGTAAGTAGCTCATAAAGGTTAAGTCAAAGAGAATTATTTCGAGACCAGAATGCATAAGTTCAAGACAAAAGAAAAGGGAAACCGATGAAAGACCATACCCTTAAGTCTCGACTGGGAGATTGATCGATGGAGAGATTATGTCGTATATGGAAATTGTAAATGAGATAAAAGGTTCACTGAATTAATTCACCAGTGATTGGGCTCCATGGGCTTGTGGCTGGACATCGACCGTGGAGTGTGGGAGAATTCCCAAATTGGCAGGGGTGCTAATTTTGGAATGGTCAATCGACAGAGTGTTCGATTGATTTAGAGTAAGTCTTACTCGAATAATTAAATAATATTTAATTATAACCCACGGCCAATTATGTGGTGAACCTACGGGGGCATACACAATACACATGAAGCGAAAGCGAGGAAATAAGAACGACCGAGTCGACTGGGTCGACTGGGTGAATAATCGACTGGGTCGATTATTATGGGTGGGTCGACTGGGTCGACCCAATTGGAACAAATTGGGATCCAATTGGAATTGGATCAGGATCATAAATTAAATTGGAATTTAATTTGTGGATTAATTAATTAAGTTGGATTTAATTAATTAGAAGGGATTTTAATTAAATGGGCTTAGAGTCTGATTTAATTAAATGGGAGATTAAGTTAATTAATTGGGCTATTTAATTGGGAGATTAAATAAAGCCTGGTCAAATTAATTAACTGGGCCATGAATTAATTAGAAGACTTGGTCTTCCAATTAAAGAGGGCCATGGCCCATGTAGGAGAGAAGAGCCCTAGTCCTAATAGGACTAGGTTAGGGAGATAACTATAAGTAGCTATCTTGTAGTTATTTTTCACACAACTCAACAAGCAAAAATTGAGCAAGAGCAAAATACTCTCTCCCTCTCCCACACTGCAATAGCCGAACCCTGTCTTCCTTTTGGAAGAATTTTTCGTTTTCGACTTTGTTCCTAAATCGTTCCTAAATCCTAGATCATAATATATCTTGTGTTCTAGCTGATCAAGATTTATTATTTTCGTGTAATTGTGGTGTATCAACCCGTAGAGGCGCAACACGTGGGGCGCTACTGCAGAGCTTGGGTCGATTTTGCTGAGGAGAATTTCAGAGTCCGTTTTGCTGACTGCCAACTTGGATTTGCAAGGAGATAGGTATAACGTGCAAACTTATACTATCGTTTTATTTATTCATATATATACAACTAGAGAGTATCCTGGCAAGATTCCGTAAGAGGTCCTAAAATTTTTTATATTCCGCTGTGCCTAGGGCTGTTTATCTTACCGAATCCCAACATCGTCGTGATGACCTGGATTGTTTCAGAATTCATGTTTTCGTCGCCCTCTAAATTGCTACAGAATCCAAGTAGTTGCAGTGACTTGGCTCTGCAACTACTTAACTGCCATAATTGCCTGGGTAGTGCAAAGCTCAGGCCACCAAGTTTGGGTGTGGGTGGGGTATGTGGATAAGGAATTTCATATTTTTTATGTGATCCCAGACAAGCGGCCATGTGATCTTTCGTTCTTCTCTGAGTAGCGAAATAATTAAGAAATTTGGTGCACATGATCTTCAAAAGAGGTTTATCGACCCCAAAGGCTGACTTACAGTCCAAGCCTTTCCTTTTTGTGTGGTCACAAAAATCCTGAATCAGATTGATTGCATAGTTGCATTACCAAAGTGCACACATCTGATACTTATAGCTCTGATCCCATCATAATTTTAGAGCCCACTCAATATATATTCGTAATTAGCCAGGTCGGCTAAGATTTTCTCAAGAAAATTGCGAGATACCCTTCCTCGATGTGAGTCCGATGGCCTTTTTCTTCTCCGGCTGGGGGGGAGGTGGTGATGGTTTTAACCAGTGTTTTCAAAAGCGGACCGGTTAGAAAACCGAAAGCTCTACTGGTTACTGGTTCGATCACTGGTTCGATCGGAATAACCGGTGTGACGTAATTATTATTTAATAATTATATATATATATATATATATATATATATATATATATATATATATATATATATATATATTTAGACTATCTAAAATACAATTGTAATTAAAACAATGTCATTCTTTGTCAATATAAATTCAAATTGTTTCATGCAAATAATTAATGTGTCTCAAAAATCAACAACAATTACAAAACCATAAATTTCAAATATCCTTCAAGTATTCATACATCCAAAACATAACATGGTTAAAAACAACAACTCAATGTTCAAAACTTAGAATAAAGTATCACATAAATAAATAACACTGACTCAAAATTAAAAACTAAATTCCATGGAGTCTTTTGAAGGTAAGACTAAAATATCTAATCATCTTCATCAATAAGCATATGTATTTGTTGTCTTAAGATGTTAAGTACTTCACGATCATTAGTGCTTGAGCTCCCACCATCAAATCTTGAAAAATCAACATCATCATTACCTATACAAAAAATTATAAATTATTGTGTTAATAAAACAATATATGAATACAAGTAAATGTTAAATAATTTTATGATTGACATTAACAACCTCTATTGTGGAGTTTCATTACTAGTCAAATCTTCCTCGAGCATCTACGACAACCCAAAAGTCCACTTTATCAATGCATTCATAGTCAATGAATCATATTGTTGTTTTCTTTCTTTGCTACTACAAATGTCATAACATTTAAAAAGAAGCTTTCAAACCAAGTATAAGAATACTAAAACATTGAACACATATGAAACTCAAGTAAATGACATTACATGTAAAAATAAATCCATACCGTTTTTGCAATTGCAAATTATAATGCACGAAAACAAGATCATTTAGCCTTTGATGTTCAAACCTATTCCTCTTCTTGGTATGGATACACTCAAAAACACTCCAATTGCGCTCACATCCGGAAGAAGATGATGTTTGACTCAAAATCTTAATAGCATGTTTTTGCAAATTTGGAGCATCTGAACCAAATAGCCTCCACCATTCATCTAAAAGATATTTTGTACATCATAATAAGCAAAAACCAATCATACTAAACTTGAGTAAACTTACATCATTACTTTAAGTTAAAGGAAAAAAAAAAGGTTAATAAGAAACAAAAAACATACCAGGGCGGGTATTTTTCACGTTCTTTTGAGCTAATCCTCGTCCAAAACTTTTTTTACGCTCCCTGAACATACTAATCTCATCCATTATATTATGTGCTTCAGGGATAAGTTTCTCCACACAATCAAGTAAACCATTCATAACCTCAGGACTTTGACAAGGACTATCTGGATCATATTGAAATGCAGGATTTAACCAAAATGCAGCTGCATGGAGACGTTTACGTAACATTTTGTCCCACCTAATATTAATAATATCAGTGTAGGTGCTATACAAACGCTCTTTGTTTCTGAATAACTCTTATATGCCCTTAATTGCCCTCCATATTCCCTCATACACATAACCCAATGAAGGTTTCTCATCAGAATCACACATGCGCAAAAGTCTCATAATAGGACTCATAATCTTCACCACAATTGCACAATTTTCCCAAAATGTAGTATCCAGAACAATTTGCTTGACATCTCTGCCTTTCTCTAACTTTAAAAAACTTTTTAAATCTCGCACTTACAACCATAGCTTCCAAATATTCTTTGTGATCTTAAAGACTCTTCAATGCTATGAATGTCGTGCCAAAACGAGTATCTCCTGGACTAATTATTTCAGTCCATCCAGGCCTATCCCTCAATCATGCATGAGTCCATTTATGATTATAAACAAAAACCGTGACCCTTGAAGCAAGTAATGCCAAATTTTTCACTATAGGTAATTCCCCAACATCTTTCAAAATCAAATTAATGTAATGAGCAGAACAAGGGGACCAAGAAACTGTTGGATATTTTCTAGTTAACAATTTTTCAGCCGCTTTATAATTGCTTGCATTGTCACTAATCATATGAACAACCTTTTTAACACCAACCATTTCAACTATTTCAGCAAAAAGATTGCACAAGTTATCGGCATTTGATTCAATGGAAGAAACATCAACTGATTTGATAAATGATATCCCATCAGAGCAATAAACCAAAAAGTTAATTAATGATCTACCACTACGGTCTTTCCAACCATCACCCATTATAGTACAACCATTTTGAACCCATTTGGTTCGAAGATCATCGATTGACAATTGTACTTGTTTTTTGGCTTCTTTAAGCAAAGGGACTCTTAAAGCATGATAAGTAGGACCGGTGTATCCGTGACCCATGGTAGCTATCCTACTTATCGCTGCTTCAAAAAATGGTGAGTTCACGGCATTAATTGGAATACATGCATCATACATCCATAAAGCAAATGCCATATCGGTTTCATGCCATCTTTTCTCTACTTTGCAATTTTACTTGTATACTAGGTTGAGTTGAATTAATGTCTGCACTAGCTTTCATGTAACTTCCTATATTCATTGTTTTTCTTCTCTTATTGCTATCACCTACATCTTCCTTATCATTTGGATTTGGGATTTCTTCAACATCATCATTTTCTTGTTGTGAGGAATCATCACATGAAGCTATTCTAGACACTACTTTATCATTTTTAGTTTGTGCAATTTCTAGTAATGATCCTCTAATCTCAAAATGTACATCTTGAGGAACATTCTTACAAGGTTTTACATTACCATGAATGCCGGGAAGATGTTGCTTCATCCGATTGATTCCTCCACCACATATAACTTGATCACAATAACCACATTTGATAGCTTTTGTCTTTCCGCTCACTGGTGGCACCTCATAACAATGCTTCCACGCAATGTCAATCTTTCGTCTAGAATTTAGAGCGGAACTACCTCCACTTTGTTCCATCTCGGGATGTGTAGATGGTGTAGATGAAGCATTGTCCAAATTCTACAATTTCAAAGAAACTTCATAAAAGAACTAAAAGAACTACAATTTCAATTCTACATTTTCTCTCTTAATTATACACATGAATATTAAATTATACAATTTCAACTTCAGAAACCAAATGGCTGAATTCCTACTGCCCCCACCCCTTTATCTTTTATAAGAACCTACCCATAATTATGTCTTTATTTTTCCTTCGTAGTGGTTACAATAAATACTCCTACTCTTAATTATCAACAAAATAATTAATGTAAACAATAGTAAACAATAAATACTCCTGCTCTTTATTTTTCCAAATTTAAAACTCTCACCAAACCTTATTAGATCTCCCCTTCAAACGGTCACTTTTGGAAAATTTAATGTAAACAATAGTAAACAATTTATGATGTTCATCATCAATTTAATGCATAATATATATAAGAATAAAGAAATTAAAAGTCAGTACTTACATGATACTGAACTCAGAGGCATGGCACGATTAACATAAATAATTAACATTTTCTTTTGAAAAATGCAGGAATTAATCAGTGAGGTTAACGTGTCTAAGTACTTATTAATTATCACAATTCAGAGTTAAGACCGACCATACCTTTAAAAAAACCGTGGAATGGTTCTCCAGAGTTCAAATCTTTATGGAGACAAAGTAACAATTACCTCCAAAGTTGGGTTCAAACAATAAAGATGAGCAAGAAGAAAAAGAAGCAAGAAGAATAAGAAGAACTTGAGCGGCTGCTCTTTGATTTTCAGATTTCAGATTGAAAAAGCGTGCCCTAAGTCGATTTTCAGATTTTCATTTTATTTTTTATTTTTTAAGTGAACCGCTGGTTCACTAGAACCGGCGGTTCACCGGTTTTACCGATTTTGGACCGGTTCAGACTGGTTTATTTAAGAGATGGTTTTTAGAGATAAACCGAACCGAATTGAAGACCGGTTAGCAGTTAAACCGAGCGAACCGACCGGTCCGGTCCGGTTTTAAGAACACTGGTTTTAACATGACAGCTCAATTTGTCAAGCCGTACCACTTTCTCCTTCTTTGACCTCTCTTGATGGCGAGTAAGCCTTTGTGCATGACTAGAGGCCTCCACTCTATCGTCATCCCTCTTAGACCTTCTACTTAAAGGTGGTGGGCCTTCCACGCAGCTCGACTTTTGACAATTTTACCCCACACTTAGAAGTTGCAAGTGGCGGCGATATGTTTGCTACAACAAGCTTTAATCCAACATTGTTGGTATTTGAGCATGGGAACTTCAGGCCCAAATCGTAGGGCTGTATATGGATATATAGGTTTCGGTTGTTTTCATTGAGTTTTGGTATCTAAATATTGATTTAGATGGTTTAGGTAAAACCTTTGAGATGCAATTTGGATTGAGTTTTTAGGGTTTTGAAAACTTGAGATGTGATTTATATTGAAATTTTATATCTTTTTATCAAAGATTTATATTGAGTTTGGATGTTTGGGTTTGTAACGGCCCAAAAGCGGCACGTGCCTGCTTATCTTGTTGTTAGATCCTTCGAGCCATCCCCACCGCTGTTGCACATCATCGAGGTAACACCACCATGCTCAGCCGTGCCACCACGTTGCCGTCACCTCCTTCATAATCTTCTCCTACTCGCCGTTCCACCAAAAAATTAGTCCAACCACCATCTCACTTTCTTATATTCCTATACTACAACCCAATTTATTTTTCTTCCTTTTCATTTTTGTCTCTTAGATATTATTTCGGTTTTCTTCTTCTCCATCTATTTCTTTCTTCTTTCTTGTCGTGTGAAAATTTATGATTTGGATAATATCTCCATTGCGATAGGTTGCTACTCTCAGAATTAACAAAAAGGAAAACTTTTAAAGTGTATATCTACATTAATTTAGAAGATGACAAGTATCTAATCCAAACCAACAGTCACCCAATTTCCTCTATTGCGTTGCCGAGTGTAAGACATATTTGGGGTGACATCTATTTTATTATATATTCAATTATTGTAATAAAATGTTGTAATTTTTGTAACTTCAATTGTCAATTGGTACTGTAGTATATATATATACATAGATATATACTTGCATATAAGATATAGAAGTATACAACTAATATTAATATCAAACTACAAATTTCACATTAGGTCCATAATTTTATTTTGACATTCATATTACCCTTATTTATTAATGATCTATTCGATTGACCCCAAAAGAATTTAATGAGTCTTATATTCTCTCAACGAAATCATTGAAGTCCAACTAGATTTATTATCATCCAAACTTAAGAAATTAAATATCCTGTTTTAAAATTTATTCTACACTTATTTAATATATTACGGGTATTACAGGGTTTATGAAAAAAGTCGATGGTATATATCAAATCAATAATGTTATAAAGTTTGATATGAAAATGATAAATTCTAGGTATCAAATCAATCAAATTAATTGATAACAACATGAAGGGCGCATTTATTTAGCGGATGTAAATTCTATATTTCTTTTGAAAAGCTCATTGTCTAATCTAATATTTCCACTCCAATAGTCCCATTTCATATGAGTAAGATCAAGTTAGTATTCTAGGAAGCTAGCAACCTAGGCTCCTTGTCGATTTCTTTTGGCCTAGTTTTGTCGAAAGTAGCCAATTCAATTCATGTTTGGACGAGACTCAAGTGAAATTTAATTCAGAAGTCAAATACCTATTATTCTAAGACCACCTATTATTTCCATCCTAAATTCTATAAATGTCATGGATTTGATACTTAGAGTTTTATAGAGGTATATATTTAGGATTTTTTGCACTTTACACCCCCAAAATATGGGAAATAGGCACTTTTTACCCTCGAAACATAGATTTAGCACTTTACATCCCAGAAATATGAACAATTCAGCATTTTGCACCCTCTTTTATTTTTCTCGAAAAATATAGGGATAATATAGGTAATAAATTTTTAAATCTTTTACACATTGCACCCCTAAAACACGAGAAATGGATATTTTGCACTCCCAAAATAGAATTAGCACTTAGCACCCTTGAATTAAGATCAACTCATCAACTTGCACCCTCTAAGCACAAGAAATGGACACTTTGAACCCCCTAAACACAAAACTAGCACTTAACACCTCAAAGAAAAACTCGACAACTAGCACCTCCTCATTTTTTTGGGCAAAGTTGACAAGGGGACAAAAAATCTAAGGATAAAATAGGTGACTCATTGTCTTTTTTCCTTAAATTTGAAAACACAGTTATGAATATTAGAATACTCATTTCTCTCTCCATCTTAAAATTTATTTTTGTGATATGATTCGGTTATTTTTATGTATTAACTTGCTAGAAACTTTTCGAATTCTTTTGGATATTTTGAGGACATTTGAAAAATTGGTATTTAAAGAAATATGTTAGCAAACGAATATTCTAGTATTCATAATCGTATTTTGCAAATTTTAAGAAAAAATAAATGAATTACTTATTTTTCCCTAGGTTTTTTTACCCCCGTGGTCAACTATCCCAAAAAATGAGAGAGTGTTAGTTGTTGAGTTTTTCTAATTTGATGTGCTAAGTGCTAATTTTGTGTCTAGGGGTTCAAAGTGTCAATTTCTCGTGTTTTGGGGGTGCAAATTGCTGAGTTGTTCTTAATTCGAGGGTGCTAAGTGCTAGTTTCGTTTCGAGGGTGCAAAATGCTCATTTCTCGTATTTCAAGGATGCAAATTGCAAAATATTCATATATTTATAATATTACATACGGATAAAAAAATATTATAATATAACGAGAAGGTTCATGATTCAAAATTCAAATTGACAAAAAGTTTTTTTTTTTTTTTTTGGTTTTTCAAGGGTTTAATCCCTTCCGAGGCGCGTCGGGCACATAAAGTGGGAACTTCTCCCAACAGGAATTCGAACCTGAGTTCGCTACTTTATAGTGACTAGTCTCTTCCACTAGACCAATCATATGTTGGTGCCAAAAGTTTACATAAAAACTAGTCACAAAAGTTGAATTTTGATTTGAATTTACATGGAAAACTAAACATTCTGTTATAAAATTTAGGATAAAAGTATGAACAAATTGTAGTAAGCAAAGTAATATGTAGAGAAAACTCTTCAATTCTTTTCATTAATTTCATGTTATAGTTGTTCTTGTACAAATGATGAAATGAACTCACCTATTTATAGAAGTTCAAGACTACACATGTCTTACAAAGAAAAGTGATGGGTGGCTTTCACTAGCTAATACCACACTTAATCCTTCATGTCTAGCCACATCATATGCAATGCCATACTTTTTCTTGTCTTGAACATAAAGAGATATGTGTTAATTCATTATACAACCAAGTGCAATAATATTGTCTTGACACCATATAACAGGAAGTATAAATTGCAATGGCATCCACAACTTATATATATTTCACAACACTCCCCCTTGGATGTCCATTGCTTCTGGAGTATGCCTCATTAAAACCTTGTCAAGAAAAACCCATTGGGACAAAAACTTGAACGAAGAAAAAAGAGTACATATCAAAAATGGACTTATAAGCGTGTAACACTGCCTCATTAAAACCTTGCCAAGAAAAACCCATTGGTACAAAAACTTGGACGAAGGAAAAAGAGTACAGTGTAAGTGTCGTTAATTACACGCTCCCTCTGATGCCGACATAATATCCACAAGTCGCCGCATTCTAATGTTGTAAACCATTGTCTTGAATGTTGTAGTCAGCAATGCTTTAGTGAATAAATCAGCAAAGTTGTTACATTATTGAATCTGAAGAACGTATATATCACCCTTTTTCTGAAGCTCGTGGGTAAAGAATAACTTTGGTGATATGTGCTTCGTTCTGTCTCCTTTGATATATCCATTTTTTATTTGAGCAATACATGCGGCATTGTCTTCATATAATGATGTTGGTATATTCTTTGTTGAAGGCAACCCACAAGATTCCTGAATATAATGAACCATTGATCTCAGCCATAAACATTCTCGACCTGCTTCATGCAATGCCAAAATTTCAGCATGATTGGAAGAAGTGGTTGCTAGAGTTTGTTTAACAGATCGTCTTGATATTTCAGCGCCACCACAAGTAAATACATATCTACTTTGTGATCTACCTTTGTGTGGATCAGGAAGATAACCGGCATCTGCATAACCTACTATATGTGCATCGGCATCTCTAGAGTAAAATAAGCCCATGTCTATTGTTCCACGAAGATAACGCAAAATATGTTTAACTCCATTCCAGTGTCTTCGTGTTGGTGCAGAGCTATATCTTGCCAACAAATTAACTGAGAAAGCGATATCTGGCCTAGTACAATTTGCAAGATAAATCAAGTCTCCAATTGCACTTAGATAAGGTACTTCAGGACCAAGCAATTCTTCATTTTCCTCCCGAGGACGGAAATGATCTTTCTTTATACCCAAAGATCTAACAACCATGGGACTGCTCAATGGATGAGCTTTGTCCATGTAAAATCTCTTCATTATCTTTTTCGTGTATGCCGATTGATGAATAAAAATTCCAGTTGATAAATGTTTGATCTGCAGGCCGAGACAAAACTTTGTTTTTCCGAGATTTTTCATCTCAGATTCTTTTATGAAATAGTTTGCAGTCTATGTGAGCTCTTCAGGAGTCCCCACAAGATTTAAGTCGTCAACGTATACCACAATAATGGAAAATCCATTATCAAATCTTTTAATGAAAACACATGGACAAATCGGATTGTTAACAAATCCTTCCTTTACGAGATACTCACTGAGCAGATTATACCACATCCGGCCGGACTGTTTTAATCCGTAGAAGGATCATTGCAATTTAATTGAATACAATCCATGAGACCTTTGTTTATGAGATCCTTCAGGGATTTTGAATCCCTCAGGGATTTTCATAAATATATATCACTATCAAGTGATCCATATAAATATACGGTAACCACATCCATGAGACGCGTGTCCAGTCCTTCAGAGACTGCAAAGCTAATCAAATACCGCAACGTGATTACATCAATCACAGGGGAATATGTTTCATCATAATCAATTCCAGGTCCTTGTGAGAATCCTTGTGCAACAAGTCGTGCCTAGTATCTCACAATCTCATTTTTTTCATTCCATTTTCATACAAATACCTATTTGTACCCGACCGGTTGCACGTCTTTGGGCGTGCGAACTATCGGTCCAAACACTTTATGATTTTCTAGCGAGTTCAGCTCAGCTTGAATTGCATCTTTCCATTTTGGCCAATCATTTCTATGTCGACATTCATTAACCGATATCGGTTCGGGATCTTTGGGATCCTTATTTATAATATCTAGTGCGACACTATACGCAAAGACATTGTCTACAATCATTTTCTTTCTATCCCAGTTTTCTCGAGTATTTAAATAATTCAAAAGGATCTCTTCAAATATCGCCTCTTCAGGGGCATCAGTTTCATTTGCCTCTTCCGGGGCATTTCTTAATTAAAACTGATCAGCTATTTTTTCTATAGCACTTTGTGTTGAAACAGTTTCCTCTCCAGGAGGAATACATACTTCTGGTATCTTTTTCCTTCGGGGATTATTGTCTTTCGCACTAACCGGGCGTCCACGTTTCATTCGTGGTTTTTCATATTGTCCTGCAGGGACATCAATCGTGCTGGTGCATTAAATGCCGATATATAAGATTTCGTTTTTTTTTTTTTGTATTAACAAATGCATCGGGCAATTGATTTGCAACATTTTGCAAATGTATAATATTTCTTACTTCTTGCTCACAATTATTTGTACGTGGGTCATAATGAGACAAAGATAGCACATTCCATTTAATTTCACGCCGTTCTTCAGGAACCGACTTCTTATCTCCCCCTAACGGTGGGAAAACTGTCTCATTAAAAATACTATCAGGATATCTTGCTTTAAACATATCACCCATCAGGGGCTCAAGATATCTGATAATAGACGGGGAATCAAAATCAATGTAGATCCCAAGTCGTCTTTGTGGACCCATTTTTGTTCGTTGTGGCGGTGATATTGGAACATAAACCGCATATCCAAAAATTCTCAATGAGAAATATCAGGCTGCTGGCCTGTCACAAGCGGCATTATCAAGACGGATTGTCTTAATCGAATAATCAGGGAATTGTGCCCTTAATTTTATAATTTAAGCAAGAAGCTTGGCAAAAGCCATTGTACGCGTTGATACTAGGCATACATGAGACCATCTCGAAGATGCGTCTATCAGGACCATAAAATAACGAAAAGGTCTGCAAGGTGGATCTACAGACCCACATATATCTCCATGGATTCGTTGTAAAAACATTGGGGATTCAGCACCAATCTTCATAGGAGACGGTCTGATAATTAATTTCCCATGTGAGCATGCCACACACACATTTTCTTGCGGCAAAAGAATTTTCTGGTTCTTTAAAGGATGCCCGCTTGAATTCTTTATTCTTCGATGCATCATAATTGCTCCCAGGTGGCCAAGTCAATCATGCCAAAGCGAGAAAAGTTTTGAATCATTGAACTTCCGGTTCAATACAACATTTGATTCAAAAACTCTTATGGTCGCATAATATAAACCCGATGAGAAAACTGGGAGTTTTTCATTTACATGCTTCTGGCATGATCATGGATGTGATACAAAAGATATTCTATATTCCCCTCATTCATGGTCTCAATATGAAATTCATTCAAACGTATATCTTTGAAACTTAACAAGTTTATTTTGGATTTCGGAGAGTACAACGCCTCTTTTATCAAAATATTTGTACCACCGGGCAACATCATATGGAAGAGCCTTCAATTAATGTTGTAGTACCACAAATTGTAATAACATTAGCCTTTGATAATTTCAAATTCGAGAAATACTTCTTATCTGGAAGAATCGTGTGTGTGGTCCCACTGTCAACCAAACAAATATTTTCATCGTTCATGGCTTTCTTTAAAATGTACTCAAATCTTTGGGTTTGAGTCTTTCACCTAGAATTTCTTTCAAGTCTAAAATTTTTGAAGCTTTGTTTCAAGCTTAAAATCTTTGAAGCTTTCTTTCAAGCTTAAAACTTACTAGGCCTTCTTTCAAGCCAAAAATGTTCTCAAATCTTCAGGTTTGAGTCTTTTGCCTAGTGGAGGCACACAAGTACTAGGCTTTCTTTCAAGCCGAAAATATACTCAAAACTTCGGGTTTGAGTTTTTGTCTAGAGATTTTTTTTTTCCAAGTCCAAATATTTTGAAGCTTTCTTTCAAACTTAAACTTCATAGCTTTATTTCAACCTTAAAACTTATTAGGCTTTCTTTCAAGCCGAAAATAATTTGTTCATATTCGAATTTCAAGTTATTTATACTGCAATAAAGTATGCATATTACTTATTTGTTGATTTTAATTCTTCCGGATAGAGGTAATTGCTACTTTCTCCAACTTTTTTCTTCAACTTCTGATGGATGCCGTGTAGCCTACAAATGTTGTAAGGACGATCCGAACAGTCAGAATGAAGAGTCTGGTGTGAGGAACCTTCGACTAAAATTTGAGCCTGATCCAACGGTTAATATAGTCGGAATGATGGAAAAGCCGAAGCTGTTGTTTGAAAATCCGAGAATATGCCTCTCAAAAGTGTTTGCCTATTTTCTCTCTTATTTGTGGGATATATTGTGATAACTTGAAATCGAGTTATAGAGCAAACTCGTGCTGATAACGTGTTATAAAACTTAGGATAAAAGTATGAACAAATTGTAGTAAGCAAAGTAATATGTAGAGAAAACTCTTCAATTCTTTTCATTCATTTCATGTTGTAGTTGTTCTTGTACAAATGATGAAATGAACTCACCTATTTATAGAAGTTCAAGACTACACATTGTCTTACAAAGAAAAGTGATGGGTGGCTTTCACTTGCTAATGCTACACTTAATCCTTCATGTCTAGCCACATATCATATGCAATGTCATACTTCTTCTTGTCTTTGAAGTATAAATTGCAATGGCATCCACAACTTATATATATTTCACAACACATTCGAATTTATTTGAATGTACCTCAAGACTTCTCAATACGTTTTCCCAATCTTGTGCTGTCGTTTACTCATTCTTACCTTCTAACATTTGAAAGCCAAAAGAAAAGAAGAACGCTTAGCAGTTAATAAGTAGTAAGACCTTAATTACCCGCCCAAACCGAATTATTATGCATTTGGTTTGTCCCAAATGTTCAATTCGATTTATTTATAAAAAAAAAACACTCAAAAAACTATTGGGGGTTAGTTGTACAAAATTTTAAAATATTCAAATGTCATTTGTAATTCGAAAAAAAATGTCTAGTTATACTTTTGTACGAAAATTCAAATTTACAGGTTCTTTTAACGAAATTTTCATTAATTCTAATTGTTTTATTTACAGAAAAATCATCTTTATAGTAAAACTATTTTAATCAAATCAAATAAATTTGAAAGTAAAACAATAAGAATAAAAAAATATATTCCAAGACTAAATTTAAATTAAGAAATAATTACCAAGGTTAGGAAGTTCTATGAAAATGTGCTTTGAAATGTTAATAATCAGTAACTTAAATAAATAAAATTTTGTGCAATTAGCCCCCGAATGTTTAGAATTATTACACTAAAACCCAAAATTGCATTTCTATCCTTCGAAATCCAACAAAATACTAACCGGAGGCACTGTCATTTTTTTTATTTATTTTTATATTTTTTATCGAAAAGTTGTATCATTCATGGGGTCAGTTCTTTGACCTAATTCGTGTCTTTTAGATAGCCCGACAAGTTAGCTTTGAAGTTCAGAAAATACCTAACGATGGAGATATATTGGGAATGGTTTAATTTGTAATGTGATAGCTCAATTGCAATTATATTTGACAGCTTTGGATAGCGACTTCATATTTTATGGGTACGTATAAAATGTTATGGTATGTATTAATAACATATTTGTACAATGAATTTAATGCTTTATCCTCCTACAAATGGTTACAACCATCCTATTTGTGTCAGTCATTAACAATTACTCACATTTTTCTTCTTTTGGGGGGTAATAATGCCTTATGTCCTGAAAAATTCTGACCGTTAGGTGGAGGAGAAATTATATAGTACAAATTTTAATGGTTTAATTCCTTTCGGGCGCGTCAAGTACATCAAGTTGGAACCTTTTTCGACAGGGATTTAAACTTGAGTTCGCTATTTGTAGAAACTAGTCTCTTCAATTAGATCATAACATGTTGATATTATATAGTACAATCGCTGCATCACGTCATCAACTAAATTTGGTGTATTCGATTACGTGTAATAATTGCATTTATCAGACAAAAATCAAAATCTGAAAATCAACAAAGATAAAGCGGAAGACTTACCTGCAAATTCTATGTTTCCACTTTCCACAAACTTGATTGAAGAAAGGGTGAGGTATTGAGGATTGCTTATCCGTCTTTCGTTTTTCCCAAATCTAATGTTATTAGGGCTAAATTGATTTTTACCGTTGAATAAGATAAACGGTTTTAGTTGTTTGTAGTTGTTTTCACGGTTGTTTTTTTTTTCTTACTTCTTTTAGATAGGTTTATTTTTGTATAAATATAGGGGCTCCTTCCGCTATTTTGTAACAATTCATTCATTCATTCAAATGCAATATTATTTCTGTTTAATCCCACTTTGCATCCTATAAATAGAAGTATTTTCCACTTTGCACCCTACAAATATTATATCAATAGGTGATTGGTTTTCTCTAGCGAAATGGTCTAGTCTTAACTCTGAACAATGTGGCGAACACAAATTTGAATCAGTGTTTTAGAAAAATTCTCACTTAAAGTGTCTATGGGCCTCAAAATTAATTAATTCAAGTCGAAGACATTATATCATTGGGAAAAAAAAGGTTTAATATGTATGTCGCATGATGTTGAATCAAAATTAACGGGCATGTTTGTTTGGTGTTTGGGAAAGTAGTTTGAGGGAGTAATGAAAATTGGTGAAATAATCTGGATCTGCATAATGTTGTTTGTTTAAGTTTTGAGAGAGTGGTTTGAGAAATAAAGTAGGTGTATGTTTGTTTAGAAGAGTTAGGTTGTGCGTGTAAGTGTATAAAACTTTATGTAAAATCATGTTTGTTATGTGAGATAAATTGTGTGAGAGATGAGTTACTTTATGTCAAATCCGAGTAGAGTTTGTATAAGTTTTGTTATAGATTAGAAAATTATTGTTTGTTTGGCTTTTGAGAGAGTAGTTTGAGAAAATTGAGAAATAAAAAATTTAATATTTCATAAAGTAGAAAACATGTTTGTTTGACATTTTCCAAACATAAATTTTTTTAGGAAACGCCAAACAAACATGCCCAATAATTTTATTGATTCATATATAGTATGAGTTTTATCTAAATATCTTGTAATGGTCTTTTTTAATCTTCTTAAGGAAATCTTGTAATGATGTGAGTATGATCAAATTTAATAACATTGTTAGATAAAATATATGAAAATGACTATAAATATGCTCAAATCTATTGTAAATTAGACGAGTCAAGTGGTGCGATGTGACCACATTGAAGATTTAGAAAATTCCTACTCACATGATCTTGGAATTTTTGCTAGATTTGTTCTAGGTTAAAAATTCCCCCAAATCCACGTTTGAGCAAGGCCACTTCAGTCCTCTCTCAAATTAAGTTCCATTTATATGCTTTATGACATAATTGTTTTAGAAAAGTAAACCATGTTTTCAAAGGCTTCAACTTACACGAATTATCTATAAGTTATGGGTTTTTGGCATTTTGCATCATGAAATTATAGAGTTTTGGTTTTTTATATTCTGACTTAAAGAGTTTTGGCATTTTACACCCTGAAAATATAATTTATTTGGCACTTTGCACCCTAGTGTGTGTTTTAGTGAGAAAATTCATTGATAGAAGGGTAAAATACTTATTTTGAATTTTATTTTTCACTTTGCACCTTGGCAATATAGATTTTGCACCCTTAAAATATAGAAGCACCCTAAATTATATAATATTAGCATTTTTCACCCCGATTTAAATTTTTTGGCACTCTGCAACCTAAAAATATAATTTGTATGACCTTTTGCACCCTAATGTATTTTTCTTAAAAAAAAAAACTCATGAATGTCAGCGATGTGGAGATAAAATGGTCATTTCTATGAACAACAATCATAAACTTGTGATTCTAAATGTATTTTACTTTATAATAACTTATTTTAACATTTTCTCCTTGTAAAATTTAGATTAAAAAAAAACATTGTCTTTATTTTATTTTCAAGTATCCTCAAGATTATTTACTTTATATCTAAAATATACGTTTACATATCTAACATATAATTATATTACATATTATTTACATAATTTAGATTATCATATTAAGTCGGGGTTGAAAATGCCATAAATTATATTTTTTGGGTGCAAAGTGCCAGTATTCTATATTTTAGAATGCAAAGTGTCAAAATATATGCTTTTAGGGTTTTAAGTGCTAAAAATATTCGAAAATAACTATTATACTCTTCAATCAATTAATTTTTTCTTCAAAACACACACTAGGGTGCAAAGTAGTTAGCAGTTCCAGCTCCGTATCAAGGTCACGAAATTTTGTGAACAATGCAGAGTCAGAAAAAAATCATTGGATTTTTCAAAACTCCATGGACATGCAGGATCTTTCAGAAAACGGATTCTCTTTTTTATAACATAAATATTGTTAGGAGCCCTTATGGTATGAAAAAATTTTGTGTGCCAACTAAATTGTATTTTCAGCATGCAAAGTGCCAAAACTATTAAGTTAGAGTGCAAAGTGTCAAAACTTTATAATTTCAGGGTGCAAAGTGTCAAAAGCCCATAAATTATAGTATGACATTTTATTTCATGAACTTTATTGAGCTCACCCTCAATTTCAACATTTCTTTCTCTTTTTGCATAAAAGACAAATACTTCAATTTGGGGATTTTATTCCTTTTATATGTATATTCTGTTTCTTTTTCCTTCTTTGTTTTCTTTAGTTAACGTTAAGTTTTAGTGCCTCGCCTTTGTATATATATGGGGTTTGAATCCTACTTTTAATACACACAAAACACAATTATTTTTCATTTTGCTTTTGATATTTCTTCTGTTTTTGTCTAAGATCAAAATCCCATTAATGGAGATTACGAATCTGACTAAGTACATATTATAATAAACTTATAACTACATAAACACTAAATATTAAACATTATTCATTTATTTTTCAGAAGGAAGAAATTCGTAAGAAAGAGTTAAATCCAATATCTTATCTAATTAGAGCATCAAAACATCCAAAACTAAAAGGCAATGTCTTGTGTAATAATAAAGAAATTCATTTGTATTAAATACGAGACTGGAGTTCAAAGAAAATAATATGAGAGTGCAATTATGCCATATACGTATCTAATTGCAACATGGAGTTTAGAACAAGAGATGACTGATGATATAGGCAGGAATGCATTAAAGTTTCGTTTTCGATGTATATTTCGGTCAAATGAATATAGAAAACTTTTTGAAAAAACTAGAAAAAAATTATGGAAAAGATTATTTAATTAAAAAAAAAAGAAAGTTTCAAGGCAAATATAGAATTTTATTTTCGTTTCGATTGATTCAAAACATAATTTTTCGATGTTTGTGACGGAAAAAATAAAAATTTGATCCATGGATGGGAGACGAAGATATTAAGAGAGTTAATTATCAGAGAGGAATTCGTATATAAATTTATTGCCTATTGGCTACATTTATGTGATTGGATAATTTTAATCTATCATATAGTAAATATATTACACTTAGTCTCGTAAATAAAAGAATTTGGTTAGGATAAGAACTACTAATTATTAGTGTAATTATTTTTTTTTAAATTAGTGAACATTCATGCGTACAGCTTAGCTAGTTCACCTCATTTATTTTATAGTTCACCTCATAAAAGAAATTGGGCCTTTATTTTCATCCTTGGACTAACAAATAGGGCACTAGAATTATATGTTAGTGAGCCCATTTCATTAACGAGCCATTCTAGAAATTGGGCCTCTAATATCATCCTTCCTTTTAGAGTTTCTTCTCGGCAAAGTAGCAAAATATCGTTTCAAATTAATTATTGATTTTGGATTTTCGTTCCAAACTATTTAACTTGACGAATTTTATCTCGTAATTTAATATTTTTTTAGAATATCATCCCTCCGTTAATTATAAGACGAAAATTGCGCATTTGCCGTTAAATTATCACATGGCTGCTTATGTGTCATGACGTTGTAAATTTTAACATGAATAATTATATAATATTGCAGAATTCTTTCCAAACTAATTACAATATTGAACCGTCATTTCCATTAAATTAGAAATTTAATGTTGGGACTAAATTCATACGAAATGATAAATTATGGGACGAAATTCGGCGAGTTGATATAATTTGAGACGAAAATCATAATTAGTAATTAGTTTGGCATGATATTTCAAACAAATATTAAATTGCGGGACGAAATTCGATGAGACAATATAATTTGGGACGAAAATTCAAAATCACTAATTAGTTTAAAACGTTTTCTGCAATTTTACCTTTTTTTTTCCATAGAAGTCATTTTCTATGTAACAAAGAATTATCAAATTAAAATTTCAAAATTCTGTTAAAGAGATGACATTTGAATACAAATGAAGTAGACCAAAAACGCAATGTTTTAAAAATCGGACTAGACATCGAACCGATAGTCTTATTAGTTACTGGTTAGATCGGTTTAATCGTTTTAACCACTGGTCCAACCGGTGTGACGTCATTACAATATAATATTTTAATTTTAATTTTAATATATATAATCAACTATTTAAAAAAAAATTATTCATTTTTTCAAGTTTATTTCCATAAACTAAATGTTTATCTCATGATCAATTATTTTTCCTACAAAATTTGAATTAAGAATGAATGATAGCAACAAAATTACAAGTATGATAATATGATATCGACGCAATAATTCAAATTATAATAAACATCATATCAAAAACAATAATTTTATTACTAATCACCTATGAAAAAGAGAAGTTATTGATGAATTTTGTCATTGAATTATATAAAAAAAATACTTGAAGTTTGTGAATAAAATGACTTTTCTAATGAATTTGATACTCAAATATATTTATATAACTTATTATATATAAGATTTTTTTTGTTTCTTCTCGATTTTGTTTAATTCAAAGTGAAAAATAGAAGAAGACATGTGAGAGTATTGTTGAAGTTTAAAGGTCGTGGAACAGAAATAAAAATCCGTAGCGTAAACTTTTTATTTTTATAAGTGAACTAGTGGTTCAATGGTTCACTATTGATTTTACTGATTTTTGATCGATTTTTTTCGGTTCAAACTGGTCAGGAACAAAGCTGATTTTGGAGAATTAATCGGACCGGATTGACAACTGGTTACTGGTTAAACCGGCCAGTCCGGTCCGATTTTTAAAACACTGCAAAAACGTCGACTTAAATTTGTTTAACGTTCTCAAAATTATTTATCTTTTTGAAAAAAAAAACATACAAAAACTTTCCTTTAATTTGACATAATCTATCTTTTACATAACTCTCATAAAACAAACATACTTTGACATAAGGTATTACACATCTTACACCTAGTACTTAAACTATTCTAAATAAACTACATTCACCTTATTTCTCAATCTCCAAAATCCAAACAAATAACATTATGCAAATTGAGATTACTTCACAAACTACTCTCCCAAATGACAAACAAATATGCCTGATGTGTTTCACCAAAAGATTATAACCCATATATTGAGTTCAATAAACTAAAAGATTAATTTTGAATAAAATTATGATCGAATAGAGTAAATAGCAATTTACTCCCGTAATATTCATAATGTTCAATTTACCTTTTTGTGATTCGAAAATGAGCACTTTACTCCTATGTAATCTTATAAAAACATGACATCGCCTCCCCATCATTTTTTATGTATTAGTTACCCTTGGGTTATGATAATATGACAATTTACCCCCCCCCCCCAATATTATAATAAATGTGACAATTTATTTCCTTATGTCACAAAACACTTTTCAAGCCCTCTATCAATTTCGACAAATGAGTTACATTATCCAAATGAAGGGAGTAAATTGCTTTAATTTTTTTACCGGAAGATAAAATGCTCTTTTTAAATCACATAGGATAAACAGAACATTATACATTTCATAAGAAGAAGTAAACTGTCATTAACTCTGACCAAATATGTCAAGTCCAATGAATGAAAATCATTTTGTCACTTAAAAGTTAATTAACTAAATATGCAATTATTATCATACTATAATAAATAAATAAGTCACAAGGGACGGGAAAGCAAACAAACATTAATCAGTTTTCTAACAACACAAGGCATTCTAGTTTTGTAGTTTCATAATAGGTAACTAGGTAAGACTAAACTGCATTTGCATCTGCATCATCACCAGACAATAATAATACCAATGTATTACCGTTAAAGAGTAACTAAATACTAATCATTTTACCAAATGGGATTTACTTTGGCATAGCAGAAAACATCAAAAGATGCATCCCACTACTCTAACTCAGTAAATTCTCAGTCAAATTAACCAGGAAATGTAATCTTGTCACATTTGCTTCAGTTCTTTCAGTTTAGGAAATCTTCCTCAACTATTAACATGAACAATAAGTCAAGTGATTCATGTGCCGCAACTTCTACAAAGGATGCCATCAAGTCTTCTTCGTCATGGCTAGCTATACATATCTGCAAAGCATTGACACGAAACCATCGAGTAAGAAATGAAATTTGAAACAAGTAACATGAAATAGATATAAACAACCAGATATGTTCGTGACAGAATGCATTTGAGTTCCCTCAAGTATCTAATGTTAAATTAAAAACAAATGGAGAGGTGAAACAACTTTGGGGAGGGGATGATGGAAACATAACTAAAAACAATATTTTTTCAAGAAGCTCAAAGCTTAAGCTGAGACCAAAGATTGCACTAAGGTTAAACCCAAAATTTAGTAAACTGTTTGTGGTCCATGCAAGTTGATGTACCAGCGGATGCTAAAATATTTAACCCTAAAGTACAGAAGGTATATGACTAGCTCAAGTGAAAGCAAAATATAGTGTAATCTCAGTTTACCTTCATTATGAGCAGCAACATGAGGCCTTATTTCGTTTGAAGTAAAATGAGATGTATCAGGTCATTTCAGTGCCATTATTGTGTTTTTGTATTGGCCCATGTTCATATTTGAAATGAAATGAAACTTATTTGTATTTGTCTCTCTCTGAATTTCCAAGAAAGTTTTCAGAAAATATAAATGGACAGTTTGGATCTGAAATCCGCAGCAGTCTCCTACTACTACTACAAAATTACAAAAGCTAAAACAGCTAGAGGAAATTTCTACACTAAGGGAGAAGTGAAACCTCAGATCAAGAATGAAAGACCTAAAAAGAAACAAAATTTTATCTTTGAAAGTGAAAACGGTAAACAATCAGGACATCTTTAGCTCATGAAGAGTAACCAATGAAGTGAACGCTAAAGCTAAGTGCCGCTGAAAATCCCCCCAAATTCTCAGCAGTATACACTAGACTAATTCTACTGAGATGAAGCCGAAAGCTTTCTCAGCAGTAGTTACTCAAATTAACATCAACAGCCTCTAGAGAAAATGAACAAGGCTATGGACCACCTCCAATTACATTCAACCAGATAATATTATTACTAATTATTATTGTAAGTCAGTGGCATTGTCATGGCATACAACTAAGAAGAACATGTGATTACAAAAATTAACAGAAGAAACAAAAACAAATCCTAAACCCTTACAAGACCCCGACATTTCAGGATGCCTTATGCAACAACACTCAAACAAACAGGAAATAACAATGAGACTTAAATCTCATTCCTATGAACCAGCAAAATATTTTATCCTCTAATCCATAAGAACAACACACACACACACTCACACATGTATCGCAAACAAACTCAAATCAGCAAACAAGATCGAGAAAATAGAAATACCGAGGTCACGTTTAGCAAATTAATTTTCCAAACAGATAAATAACAAGTGAAGCTACTATGTCCATTCATGAATTAATTAAGTAAAGAAAAGATTTGAGAGTGAATACCATCGGAAGATCCAGATCGTTTTGCTTGCTTAATCTTCTCTAACTGGAGCTGGGTATCCATAAACAACTGCATCCTCTGAACCTCCAAATCTTTAGCAAACTGCATCCTCTGCTTCTCCAACTCAACCATTTGCCTCTGCTTCATACTCTCTACCTTCTCATATATCTCCCCAAACCTCTCTATGGCCTTAGCCAATCTCTTCATCCCCTCTTCCCCTTCCTCTACTTCTTCCTCTTCATCATCCACTTCCACACCCCTAACATTATCCTCGGCCGCTTCCTCCCCCTCCGTCTCTCCATCATCTTCATCCTCAGCAGCCGCAGCAGCAGCCGCCATCGCCGAATAATTCCTCCTAAAATACGACTCATCCACCGCCGAAGGCGGCGGCAGCGTCGGCGTCGGCATCGGCGTCGGAAACGGACGCTTCTGCGGCAAATTAACAGGCGTAATCATCGCGGAAGGAAGCGAAAGCGGCTTACGGTATGCTAACGGCAGAGCCAACGGAGGCGGCGGCGAAGGCAGAGACATCATCGGCAGCGGCGAGTGTTTGTTCTGTTGCTTGCTGAAATTAGATCCGATTAAAAGTTCCAATCGAGAGAAGAACGGCCACGACGATGAAGTTAGGGTTCCGTTAGATTCCAAGATCTTCGTCTTCTCAATCTTATACTTCTTCTTCAGAGTATCGATCCGGTTTTTACACTGAACATCGGTGCGACGAGTCTTCTTCGTATGTCCGTGAAGTGCGTTGACGGCGTCAGCCACCTCCTGCCAATCTTTCTGACGGAGATTACCACGGTTCAGCTCCAAGTAACGGCGTCCCCAGGCGTCGACGAGCGTCGACGTCGCTTCCTCCGTCCAGCAATCCTCACGGAACGGAACTTGTCGAGACGACGGCGGTTGCGGAGTCGACGATTCTGTAAAATCAGCCATTGATGAAAACGATTAGATTTTTCTTAAAGTGAATGAGAATGATAAAATAACGACGGAGAAAAGGCGATAGAAATTTGGGAGTAATAATAAAAAGGTAGGGGGAAGAGGATAGGGCTGACTGGAGAGAGGGTATCGCCGGGGGAGAGCGCGTGGGGACGACGGCCACGCGATTTTCACGCGATTTCGGCAGCAATGTTGTCATTGGTAACTGCGTTACGTTACGTCGTGATTTTTCGTTTGGTCACTGATTTGATTTTTGCGGTAAGATTTAATTTTGTACTTTTTTTTTTTTTTTAATAATTTGTGATTTGGGCTTATGATAAATTGAACGGAACGGGGGCACGGGCCGATGACGAGATTGGGGAGGGTAGAAATTGTCCGGTTTCGCTATGTCAGGTCATCAGATTGCCGTGCAACTGATTAATTACGGTTTTACCCTTAGGCAAATTAAAGTCGTTTGTGGGTTGACCGGGATGTCCTAATTTCGCAAGGGAAAATAAAGGGGTTATTTGCACTATCACCTCCTGAACTATTGTTATTTGGCAATTACGCTAATTGCTTGGTGGATTGGTTTCAATTAAGAATATTAACTTTGAGACATTAGATTTTTTTTTTTTTGTTTTTTTGTTTTTTTATCATTTATACTACATTTTTACCTACAAACAATCAAACACAAAATAGAAACATGTTTCTTTCAAACTTCTAACCCGGTGCCTTCGAAACATGATCTCGTGTCGTAAGGTTTTGGGTTAAGTCCTGCAACTAATGCAACCCTCGTGTTTAGTTGCCGTTGTTGAGTTTGGAAAATGGTATTGAATTATAATATACACGTATTGGATGTAAAACCTTCTTGATGGGTAAAAAGTATAAAATGCACATGTATTTTGGGAAAATTGAACAAAATCACTCTATTAATTTTATTGCATAAAATTCTCTTGTATTTTTCAAAATGTGGCATACTACCCCTTGTACCATTAGTTACCTAACATTTTACTAAAATAAATTGAAATTTCTCTTTTACCCTTAATATATAGAAAGATTAATAAAGGCGTAAAAAATATAAAATCCTCATTCATTTTATAAAATGTAGCGAAATCTCTTTTCCGTCCAAAATAGTGAGAAAGTTTACGGACGTGTCTCTCACGCGCATATGATGCGACTAACATTAAAATTGACCTTATTTATTACACGAATAAAGAGATTTCGTGGAAAATTTTGTAAATCACAATGGAAATTCATGAAATATTATCAATACCAGAGGATGGAAAAGGAGTTGTGAAAGTTTTTCAAAATACAAGTGAATTTAATGTTTTTTACGCTTTGATTAATTTCTATATATATCATAAGCAAAAGAAATTTCAAAATTATTGCAAATGTGCAATATTTTATAAAACAAAAGGTTATTTTATGCAATAAATTAATATATGAGTTTTTGTGTTCGTCGTCTAAAACACATGTGAATTTTATGTTTTTTACCTATCAAGAAAGCTTTATATATCCAGAATGTCAAGGTATATTTTAATTTATTTGATGATTTTGGCTACAATTTTCTACGTAGAAATTTCAACATCATTGTCTGAATTTTTGAATTAGAAGCATGAGAGGAACAAGTTTTTTTGTTTTGTAACCAAAGTTGCAATATAATTAATGCAATATCTAATGCTCCAATTAAAGTTCATATTCTTTAATTAAAACCAATCCAACTAGCCATTACGGGATGGTAATTTGGACATTTAATTATTTTTTCATGGTGAAATGGATGGAAGGTTAACATAAGGGGTGCGACCGGCAAAATACAAAAGATTTTGAGGGTAACTGTAAAATATCAATAGGCTCAAGGGGTGTATATAAGTACAAATAACCCGAAAATAAAGTTCTTAATTAATTGTTTTTAGATATTTGGTTATCAGGAAAATTTGGAATAAAATTATTTTATAAATATTCTTAATTAATTAGGAATATTTTCAGAATTATAAATGATAAAAGAAATTGTTTGCAAAATCAGTATTATCATTTAAAGCACAAAGTGGGTTTTTTTTTTATATAGTATATAAAAGTGAGTTTACGGAATCAAATACAAACAAACAATAATGTAAGAAATGAATTAAAATAACTTAAAATAAAAATAAATTATAAAAATCACTACTATAATATATACACACGCACGTTTGCATTATGATTTAAATTTAGGGTTAAATATAATATATCATCCTAAAGCATGAGGTGTACAAATGACCCCTTAAGTATCAGTCGAAATACTCACACCCTCCATATCTTGTTATAGTCAAAGTTAAACTTTTTCTATTCAAATTACCCTTCCCTTTATACCCAATTAAACTTAATCTCAACAATTTTATACCCAAATGTAATATTCTTTGTGAATTTTTTTC
The DNA here is from genome assembly GCA_003313485.2 of Penstemon barbatus. Classification (NCBI taxonomy): domain Eukaryota; kingdom Viridiplantae; phylum Streptophyta; class Magnoliopsida; order Lamiales; family Plantaginaceae; genus Penstemon; species Penstemon barbatus. Next base: position 68,742,298 of record CM064883.1, on the reverse strand, counting down.
TTTTTTCTTGTAATAAAAAGTTATCAATAGTTGAAATAATAATAGGAGCTTTTTTTTTTTTTTTTTTTTTTGCAAGAAAGAAAAAATTCATCAAGAAGAATAAGAATGTAAAATATGAGCTTAAGAACAAATTTGATTTGAGGTTAAAACTAACAATACTTTGCATATAAAAGGAAGGATGATTTGGGAAGAAAAATTGTAACTTTGACTATAACAAGGAATGGAGGGGATAAGTGTTATAGTTTAGGGGATAATTGGTACACCCTCTATTATGTAGGGGGCAAATTGCATTTAACACTTAAATTTCTAACTTTTTTTTGGGGTTGGGGGGGATTATGTAAAATTTAATTGGTGGTGTCTTTTGTTATTTGTGTATTTCTAGTTTCTAATAGGATAATCATTACATTTTATTTTCTGTAAAAATATTGTATGAACATTTTTTTTTTCACCTTATCAACTTTGTTATAAATTAATTTGAACTTATTGTTTATTTTCAATCACCGAATCTACATCAATTTTGAAATATTTAAGATGTAGAGTTGAGTTATATGTATTATTGAATTACACATATGCACTAATATAAATAAAATAATTATGGTAAAGACAAAAATAAATTCTGCTCTCTCTGTTTCAAATTATTTGTTATTTCACATGTTTTCGCACATATTAATATACCCACTAAATAGCCTCAGTTTTAGGAAAAAAATAAATCATATACCTAAAATACTCTTATTATTTATTTATCTCACTATTAGCTATTTACACGTTATTTAAGTTTTACACTATATCTCTTACTTTTTCTCTTATAATATATACATAAAATACGTAATTAATAGTACCTTGAAATCATAAAATGACAAATAATTCAGAACAAATTTTTTTCTTCTAAAATGACAAATAATTTGGAACAGAGGGAGTATCAATATATCTTAAAAAACCTCTAGGATTTCCCTACAAATTGATAAGACATAAAAAACTACATTTTTCTCACTTCCTTTCACTTTCATGTCAATCTGTTTGTTTGAACCAATTAAAACATAGCACTCTCAACTGAATAAATTACATTGATAAGAGGAACGAATCTGTTATAAAAAATTTAAGAGGGACGAAAGTGCAAAATTTGGCCCATAAGAAGGACCAAATATGCTATTCACTCAAATATAAACTAGTTGTTGGAGTCATGGATTAAATTTTCCATCTTTTTCATCGAAAACATCGAAAAATTTCTGTTTTTGAATCAATCGAAACAAAAATAAGATGTATTTTCGAAACTCAATATTTGTCATGAAACTTTCTTTTTTTCTTAATTTAGTAACTTTTTTCATAATTTTTCCGGAATGTTTCCGGAAAATTTTCGAAAAGTTTCTTATATTAAGCTGACCGAAACATATAACGAAAACGAAACTTTAATCCATGGTTGGAGTGTAGAGTAAAAAGTGGAAATATATAACACTATTCACCCTCAAATTTTAAGATAACCGGTCTGAATTTAAGAGTTCTGTTAGAGATGGTCTAACATGATATTAGTTTTTTCTAAAATTATAATTTTATTTAAAGTAATGATTTGATACCACCAATTCTTTACCACTAATTTTGAGAAAATAAATAAGAAGATGCCTAAAAATTCTACTTTTCAATTCTTACCTAAAACTTTATTTCAAAATTCATGGGAACAAAATAAAAGAGAAGAAAGGAGAAATAAATAGAGCAATAAGTAATATGGACTATAGATCTGTCAACATTAAACTCTAAAACCTCTGAGCCCATCGAGTCTTGCCGAATTTCATATCCAACATTTCCCTTGTAATGCGTTGATTTTGTTGCTATTCAACTAGAGTTCCATTCAAAATGAGATCTATATATATAACTAATTTCATAGGCAAAGATGAAGTACCCATTTGGTTAGGTTTTGGTTTCACTTGATTTTTGTTTGGAAAAATTGGTTTGCATAGTTTTACTTAAATCTTTGGAAATCCCGTTTGAATGTTGAATATTTTATTTTTAAAAAATTGTAACCGTATTAAGTTTAAATATTGGGGTTCGAGAGATAAATGAGGTGATAGATGTCGAATCAATTTTTTTTTTATAGAGAAAAATAGGTTGTATATGTCAAATCATTATCCTTTATAAGTATGAGATTAGTTATGCTAAATTGAATATATAAGTTGAAGTCTGGGTTTCGCAAAACATATAATCAGATTTTATTTAGAATGATTTTGAGTTAGTTTCGCAAAATTGCAGGACCGAACCAAAACCTAAATAAATTGGACCTAAATGACCATGATCTTCCAACGGTGAATAGAGAACAGTAGCTAGGAAATGAGAGCTCAAATTTATATTTATCCATCACTTTTATTGCAAGAGCGTTGTATGGATTAAAATTTCAGAATATATATATATATATAAACTCGAAAAAAAAAATTATTTTAAGTTAATTAAAACTAAAATATAGAGTAGTTTTTACTTAAGCAAGTATTTAAAGGACCGAAAAGCGTAGTGATGAATTGAATAATCAAAGTTCATGATTAATTTTTTCCTCATTCATTATTAAATTTTCTTAAAACAATCGAGCCATAAAAGTTTTGCCAGAATTAAATTGATCAGGAGTTAATTAGTCGAAAACTTGAAATTAATAGAATTTTTTTATATTCATCTATTGATTTAGGTCTTGCTATTTAGAATTTTCGAAAAGATTTGTCAAACAAGATTTCTTGTAAATATCAGCTGTTGCGTATGTTTGTACCCAATAAATTACCCTTGATTTGTAGAGGAATAATGGCTCGATAGTGGGCCACTAAGTAATAATGGACCGAAAATAACGAGGCCAACAAGACATAACGTGTCGGGTCAGTCTAGGCCCAAATGGCTAATCCAGCCAAAATCAAACTGGTCAATGGATCACATGATCGATCCACTTTGGTCTGGAAACGGGTCCTACCTAAATTAAGCGGGTCACAGACCCAATTCGAAATATGGCCAAATTTTATGTTAAGATTTAATTATGGCCAAATATAAATTAATTAATAAGATAAATTAATTAATTTATGGACCAAAGTTGATTAATTAATAAAGTCAAACGATAATATAAAAATAAGTAGGCTCAGTGAGCCCAAGAGATTATTTTGGCCACGATAGGTTAGTGGAGTTAATTAATTAAGGATCGACCCATATAGTAATCAAGGCCAAGTAATTAATTGGATAATTAATTACGATTAGGGAATACAGATTAATGGCTTAAGATTGCCGAACGGGCCAGAAGCAAGGCGGGCCCAATTAACTGAAAGAGTTATTTCGACCTGGTTAATTAATTAATTAATCCGAGCCAATTAATAGATAAAAGGCCCAAGTGCAATTAAAGGCCCAATTATTGGTATTGATCCAGTAGCAAAAAGGACTACTTAATTAAATATCAAAAGATAATTTATTAAAGTATAAGTGCAAAAGCCACGTGAGAAGTTGGCTTTTATGTAACCACTTAATTGTCTCCTAGTTGGTTAAAAACACTAAGGAAATCAAAATTGAACAAGATTCAAATCAAACTGCCACATTCTCTGAAAATTAAACGTGAAGCAAGAGAAATAGGGGAGAAAGTGGAGAACGAGGAAGATAGTGGAGGATGTTGGACCAGACGATCAATTTCAACAAGCAGCTATAAATACAAGGAGGCTGCCATACGCGCAGAAGACACACAATATACTTAACAAAAATATTCAGTCTTCACTGAATCAGGCTCAACGCCTCTCTTAGGAGTCCAGCTTACGCTGCTTCTACCGTCAACCAGCGCCACCAATTCCTTGACATCAATCGCCAATCCTCAACCACCAGCAAGTCATGACCGCTTGAAACCAGCACCACCGCCTCTCAAAGCAAGCCGCAAAGCTGTTTCCATTGTCGGCAAAGCTGCCTCGAGCGAAGCCATTTGATTTCAAGCAAAATAGTACGCTGCAACATCATGTAAGTGCCTACGTAATTACATGGCAACCTTATCAAGTAGCGATCTGCTTGATGAGCTCGTTATCAGGTAGCCATCTGCCTGATAGCAATCGGTTGAGTAGCCATCTGCTCAATTGATGCCCTTTCCAGTAGCCACCTGCTGGTTATGAGCCCGATTGGTAGTTATCTGCCAAGGTTGGACGATCCATTGATGGTGGATTATATGTCGTCAATGTTACTTCATCATCAACTAAATTGCACAAATTCATACATCGACTCATTGGTGAGTTTACCTGCCAATCAAGGAGGCATTTTCAAGGAATAAAAAGAGACATCAACTCGTTTGGCAATTACATGCCAATAATGGAGGCTTTTTACTGTTTACATACTTTTGAATATTTGTTAATCGGGGAATTCATTGTAGGCTAAAGTTCATGTATCATTCTTACAGTTAATAATATATTGAAGTACTTGGCCCATATCTCTTGATTTTATTAAAGTATGTTTCACAAGTATTTTCCATTAATACGTGATAAGTGTGTTAAGATTTTAAAGTAAAATCATGTCATGATCTGATATGTTCAATAAGCCATCAATTGGCTACGAGACTTTGGCACTTCATAAAGATTATCATAAATTGTTTAAGTCATGCGGTCAGGCAGGCATGGAAAAGAATTAGGGATAGTGTTTGTCTACTCCGCCACGATCAATTGATTAGAAGTCAGCCTTATCAGGACATTTTACATTTACACTAATATGTCCATTTTAAATTGTTATGTTTGCACGCACAAATATTGGCACGCCCACACTTATTTTATACCGCATCGAGTCATTTGCACCTTGAGGCAAGCCAGACTAAATTCTACGCAAACAACGTACAATGCTCTATCTTGACATGTGAACTTTGAGCATAATGTAATTTGCGCTTCCAAAGAGATTAAATCCTCGGGGAAAAATAAAACTAGCCTCTTATAGTTTAAAAAATTAATATTCTACAAGCAACTGACCTCCTTCAGTCTGAGAATATAGCTCAGTTGCTGAAATTGAGAGTTGACATATTTTTTCAAGTTTAAAATTATGAGAGAGGTGATGTGAAATTTTTATAAGATTATAAGAAGATAAAATTCTCTTTTTCAAATCACATGAAAGTAAATTGAACATAATGCAAATCACAAGGGGATAAATTGCCATTAACTCCTGTTTCTAGTATACGATTCTATCTCTTTTTCCCTATTTCTAATCTCCTAGGCTCTGATGAACTCTGTAGTCATACAAAAGGAGAATCGATATTAAGAATGCGTATGAAAAATATTTTTATAACATAGGGAATAAAGTATAACATTTATCATAAAATAGGAGATAAACTACCATATTTATCATAACACATGAAGGTAAAATGCCACACATATAAAAAGAGTAGTACGTTTAATAATTCATAATATTTTAAGTTTAAAAATATCATTGAGGTAGTATAAAGGGGTTTTCTATTTAAAATTAAAGGAGGGTAAATTAAATATTATGCATATCATAGGAGGTAAATTGCAATTAATTATCGAAAAAATTAACAAGATGCTTAAAGAACTAATTGTCTGGAATTATGCTTTGCTTATGGTACTTGGACGAATTTATTTTAGTCTCTGCAATTCTTACTATTATTTCAAGGATGTGTTTTAGTCAACATAATCAATTTTGACTCAAATACTAATTATTTTTATTTAGTAAATATTCACATTTGAAAATGAAAACTAACTCCACCTCCACGTGTGATACTCTATCCCACGTTTCCTAATTTCAAATTCAAAACCCTCAATTTTATCTATTTTCCAGATAAACGTACCTATTTCCTCGCTCAACTCATAATCTATCCCACCTTTTCTCTTTTCTACTGACACATCCCACGGTTTTCTTTTATTAACAATCTTAAATGCATTTCTTTCATTTGCATTACAACTCTTCTCTGATAATTGATCTCTACTACATATTGTGAAGTAATAGATAAGGGATAACATGGATCAGAAGAATGGTGGTTACGACGAAGAGTATTATCAACAAAGGTAACTATTCATTGTCTCCACTATTTTTGTAATTTCACATTTTTTTACTTCCTTATATAACACTCTTCCATTTCCTCAATCACTGAACAACTTTGGATATTCTTACTGTGTCATGTTTATAAATGTGACATGTTATGTTTAATTGCAGATCAGAATTTACTGCCAGTTATTTTTCTTTTATTTAGCAGCTATATTAATGTGGCGGGCAACAAACTAAGTTATGTATCTATGATATATGTATTCTGTTTAACGAATGAAGAATCTGATGAATTGATGAGTTTTATAGATGACCTAATTAACAAGGTGCATGCTATGATGAAGAAAAGAATGGAACTTGGAAAATCCTCCTCAAGCTAGCTCAAAATCAATGTTGATGCAACTTTTGATGAGGGGAACTAATGTGGCAAGTACCAGAAATTATGCTTTCTTAGAACCCGCAACAATGAAATTTCATACTTGCAGAAACTGCCACCATGCTGAAAGAATTCCACTGCTTGAGAAAGGGGAAACAAATACATATATACAAAATGCCCTTTTGATTGTGAACAGTGAGCTGGCCATCAAATCCTATAATGCTACAACGGATTGTATCTCAATGACAGCCTTAAAGTTTTGTTAAGTGGTTCAAATACAAAGATGCAAGAACCTATGCACCAGATCTACAACATTAAGCCTTATGTCTCATACAAGTACCTCAACCTTGATTATGAACTCATTATGTTTTGCTAGATCTATTACTGATTTGAGACTTTTGGGATTTTTTAGTAATTATAACTTCAATCATTTTGTAATTATTAGGCCTCGAAATTAGATCAACATCTGATTTTGATGTTATTTTCTAAGTTGCTGTATTTTAGTTGATTTTGTCTAAAGTATAAGTTTTGGGAAAAAGAAAAGTATATTCAATCACAAACAAAAAGATTGTTGTTTTACATGATTATGCACAAAGTTGGTTCAATATTATTGTTGCTGGCAGTTTGAAGAAATATTACTGTTGTTGGGCAAACAAAAAAGAAGCAGTATATGTGTATTTTGGCTTCAAGATGCATGTCATTTTAAGAAGTTAACCGAGCTCCAAGTTAGTACAATCACATATACACATCATTGTGTTTTTTTTTTTTTTTTTTTTAATACAAGTTTAGTTTTTATTGAAGGAAGCTCCAGCTTCAGTGATTTCCTGCAAATCAAACCAATTGGAGTTAGAGATTTCAGGAATTAAAGAAGAAGAAGAATGAAGAAGAAGAGAAGGACGGGCTTGTGTTAATTAGGGATTTAGAACTGTAATTAGGGGATTTGTTTTTATTTATTAGTTGCTGTATGTATATATGTATGTATAGGACGGTTATTTTGATTGGGCTATAAATAGACCCGGGTTCAACTCCCAGATGTAACAATTCACATTTTCAAATTAATAGAATACATTTTTTCCCTTTCTTTCTCTCTAAATTTTCCCATTGCCTAAATTCAAGATTTAATCTTCATCTTCATAATATGAAATCCAGATTATAACATGGTATCAGCAGTGTAAATTACACGTTTTCCCGCACCTATTCACGAATTAATTTTCATTTTTTCTTCTGTTCTTGATCATCTTTTGATCAATTTTCTGTTCTTGATCAAGATTATTGATTTCTCTTGATTTTTCATCCCAATTTCCTAAATTTTCTTCATGGAAGATTCTCCATCTACCACCGTCACTTCCACCAGGAGTAGGCCGCCCATGGAGGATCCTTCTCATCCATACTTCTTGCACCCATCAGACGGCCCTGGCATGATCATAGTTCAACAACCTCTACGTGGTGACAATTATGCTGCATGGTCAAGATCCATGCTACTAGCGCTTAATGTGAAGCACAAACTGGGATTTATCAATGGATCCCTTCCAGATCCTGGACCAGCAGACTCAGATCTACAAATTGCATGGTCTCGCAACAATGATGTGGTCCTTTCTTGGATTTTAAACTCTGTATCTTCAGAGATCCATTCTAGTATTATGTATACTAATTCTGCTAAGGTCATTTGGGATGAGTTAAGGACAAGGTTTCAACAATCCAATGGCCCTAGGAAACTACAACTAAGGAGGGACTTGGCAAATCTTCATCAAGAAAATCTCACTGTCAACATGTTTTTTACAAAACTTAAAGGAATTTGGGATGAACTGCCCAACTACGTACATGCCTATTCTTAAGTCTTGCCACTGTGGAGGTCCTCAACTGGTTCATGATCACTACCAAGAAGACCTAGTTTTAACCTTTTTACTGGGTTTAAATGACTCTTATGACAATCTCCGCAACCAATTATTTTTTATGGATCCTATTCCTCCTATTGACAAAGTCTTTTCCCTTGCTACTCAAGAGGAAAGAAAAAAATAGGTTGGTCATCAACATTCACTGGATTTATCAAATACTTTGGCTTTTGCATCCAAAACCATCACCTAATACTGATTCTACCCAACCAAGATCTTATAACCAGTTTCAACAAACTACCTTACCTTCACATAATCCTAAATTCAATCCTAACTTTAAAAAGAAGGACAAACCAGTTTGCAGACATTGTGGTTTCACTGGTCACACAATTGACAAGTGTTACAAGCTTCATGGGTATCCAGTTGGTTACAAGAAACCTACTCCCAACAACAAGAACAACAACAACAACATCAACAACAACAACATTAACAATATCACCTCTGCTCCACCCACTTTTTCACCATCCACAGCTCCTAACACTCAGAACATTACTCACCAGAATCCTCTCACACCTTTACTTCAAAGTTTGAATGCTGAACAGTACCAGCACCTTATGAATTTGTTCAGCATCAATCTACCACATTCTACAAACACTGAATCTGCACACATATCCTGTGTTTCAGGTATTTGTTCTTTTTCTATTCTTATTAATTCTGTTAATCATAAAAATGCCTGGATCATGGATTCAGGGGCTACTAAACATATTTGCCATGATATATATATGCCCTAACATAGTTTGAGTACTAGAAGCTTGTTCATTTACATTTAATTATTAACTGATTTTGACAAGTAAAATATCACAGGGATCGGCGTTGGGTTCGGGTAATCCAAACCTGACCCGTCCCGTTTATAAAATACCCGAACGAGACGAGTGTTTTTGGGTTTGGGTACCCGAACTTGAATATTCGTATTTTATTACGGAAATACGGGACGAGTTTGGGATTGGTCTCTCCAACCCCGAATACCCGAACCGGCCTATATAATATTATTTATATATAATTTATACACTTTAGTTATATAATTAATTAATAAACATTATCTAATAAAGGAACTTTTTTACTTTATCCTAATATTCCTTTTAAATATTTCATTAGTTATTAGTCATCAATATTATGGGTCATTATATGATTTTATACTTTTAGGTAATTTAGAAATTTATATCTTTTGCGTAATTTAAGTGTGGGCTTGGATAAATAATTTTGGTATCATCTATAGATAGTAATTGAATTGAATTTTTCTTATTGAGACTCAATGTTGATCGTATTTTATAATTTGCTCATTATATGATTTTATTTTATGGTCGTATTTGGATATATTTGAAATAGTCATTATGATGAATTGATGATTTGTTTAATGTAATAATGGTTAAAAGTTATACGATTTAACAAAAGGAAAATGACGAAATACAATTACGTAATATTGTAATATTATTTTATTAGGTGGATGAAAAATTGATGAATAAAAATAATAAGGGACCCGTAATCCCGTCCTGTCCCGTCCCACAATAATTTGGGTACCCGCTTCCAGGTACCCAAATTATTACGGAACGAATTTGGGATGAGAAGTGTCAATCCCGAAATCCGGCTGTACATACATATAGCCGGTTGTGGCCTATTTCTTTTTCAAAATTAAATTGTAAAATAAAATTACAAAATAAACTCGTAATTAATCATCAAATAAAAATAAATCATATTTATAAAATAAACCCTAAACCCTAAACCCTAAAACCCTAGACCCCTAAACCCTAACTAATCATCAAATAAAAATAAATCTTATTTATAAAATAAACCCTAAACCCTAAAACCCTAGACCCCTAAACCTTAGACCCTAAAACCCTAGACCCCTAAACCTTAGACCCTAAAACCCTAAACCCTAAAACCCTAAATCAAACCCTAAATTAAATATTATGTGATAAACCCTAAATTATAGGCATTGCAAATACTTTTAAATTATGATTGTATATTTTTATTGTAATTTTCAAGATAGTTTATATTCAAATATTGATAAATGATAAATTAACATTTGAAAAGTAATGAATTATTTTTTATATGAGTAATATCATTTAATTTAGGTGTTATTTTGTAATTTTTTAAAGTTGAGATATAGGTTGTAAATTTTTTTAATGTATTTTAAGATTTTTAAATTATAGAATGCCACATCATGACAAAATCTAAATTTAGTGGTAAAAGTTGCAAAAGATTTTCACTATAAAATTTTTTTTGAAAATTGAGTGGGTTATTAGTATATTAAAAAAATTATTTGAAGAAGGAACCTTTTAAACAGGTAATAGGTAACACAATTAAGTATGAAAGCATTAAATAGGGGCTGTACAAAGGGCTGTGAAGGTATAGGCTGTTATATAATCATTTTCCTATTTACTTCTTATGTGATTATATTAACTATAAAGATGTGGTTCTCAATTGAAAGTTAGTTAAAAAATGTCTACGCCAAATTAAGTAAATTTCTCATTTGATACGAAAAATATATGTTACAAAAATTAGAATATAATATTTGATTAATATTTTACTATTTTCTTAGATACAAGTTTTTCTGGAAATTTTCTAGATTTTGTGGACTATGGCTAAAAATTAGGCAAGCGATATTGTCGGATCACTAATTATTGTTGTCAGAGCAATGTTTATATGACTTATCTATTATCAGTTACCATGTGTTCAATTTGGGAAAATTAATAATATTTGGAGAATTAACATATCTTTCCTCAAGTAATTATTTTCCTTTCCAAAATTTATCTTTCATGACTAGATCTTTTCGTCCCTTCTAACCAGTGTTTTTAAAATCGGATCGGTTGAACTGGAAGTCCTACTGGTTTCGATCGGTTAGATAGGATTGACCACTATTTCGATCGATATAATCGGTGTGACTTTATTATTATATAATATTTATATATATATATTTAGATTATCTAAAATACAAGTATAATTCAAAAAACTATCTTCCTTTGTCAATATAATTTTTATTGTTTCATGTAAATAATCAAAATGTCTTAAAAATTAAGATCAATATCAAAAATATAAAAACCAAGTATCTCTAAAAGATACATAGATTCAAAACAAGACCACAAAATTAAAAGTTCATCTCATTTTCAAAGTTTTGGCTTGTTCATTTGGGTTCTATCGTTGTAATTTGATATTTATATGGTAATTGATTTGTATAATTTCATACACAAAATAATATTATTCACAATGATGAGAAAATTGTTATGTACTTCTTTATGTAAAAAAAAATGTAATATTGTATTGATTTTTCCTCATTGATTGTTAAAACACTAAAATAATGAATGTTTTCAATTAAAGTATATAAATGTAATTCTATTAAATGTTAAACAAGAGTTCAAATAAATAATAATAAAAAAAAATCTCTAAATTTTAAAAAAAATATATATATATATGTTAAAAAAAATTAAGTGAACCACTGGTTCACTGATTTTATTGGTTTTGAAGTCGGTTTTACCGGTTCAAACTGGTTAATCAGGAGACTTGTTTTCAAGAATAAATCAGACCGAATTGAAGATCGGTTAGTGATTAAATTGGGCCAACCAACCGGTCTGGTCCAATTTTCAAAACACTGCTTCTAACACTACAAGAATTTTGGGTTTTGGGGATGAAAATTAAGCGACGAATTTTCAAAACACTGCTTCTAACACTACATAATATTAATGCACGAATTTCTATGTGGCGTCCTCTAATACTGCTATTAAGCGACGAATTTTTTTAAATCGTGCCAAAACAGTACTACTAAGGACGTAATAAATCGTCCCGTAATAAGTACCAGTTTTAAGCACAAAATAAATGCATGGAAAAAAATTTAGGCACAATAGCCTTATTTCGTGCCCTAATATCTTAATTGTAGACGAAATTTTGACCGTACCAAAAAAATTCGTCCCCAAAGACCTGATTTCTAGTAGTGTAGCCCTTCATACTGCCCAATTTAGATTTTGTTAATATACGATAAAAATTATTTCAGCAATATATACTTTTTCAAATCTAAATCATTTTTTAACTCTTTTTTTGCAATATACATTCGAAGAGAACTAGTACAACCTATGTCATACTGATTTGTCAAAACTATGTTAAATACAAACGACTGAAAAAAAAAAAAAAAGAAAAAAAAAAGTATAACTGAATTATGTTTTAAATAAATTGATTGCAATAATGAATTGATCAAATGATCAATCATATATCATCACAACAATGCATGTAATTTTTAATTCTTGCTTACATCCTACACTTTTAATCCTAAAAAATAAACATACGATTTGATATGCTAAGTCTGGTTGAGAACCGATCTTGAAAAATATTACATCATTAATTACCTATCTATCAATCTGTTGAAATATGTTTAATGCTTATAAAATTCAATTATATTAGGTAAGCTAGTAAATAAGCAGAGTTGAACATTCTCCACTATTGGAATTTTAATCGTTAAGTGTCTGTTGATCAATAATATAATTTCTTATATCCCACATAGAAGAAAGTAAATATAAATTAGCATGATATAATTAAGTTAATGATACTTATTGTTGGTCTCAAGTGGTCAGATGAGGTCTAGAGGGGGGGTGAATAGACCTCTAAACTTTTTCAAATTTTAACTTTAAGACCTTTTTGTTTAACTTAAACAGACTAAGCTGTTATCAACAGTAGGTTCCTCGGCTGATCGCGAACAAATCTTTGAACAGCTTCGTAGACCACTAAACTGATAGTCACTTAGCTGATTTTGTCAAAATCAGTTTTAATACTTAGAGTACTTGCAGCGGATTTTCAAAGTGTTTTTCACAAATATACTCAGTGGTTTGAAAAATGTTTCCCCAGTTTTGTAAACTCCTTTTAAACGTTTTTCAAACAGTTAACTAAAGTGTTTTATGCAGTCTTGAAATATGCAATTAAAAGTGCAAGTAAAAACACACATAATTTTTATAGTGGTTATATGGATTTAAATCATTTAGTCCACTCTTCCAAGTCACTTAGATCTTGGGTTATACTAGAAACACAAAGTAACCAGTACACTCTGCTTACGCCTAACAACAAATGAACAGGCCGTAAGTGCGCAGTAAGAAATCACAAAGAAATCCTACTCTCTGAAGTAATATCACTCACAAAGATGGATATCTACTTCTCACAACACTCAGTTTACAAATTCACTCAGAAGATGTGTTTAGCTTTGTTCTTCAACTTCACTTTTCGTCAACAAATGACTAAGCTGATGAGTGAGCTGTTCTTGAGACTTAAAGAGTTCTGCTTCGAAAATTCTCTCAGAGATTGTGTTGTTCTTGTTCTCTTCGTCTCTTTCAGCTATTTATACTTAAGGTTTGAAAAATGTCCGTTGAAGAGAGACAAGATTCAAATTCCTCGAGTACTGGTCCTTAATTTCCGCGAACGGCTCTTTTGCAGTCTATCCGTACTGTCAACAGTACTTTTCTGCAGACAGCATTAAATGCACCCAGCTGATGCGAAGCATTTCTTCAATCATTTGTCTTTAATAACCTTGTACTTCAGCATTTATTACTTCCAGGGGCATTTATTACCGTTGGGAAGACTTTATGATCCTTTCCACTTGGCTGACGGATGTGCAAGTCTGATGGCGAACTAAACTGATCTCAAACTTGAACAAATCTGATTTGAGTCGGCTGATCTTCATCAGTCTGGTGTCTTTCCTTCAGCAGATCACAAGTCTTTGGACCTTGAATTTTGACTCTTCTGATGTCTTATTTACTTAGTCAAAAATTCTTCACAAGGGACCATCAGCTAAGTTAATCCATACTTAGCAGATTCTGAAGTTTTGGAATGCATCAAAACCTCCCTTATCAATTTGTCTTCAGTGCTTTCATCTTCATCCTTATCCAACAATTTCCCCCTTTTTGATGATGACAAAACTTCAGCTAAGTACCTGTTAATACATAAGTTAAAGAATGTAATCCTCAAAATTTTCTGAGATAGAAAAGATATGTTGGAGTAAACTTGACTTTTTATTGATAGTGAAATTTTTACAAGTACAAGTTTATCAGATGAGATGTCTGAAGAATAAATGAAGTAAACTGATTACAAGGATTTATAAGTTCTAATTATCAGCTTCTTCATCAGATCCTTCAAGCACTTCTTCATACTCATAAGATGATTCTTCATCATCTTCTTCTTCATCAGTTTCATCTTCTAAAAGTATGTTTGCTTTGGCAGCATCCATCTTTTCTTTTAGTTGCTGCTCCTTCAGTAATTCCATCGCCTTCCTGGCTGATTCAGTATTTTTGTACTTGGTCAAAGGCTCTGTTTGATCCTCAGCAGAGTCTTTGGTTTCAGCCATTTCTTCATCAGTCTTGGCTTTATCCTTAGTCTCTTCTTCAGACTTCTCTTCACCTTGTACCTTTCCAGCTGTTTCAGCAGTCTTGTTCTCAGCATTCTTAGTCTTTTCAACTTCAGCATCAGCAATGGTCTCCTTAGCTGATTCTTCCCTTTTATCTTCCCCCTTTTTGTCATCATCAGACTTGATGACATCTTCAGGTTTAGCAGCAGGGTTGAGTGCAACAGTAGGGGTCTTCATTGCAGCACATAAAGTTTTCAGGTTCTGATTCACTACATCATGACTTGCTGTTAAGTGATGAAGAGTGGTGCTGATGTTGTCAGTATGATCATTGAAGCAGTCAATATTCAGTTGCAGGGTTGAAAGTTCTTCATGAATAACATCTCCAGCTTTTTGAACTTCCTGCAACAAGCCAACATCGATAGACTTCTCTTCTTCACTGACTTTGATGAAGGTTGCAGTTAAGTCAGCTATCTTGTGCTCAGCTCTTTGTAAGACAGCATGAAGGTGATTTACATCAGCCTTCACATCTTCAACATTTCTGTTCATTTCAGTAAGGCTGTGCACTAACTGCAGGGAATTATCTTGAGGGAAAGGGAATCTATCAATCTCCTTTTTGATGATCACAGCTGTTGATTTTTGCATAGTTTCCAGCTGAAGTTTGTTGGACTCTGCCAATTCTGCCTTCAATTCTTCCTTCAGCTCCTCTTTTATCCTTTTCAGCTGCTGATTGTGCTTCTCTTCCAGTTCCTTTGCTGAATTTTCCATTAGCATCTGGAAAGCTTCCATCAGTGATGAGTGTTCATCACCTGATGAAGCAGAAGCAGCAGCTTCCTTTTCTTCAGGCTCCTGGTGGACAGGAACATCATTCATTTCAGTCTCCTGATCAGCTTCGGTCGCCTTAGCATTCCACTCAAGTGCTAAGGGTTCATCAGCTTTCTTAGGCTCATCAGTGACATCATCATAAAACAGATTAGTGATCGTGCCATCATCATTGAAGCAGGTTGTTTGACGTATCTGCCTAACAATGATCCAAGGATTCACAAGGGCATCATTTCCCTTGGGCACTTCACTATACTCCTGTACTTCCTTGCCAAAAATTATGTGCTGAATACTTGGCAGCTGGGGCATGTCACTTGAACATCCCTGCTGATATCTTGACCTTTCTGCCCATCTCTTCAAGGCGGTCATGGTAGCAATGTTTAGTGCCCTTTCTTCAGCGTTGTCAGACTTCTTCCTTTTAGCAGACAAGGAATTCTGAATTATCTTGGCCTCCTCTAGGGCATACTCCCTTGCATAATGATGCATAGCATCTCTGACATGATGAGGATCTAAGGCCTTTTGAATGGAGTCTGTCTTCAGCCAGTTCAGAACCCACTGTTCTTCAGCAGCTAACTCCTTCAGATTTTGAAGTTCTGTTATGGACCTGTTCAGCCTGTTATCTCTCCATCTGATGTACCTAGGCTTTTCTTGAGTGAACAGGGTCTTTAACATTTGCTTCTGATCATAGTAAGCTAAGGACTTCTCAAATCTCTTGAAGAGTTCTTTATCAGCATACACAATGTTGAAGGCTCTTCTGACTTCAAACTTTTCTTTGGGCTTGGCCTCTCCAGCAGGCATCTTAGGCTTTTTCTCTTTGTCTTCATCCTTGCCTTCACCAATTTTGATGCCTCCTCCATGAACAGGTCCATGAGCATCAGTCTTGCTGAGCTCAATGACCATTGCCAGTTCAGCAGCTTTTCTTTCTGCCTCAGTCATTTTTCTTCTGGCCTCATCCTTTGCTGCCTGAACTTTGCTCAGTTCAATAGCCTTTTTCTCCTCCATCTCATCCTGCTTCCTATGTTCAGCTTCTTCCCTTTTCCTCTTGTCAGCTTTGGAAACCTTCTTTCTCTTAAGCACAATCTTTATCTTTCCTTTATCAGCTGGGGCAGGGGCTGGACCAGCAGATGAGATAGGTGCAACAACAATTGGATGGATGATCATAACATCTGGATCATCCTGAGGTTTTGCAGCCTCAACTGTTGGAGTAGCTTGATCAGGTTGTTGCACATCCATCTTTTCAGCAACAGAAGCTTCATCAGCTCCAACAAGTCTTTCAGCAGATGCAGGACTTTGCCTTACCAAGTTTTCTAGATTAGTAGGCTTCTCAACAAAGGTCATCTGCTTCCTTGCTGTCTTCTTTGCTATTCCCTGAATGGGTCTTGAAGCAGCAGTGTCTTTCAGTTGACTCCTGGTCCTATGAGAGACAGTCTCATCAGGAACTTGACCAGATGGTGTTCTTGAAGATGATGCAGGAGACACATTCCTGTCATCAGTAGTGGTTAGGTCAACAACTTTGTTGGCTTCAGCATCCTCCACTTTCTTCATTCTCTTGGGAGTCTTTTCCTTAGGCTTTTCAGTAGCCTTCTTCTTTTGTGTCTCAACAGCTAAGTCAGCTGTTTTGACCAATCTTCTAGGCCTCTTGGCAGGAACATCCTTTTGTTCCTCATTTTCATCCTCTTCAGGCTCATCAGTCTTTCTCTTCAGAACAGGCAGGTACTTCACCATTGCCTTTGACTTATGGATTTCCTTTCCATTTGTCATGTCACACCCCAGCTTGAACAATAGATAACTGAGAGTGATTATGTGGTTGGTCTGAGGAGATTTTCCTTTCTTTACTTCGAGCAAGTTTGCTAAAACATACCAGATTACAACTGACCAGTTGACTTCTAGTCCGTAGTAAATGGCAGCCATGATACTGAACCTCTTCATGGTAACAGCATCCAGAGAAAAGGTGCAGTTTTCAATCAACTTAGACACCATATCAGCCATCCGCTGATACTCGTCTTTCAGCTGTCTCTTCTTGATGTTGCCAGACAACATCTCCCCTTCTTTGGCGCAGATCGCCCAGAACTGTTGGTGCTTCTCCTCCGTCAGCACAGTGACGTCATGTCGTCCTCTGTTTGGAAGACCAAAGGTCTCGTGAAGAACAGCAGGAGTGATGATGATGGATTTACCTCCAACCGTAGCTTTGATTTCCATGGTAGTGAAATCAACAGTAGCAGTTTTGTAGTACTCCAAAACCTGGCCAGTCCAGATTACTCCTTCATTGTACTCCATGAAATTAACCAGTAGGGCCGACTTGAACTTCTCCAGCAGTTCTTTCATCAGATCAGTGCCAGATTGATAGTAGGAATCATAAACAAGGTACATACCTTCAGCGGCCATTTCGAATATGTTGAAAATTAGGGAAACACGAAGCAATTTGCAGAAAATTGCAAGTATTTTCTCTCAAGTATGCTTTGAATATTTAGGGTGCGTAAAGAGCTACACAGCTGATCAGATCTGGATTTATAGAGTTAGGGTATCTTGGTTTCCGTGATACCAGCTAACCGTTAGATCCGTTTCTTGTCAGTGCTGATCGTCCGGCGTCATTTACGATCTTTCAAATTCAAATTGCATTTAATGAGGAGCGGGAATTTGTACCGCCCTTCTGTCACTTGTAAAAGCGTGTTTTGAAATAAAGCGTTTTTAAACAGTAAGCTTTTACATAAGCGATCAGATGAGTAAAGTAAATACTTATCTGATGGACTACTGTCCTGATGACATGTCTGTTATCAGTGAAAGCTAATAATTGATAACCTTCCTTGACTGTTTGTCAATCCAGCTAGATAATAAATCTTCAATCTTCAAAATTTTAATCTTCTGTTGAAAACATAACTTCAACTAACTGTCATCAACATATTTCATCTTTTAATCAGAAGTACCGCTAGTCTTACTCGTTCCCCCTGACTTTAAGAATTCATAAGTTAACTAGTCTGTTGAAAGTTAATCCTTGAAGATAAATAAGGTGAGTAAGATGTTGAACTTCTGTTCTCTGTTGAGTTCCCCCTCAGCTTATGCATCTAATTTTAATAAACCCAGTTTAGCTCTTAGAGTTGAAAACCTTGACTCACTTAGAGGTTTTGTGAAGATGTCAGCAATTTGATTTTCAGTAAACACATATTCTATCATGATATTTCCTTTCTCCACATAATCTCTAATAAAGTGATGCTTGATCTCAATGTGCTTAGTCCTTGAATGACTTGTAGTATTCTGAGTAAGACTGATTGCACTTGTATTGTCACAGTAGATTGGTATTCCACTGATTTTGATATTATAGTCTTCCAGTTGATGCTTCAACCATAAGATTTGTGCACAGCAAGCTCCAGCAGCTATGTATTCAGCTTCAGCAGTTGATATGGATACTGAAGTCTGTTTCTTACTCATCCATGAGATCTGACGATTACCTAAGAACTGACAGGCACCTGTTGTGCTTTTCCTATCAATTTTGCAGCCAGCAAGGTCAGAATCTGAATATCCAATAAGTTCAAATCCAGATTCCCTAGGGTACCACAATCCCAATTCTTGAGTGCCCTCCTTGATCACCAATCACAAATTCTGGTGGATGATTCTTGAGCCATCTAAGATCAGGTTGCAAATCATAATGTTGACCTTTGCTTTGATCTTGCAACACTACTGTTGGAGATTCAGTAGTAATCTGTTGAACATTTGTCGTCTGTTGAACAGTCTCTGGTCTATCAGCTGTTTGCAACTCGTCTGTTAGACAATCAGCACTGTGATTTTGAACAGCACTTGAGTTATCAGCTGGGTTGAGATCTAGTATGATGGGAACATATTCTTCATTCTTTCCAACATTCAACTTCTGTAAATCAGTAGACAGATCTTGATTAACACTTTGATTCTTTTCAGAAGATTGACTTGATTCATCAAATACTACATGAATAGATTCTTCTATTAGTAATGTTCTTTTGTTAAAGACTCTATAAGCTTTACTAACAGTAGAATATCCTACAAAAACAGCTTCATCAGCCTTTTCTGCAAATGCAGTAAGGTGATTTTTCCCATTATTTAAAACAAAGCATTTACAACCAAAAATCTTAAAGTAATGAATGTTTGGCTTCCTGTTGTTCCAAACTTCATATGGAGTCTTGTTTTGGTGCTTGTTGATCATGCATCTGGTTTGGGTAAAACATGTTGTATTTGTTGCTCCTGCCCAAAATCTTATTGGCAGCTTGGCTTCAGCTATCATTGTCCTGACAGCTTCCTTCAGTGTTCTGTTTCTCCTTTCAGCAACACCATTCCGTTGAGGGGTTCTAGCAGCTGAATACTCATGATGTATTCCTTTGATATTACAATACTCTTCAACAGTAGAGTTTGTAAACTCTGTCCCTCTATCTGATCTGATCTTCAATATTTTTATACTTTTCTCATTTTGGATCAGTTCCATCATATTAGTAAGATGTTCCTTGGTTTCACTTTTCTTCTTCATGAATATCACCCAAGTATATCTTGAATAGTCATCCACAACAGCTAGGCAGTATTTATTTCCACCATTGCTGACTGGATCAATGGGTCCAAATAAGTCCATGTGTAGCAGCTCCAATATTCTTCCAGAAGATTGATGCTTCTTGCTTTTGAACGATGACTTGATTTGTTTACTCTTCTGACAGGCGTCACAGAGCTTATCTTTGCTCATGACTGTCTTTGGAATCCCTTCTACCAGATTATTCTTTATCAATCTGTTGATGGTCTTGAAGTTTAAATGATTCATCCTTTTGTGCCACAACCAACTAACTTCACTTGGTGTTGATGCCACCAAACAAACGTTTGAATTCTTGTCAGCAGAATTCCAGTCGACTATGTAGATATTTCCTTGTCGTCTTCCAGATAAAATTACCTTCTTTGTACCAATCTGTTCAACATAGCACTTATCTGTTGAGAAGATGACTGAATATCCTTTGTCACAAAATTGACTTATGCTCAGCAGATTATAATTGAGGCCTTAAACATATGAGACGTCAGATATCTCTATGTTTCCTCTAATCAGTTTTCCTTTAGCTTTAATCTTGCCTTCTTTGTTGTCCCCAAAAGTAACCTTTGGACCATCCACAGCAACAGCATCAGTCAGCTCATGTAAGTTTCCACACATGTGTCTTGAACAGCCACTGTCCAAGTACCAGATTTTCTCTACTTTACTCCTACTCCTAATCCTAACATACAAAACAAAATAAAATTGTTTTAGGTACCCTTATTGAGAGGGTCCTGAAGGATTAGTTCCACCTTTGACAACCCAAGATAATGAAGTCTTAGGCTTCTTAGGTTTCTTAGTTTCAACAGGAGTACGAACAGCTTTGCCTTTACCAAGTTCATCAGATTTATCATATTGTTGATGATCAGCATGATAAGGATAATGTTCAAATGCAGAGTAAGATGCATGATATGGAGGATATGCATGCATTGGATGAGCAGGGTATGGTGCATAGTAAGTTGGAAATTGAGGTGCATGATACATAAGATGATATGCAGCAGGTTGCCCATAATAAGACTCATTTCCATACCAAGCATTTTGATTTTTCTTGTTTTTATACTTCTTTGGTTAACTAGATGCTTGCTCATTAACAGACGACTTAGTTTTATCACTAGTCTGATTAGTTTTAGCCTTGTCAGAGGACTTCCTAGGACTCTTCTGTTTAGGCTTACTAGTCTGTTTTCCTACACTAGGCTCTTTGCTCTTTTTAGCCTTAGGAGTTTTCGTTTCCTTTAATACTTTCTCAGGTGAAGCAGGTTTAGTAGTCTGAACATACAAAATAACCTTACTATTGTCAGCTGATATGAATTTTTCAGTATGGTTCAGTTCTAACTTTTCCTGATCTAAAGGTGTCTTCTGTTTACTAGGCATGTGAGTGGATGCAGCAGTTGACTTATCATGAGACTCAATGACTTTCTCAAGCTCAATGGTTTTACCTTTTAAATCTTCACATTCAGCTTTCAGAGATTCATTCTCTTGCTCAAGCAGTTTATATTCAGCTGATTCTCTTGGCTTTTCAGCTGAGAGTTTCAGTGAATTATTTTGCTCTTTTAGCAATATCATCTCTTCCTTAAGCTTTTTAAATGCTTCAGCAATAGTAGTATTGTTAAGCATCATTTGTTCAAATGAACTAAATAGTTCATTTTCAAGAGGAGTTACCTCATCCTCAGAGTCATCAGATTCCTTAGCCATCAGGCAGAGAAGAGCAGGACTCTCTTCATCAGAAGACTCTTCATCAGAAGTGTCT
Organism: Penstemon barbatus; assembly: GCA_003313485.2. Lineage (NCBI taxonomy): Eukaryota > Viridiplantae > Streptophyta > Magnoliopsida > Lamiales > Plantaginaceae > Penstemon > Penstemon barbatus. The sequence goes on along the minus strand of CM064883.1, from coordinate 68,720,656 downwards.
GAATCTGAATCAGATGAGTAGACAGCAGCTGGCTTTTCTGCTTCTGCTACCATCGCTTTTCCTTTCTGATGCTTTCTTTCTTTTCTGATTCTCTTTTCTTCTTCCGTATACTTCTCAGCTTTAGGATATGGGCAGTCTCTGATGAAATGACCCAGTTTCCTGTAATTATAGCACATCATTTTGGATTTATAAGAATCTTTATCCTGAGAAGAAGAAGTAGGGTTAGAAGTAGAAGCATTGGTATATTTGTTCTTCATTTTTCGTCTGTAGAACTTTTTGAAGTTGTTCATCAGCAATGCTACGTCTCCAGCAGTGTACTCCTTTTTGTTGATTAGTGTGGCTTCATCATATGAGTCCACATCTTTGCTTTTGTGAGCTGGCCTTCTTGGATTTTCAGCAGCAGCCAGTGCAGCTGTGGGACTTGAAGTTGAGGTTTCTTCAACACCCATTCTTGGCAGTTTATACTCATACGCCTTGAGTACGGAGAACAGCTCTGTAAGAGAAATCTTCCCCAGATCTCTTGATTCTTCCATAGCTGTCACCTTCATGTTGAACTTGGGAGGCAGGGCCTTCAGTACTCTGACGGTGATTTCTTTGTCAGTGAAGGTCTTTCCCAGCTTTAGAACTTCATTGAGGGTTCTGGTGAATCTAGTGTCCATCTGATCAATAGTTTCTCCAGATTTCATCTTGAAGTTGTCCAGCTTCTCCAAGGCAACACTGAGTTGATGCTCTTTGATGGCGTCGTTTCCTTCGCTCATGTCACGAACCTTATCCCACATTTCCTTTGCAATTTTGCAATGTTTGACTTTATCAAACCGATCATTGTCCAGGGCTTTGGTCATGATGAAACGGCCAACTTTGTCCAGATTAAACAGCTTTATTTCTTCGGCTGTCATCTCTGTTAAATCCTTTTCCACCACTAGTTCAGCTTCATCAACTATGATAGTCTTGGTGAATTTGAATGGACCTTTTATGATACATGTATACATGTTGTCATTGTAGGCAGCTAAGAAGATCTCCATCCTGATCTTCCAGTCTTCAAAAGACATACCAGCAATAGGGGGAACATGGCTGATACAGTCCATTTTTCAAAACGTTTTAATTTTTCAAAAAGATGCTCTTTTGAAAAGTTTTGAAAACCTTTGAAAAACACTTGGATCAAGCTCGTTGATCAGGAAGCTGATTCTAATGAACCACCTGCTCTGATACCACTTGTTGGTCCCAAGTGGTCAGATGAGGTCTAGAGGGGGGGGGGGTGAATAGACCTCTAAACTTTTTCAAATTTTAACTTTACGACCTTTTTGTTTAACTTAAGCAGACTAAGTTGTTATCAACAGTAGGTTCCTCGGCTGATCGCGAACAAATCTTTGAACAGCTTCGTAGACCACTAAACTGATAGTCACTTAGCTGATTTTGTCAAAATCAGTTTTAATACTTAGAGTACTTGCAGCGGATTTTCAAAGTGTTTTTCACAAGTATACTCAGTGGTTTGAAAAATGTTTCCCCAGTTTTGTAAACTCCTTTTAAACGTTTTTCAAACAGTTAACTAAAGTGTTTTATGCAGTCTTGAAATATGCAATTAAAAGTGCAAGTAAAAACACACATAATTTTTATAGTGGTTATATGGATTTAAATCCTTTAGTCCACTCTTCCAAGTCACTTAGATCTTGGGTTATACTAGAAACACAAAGTAACCAGTACACTCTGCTTACGCCTAACAACAAATGAACAGGCCGTAAGTGCGCAGTAAGAAATCACAAAGAAATCCTACTCTCCGAAGTAATATCACTCACAAAGATGGATATCTACTTCTCACAACACTCAGTTTACAAATTCACTCAGAAGATGTGTTTAGCTTTGTTCTTCAACTTCGCTTTTCGTCAACAAATGACTAAGCTGATGAGTGAGCTGTTCTTGAGACTTAAAGAGTTCTGCTTCAAAAATTCTCTCAGAGATTGTGTTGTTCTTGTTCTCTTCGTCTCTTTCAGCTATTTATACTTGAGGTTTGAAAAATGTCCGTTGAAGAGAGACAAGATTCAAATTCCTCGAGTACTGATCCTTAATTTCCGCGAACGGCTCTTTTGCAGTCTATCCGTACTGTCAACAGTACTTTTCTGCAGACAGCATTAAATGCACCCAGCTGATGCGAAGCATTTCTTCAATCATTTGTCTTTAATAACCTTGTACTTCAGCATTTATTACTTCCAGGGGCATTTATTACCGTTGGGAAGACTTTATGATCCTTTCCACTTGGCTGACGGATGTGCAAGTCTGATGGCGAACTAAGCTGATCTCAAACTTGAACAAATCTGATTTGAGTCGGCTGATCTTCATCAGTCTGGTGTCTTTCCTTCAGCAGATCACAAGTCTTTGGACCTTGAATTTTGACTCTTCTGATGTCTTCTTTACTTAATCAAAAATTCTTCACAAGGGACCATCAGCTAAGTTAATCCATACTTAGCAGATTCTGAAGTTTTGGAATGCATCAAAACCTCCCTTATCAATTTGTCTTCAGTGTTTTCATCTTCATCCTTATCCAACACTTATTATTGCCGAACCAAGAAACGTGGGCTTGTAATCAAGTGGGGGCATTGAAGAGTTGAAATATTGTTCTAGGCCCAATAGGCTTTGTTGACTTTTCTCTACTCCGAAATTGGTATACCCCTAGTTCACTATGGACTAGAAAGTTATTAACTCAAGAATCAAATTTTTTTTATATAGAAAAATAGGTTGTATTTGTCAAATCATTATCCTTTATAAGTTTGAGATTGTTAAATTGAATATATAAGTTGAAATCAGGGTTTCGCAAAACCTATAATCAAATTTTATTTAGAATGATTTTGAGTTAGTTTCGCGAAATTGCAGGACCGAACCAAAACCTAAATAAATTGGATCTAAATGACCATGATCTTCTAACGGTGAATAGAGAACGGTAGCTAGGAAATGAGAGCTTGTTTTCACTTGACTGGATCCACTGGAGCTCAAATTTATATTTATCCATCACTTTTATTGCCAGAGCGTTGTATGGATTAAAATTTCAAAAAGAAATATATATATATATATATATATATATATATATGTATATCCATTGAAAACTCGAAAAAAAATTATTTTAAGTTAATCGAAACTAAAATATGGAGTAGTTTTTACTTACGGAAATATTTAAAGGACCGAAAAGCTTAGTGATTAATTGAATATGCAAAGTTCATGATTTTTTCCTCATTAATTATTAAACTTTCTTAAAACAGTCGAGCCATAAAAGTTTTGCAAGAATTAAATTGATCAGGAGTTAATTAGTTGAAAACTTGAAATCAACAGAATTTTTTCATATTCATCTATTGATTCAGGACTGGCTATTTGGAAATTTCGAAAGACTTGTCAAACAAGATTTCTTGTAAATATCAGCTGTTGCGTACAATGCTCTATCTTGACATGTGAACTTTAAGCATAATGTAATTTGCGTTTCGAAAGGGATTAAATCATTGGGGGAAAAAAAAACTAGCCTCTTATAATTTAAAATTTTAATATTCTACAAGCAACTGACCCCCTTCAGTCTGAGAATATAACTCAGTCGCTGAAATTGAGAGTGGACATAAAAAGGATTTTATCAATTCATATTTTTTTAAGTTTAAAAATATGAGATAGGTGATGTGAAATTTTTATAAGATTATAATGAGATAAAATGCTCTTTTTCAAATCATGTGAAAGTAAATTGAACATAATGCAAATCACAAAGGGATAAATTGTCATTAACTCCTCTTTCTAGTATACGATTCTATCTCGTTTTCCCTATTTATAATCTCCTAGGCTCTCATGGACACTGTAGTCATACAAAAGGAGAATCGATACTAAGAACGCGTATGAAAAATATTTTTATAACATAGGGGATAAAGTACAATATCTATCATAAAATACCATATTTATCATAACACATGACGGTAAAATACCACACATATAAAAAGAGTAGTTTAATAATTCATAATATTTTAAGTTTAAAAATGTCATTGAGCGAGGTAGTATAAAGGGGTTTTCTATTTCGAATTATAGGAGGGTAAATTAAATATTATGCATATCATAGAAGGTAAATTGCAATTAATTATCGAAAAAATTAACAAGATGCTTAAAGAAGTAATTGCCTGGAATTATGCATTGCTTATGGTACTTGGGCTAATTTATTTTAGTCTCTGCAATACAAATTATAGGAAGGGTAGCATTGAGCCTTTAGTGGGCCGAACTTCAAGAAGGCCCTAGATTACTGTTATCGCGTAGGAGAGAAAATGTTGGGCCTTTCCGTACTGAAATTTAAATTTGAAAATTTATTTAACAGCACATAATTTACTTACTAGATTTACGTTGTAATTGAATAACAATTCTTCATTTTCTACCTTTTTTATTACGTTCACTAGAAAAAGCCTTTTTCACCATTAAAAAAAAATCCAGGGGAAAATGCTATGTGCAGATTTAGAAATTTGATCACGATAGAAAATTATGACTAATATCAATCTCAAAGATTATGTCTTCTATTTCATGCTCTATTTGACACGATGAAATCACGTAACAAAAATCAAATAATAGAATATAAACAGTATCCAAACTTCTTTTCTATTATGAGTCAATGTTACTTGCATAATTAGAAATTACAAATAGAAGAAAGCGGGGCATTAAAGTAACCATGTTATAATTAAGTTTCTAATATCCCACATAGAAGAAAGTTAATATAAATAAGCATGTTATAATTAAGTTAATGATACTTATTAATTGCCGAGCCAAGTAGCGTGGGCTTGTAACCAAGCGGGGCATTAAAGTGTTGGAATATTGTTGGAGGATTCTAGGCCCAGAAGGCTATGCTGACTTTCCTCTACTCCGAAAGTGGTGTGCCCCCAGTTCACTACGGGCTGGAAAGCTATTAACTCTTCAATCTGAATATCAAATTGGGCTAGTATCGGAGGGCCCAATGCACCTTGCATTGACATGGTTGCAACAGAGTGAAAGGTGCATAGCCTGGTGCACCTTCTTGATGAATCCACCAATAAACCGCCACATTTTTTCTAAAAATATATTGTAAAATTTGTCCCGTAATCATTGCTAGCTGACAAAGGCTAGCAATTTATTCCTATAACTAAAATATTTTAGCAATTTTAGTCCTGTAATGATCTAAAATATTTTTTTTTTCAATTTATACAGCCAAATCACTCAATGTTTTCACGTTGAAAAATTAGTCCATACTTAAACTCTTTGGTTCAGCCTAATGGGAAAGATGAGGCGTCGTTAAACCTGAGGTAATGGGTTCGAATATCACTTGAAGTATGACTTTTTCACTAATTTAAAACTAGTTTTGTTAATGAATATTCTTTTAATTGATTAAATAAAAATTATTTGTACTTTCTTAGTGATCAATAGATTTGATAATAGAATTTTTGTAATCAACATCTCAAAAGAAAGAAAGAAAATTTATCGATTGAACTGGAGTGAAGCTTTAATGCACTTGACTTCACGTGCAACTATGTATTTCATATTAGTTGGAAAAGAACCTGTCTATTTTGTTTCTTCTAATGTTCTTTTTTTTTCTTCAGAGGATTCTAATGTCCGTAGTAGTTTGTAATTAATTGCAACTATTAATTATATTATCAATTTGTATCAAAATATTTTAGTTATAGTTTCAAACGCTATATTAGATCGTATTAGTTGGAAAATAAATTTTCTTTATTATTGTATATGTTTTCTAATTCTCTCTGTGCCAATTGTTTGACTCCAATAGTTACAATGAATTTTTTAGTATATATATTAAAAAATATACTGTAACTATTGGAGTCCAACATATATATATATATATATATATATATATATATATATATATATATATATAGTGTCAGTATAAAATTATCAAATTATTGTTGGATAAATTAACTAAATTATTTATTATATATATTTTTTTTTAAATTTGATCAAATTGATTGAACAACAATATCAAGGCAATAAAAAATTTGGGAAGGAAGTGTTATTAAATAACAACATTATTAACCATTTCATCTAAATATACATATAGAGTAAAGTTCCACATTTATCATAATACATGGAATAAAGTGCCACATATGTGATTAATTTAATATGAAAGTCAATTTTGAAAATTTTCCCAACTAGATTATAAGAAATGTAACTTTTTTAAAAAGACTATCTTACCTCACCACATGTAATTCCAATTACTCAATATGTGTTTAATCTCAACAACTTTAAAAATGTTAATAATTCAATATTTTAAAAAACATATTTCTCATGTGTGTTGTAACGTGAAAAAGTTCAAATCAAATAGCGTAGAAGTTTTGACGATTATTTTGATAGCTGAGAATTCTTTATCAATCAGTTAAATATGTTCAATCTTTTTAGAATTTCAGCCGTTAAGTGTCGGTTAGTTATAAATTGATTATTGTCTACATTAATTAATGTATAGTTTACGAACCTAAAATGCATTATAGATAAAGATATAAGAAATGGAATGTGAAATTAGAATATAAATGTTTGATTAATATTTTAATATTTTCTTAGATTCAAGTTTTTCTGGAAATTTTCTGATTTTTGTGGACTATACCTAAAAATTAGGCTAGCATGTGTTCAATTTGGGAAAATTAATAATATTTGGAGAATTAACATATCTTTCCTCAAGTAATTATTTTCCTTTCCAAAATTATCTTTCATGACTAGACCTTTTCGTCCCTTCTAACCAGTGTTTTTAAAATCGGACCGGTCATTGAACCGGAAGTCCTACTGGTTACTGATTCGATCAGTATAATTGGTGTGACTTTATTATTATGTAATATTTATATATATATATATATATTTTTAGATTATATAAAATACAATTATAATTTCATACACAAAATAATATTATTAACAACGATGAGAAAATTGTTATGTACTTCTTTATGTAAAAAAAAATATAATATTGCATTGGTTGTTCCTCATTGATTGTTAAAACACTAAAATAATGAATTTTCAATTAAAGTATATAAAATGTAATTCTATTAAATATTAAAAAAATCTCTAAATTTTCTTTTAAAAAAAAACAATTAAGTGAACCACTGGTTCACTGGTTTTGCCGGTTCATTGATTTTATTGATTTTGGAGTCGATTTTACCGATTCGAATGTTTATCACGAGATTGATTTTTAGGGGTAAATCGAACCGAATTGAAAATCGATTAGTGGTAAAATACCACAAATATAAAAAGAGTAGTTTAATAATTCATAATATTTTAAGTTTAAAAATGTCATTGAGGTAGTATAAACGGGTTTTCTATTTCGAATTATAGAATTTTTGTAATCAACATCTCAAAAGAAAGGAAAAAAATTTATCGATTGAACTGGAGTGAAGCTTTAATGCACTTGACTTCACGTGCAACTATGTATTTCATATTAGTTGGAAAAGAACCTGTCTATTTTGTTTCTTCTAATGTTCTTTTTTTTTCTTCAGAGGATTCTAATGTTAATCTTCTCCCCCACATGTCCGTAGTAGTTTGTAATTAATTGCAACTATTAATTATATTATCGATTTGTATAAAAATATTTAGGGTGAGTTTGGCCAATTGATTGGATCTCTTAAAATCACGTTTACATCTCTATTGTGATTTTTGAAGTGTTTGGCCCCGATTATAAAAATTACTTCTGTTTAATCGTGATTTTCATGGTGTTTGGCCCCCAAGATCATAATCACTTTTGGGATCCTCAGAAGCAAAAAATCAACTTATTTTTGAAGCAACTAAAATGTTACTTTTACAAAAGCAATTATTCTATAATTTATTATTATCATAATCAATTATTACCAAAATCAATTTTAGTAAAATTAATTATCCTATAATTACTGTTCAGTAACAGCTTAGACTGTTTAAGTTAGAACAAAAGTTTTAAAGTTAAAAACTGTCAATAAGTTTAGAGGTCTATTCACCCCCCCCCTCTAGACCTCATCTGACCACTTGGGACCAACAAGTGGTATCAGAGCAGGTGGTTCATTAGAATCAGCTGCCTGGTCAACGAGCTTGATCCGAGTGTTTTTCAAAGGTTTTCAAACTTTTCAAAGGAGCATATTTTGAAAAATTAAAATTTTTGAAAAATGGATTGTATCAGCCATGTTCCCCACATAGCTGGTATGAGCTTTGAAGACTGGAAAATCATAATGGAGATTTCCTGGCTGCTTAGAATGATAACATGTACACATGTATCATCAAAGGTCCATTCGAATTCACCAAGACTATCACGGTTGATGAAGCTGAAATAGTGGTGGAAAAAGACCTAACAGAAATGATAGCCGAAGAAATAAAGCTGTTCAATCTTGATAAAGTTGGGCGTTTCGTCATGACCAAGGCCCTTGACAACGACATATTTGACAAAGTCAAGCACTGCAAGACTGCCAAAGAAATGTGGGATAAGATCAGAGATATGAGCGAAGGAAACGACGCCATCAAAGAGCATCAGCTGAGTGTTGCTCTGGAAAAGCTGGACAACTTCAAGATGAAGTCTGCAGAAACCATTGATCAGATGGATACGAGGTTTACAAGGACGCTGAATGAAGTTTTAAAGCTTGGAAAAACCTTCACTGATAAGGAGATAACCGTCAGAGTTCTGAAGGCTCTACCTCCGAAGTTCAACATGAAGGTGACAGCCATGAAAGAGTCCAGAGATCTGGGAAAGATTTCACTCACCGAGCTGTTCTCAGTACTCAAGGCATACGAGTATAAACTGCCAAGAATGGGTGTTGAAGAAACCTCTACTTCAAGTCCCACAGCTGCCCTGGTTGCTGCTGAAAATCCTAGAAGGCCAGCTCATAAAAGCAAAGATGTGGATTCATCTGATGAAGCCACACTACTCAACAAAAAGGAGTACACTGCTGGAGATGTTGCATTGCTGATGAACAACTTCAAAAAGTTCTACAGACGAAAAATGAAGAACAAATATAACAATGCTTCTACTTCTAACCCTACTTCTTCTTCTCAAGATAAGGATTCTTATAAATCCAAAATGATGTGCTATAATTGCAGGAAACTGGGTCATTTCATCAGAGACTGCCCATATCCTAAAGTTGAGAAGTATACAGAAGAGGAAAAGAGAATCAGAAAAGAAAGAAAGCATCAGAAATGCAAGGTGCTGGTAGCAGAAGCAGAAAAGCTAGCTGCTGTCTACTCATCAGATTCAGATTCACACACTTCTGATGAAGAGAGTCCTGCTCTTCTCTGCCTGATGGCTAAGGAGTCTGATGACTCCGAGGATGATGAGGTAACTCCTCTTGATAATGAATTATTTAATTCATTTGAACAAATGATGCTTAACAATACAAGTATTGCTGATGCATTTAAAAAGCTTAAGGAAGAGATGATATTACTGAAAGAGCAAAACAGTTCACTAAAACTTAAAGCTGAAAAGCCAAGAGAATCAGCTGAATACAAACTGCTTGAGCAAGAGAATGAATCTCTGAAAGCTGAATGTGAAGTTTATAAGGGTAAAATCATGGAGCTTGAGAAAGTCATTGAGTCTCATGATAAGTCATCTGTTGCATCCACTCACATGTCTAGTAAACAGAAGACACCTTTAGAACAGGATAAGTTAGAACTGAAGCATACTGAAAAATTTATATCAGCTGACAACAGTAAGGTCATTTTGTATGTTCAGACTACTAAACATGCTTCACCTGAGAAAGTGTTAAAGGAGACAAAAACTCCTAAGGCTAAAAAGAGCAAAGAGCCTAGTGTAGGAAAACAGACTGGTAAGTCCAAACAGAAGAGTCCTAGGAAGTCTTCTGATAAGGCCAAAACCAATCAGACTAGTGATAAGACTAAGTCGTCTATTAATGAGCAAGCATCTAGTAAACCACAGAAGCATAAAAACAAGAAAAATCAAAATGCTTGGTATGGAAATGAGTCTTATTATGTGCAACCTGCTGCATATCCTCCTATGTATCATGCACCTCAATTTCCAACTTACTATGCACCATATCCTGCTCACCCAATGCATGCATATCCTCCTTATCATGCATCTTATTCTACTTATGAGCATTATCCTTATCATGCTGATTATCATCAACATACCAAATCTGATAAACATGATGAAGATGAAACTGTTCATGCTCCTGCCAAACAACAGAAGCCTAAGAAGCCTAAGACTTCATCATCTTGGGTTGTCAAAGGTGGAACTAATCCTTCAGGACCCTCTCAATAAGGGTACCTAAAACAATTTTATTTTGTTTTGTAGGTTAGGATTAGGAGTAGGAGTAAAGTAGAGAAAATCTGGTACTTGGACAGTGGATGTTCAAGATACATGTGTGGAAACATACATGAGCTGACTGATGCTGTTGCTGTGGATAGTCATAAAGTTACTTTTGGAGACAGCAAGGAAGGCAAGATTGTAGCAACTGGAAAGCTGATCAAAGGCAACATTGAGATATCTGACGTCTCTTATGTTAAAGGCCTCAAATACAATTTACTGAGCATAAGTCAATTTTGTGACAAAGGATGTTCAGTCATCTTCTCAACAGATAAGTGCTACGTTGAACAGATAGGTACAAAGAAGGTTATTTTATCTGGAAGACGACAAGGAAATATCTACACAGTAGACTGGAATTCTGCTGACAAGAATTCAAGTATTTGTTTGGTGGCATCAACACCAAGTGAAGTCAGTTGGCTGTGGCACAAAAGAATGAACCATGTGAATTTCAAGACCATCAACAGACTTATCAAGAATAATCTGGTAGAAGGAATTCCAAAAACAGTCATGAGCAAGGACAAGCTTTGTGACGCATGTCAGAAGGGTAAACAAATCAAGTCATCATTCAAAAGCAAGAAGCACCAATCATCTGGAAGAATATTGGAGCTGCTACACATAGACTTATTTGGACCCATTGATCCAGTCAGCAATGGTGAAAAGAAATACTGCCTAGCTGTTGTGGATGATTATTCAAGATACACTTGGGTGATTTTCATGAAGAAGAAAAGTGAAACCAAGGAGCATCTTACAAATCTGATGGAATTGATACAGAATGAGAAAAGTATAAAAATACTGAAGATCAGATCAGATAGAGGGACTGAGCTTACAAACTCTACTGTTGAAGAGTATTGTAATGACAGAGGAATCAGCCATGAGTACTCTGCTGCCAGAACCCCTCAACAAAATGGAGTTGCTGAAAGGAGAAACAAAACTCTTAAAGAAGCTACCAGGACAATGATAGCTGAAGCTAAGCTGCCTCAAAGGTTTTGGGCAGAAGTAACAAACACAGCATACAACATGCTTTACCCAAAACAGATGCATGATCAACAAGCACCAAAACAAGACTCCATATGAAGTTTGGAACAACAGGAAGCCAAACATTAATTACTTTAAGATATTTGGTCGTAAATGCTTTGTTTTAAATAATGGGAAAAATCACCTTACTGCATTTGCAGAAAAGGCTGATGAAGCTGTTTTTGTAAGATACTCTACTGTTAGTAAAGCTTATAGAGTCTTTAACAAGAGAACTTTACTTATAGAGGAATCCATTCACGTAGTATTTGATGAACCAAATCAATCTTCTGAAAAGAATCAAAGTACTAATCTAGATTTGTTTACAGATTTACAGAAATTGAATGTTGGAAAGAATGAAGAATATGTTCCCATCATACTACCGGATCTCAACCAAGCTGCTAACTCAAGTGCTGTTCAAAATCACAGTGCTGATAGTCTAACAGACGAGTTACATACAGCTGACAGACCAGAGACTGTTCAACATACAACAAATGTTCAACAGACTACTACTGAAACTCCAACAGTAGTGTTGCAAGATCAAAACAAAGGACAACATTATGATTTGCAACCTGATCTAAGATGGCTCAAGAATCACCCACCAGAGCTGGTGATTGGTGATCATTTGGATAAAGTAAAGACAAGGAGAGCTGCTGCAAGTGAAGCAATGTTTGTCAGTTTCCTATCTCAAATTGAGTCCAAACAGATTGAAGAAGCTCTTAGTGATTCAAACTGGATTGAAGTTATGCAAGAAGAGCTCAATCAATTTGAAAGAAATGAAGTCTGATACTTAGTTCCTAGACCAAGTCATCAAAGGGTAATTGGCACTAAATGGGTATTCAGGAACAAAATGAATGAAGATGGTGTTGTCACCAGAAACAAAGCTAGATTAGTGGTCAAGGGTTATTGCCAAGAAGAAGGTATTGACTTTGATGAAACTTTTGCACCTGTAGCAAGATTAGAGGCTATCAGACTCTTTCTTGCTTATGCTGCTCACAAAAAGTTCACAGTCTATCAAATGGATGTGAAATCAACTTTTCTCAATGGATAATTGCAAGAAGAAGTTTATGTTGAACAACCACCTGGATTTGAAGCTTATCAAGAAGAAGATAAGGTGTATCGTCTGAAGAAAGCCCTCTATGGACTGAAACAGGCTCCAAGAGCATGATATGATACCCTATCTGATTTTCTTTTAATTAAAGGATTTCGTAAAGGTAAGGTAGACAAGACCCTGTTTACTATTGAATGGGAAGAACATATTTTGCTTGTGCAAATATATGTGGACGATATTATTTTTGGTTCAACTAATCAACAGATGTGTGATAAGTTCTCAAAGCTGATGCAGAACAAGTTTGAAATGAGCATGATAGGAGAACTTAATTATTTTCTTGGTTTGCAAGTAAGACAATTGCCTGATGGAATATTCATCAGTCAAGCAAAATACACAAAGGATTTGTTCAAGAAATTTGGTATGGAAACTAGCTCTACTGCTAATATTCCAATGTCTACTAGTCTTCGTTTGGATAAAGATGAAGATGGCAAATCAGTGGACATAACCAAGTACATATTGGGTCACTGTTATACCTAACAACTACTGTTGGGGTTTGTGCGAGGTATCAATCAAATCCTAAGGAATCTCACCTCTTAGCTGCCAAAAGGATACTCAAGTATCTTAAAGGTACTGAAGATTTGGGATTGTGGTATCCTAGGGAATCTGGATTTGAACTAATTGGATATTCAGATTCTGACCTTGCTTGGCTGCAAGATTGACAGAAAAAGCACAACAGGTGTCTGTCAGTTCTTAGGTAGTCGTCTGATCTCATGGATGAGTAAGAAACAGACTTCAGTATCCATATCAACTGCTGAAGCTGAATATATAGCTGCTGGAGCTTGCTGTGCACAAATATTATGGTTGAAGCATCAACTAGAAGATTACAACATAAAAATCAGTGGAATCCCTATCTACTGTGACAATACAAGTGCAATCAGCCTTACTCAGAATACTACAAGTCATTCAAGGACTAAGCATATTGAGATCAAACATCATTTTATTAGAGATCATATGGAGAAAGGAAATGTCATGATAGAATATGTGTTTACTGAAAATCAGACTGCAGACATTTTCACTAAACCTCTAAGTGAGACAAGGTTTTCAACTCTAAGAGCTGAACTAGGTCTACTAAAATTGGATGCATAAGTTGAGGGGGAACTCATCAGAAGACTGGAGTTCAACAGCTTACTCATCTTATTATCTTCAAGGATTAACTCTCAACAGACTAGTTAACTTATGTATTCTTAAAATCAGGGGGAACGTGTAAGACTAGCGGTACTTCTGATTAAAAGATGAAATTTGTTGATGACAGTTAGTTGAAGTTATGTTTTCATCAGAAGATTAAAGACAAATTATCTAGCTGGATTGACAAACAGCCGAGGAAGGTTATCAGTTATTGGCTTTCACTGATAACAGCTTTGTCATCAGGACGGTAGTCTCATCAGATAAGTATTTTATTTACTTGTCTGATCAACTATATAAAAGCTGAGTGTATTAAAAACATTTTATCTAAAACACGCTTTTATAAGTTCAGTAAGGCGGTTCGTATTCCCGCCTGTCATTAAATGCTTTTTGAATTTGAAATTGCGTAACTGACGCCGCACGATTAAGACTGACAAGAAACGGATCTAACGGTTGGCTGGTATTACGGAAACCGAAATACCCTAACTCTATAAATCCAGATCTGATCAGCTTAGTAACTCTTTACGCACCCAAATATTCAGAGAGCACTTGTGAGCAAAATACTTGCAATTTTCTGCAAAAATTCTTCTTTTTCACTAACTTTCAACAGAATTAAGATGGCATCGAGTCAAGATTCGAAGGCTGAGGGGATGTACCTAGTGTACGAGTCCTATTACCAATCGAGTACTACTTTAATGAAAGAATTGCTGGAGAAATTCAAAACGGCCTCCTTGGTAAATTTCATGGAATACCACGAAGGTCTGGTGTGGACTGATCAAGTCCTGGAGTACTACTGTACAACAACTGTTGACTTTACTACACAGGAGATTAAGGCCACTGTCTGAGGTAAATCCATAACCATTACTCCTCAATTACTTCATGAGACTTTTGGACTACCCATCAGAGGACGTCATGACGTTACTGTTATGGCCGAGGAGAAACATCAACAATTCTGGGCAAACTGTGCCAAAAAGGGTGAGATGTTGATGGGCAACATCAGGAAGAAGCAGCTAACAGATGAGTATCAGCGGATGGCTGATATGGTCTGCAAGCTGATTGAAAACTGCACTTTCTCCCAGGATGCTGTGACTATGAAGAGGTTCAGTATTATGACTGCTATCTACCATGGACTGGAGGTGAACTGGTCCATAGTAATCTGGTACATCTTTGCAAATTTCTGGGACAAGAAAGGCAAAAGCAAGGCCCCTCAGACCAATCACAGAATTACTCTCAGCTATCTACTGTTCAAGATGGGCTGTGAGGTGACAAATGGAAAAGAAATTCACTCTGGAAAGGCAATGTCAAAGTACTTGCCTGTTCTAAAAAGAAAGGCAGACGATGCTGATGCAGAGGAAAAAGCAGAGGAATCAAAGGAGGATCCTGCCAAAAGGCCAAGGAGATTGGTTAAAACAGCTCAGCTGGCTGTTGAAACCAAATCGCAAAAAGCTGATGAGCCCAAGGAGAAGACTCCTAAGAAGATGAAGAAGGTGTCTGATGTTGAAGCTGATGAAACTATAAATCAGACCAGTGCTAATGTCAGGAACTTGTCTCCTGCATTATCTTCTCGCACTCCATCTGTTGAAGTGCCTGATGAGAATGTCTCTCACAGGACCAGAAGTCAATTAAGGGATACTGGTGCTTCCCAACCTGTTCAAGGAAGACTAAGGAAGACAGTAAGAAAGCAAATGACTTTTGTTGAAAAGCCCACTGAAATAATCGATTTGGTGAGAGAAAGCCCTCAATCAGCAGAGAGGCCTGTTGGAGCTGAAGAAGCTTCTGTTGCTGAACAAACTGATGTGCAACAGATTACTCAAGCAAAGCCAACAGTTGAGGTTGCTAAACCTCAGGATGATCCTGATGTGATGATCATCCATCCCATTGCAGCTGCACCTCTTGCATCTGCTGCTCCTCAACCTGCCCCAGCTGACAAGGGAAAGAGAAAGATTCTGATCAAGAAGAAAAATATCTCTGCAGCTGATAAGAAGAAAAGGGAGGAAGCTGAGCAGAGAAAAAGAGATGAGTTGGAAGAAAAGAAGGCATTAGAACTAAGCAAGATTCAAGAAGCTAAGGATGCTGAAAGTAGAAAAATGTCTGAAGCTGAAAGAAAGGCAGCTGAAGACGCTGAGTTTGCTATGGTCCTTGAGCTAAGTAAAACTGATGCTCATGGACCAGTTCATGCTGGAGGCATCAAGATCGATGAAGACAAAGAAAAGAAGCCTAAGATGCCTGCTGGAGAGGTCAAGCCAAAGGATAAGTATGAAGTAAGAAGAGCTTTTGACATCATCCATGCTGATAAAGCTCTCTTCAAAAGGTTTGAAAAGACCTTGGCTTATTATGACCAGAAGCTAATGCTGAAGACTCTGTTCACCCACGAGAAGCCTAGATACATGAAATGGAGGGATTATAGGCTGAACAGATCTGTTGCAGAGCTTCAGAGTTGGAAGGAGTTAGCTGATAAAGAAAAATGGGTTCTGAATTGGCTAAGGACCGACTCTATTCAACAAGCCTTGGATCCTCACTTTGTAAGGGATGCTATGCATCAATACGCTAAGGATTATGCTATGGAGGAAGCCAAGATCATTCAAAACACGTTGCCACCAAAGAGAAGAAAATATGATGGTGCTGTTGAGAGAGCAATCAACATAGCTGTTATGACCGCCTTGAAGAGATGGGCAGAAAGGTCAAGATATCAGCAAGGATCTTCAAGTGAATTGCCTCAGCTGTCAAGCATTCAACAGATTACATTCGGCAAGGAAGTCAAGACTTACTATGAATTGCCTAAGGTAAAGCCATCTGCTCAAAGGCCATGGATTATTGTGCGACAAATCCGTCAAACAACAACCTTTACTGATGAAGGCAAGATCATTAGTAAGATTTTTGAAGACGTAACTGATCAGCCTAAAGCTGCTGAAGAACCCTTAGCACTTGAGTGGAAAGCTAAGGAGTCTGAAGCTGATCAGGATACTGAATTGAAAGATGCCCCTGTCCACCAGGAGGATGAAGGAAGGGAAGCTGTTGATTCTGCTTCATCAAGTGATTTGCATTCATCATTGATGGAAGCTTTCCAGTTATTAATGGAGAATTCAATGAAGGAACTGGAAGAGAAGAACAGCATGCAGATGAAGAAGTTGCAACAAGAGTTGGCAGAGTCCAACAGATTACAGCTGGAAAGTATGCAACTACTTACTGCCAAAACTATTAGAAATGCCATTGATAGTTTTCCCATGCCTGAAGATCATTCCAAGCAGATGATGCAAAGCTTTGTTGAAATGAACAGAAATGTTGAAGATGTGAAGGCTGATGTCAACCATCTTCATGATGCCTTAAAAAGAGCTGAACACAACATAGCTGATCTAACTGCTAACTTCATCAGAGTCAGTGAAGAAGAAAAAGTTGTTAATGTTAGATTGTTGCAAGAGATCACTCAAGCTGGAAATGTTATAAATGAAGAACTTTCAACTATGCAACTTAACATTGATTGTTTCAATGATCAAACTGACAACATCAGCACCACTCTCACTCATCTTACTGCAAGTCACAATGTAGTCAATCAGAATTTGAAGGCCTTGTGTGCTGCAATGAAGATTCAATCTGCTGCACTTAATCCTCCTATCAGACCTGCCAGTGCCACCATTTCTGATGATGACAAAAAGGGGGAAGAGAAGAAGGAAGAAGAAAAAGTAAAGGAATCTGCTGCCACTAAACCTGAAGAGACTGAAGAGACTAAAGCTGCTGAAGAGATTGGAAAGGTAGAAGGCAAAGAAAAATCTGAAGAAGAGACCAAGGAAAAAGCCAAATCTGATGAGGAAATGGCTGTAACCAAGGATTCTGCTGAAGATCAAACAGAGCCATTTACCAAGTACAAGAACACTGAAACAGCTAAGAAATTAATGGAAGAGCTGAAGGAGCAGCAAATCAAAGAGAAGATGGAAGCTGCTAAGTCAAATCTTCTTTTAGATGAAGATGATGATGAAGATGAGGAAGAAGAAGATGATGAAGAATCATCTTATGAATATGAAGAAGTGCTGGAAGGAACTGATGAAGAAGCTGATAGTTAGCATAGACAAATTTATTTGTAATCAGTTTACTTTATTTTTCTTTCAGACATCTCATCTGATCAGAAACTTTAACTTGTACTCATTTATCAGATTATCAATAAAAGTTCAAGTTTCTGTTTCCAACATATATTTTCTATCTCAGAAAATTTTGAAGGTCACAAACTTTAGCATAGGTAAAACAGGTACTTAGCTGAAGTTTTGTCATCATCAAAAAGGGGGAAATTGTTGGATAGGGATGAAGATGAAGAGCACTGAAGACAATAAGTAAAGGGAGGCTTTGATGAATTCCAAAACTTCAAATCCGCTAAGTATAAATTAGCTTAGCTGATATCCCTTTGAAGAATTTTTGACTAAGTAAAGAAGATATTAGAAGAGTCAAAATTCAAGGTTCAAGACTACTGATCTGCTGAAGGAAAGAAATCAGACTGGTGAAGATCAGCCGACTCAAATCAGATTTGTTCAAGTTTGGAATCATCTCAGTTCATCATCAGACTTGCACTTTTGATCAGCCAAGTGGAAAGGATCAAGAAGTCGTCCCAACGGTAATAAATGCCCCTGGAAGTAATAAATGCTGAAGTACAAGATTATTAAAGACAAATGATTGAAGAAAGACTTCATATCAGCTTGGTGCATTTAATGCTGTCTGCAGAAAAGTACTGTTGACAGTACGGATACTGTGCAGAGAGCCGTTCGCGGAAATTAAGGACCAGTACCCGAGGTTTTTGAATTATGTCTCTCTTCAACGGACGTTTTTCAAACCTACGAGTATAAATAGCTGTAGAGACAAAGAGAAGAACAACAACACAATCTCTGAGAAGAAATACGACGCAGAATCTCTTAAGTCTCAAGAACAGCTCACTCATCAGCTCTGTCATTTGTTGACTGAAGCCGAAGTTGAAGATAAAAGACAAACACATTTTCTGAGTGAAAAACTGTTTGAGTGTTGTGAGAAGTGTAGATCCATCTTTGTGAGTGATCTAGCTTCAGATGATAGGTTTTCTTAGTGATTTCCTATTGCGAGCTTACGGCCAGATTCAATTGTTGTTTTGGCGTAAGTGGAGTGTACTAATTACTTTGTGTTTTTAGTATAACCCAAGATCTTTGTGACTTGGAAGATTGGACTAAAGGATATTCAAATCCATATAACCACTATAAAAATTACTTGTGTTTTTATATTTGCTTTCAACTTGCATATTTTCAGATTGCATAAAACACATTCAAAACTGTTTGAAAAGAGTTTAAAGGAGTTTACAAAACTGGGGATAAAATTTTCAAACTACTAAGTTTACTTGTGAAAAACACTTTGAAAATCTGCTGCAAGTACTCTAGTATTAAAACTGATTTTAGCAAAAATCAGCTAAGTGATTATCAGATTAGTGGTCAACAAAGCTGCTCAAAGATTTGTTCTCGATCAGCCTTGTAAAATTACTGTTCGGTAACAGCTTAGACTGTTTAAGTTAGAACAAAAGTTTTAAAGTTAAAAACTGTCAAAAAGTTTAGAGGTCTATTCACCCCCCCTCTAGACCTCATCTGACCACTTGGGACCAACAATTGCAACTATTAATTATATTATCAATTTGTATCAAAATATTTAGGGTGAGTTTGGCCTAGTGATTGGAGCTCTTAAAATCACATTTACATCTCTATTGTGATTTTTGAAGTGTTTGGCCCCGATTATAAAATTACTTCTGTTTAATCGTGATTTTCATGGTGTTTGGCCCCCAAGATCATAATCACTTTTGGGATCCTCAGAAGCGAAAAATCAACTTATTTTAGAAGCAACTAAAGTGTTACTTTTACAAAAGCTATTATACAAAAGCAATTATTCTACAAATTATTATTATCATAATCAGTTATTACCAAAATCGATTTTAGTAAAATTAATTATCCTATAATTACTTTTCGAATCGCTAGGCCAAACTCACCCTTAGTTATAGTTTCAAACGCTATATTAGATCGTATTAGTTGGAAAATAAATTTTCTTTATTATTGTATATGTTTTCTAATTCTCTCTGTGCCAATTGTTTTACTCCAATAGTTACAGTGTATTTTTTAAAATATAACGTTATATATATATATATATATATATATATATATATATATATATATATATATATATATATATATATATATATAGTGTCAGTATAAAATTATCAAGTATTGTTGGATAAATTAACTAAATTATTTATTATATTTTTTTTTTAAATTTGATCAAATTGATTGAACAACTATATCAAGGCAATAAAAAATTTGGGAAGGAAGTGTTATTAAATAACAACATTATTAACAATTTCATCTAAATATACATATAGAGTAAAGTTTCAAATTTATTATAATACATGGAATAAAGTGCCACATATGTGATTAATTTAAAATCAAAGTCAATTTTAAAATTTTTCCCAACTAGGTTATAAGAAATGTAACTTTTTTAAAAAGACTATCTTACCTCACCACATGTAATTCCAATTACTCAATATATGTTTAATCTCAACAACTTTAAAAATGTTAATAATTTAATATTTTAAAAAACATATTTCTCCGTGTGTTGTAACGTGAAAAAGTTCAAATCAAATAGCATAGAAATTTTGACGATTATTTTGATAGCTGAGAATTCTTTATCAATCAATTAAATATGTTCAATCTTATTAAAATTTAAGTCGTTAAGTGTCGGTTAGTTATAAATTGATTATTGTCTACATTAATTAATGTATAGTTTACGAACCTAAAATGCATAATAGATAAAGATATAAGAAATGGAATGTGAAATTAGAATATAAATGTTTGATTAATATTTTAATATTTTCTTAGATTCAAGTTTTTCTGGAAATTTTCGGATTTTTGTGGACTATGCCTAAAAATTAGGCTAGCATGTGTTCAATTTGGGAAAATTAATAATATTTGGAGAATTAACATATCTTTCCTCAAGTAATTATTTTCCTTTCCAAAATTATCTTTCATGACTAGACCTTTTCGTCCCTTCTAACCAGTGTTTTTGAAATCGGACCGGTCATTGAACCGGAAGTCCTACTGGTTACTGATTCGATCCGTATAATTGGTGTGACTTTATTATTATGTAATATTTATATATATATTTTTAGATTATCTATTATACAATTTTAATTAAAAAAACTATCATAATTTGTCAAGATAAAATTTTATTGTTTCATGCAAATAATCAAAATGTCTTTAAAATTAAGATCAATGTCAAAAATATAAATCCCAAGTACCCTAAAAGACACATATATTTAAAACAAGACAACAAAATTTAAAATTCATCTCATTTTCAAAGTTTCGGCTTGTTCATTTGGGTTATATTGTTGTAGTTTGATGTTTATATGGTAATTGATTTGCATAATTTCATACACAAAATAATATTATTCACAATGATGAGAAAATTGTTATGTACTTCTTTATGTAAAAAAGAATATAATATTGCATTGGTTGTTCCTCATTGATTGTTAAAACACTAAAATAATGAATTTTCAATCAAAATATATAAAATGTAATTCTATTAAATATTAAAAAAATCTCTAAATTTAAAAAAAAAAAAAAAACAATTAAGTGAACCACTGGTTCACTGGTTTTGCCGGTCCATTGATTTTATTGGTTTTGGAGTCGATTTTACCGATGCGAATGTTAATCACGAGATTGGTTTTTAGGGGTAAATCGGACCGAATTGAAAATCGATTAGTGGTAAAATACCACAAATATAAAAAGAGTAGTTTAATAATTCATAATATTTTATGTTTAAAAATGTCATTGAGGTAGTATAAACGGGTTTTCTATTTCGAATTATAGGAGGGTAAATTAAATATTATGCATATCATAGGAGGTAAATTGCAATTAATTATCGAAAAAATTAACAAGATGCTTAAAGAAGTAATTGCCTGGAATTATGCATTGCTTATGGCACTTGGGCGAATTTATTGTAGTCTCTGCAATACAAATTTTAGGAAGGGTAGCATTGAGCCGTTAGTGGGCCGAACTTCAAGAAGGCCCTAGAAGAAAATGTTGGGCCTTTTCGTACTGAAATTTAAATTTCAAAATTTGTTTAACAGCACATAATTTACTTACGAAATTTACGTTCTAATTAAATAAGAGCAAAAAATTTGAAAACATTTCAAACTAATTAGTAATTTTGAGTTTTTGTTTTAAATTATATTATCACATCGAATTTCGTCCCGTTATGTAATATTTTTTTTTTTAAATATCATCCCACCGTTAATTATGAGACGAAAATTGCGCATGCGTACGTTAAATTGTCACTTGGCTGCTTAAATGTCATGAAGTGGTAAATTTTAGCATAAACAATTATACAATATGGTAAAATTCGTCCCAAACTAATTACAAGTACCGTCATTTCCATTAAATTAAAAATTTGATATTGGGACTAAATTCATGCAAAATGGTAAATTACGGGACGAGATTCGACAAGTTTATTTAGTTTGGGACGAAAGACCAAAATTAGTAATTAGTTGAGGACAATATTATGAAAAAATATTAAATTACGAAATGATATCGGTGAGAGAATATAATTCGAAGTAAAAATATAAAATCACTAATTAGTTTGGAACGTTTTCTACAATTTTTCCTTACATGACACTTCTTCCTTTTCTACTTTTTTATTACATTCATTGAAAAAGCCTTCTTCACCATTTCAAAAAAAAAAAAAAAAAAAAAAAAAAACCTTAGTACTTTCATTAGAATTTAAGTTACTGAATTCGGATCAAAAGTCTTTAAATCTAAAAGATGATATATATCCCCCCCAAAAAAAAAAAATCCAGTTGCTATGTGCAGATTTAGAAATTTACGAACAAATTTGATCACGATAGAAAATTATGACTAATATCTTCTATTTTATGCTCTATTTGACACGATGAAATCACGTAACAAAAATCAAATAATAGAATATAAACAATATCCAAACTTCTTTTCTATTATGAGTCAATGCTACTTGCATAATTAGAAATTACAAACAGAAGAAAGCGGGGCATTAAAGTAACCATGTTATAATTAAGTTTCTAATATCCCACATAGAAGAAAGTTAATATAAATAAGCATGTTATAATTAAGTTAATGATACTTAATAATTGCCGAGCCAAGTAGCGTGGGCTTGTAACCAAGCGGAGCATTAAAGTGTTGGAATATTGTTGGAGGATTCTAGGCCCAGTAGGCTATGCTGACTTTCCTTTACTCCGAAAATGGTGTGCCCCCAGTTCACTACGGGCTGGAAAGCTATTAACTCTTCAATCTGAATAACAAATTGGGCTAGTATCGGAGGGCCCAATGCACCATGCATTGACATGGTTGCAACAGAGTGAAAGGTGCATAGCCTGGTGCACCTCCTTGATGAATCCACCAATAAACAGCCACATTTTTTCTAAAAATATATTGTAAAATTTGTCCCATAATCATTGCTAGCTGACAAAAAAAATTCTGTAACTTTTCGGGCTAGCAATTTATTCCTATAACTAAAATATTTTAGCAATTTTAGTCATGTAATGATCTAAAATATTTTTTTTTTCAATTTATCCAGCCAAATCACCCAATGTTTTCACGTTGAAAAATTAGTCCATACTTAAACTCTTTGGTTCAGCCTAATGGCAAACATGAGGCGTCGTTAAACCTGAGGTAATGGGTTCGAATATCACTTCAAGTATGACTTTTTCACTAATTTAAAACTAGTTTTGTTAATGAATATTCTTTTAATTGATTAAATAAAAATTATTTGTACTTTCTTAGTGATCAATAGATTTGATAATAGAATTTTTGTAATCAACATCTCAAAAGAAAGAAAGAAAATTTATCGATTGAACTGGAGTGAAGCTTTAATGCACTTGACTTCACGTGCATTTCATATTAGTTGGAAAAGAACCTGTCTATTTTGTTTCATCTAATGTTCTTTTTTTTTCTTAAGAGGATTCTAATGTTAACCTTCTCCCCCACATTTCCGTAGTAGTTTGTAATTAATTGCAACTATTAATTATATTATCAATTTATATCAAAATATTTAAGTTATAGTTTCAAACGCTATATTAGATCGTATTAGTTGGAAAATAAATTTTCTTCATTATTTTATATGTTTTCTAATTCTCTTTGTGCCAATTGTTTTACTCCATTAGTTACAGTGTAAAATCATATTTTTTAATATATAACATTATATATATAGTGTCTGTACTATTAAATTATCAAATTATTGTTGGATAAATTAACTAAATTATTTATTATATTTTTTTTAAAATTTGATCAAATTGATTGAACAACTATATCAAGGGAATAAAAAATTTGGGAAGGAAGTGTTATTAAATAACAACATTATTAACCATTTCATCTAAATATACATATAGAGTAAAGTTCCAAATTTATCATAATACATGGAATAAAGTGCCACATATGTGATTAATTTAACATCAAAGTCAATTTTGAAATTTTTCCCAACTAGATTATTAGAAATGTAACTTTTTTAAAAAGACTATCTTACCTCACCACATGTAATTCCAATTACTCAATATGTGTTTAATCTCAACAACTTTAAAAATGTTAATAATTCAATATTTTAAAAAACATATTTCTCCTGTGTGTTGTAACGTGAAAAAGTTCATATCAAATAGCGCAGAAATTTTGACGATTATTTTGATAGTTGAGAATTCTTTATCAATCAGTTAAATATGTTCAATCTTATTAGAATTTCAGCCGTTAAGTGTTGCTGGGTTATAAATTGATTATTGTCTACATTAATTAATGTATAGTTTACGAACCTAAAATGCATTAGATAAAGATATAAGAAATGGAATGTGATTAAGAATATAAATGTTTGATTAATATTTTAATATTTTCTTAGATTCAAGTTTTTCTGGAAATTTTCTGATTTTTGTGGATTATGCCTAAAAATTAGGCTAGCATGTGTTCAATTTGGGAAAATTAATAATATATGGAGAATTAACATATCTTTCCTCAAGTAATTATTTTCCTTTCCAAAATTATCTTTCATGACTAGACCTTTTCGTCCCTTCTAACCAGTGTTTTTAAAATCGGACCAGTCATTGAACCGGAAGTCCTACTGGTTACTGATTCGATCAGTATAATTGTTGTGACTTTATTATTATGTAATATATATATATATATATATATATATATATATATATATATATTTTAGATTATCTAAAATACAATTATAATTAAAAAAACTATCATCATTTGTAAATATAAATTTTTATTGTTTCATGCAAATAATCAAAATGTCTTTAGAATTAAGATCAATGTCAAAAATATAAATCCCAAGTACCCTAAAAGACACATATATTTAAAACAAGACAACAAAATTTAAAATTCATCTCATTTTCAAAGTTTTGGCTTGTTCATTTGGGTTCTATTGTTGTAATTTGATGTTTATATGGTAATTGATTTGCATAATTTCATACACAAAATAATATTATTCACAATGATGAGAAAATGGTTATGTACTTCTTTATGTAAAAAAAAATATAATATTGCATTGGTTGTTCCTCATTGATTGTTAAAACATTAAAATAATGAATTTTCAATTAATGTATATAAAATGTAATTCTATTAAATATTAAAAAAATCTCTAAATTTTCTTTTAAAAAAAAACAATTAAGTGAACCACTTGTTCACTGGTTTTGCCGGTTCATTGATTTTATTGGTTTTGGAGTCGATTTTACCGATTCGAATGTTAATCACGAGATTGGTTTTTTAGGGGTAAATCGGACCGAATTGAAAATCGATTAGTGGTAAAATACCACAAATATAAAAAGAGTAGTTTAATAATTCATAATATTTTAAGTTTAAAAATGTCATTGAGGTAGTATAAACGGGTTTTCTATTTCGAATTATAGGAGGGTAAATTAAATATTATGCATATCATATGAGGTAAATTGCAATTAATTATCGAAAAAATTAACAAGATGCTTAAAGAAGTAATTGCCTGGAATTATGCATTGCTTATGGTACTTTGGCGAATTTATTGTAGTCTCTGCAATACAAATTATAGGAAGGGTAGCATTGAGCTGTTAGTGGGCCGAACTTCAAGAAGGCCCTAGATTACTGTTATTCCGTAGAGGGGAAAATGTTGGGCCTTTTCGTACTGAAATTTAAATTTCAAAATTTGTTTAACAGCACATAATTTACTTGCGAAATTTACGTTCTAATTAAATAAGAGCAAAAAATTTGAAAACGTTTCAAACTAATCAGTAATTTTAGTTTTTGTTTTAAATTATATTATCACATCGAATTTCGTCCCGTTATGTAATATTTTTTTTTTAAATATCATCCCACCGTTAATTATGAGACGAAAATTGCGCATGCGTTCGTTAAATTGCCACTTGGCTGCTTAAATGTCATGAAGTGGTAAATTTTAGCATGAACAATTATACAATATGGTAAAATTCGTCCCAAACTAATTACAAGTACCGTCATTTCCAGTAAATTAGAAATTTGATATTGGGACTAAATTCATGCAAAATGGTAAATTACGGGACGAAATTCGACAAGTTGATTTAGTTTGGGACGAAAGACCAAAATTAGTAATTAGTTTAGGACAATATTATGAAAAAATATTAAATTACGAAATGATATCGGTGAGAGAATATAATTCGAAGTAAAAATATAAAATTACTAATTAGTTTGGAACGTTTTCTAAAATTACATGACACTTCTTCCTTTTCTACTTTTTTATTACGTTCATTGACAAAGCCTTCTTCACCATTTCCCAAAAAAAAAAAAAAAAACTTAGTACTTTCGTTAGAATTTAAGTTACGGAATTCGGATCAAAACTCTTTAAATCTAAAAGATGATATATATCTCCCAAAAAAAAAAAAAAAAAAATTCAAGTTGCTATGTGCAGATTTAGAAATTTACGAACAAATTTGATCACGATAGAAAATTATGACTAATATCAATCTCAAAGATTATGTCTTCTATTTCATGCTCTATTTGACACGATGAAATCACGTAACAAAAATCAAATAATAGAATATAAACAGTATCCAAACTTCTTTTCTATTATGAGTCAATGCTACTTGCATAATTAGAAATTACAAACTGAAGAAAGCGGGGCATTAAAGTAACCATGTTAATTAAGTTTCTAATATCCCACATAGAAGAAAGTTAATATAAATAAGCATGTTATAATTAAGTTAATGATACTTATTAATTGCCGAGCCAAGTAGCGCGGGCTTGTAACCAAGCGGGGCATTAAAGTGTTGGAATATTGTTGGAGGATTCTAGGCCCAGTAGGCTACGCTGACTTTCCTCTACTCCGAAAGTGGTGTGCCCCCAGTCCACTACGGGCTGGAAAGCTATTAACTCTTCAATCTGAATATCAAATTGGGCTAGTATCGTAGGGCCCAATGCACCATGCATTGACATGGTTGCAACAGAGAGAAAGGTGCATAGCCTGGTGCACCTCCTTGATGAATCCACCAATAAACCGCCACATTTTTTTTAAAGAAGTATTGTAAAATTTGTCCTGTAACTATTGCTAGCTGACAAAAAAAATTCCGTAACTTTTCGGGCTAGCAATTTATTCCTATAACTAAAATATTTTATCAATTTTAGTCCTGTAATGATTCAAAATAATTTTTTTTTTCAATTTATCCAGCCAAATCACCCAATGTTTTCACGTTGAAAAATTAGTCCATACTTAAACTCTTTGGTTCATCCTAATGGCAAAGATGAGGCGTCGTTAAACATGAGGTAATGGGTTCGAATATCACTTGAAGTATGATTTTTTCACTAATTTAAAACTAGTTTTGTTAATGAATATTCTTTTAATTGATTAAATAAAAATTATTTGTACTTTCTTAGTGATCAATAGATTTGATAATAGAATTTTTGTAATCAACATCTCAAAAGAAAGAAAAAAAATTTATCGATTGAACTGGAGTGAAGCTTTAATGCACTTGACTTCACGTGCATTTCATATTAGTTGGAAAAGAACCTGTCTATTTTGTTTCATCTAATGTTCTTTTTTTTTCTTAAGAGGATTCTAATGTTAATCTTCTCCCCCACATTTCCGTAGTAGTTTGTAATTAATTGCAACTATTAATTATATTATCAATTTATATCAAAATATTTAAGTTATAGTTTCAAACGCTATATTAGATCGTATTAGTTGGAAAATAAATTTTCTTCATTATTTTATATGTTTTCTAATTCTCTCTGTGCCAATTGTTTTACTCCATTAGTTACAGTGTAAAATCATATTTTTTAATATATAACGTTATATATATAGTGTCAGTACTATTAAATTATCAAATTATTGTTGGATAAATTAACTAAATTATTTATTATATTTTTTTTAAAATTTGATCAAATTGATTGAACAACTATATCAAGGGAATAAAAAATTTGGGAAGGAAGTGTTATTAAATAACAACATTATTAACCATTTCATCTAAATATACATATAGAGTAAAGTTCCACATTTATCATAATACATGGAATAAAGTGCCACATATGTGATTAATTTAACATCAAAGTCAATTTTGAAAATTTTCCCAACTAGATTATTAGAAATGTAACTTTTTTAAAAAGACTATCTTACCTCACCACATGTAATTCCAATTACTCAATATGTGTTTAATCTCAACAACTTTAAAAATGTTAATAATTCAATATTTTAAAAAACATATTTCTCCTGTGTGTTGTAACGTGAAAAAGTTCATATCAAATAGCGTAGAAATTTTGACGATTATTTTGATAGCTGAGAATTCTTTATCAATCAGTTAAATATGTTCAATCTTATTAGAATTTCAGCCGTTAAGTGTCGGTTAGTTATAAATTGATTATTGTCTACATTAATTAATGTATAGTTTACGAACCTAAAATGCATTAGATAAATATATAAGAAATGGAATGTGAATTAGAATATAAATGTTTGATTAATATTTTAATATTTTCTTAGATTCAAGTTTTTCTGGAAATTTTCTGATTTTTGTGGATTATGCCTAAAAATTAGGCTAGCATGTGTTCAATTTGGGAAAATTAATAATATATGGAGAATTAACAAATCTTTCCTCAAGTAATTATTTTCCTTTCCAAAATTATCTTTCATGACTAGACCTTTTCGTCCCTTCTAACCAGTGTTTTTAAAATCGGACCAGTCATTGAACCGGAAGTCCTACTGGTTACTGATTCGATCAGTATAATTGTTGTGACTTTATTATTTTGTAATATATATATATATATATATATATATATATATATATATATATATATATATATATATATATATATATATATATATATTTTAGATTATCTAAAATACTATTATAATTAAAAAAACTATCATCATTTGTAAATATAAATTTTTATTGTTTCATGCAAATAATCAAAATGTCTTTAAAATTAAGATCAATGTCAAAAATATAAATCCCAAGTACCCTAAAAGACACATATATTTAAAACAAGACAACAAAATTTAAAATTCATCTCATTTTCAAAGTTTTGGCTTGTTCATTTGGGTTCTATTGTTGTAATTTGATGTTTATATGGTAATTGATTTGCATAATTTCATACACAAAATAATATTATTCACAATGATGAGAAAATGGTTTTGTACTTCTTTATGTAAAAAAAAATATAATATTGCATTGGTTGTTCCTCATTGATTGTTAAAACATTAAAATAATGAATTTTCAATTAATGTATATAAAATGTAATTCTATTAAATATTAAAAAAATCTCTAAATTTTCTTTTAAAAAAAAACAATTAAGTGAACCACTGGTTCACTGGTTTTGCCGGTTCATTGATTTTATTGGTTTTGGAGTCGATTTTACCGATTCGAATGTTAATCACGAGATTGGTTTTTTAGGGGTAAATCGAACCGAATTGAAAATCGATTAGTGGTAAAATACCACAAATATAAAAAGAGTAGTTTAATAATTCATAATATTTTAAGTTTAAAAATGTCATTGATGTAGTATAAACGGGTTTTCTATTCGAATTATAGGAGGGTAAATTAAATATTATGCATATCATATGAGGTAAATTGCAATTAATTAATTCTAATCAGTGATTTTAGTTTTTGTTTTAAATTATATTATCACATCGAATTTCGTCCCGTTATGTAATATTTTTTTTTTAAATATCATCCCACCGTTAATTATGAGACGAAAATTGCGCATGCGTTCGTTAAATTGCCACTTGGCTGCTTAAATGTCATGAAGTGGTAAATTTTAGCATGAACAATTATACAATATGGTAAAATTCGTCCCAAACTAATTACAAGTACCGTCATTTCCAGTAAATTAGAAATTTGATATTGGGACTAAATTCATGCAAAATGGTAAATTACGGGACAAAATTCGACAAGTTGATTTAGTTTGGGACGAAAGACCAAAATTAGTAATTAGTTTAGGACAATATTATGAAAAAATATTAAATTACGAAATGATATCGGTGAGAGAATATAATTCGAAGTAAAAATATAAAATTACTAATTAGTTTGGAACGTTTTCTACAATTTTTCCTTACATGACACTTCTTCCTTTTCTACTTTTTTATTACGTTCATTGACAAAGCCTTCTTCACCATTTCCCAAAAAAAAAAAAAAAACTTAGTACTTTTGTTAGAATTTAAGTTACGGAATTCGGATCAAAACTCTTTAAATCTAAAAGATGATATATATCTCCCAAAAAAAAAAAAAAAAAAAAATTCAAGTTGCTATGTGCAGATTTAGAAATTTACGAACAAATTTGATCACGATAGAAAATTATGACTAATATCAATCTCAAAGATTATGTCTTCTATTTCATGCTCTATTTGACACGATGAAATCACGTAACAAAAATCAAATAATAGAATATAAACAGTATCCAAACTTCTTTTCTATTATTAGTCAATGCTACTTGCATAATTAGAAATTACAAATTGAAGAAAGCGGGGCATTAAAGTAACCATGTTAATTAAGTTTCTAATATCCCACATAGAAGAAAGTTAATATAAATAAGCATGTTATAATTAAGTTAATGATACTTATTAATTGCCGAGCCAAGTAGCGTGGGCTTGTAACCAAGCGGTGCATTAAAGTGTTGGAATATTGTTGGAGGATTCTAGGCCCAGTAGGCTATGCTGACTTTCCTCTACTCCGAAAGTGGTGTGCCCCCAGTTCACTACGGGCTGGAAAGCTATTAACTCTTCAATCTGAATATCAAATTGGGCTAGTATCGGAGGGCCCAATGCACCATGCATTGACATGGTTGCAACAGAGAGAAAGGTGCATAGCCTGGTGCACCTCCTTGATGAATCCACCAATAAACCGCCACATTTTTTTTAAAAAAGTATTGTAAAATTTGTCCTGTAACTATTGCTAGCTGACAAAAAAAATTCCGTAACTTTTCGGGCTAGCAATTTATTCCTATAACTAAAATATTTTATCAATTTTAGTCCTGTAATGATTCAAAATAATTTTTTTTTCAATTTATCCAGCCAAATCACCCAATGTTTTCACGTTGAAAAATTAGTCCATACTTAAACTCTTTGGTTCATCCTAATGGCAAAGATGAGGCGTCGTTAAACATGAGGTAATGGGTTCGAATATCACTTGAAGTATGATTTTTTCACTAATTTAAAACTAGTTTTGTTAATGAATATTCTTTTAATTGATTAAATAAAAATTATTTGTACTTTCTTAGTGATCAATAGATTTGATAATAGAATTTTTGTAATCAACATCTCAAAAGAAAGAAAAAAAATTTATCGATTGAACTGGAGTGAAGCTTTAATGCACTTGACTTCACGTGCATTTCATATTAGTTGGAAAAGAACCTGTCTATTTTGTTTCATCTAATGTTCTTTTTTTTTCTTAAGAGGATTCTAATGTTAATCTTCTCCCCCACATTTCCGTAGTAGTTTGTAATTAATTGCAACTATTAATTATATTATCAATTTATATCAAAATATTTAAGTTATAGTTTCAAACGCTATATTAGATCGTATTAGTTGGAAAATAAATTTTCTTCATTATTTTATATGTTTTCTAATTCTCTCTGTGCCAATTGTTTTACTCCATTAGTTACAGTGTAAAATCATATTTTTTAATATATAACGTTATATATATAGTGTCAGTACTATTAAATTATCAAATTATTGTTGGATAAATTAACTAAATTATTTATTATATTTTTTTTAAAATTTGATCAAATTGATTGAACAACTATATCAAGGGAATAAAAAATTTGGGAAGGAAGTGTTATTAAATAACAACATTATTAACCATTTCATCTAAATATACATATAGAGTAAAGTTCCAAATTTATCATAATACATGGAATAAAGTGCCACATATGTGATTAATTTAACATCAAAGTCAATTTTGAAATTTTTCCCAACTAGATTATTAGAAATGTAACTTTTTTAAAAAGACTATCTTACCTCACCACATGTAATTCCAATTACTCAATATGTGTTTAATCTCAACAACTTTAAAAATGTTAATAATTCAATATTTTAAAAAACATATTTCTCCTGTGTGTTGTAACGTGAAAAAGTTCATATCAAATAGCGCAGAAATTTTGACGATTATTTTGATAGTTCAGAATTCTTTATAAATCAGTTAAATATGTTCAATCTTATTAGAATTTCAGCCGTTAAGTGTTGCTTGGTTATAAATTGATTATTGTCTACATTAATTAATGTATAGTTTACGAACCTAAAATGCATTAGATAAAGATATAAGAAATGGAATGTGAATTAGAATATAAATGTTTGATTAATATTTTAATATTTTCTTAGATTCAAGTTTTTCTGGAAATTTTCTGATTTTTGTGGATTATGCCTAAAAATTAGGCTAGCATGTGTTCAATTTGGGAAAATTAATAATATATGGAGAATTAACATATCTTTCCTCAAGTAATTATTTTCCTTTCCAAAATTATCTTTCATGACTAGACCTTTTCGTCCCTTATAACCAGTGTTTTTAAAATCGGACCAGTCATTGAACCGGAAGTCCTACTGGTTACTGATTCGATCAGTATAATTGTTGTGACTTTATTATTATGTAATATTTATATATATATATATATATATATATATATATATATATATATATATTTTAGATTATCTAAAATACAATTATAATTAAAAAAACTATCATCATTTGTAAATATAAATTTTTATTGTTTCATGCAAATAATCAAAATGTCTTTAAAATTAAGATCAATGTCAAAAATATAAATCCCAAGTACCCTAAAAGACACATATATTTAAAACAAGACAACAAAATTTAAAATTCATCTCATTTTCAAAGTTTTGGCTTGTTCATTTGGGTTCTATTGTTGTAATTTGATGTTTATATGGTAATTGATTTGCATAATTTCATACACAAAATAATATTATTCACAATGATGAGAAAATGGTTATGTACTTCTTTATGTAAAAAAAAATATAATATTGCATTGGTTGTTCCTCATTGATTGTTAAAACATTAAAATAATGAATTTTCAATTAATGTATATAAAATGTAATTCTATTAAATATTAAAAAAATCTCTAAATTTTCTTTTAAAAAAAAACAATTAAGTGAACCACTGGTTCACTGGTTTTGCCGGTTCATTGATTTTATTGGTTTTGGAGTCGATTTTACCGATTCGAATGTTAATCACGAGATTGGTTTTTTAGGGGTAAATCGGACCGAATTGAAAATCGATTAGTGGTAAAATACCACAAATATAAAAAGAGTAGTTTAATAATTCATAATATTTTAAGTTTAAAAATGTCATTGAGGTAGTATAAACGGGTTTTCTATTTCGAATTATAGGAGGGTAAATTAAATATTATGCATATCATATGGGCTTTATCCCACTTTGCACCCTGGAAATGCATCATTTTAGCACTTTGCACCCTCGAAAAAAATCAATCCCACTTTGCACCCTGAAAACATACTCTGCCTTCCACTTTGCACCCTAGACCCATTTTTGGCCAAAAAATAAGAGGAGCAAGGGGCAATTTCGTAATTTTCAACTATTGTCAATAAAAATAATACAATAATTTCACATTATATCTGTCAAAATACCTCTTGTGCTTTGTCTAACTATCAAAAACCCCATTATGTCATTTTAATTAGCAGAATCCCTCTGTATTTACTTTTCATTAACAAAAAAACACCTCCCAAGTAGAAATGACAATTATGCACCCATCACAATTAACCTAAAAAAATTTCAGTAACCCCTATTAACTTCGAAAATTGGCATTAACCACATATTCACTTAAAAATTTGACAAAAATCTACTTATGATTTATTAAGAATTGGTTTTTTTCTAATAAAAAATGAACACGGGTCAGAGAATTTTTGCAATTCATGCTTAATAATCAATTGGAAAAAAAATTCTCTGATAATCAGTTAAAAAATTCTTGACTGATTAATCATGCTTAATAATCATTAATTATCTATATAGTCAGTATAAAAATTCTCTGACCCGTGTTAAATTCTAAAACTTCGTTTAACTGATTAATAATTCTAATAAACCCATGTTAAAAATTCTCTGACCCGTGTTAAATTCTAATAACTTCATTTTTAACTTCAGTATAATAATTAATGATTATTAAGCATGATTAATCAGTCAAGAATTTTTTAATTGATTATCAGAGAATTTTTTTTCCAATTGATTATGAAGCATGAATTGCAAAAATTCTCTGACCCGTGTTATATTTTTTATTAGAAAAAAACCAATTCTTAATAAATCATAATGAGATTTTTGTCAAAATTTTAAGTGAATATGTAGTTAATGCCAATTTTCGAAGTTAATACGGATAACTGAATTTTTTTTAGGTTAATTGTGATGGGTGCATAATTGTCATTTCTACTTGTGAGGTGTTTTTTTGCTAATAAAAAATAAATACAGAGGGATTTTGCTAATTAAAATAACAAAAGGGGGTTTTTGATAGTTAGACAAAGCACAAGGGGTATTTTGGCAGATATAATGTGAAATTATTGTATTATTTTTATTGACAATAATTGAAAATTATGAAATTGCCCCTTGCTCCTCCTTTTTTTGGCCAAAAATTGGTCTAGGGTGCAAAGTGGAAGATATGATATGTTTTCAGGGTGCAAAGTGGGATTGATTTTTTTCGAGGGTGCAAAGTGCCAAAATGATGCATTTCCAGGGTGCAAAGTGGGATAAAGCCTATCATATGAGGTAAATTGCAATTAATTATCGAAAAAATTAACAAGATGCTTAAAGAAGTAATTGCCAGGAATTATGCATTGCTTATGGTACTTTGGCGAATTTATTGTAGTCTCTGCAATACAAATTATAGGAAGGGTAGCATTGAGCTGTTAGTGGGCCGAACTTCAAGAAGGCCCTAGATTACTGTTATTCCGTAGGGGGGAAAATGTTGGGCCTTTTCGTACTGAAATTTAAATTTCAAAATTTGTTTAACAGCACATAATTTACTTGCGAAATTTACGTTCTAATTAAATAAGAGCAAAAAATTTGAAAACGTTTCAAACTAATCAGTAATTTTAGTTTTTGTTTTAAATTATATTATCACATCGAATTTCGTCCCGTTATGTAATATTTTTTTTTTAAATATCATCCCACCGTTAATTATGAGACGAAAATTGCGCATGCGTTCGTTAAATTGCCACTTGGCTGCTTAAATGTCATGAAGTGGTAAATTTTAGCATGAACAATTATACAATATGGTAAAATTCGTCCCAAACTAATTACAAGTACCGTCATTTCTAGTAAATTAGAAATTTGATATTGGGACTAAATTCATGCAAAATGGTAAATTACGGGACGAAATTCGACAAGTTGATTTAGTTTGGGACGAAAGACCAAAATTAGTAATTAGTTTAGGACAATATTATGAAAAAATATTAAATTACGAAATGATATCGGTGAGAGAATATAATTCGAAGTAAAAATATAAAATTACTAATTAGTTTGGAACGTTTTCTACAATTTTTCCTTACATGACACTTCTTCCTTTTCTACTTTTTTATTACGTTCATTGACAAAGCCTTCTTCACCATTTCCCAAAAAAAAAAAAAAAAACTTAGTACTTTCGTTAGAATTTAAGTTACGGAATTCGGATCAAAACTCTTTAAATCTAAAAGATGATATATATCTCCCAACAAAAAAAAAAAAAAAAATTCAAGTTGCTATGTGCAGATTTAGAAATTTACGAACAAATTTGATCACGATAGAAAATTATGACTAATATCAATCTCAAAGATTATGTCTTCTATTTCATGCTCTATTTGACACGATGAAATCACGTAACAAAAATCAAATAATAGAATATAAACAGTATCCAAACTTCTTTTCTATTATGAGTCAATGCTACTTGCATAATTAGAAATTACAAACTGAAGAAAGCGGGGCATTAAAGTAACCATGTTAATTAAGTTTCTAATATCCCACATAGAAGAAAGTTAATATAAATAAGCATGTTATAATTAAGTTAATGATACTTATTAATTGCCGAGCCAAGTAGCGTGGGCTTGTAACCAAGCGGGGCATTAAAGTGTTGGAATATTGTTGGAGGATTCTAGGCCCAGTAGGCTATGCTGACTTTCCTCTACTCCGAAAGTGGTGTGCCCCTAGTTCACTACGGGCTGGAAAGCTATTAACTCTTCAATCTGAATATCAAATTGGGCTAGTATCGGAGGGCCCAATGCACCATGCATTGACATGGTTGCAACAGAGAGAAAGGTGCATAGCCTGGTGCACCTCCTTGATGAATCCACCAATAAACCGCCACATTTTTTTAAAAAAGTATTGTAAAATTTGTCCTGTAACTATTGCTAGCTGACAAAAAAAATTCCGTAACTTTTCGGGCTAGCAATTTATTCCTATAACTAAAATATTTTATCAATTTTAGTCCTGTAATGATTCAAAATAATTTTTTTTTCAATTTATCCAGCCAAATCACCCAATGTTTTCACGTTGAAAAATTAGTCCATACTTAAACTCTTTGGTTCATCCTAATGGCAAAGATGAGGCGTCGTTAAACATGAGGTAATGGGTTCGAATATCACTTGAAGTATGATTTTTTCACTAATTTAAAACTAGTTTTGTTAATGAATATTCTTTTAATTGATTAAATAAAAATTATTTGTACTTTCTTAGTGATCAATAGATTTGATAATAGAATTTTTGTAATCAACATCTCAAAAGAAAGAAAAAAAATTTATCGATTGAACTGGAGTGAAGCTTTAATGCACTTGACTTCACGTGCATTTCATATTAGTTGGAAAAGAACCTGTCTATTTTGTTTCATCTAATGTTCTTTTTTTTTCTTAAGAGGATTCTAATGTTAATCTTCTCCCCCACATTTCCGTAGTAGTTTGTAATTAATTGCAACTATTAATTATATTATCAATTTATATCAAAATATTTAAGTTATAGTTTCAAACGCTATATTAGATCGTATTAGTTGGAAAATAAATTTTCTTCATTATTTTATATGTTTTCTAATTCTCTCTGTGCCAATTGTTTTACTCCATTAGTTACAGTGTAAAATCATATTTTTTAATATATAACGTTATATATATAGTGTCAGTACTATTAAATTATCAAATTATTGTTGGATAAATTAACTAAATTATTTATTATATTTTTTTTAAAATTTGATCAAATTGATTGAACAACTATATCAAGGGAATAAAAAATTTGGGAAGGAAGTGTTATTAAATAACATTATTAACCATTTCATCTAAATATACATATAGAGTAAAGTTCCACATTTATCATAATACATGAAATAAAGTGCCACATATGTGATTAATTTAACATCAAAGTCAATTTTGAAAATTTTCCCAACTAGATTATTAGAAATGTAACTTTTTTAAAAAGACTATCTTACCTCACCACATGTAATTCCAATTACTCAATATGTGTTTAATCTCAACAACTTTAAAAATGTTAATAATTCAATATTTTAAAAAACATAT
Organism: Penstemon barbatus; assembly: GCA_003313485.2. Classification (NCBI taxonomy): domain Eukaryota; kingdom Viridiplantae; phylum Streptophyta; class Magnoliopsida; order Lamiales; family Plantaginaceae; genus Penstemon; species Penstemon barbatus. The sequence goes on along the minus strand of CM064883.1, from coordinate 68,683,187 downwards.
TTCTCCGGTGTGTTGTAACGTGAAAAAGTTCATATCAAATAGCGTAGAAATTTTGACGATTATTTTGATAGTTGAGAATTCTTTATCAATCAGTTAAATATGTTCAATCTTATTAGAATTTCAGCCGTTAAGTGTTGGTTGGTTATAAATTGATTATTGTCTACATTAATTAATGTATAGTTTACGAACCTAAAATGCATTAGATAAAGATATAAGAAATGGAATGTGAAATTAGAATATAAATGTTTGATTAATATTTTAATATTTTCTTAAATTCAACTTTTTGTGGAAATTTTCTGATTTTTGTGGATTATGCCTAAAAATTAGGCTAGCATGTGTTCAATTTGGGAAAATTAATAATATATGGAGAATTAACATATCTTTCCTCAAGTAATTATTTTCCTTTCCAAAATTATCTTTCATGACTAGACCTTTTCGTCCCTTCTAACCAGTGTTTTTAAAATCGGACCAGTCATTGAACCGGAAGTCCTACTGGTTACTGATTCGATCAGTATAATTGTTGTGACTTTGTTATTATGTAATATATATATATATATATATTTTTTTTTAGATTATCTAAAATACAATTATAATTAAAAAAACTATCATCATTTGTAAATATAAATTTTTATTGTTTCATGCAAATAATCAAAATGTCTTTAAAATTAAGATCAATGTCAAAAATATAAATCCCAAGTACCCTAAAAGACACATATATTTAAAACAAGACAACAAAATTTAAAATTCATCTCATTTTCAAAGTTTTGGCTTGTTCATTTGGGTTCTATTGTTGTAATTTGATGTTTATATGGTAATTGATTTGCATAATTTCATACACAAAATAATATTATTCACAATGATGAGAAAATGGTTATGTACTTCTTTATGTAAAAAAAAATATAATATTGCATTGGTTGTTCCTCATTGATTGTTAAAACATTAAAATAATGAATTTTAAATTAATGTATATAAAATGTAATTCTATTAAATATTAAAAAAATCTCTAAATTTTCTTTTAAAAAAAAACAATTAAGTGAACCACTGGTTCACTGGTTTTGCCGGTTCATTGATTTTATTGGTTTTGGAGTCGATTTTACCGATTCGAATGTTAATCACGATATTGGTTTTTTAGGGGTAAATCGGACCGAATTGAAAATCGATTAGTGGTAAAATACCACAAATATAAAAAGAGTAGTTTAATAATTCATAATATTTTAAGTTTAAAAATGTCATTGAGGTAGTATAAACGGGTTTTCTATTTCGAATTATAGGAGGGTAAATTAAATATTATGCATATCATATGAGGTAAATTGCAATTAATTATCGAAAAAATTAACAAGATGCTTAAAGAAGTAATTGCCTGGAATTATGCATTGCTTATGGTACTTTGGCGAATTTATTGTAGTCTCTGCAATACAAATTATAGGAAGGGTAGCATTGAGCTGTTAGTGGGCCGAACTTCAAGAAGGCCCTAGATTACTGTTATTCCGTAGGGGGGAAAATGTTGGGCCTTTTCGTACTGAAATTTAAATTTCAAAATTTGTTTAACATCACATAATTTACTTACGAAATTTACGTTCTAATTAAATAAGAGCAAAAAATTTGAAAACGTTTCAAAATAATCAGTAATTTTAGTTTTTGTTTTAAATTATATTATCACATCGAATTTCGTCCCGTTATGTAATATTTTTTTTTTTAAATATCATCCCACCGTTAATTATGATACGAAAATTGCGCATGCGTACGTTAAATTGCCACTTGGCTGCTTAAATGTCATGAAGTGGTAAATTTTAGCATGAACAATTATACAATATGGTAAAATTCGTCCCAAACTAATTACAAGTA